>CM034302.1:78565681-79765681 GCA_019925795.1 Dendrobium chrysotoxum
TTTATCTGGATAGAATAACAGGTAAAATTTTAATTATAATAATATTGATATTCGGTAAACATGAGGCGGAGACAGTTAAAATTACAAATAATAAGTTAAATAGAGTTTTTATTTTTTTTTTTTTTTGGGAAAAGGTTTTATTTTCTAATTTAATTTTTTTCCAAGGGCACGAGGACATTAATCGCACCACATAACGCCCTAATTGCAGAGTAACCGTTTCCGTATGTAAATTACTTGGTTCAGGCGAAATTGGCTCGACTGAAATGATGATCCCAGCGGCAGGGCCGGTGTCGGCGTCGTCCCAGCAGAATACGCAAGACCCGGCCGACACGACGGCGGAGGCTCCTCCGAAGCAAGTAGCTACTGCGATGGAGAGGCTCTCGCGCGCTGCCCGTCTTATTGCGGACGTCAGAATCGGTGCTGACCGCCTCCTTGAGGCGCTCTTCCTCACGGCGGAGTCTCCTTACCAGTCCAACAAGTCCATCCAGCTTGTTCTCAAAGAAGAGTCTGCAATGCGTAAGCACTTCCAGGATCTTCGATCACTTGGTAATTTCTTCTCTCTTAGCTCATATCTCTCTTCAAACAGCTTTGATTGCGGTTGTTGTCGAGGTTTTTTGTTGATTAGTTAGGGGAAGTTAAGGAGAATCGTAAAATTTGATTGTAATATGGTTTCAGGGTTTGTTGTTTTTATGTTCGTCTGGGTTGTGCTTGTCAAGGGTTTTGCTTCTAGGTCTCTAATTGATTCTATGCGGATTGATTGGGCTGGAGTTCATAGAGCTTTCCAATTGAGGTTAGGGCGTTATAGTTGCGTTGCTATATGCTATTGATAGCAGATCTAGTATCATGTATGGCAGAGAGGCAAAGGTTTAATTTTCCCCTTTGCATCTTATTCATTTCGTCCATATTGGCCTGGTGTTAAACATATCCTGCTCCATAATTAAATAGATATTTAGTAATGCTGTCCATGTGTAGTTATTGGTATTTGAATTTTCAATGGAGCTTTAGAACTTTTGTTCTTGGTTAACCATAAAAGAATTAGAAATTGCATGCCATGAATGCTCGTACCACTTTTTGGTAACAAGTTATAATGACTCAGAAATTGACATTATTCAGTGGCTTTAGAATTTGACGACTAATGCGACATGCTCAGCGATAGAGGAGTTCACCATAGACTCCAGTTGAAGAACAGAGAAAAATTGGATACAACAACAACATCAAGCCTTTATCCCACTACGTGGGGTCAATTACATGAATCTTTTTTCTCCATGTGTCTTGTAAAGAGTCAAATTTTCATTTAAATCTAATAAAGAAAGATCTTTTCTAATACTTTTTAACCAAGTCTTCTTAGGTCTACTTCTACTTTTTTTAACATAGGTCAAATCTAATACATATACTCTCTTAACTGGGTCTTCGAAAGACTGATATTTTATGTGACCGAACCATCAAAGGAGACTCTCTCTAATCTTATCTGCCACTGGAGCTACTATAACATTTCCACATATATATTCATTTCACATTCTGTCTCCAAGAGTGATGTCACTCATCCTCCTAAGCATTCTCATCTCTGTAACACTTAATTTCATGCTTTTCTTTTAATGACCAACATTTTGCACCATAAAGCATTGCAGGTCTGACCATCATCTTATAAAATTTTCCCTTAAGTTTAAGGGGTATTTTTTTGTCACACAATAAGTCTGAAGCATTCCTCCACTTTAACCATCTAACTTAGATTCTACTGATAATATTCTCATATATTTCACCATCACTTTGAACAATAGACCCGAGATATCTAAAATGTGTATTCTTTTTAATAACTTGATCGCCCAAAGTTACAATCCTCCAACTAGATCTATTACTATTAAAGTTACACTTCATGTATTCGATTTTAGATCTACTCAAACGAAAATCTTTAGACTCTAAGGTTGACCTTCATAATTCAAATTTTCCTTCAACTCTCTCTATAGTCTTATCAACAAGAAGAATATCATCAGCAAAAAGCATACACTAGGGAACATCCTCTTGTAAATGTCTAGTAAGAACATCCATGACTAAAGTAAAATGATATGGGCTTAAAGCTGATCCTTGATGTAATCCAACTGAAATAAAGAAATACTTGGTCAAACCACCTTGTGTTTGAACTCAAGTAACAACTCCTATGTACATATTCTTAATGAATTAAATATAAGTATTATTAACTCATTTATTTTCTTGAACTCTTCAGAGCACTTCTCTTGGAACTTTATCATATGCCTTATCTATATCAATAAATATCATATGTAGATCACTCTATACTTCTCCATCAAACCTCTCAATAAATGTATAGCTTCCATGGTAGACTTACTCGACATGAATCCAAATTGATTTTGAGAAACATTAGTATAACGTTGTAACCTATGCTCAATAACTCTCTTATATTTTTAATGTATGACACATTAATTTAATTCTTCTATAATTCACATACTATTGTGCATCAGCTTTATTCTTAAAAATAGGAACCAACACAATCCTCCACTCATCTGACATCTTTTTTGTCTTCAAAATAATATTAAGAATTTTGTAAGTCATGAAATTCCTTCGTTTCCTAAGTATTTTCACACATCTTATGGAATATCATCATGTCTAACAACTTTTTCACATTTCATTTTTTTTAAATGCTCTCTAACTTTAATTTTATTAATATGACGATAAAAAAAAAAAAATTTATTTTCATTTAGGATGCTAAGGTCACTAAAGTCAATCGTATTCTCATTATCTTTATTGAAAGTTTATCAAAACATCTCATCTACCTATGTTGAATATTCTATTCTAATAAAAACACTTTTTTATGTTCATCTTTAATGCATTTCACTTTAACTAAATTCTTACTTCTCTTATCTCTTTGTTTGGCTAACTTATACTTACATCTTTCACCTTCCTTATTCCCTAATCAATTATACAAATCATTAAAAGCTAAACTTTTTGCTTTTATAGTGCTTTCTTATACTCCTTATGTGCTCCTTTATATTTTTAAAATTTTTTGAGCTTTTAGATCTAAATTAATTTTTATAACAAAGTTTCTTATTTTTGATATTTTCTTGCATATTTTGATTTCTTCACAAACTATTTTTACAATTAGGAATTTTTCATTTTGATACTCTAAGCACATAATTTGTAATATTTTTAATATATCTACCTACTTTTTTTAACATAACATTAGTTTATTCATATACAATCAATATCTTAAGATATTAAATCTTACTCTCAAAAATATTTTTGTTAGTTTTTTTAGATGCCTCATATAATCCTAAGATAATATTTTACTTTATTTTTTATATTCTGCCAGCTTATCTTAAAGTCCAGAACTAATAAGCAATGTTGGAAATATAAATTTTCACTCGGAATAACTTTATAATCTTTATAATCTAAACAATCTATTTTTAATAAGAAAATAATCAATCTGAGTTTTACTATATCCATTCTTATAAGTGATGAGATGTCCCTTTTTTTAAAATAAGATATTAGAAATTACAAAATCATGAGCTAGAGCAAAATCTAATATGGTTGTTCCACCTTCATTAGTCATTTCAAACCTTTAACCACCATGAATGTTTTTAAAATCTTCTACCACTCTACCAATATATTCATTTAAATCTCCTCTTATAAAAACACTTTTTTCAAGAGCTATCATTTGTATTAATTCTTCTAAATCATTCTAAAAATTTTAATTTTGAACACATATACAAACCTACTTGAGGAGCATAAGTACTTATAATGTTAATAATCTTAACATCAAAAATATTTTTTAATGTTATAATTCTATCTCCAATTCTATTAATTTCTACAATATCATCCTTTAAATTCTTATCTATAATAACACTTACATCATTTCTAGTATGACACATACCTGAATATCATGGTTTAAATTCTAAACTATCAATCTCCTTATCCTTCTGTTCAACCCATTTAGTTTCTCGAATGCATAGAATATTCATCTTACTATGAATCATAATATCTATTTATTCTATTAATTTGCCTATAAGAGAACCTATGTTCCAAGTTCCTATCCTAATTCTAGTTTTATAGACTAGCTTCTTTGCCCACATCCGTCCATAACGTGGAAACTCTTTTTTATTTGACACTGTGATCGGGCGTCAGTGCAGTGGCTCTTGCACACTTCTCGCTGTATTCAGGCCATATAGGGCATCCTTTTCAGAGAACACCCTAACATTAGCACAATGAATTAAAGGATTAAAGTCATGATTATTTGCAAGTTTTATGCTGGTTCTCAACTACTAACGCAACCCTTCATTTTTCTCATTCAAGGCTTGAGACCTAATAATGACAGTGTTAACAGAGAAAAATTGGATAAAGAGCAGAAATTGGGAAGGAAGTAAACATATACGAAACCTGTGAAGAAGAAGAAAAGCAGAGAGAAGGTTCAGTCAAGAATCATCCATTACTCCATGCCCTACCTATTACAGCCATTGTACCCTTTACTACTAATCATTACTGCATCTGGATGCTATCAAGTCTTTTGATTCTCTAATAACCTAAACAAACTTGTCTTATCAAATAAAGGACACATGTACACTTCTTAATAAACTACTTAAGTTATGAGGACACTTATTATTCTATGAGCCCATTTACATCTACTTCTATCATTTGTCAATGTAGTAGTCTTTCAACTTGATTGGGGCTCGACAATCCTGTTCAGGTCACAATGGCGAGGTAGCCATTGGTTTCCCTGTTGCCGGTAGAGTCATATCAGCGACTCTCAAATCTAACCAGTTATTTGAAGATGCCGTGTGGCTATTTATTTTAGCAAAAAAGGAAAATAAAAAGAAGCAGTTGTACGTCTGGTTTTATGAACTACTAGTGATTGTTTCCTTGTTGTTCAACTTTAGAACATTATGTAACTAATTTATGATGAAACCTTCCCATTTTATGCTCTGACAGAGATGAGGATTGTTCCTCCATTGGATGAGGTTTGAGGAAAAAGCTTGCTTTATCATGGTGACTTGTTAAGGATAAATTTTAGTTCCTTAGCTACTGTTATTCAGTATTTTTTATTGACCTTGTTATTGCTAATAAGTATTCTATTTATATTCAATAAAATGAGTTTCTTTCTGTGCACCTAAGAATTACTAGGTGCAAGTAAGATATGGGAAATAATCCTCAGGCGAAATGAATTTCTACTCTTAAGAGGCAGTTGATTACTCTCCTTGTGGGGTTTGATTACACTTCTTGTGGGGATTGATCGTTGTTGTTGCACCCTAGTTTCACTTTTAAGTGTCCTTTTCTCCTTCAGCAATAATGTAATTAACCAGATTATTCCAAAAACCTTCACCCCTTTGAGTGCCCAAGCAAACGGGAAGGAAAATGAGAAGATTGAGAAGAGAGAAGAGTTTTTTTTTTTTTTTGAGCATTAAGCCTTCAGTTAAGTTAAGAAGAAGGATGGCTTGGAATCATCCCATGAGTTTGAAAATTGTGCCTTATAAAGCTCTGCTCCTACGGTGCTAGTTTTACTTAGATTACACCACTGGGTAACCCTCCAAGTCCCCCTTTTCATTCCTTTTAATTATGATTGTTAAAATAGAAATGTTTCAAGTGTTTTATACGAAAAGAGGATATTATCCGGACTTATGGTAAATTTTATAAAAGTGCAGTTAGGCTAGCTATATTGTATGGTTCCGTCTGTTGGGTAGTAAAAGAGTGGCTGCCATCTAAGTTGAATGTGGTGGAAGTCGGGATGTTGATATGCAATTTGCAAAGAAAATTAAAAAGGGTAAAACATGGGATGATTATATTGGAGGGGTGATTGAAATACAATCTATTTAAATATTAGGTTGTTGAAATAGATTTAGGTTGTGTGGACATGTTTAATGAAATGTAAAAAATACATTCAATGAAATTGTAGATAAAATTAGCATCAGTGGTTTATGAATTAAAATGGATTGATCCAAGGTATAGATAGAAGATGTTGAAAAAGATTTGCGAAAATTAGATTTGACAACTAATGCAACACTAAATAGGAGCAAATAAAAAGTGAAGATTCATCCAATCTCAAATAGTTTGAATATGGCTAATGATAATGATGATGTGCAATAGGGAGAATTTGAGGAGACAAACATAATGACAGTTTCATTAGGAGTGTAAACTATTGAGTCAAGCTCAAATTATAGGCTTGAACATTAGCTAGAGTTTGGACTTGACTCCTTAGTCTTTGGCAATTTCGATTTCGACTCATGACCTTGAGTTCACTATAGAAGCATTGTGAGTAAGCTGAGAGCTTGCTAGGGAAGGTATTGTGTTAGACCAGTCCAGCCGGTCCTATGGGACTGGCCAGTGCAAAACAGAGGCGGAAATCCTCCGCCTCTCCTGTACGCCCGATCCGACACCCAAGCAAGGCAGAGCAGTTTATGAAGGATTTTGAAGGGAGTTTAGGAGGAAAATTGAATGTAGGGATTGTTTAGGGATTTCCTTTTGATTTGTATGCATTAAATAGTTTGTTTTCCTAGGGTTAGGGCATCTTGAATTTGGCGGAAATTTGAGATCACTTAGATCTAGGTTTTCTTTGGGCTCTAGCGGTGTCTAGAGATTTGGGAGAGATTAATCCTCCTCTCGAATAGAGGATCAAGTGTATCTTGCTGTTTTTCTTCGTCCACTAGTGAATTTCAAGTGTTTTTTCTCATATTTTCCTACAGTTTTCACAAAACATGCACTATAGTTGCTGTTTTTCTCTAAATCCAGCAGTTTTCTAGATTTATAGTGGTTGTTTCCTATCAAATTAGTATCAGAGCAATTTCCTGGCCAAGAAATCGAAGTCTCTTCGCTAATTTCTGCTGCATTTTTACTCGCTGAGCTGCTGTTTTTGCTGTTTGAAGGCCAGAAATTGCTATTTTTTAGCCATTTTTGTTGTTTGGGGCCTAGATCCGGGTACCGATGGCAGTGAAAAAGGTAGATTTGTTGGAAGGGGAGATCAGACAATTGAAAATTGAAATTTCAGATCTCCGCACTCAACTTTCAGATGTCAAAAATCAAATTTCAGCCATCCACGAGAAGATGGATGAAAAATTTTTCGGCCTTGGGGAGATGATGAAGAAGTTGCTCGAGGGCCAATCCAAAACGGCATCGTCAGAGATAAGGGAAGCCTCCGACAATCCAAGAAGCGGGGAAAACTCTAATCCAATAAGGCAAGGGAAAGATCAGAAGATGGAGACTCAAAAGAGAAGAGAGAGAATGCCTCCCCTGGAGCTTGTTCCTATGAGGGAGCCGGGTAGGGGGTATCGGGAGAAGCGTTAGAAGGTGGAACAAGAACGAAGATGTGATGATTTGAAGAGGAGAGGGGTGGAAATTAAAAGGGAAAGGAGTAATTATGACCAGAGAGGGACTGCATCTGAAGGGGGAGGGGTTTGTTATGATACAACGGGTGCTGAATTTGAAAGGAGAAGATGAAAAGTTGATGAACGGCTTGGGTATGAACGTAGAAGGGATGATTGGGACACTTGGGGGGAACACCCTCTTGGGGAAGGAGAAGTTATGAAGGGAACAGAGGAAATAGAGGCGATCTAAGGGTGAGAAAGCTAAAAATGCCTATTTTTGAGGGAGAGGATGCCCATGGGTTGATCTACAAGGTGGAAAGGTACTTTACAGTCAATAGGTTGACCGGGGGGAGAGACTGATGGCAGCTGGGATGTGCTTGGAAGGGAAAGCTTTAGCATGGTAGTAGTGGAGGGATACAAGGCAATCAATAAGGACCTGGAGGGAGTTTAAGGACTGCCTGTTGGAACGTTTCCAAACCAGCAGGGGAGGGGACTTCTACGAGCAGTTCTTTATTTTGATGTAGGAGGGGACAGTGGTGGAGTACCGTGAGCAATTTGAGTACCTTGCCAGTCGATTAGATTGGCTTCCAGAGACTGTACTGGAGGGGAACTTTATGAAAGGACTGAAACCAACAATTCGCGCAGTAGTTAGAGTGATGAGACCTTATGACTTGGGAGAGACCATGAAGCTAGCTCAGTTGGTGGAGGATCAGAGACACCTGGAGAGAGAGATGGGAGGCAGCAGCTCAGGAGGCTCATACAGGATGACCACCACATTATTAGCATCCAATGAGCCAACACCAGATATTTTTCGGGGGACTTTAAAGGAAAAGACTATAGGAGGAAGACCTGGGGACAACATCAAGAAGCTCACTAAAACAGAATTACATGAGAAGAGGGCAAAGGAGGTCTGTTTCAGATGTGATGAGAAGTATATTTTGGGGCACAGGTGTAAGGACCGAACTCTTCAGGTCCTTACCGTTTGTGATGACGAGGGAATGGAGGAATGTGTCGTCCTTCCTCCTTATGGACAAGGTGGATCTTTGGGAGGGGAGTATTGTTAGATAGGTCCAGCCGGTCCTATGGGACCGGATTGTGCGAAACAGAGGCGGAAATCCTCCGCCTCTCCTGTACGCCCGATCCGACGCCCAAGCAAGGCAGAGCAATTTAGGAAGGATTTTGAAGGGAGTTTAGGAGGGAATTGAATGTAGGGACTGTTTAGGGATTTTCTTTTGATTTGTATGCATTAAATAGTTTGTTTTCCCTAGGGTTAGGACATCTTGAATTTGGCAGAAATTTGAGATCACTTAGATCTAGGTTTTCTTTGGGCTCTAGCGGCGTCTAGAGATTTGGGAGAGACGATCCTCCTCTCGAATAGAGGATAATTGTGTCTTGCTGTTTTTTTTCATCACCTAGTGAATTTCAAGTGTTTTTTCTCATATTTTCCTACAGTTTTTGCAAAACCTGTACTATAGTTGGTGTTTTTCTTTAAAATCCAGCAGTTTTCTGGATTTATAGTGGTTGTTTCCCATCATATTGACATCTGCAAGGAAGTCATTATGGGAACATGCTGAAGAAGGCATCGATGAGCCGATGACGTTTGAAGGAAAAGAAGAGGTAGTTGTGATAGGTTCAATGACGTTTGAAGAAGAGGAAGAAGACAGTTGCGATGGGATCTATGCATTTGAAAATGAAGAAGTCATGATGGGACTAATGATATTTAAGTTAAGGGGGTTATTTTGTCTAATACCCTAAATCGAGCTGTTAACGAGTCCTCTCAATCAAAATTTAACATAAAACAAGGGAAAAAATGAGTTTAAAAGACCCTGTTTGCAATCCAATGAGTTGAGCCTCGCTAAGCTCGAACTTGAGCCTCATAGAATATATGAGCTATAACCTGAGCTCGAGCTCAAGCTGAACTCTCATCTTAATAAGCTCTACTCGCGAGCTTTTTACCTAAGGCAAGTTTCAGCTAGCTCATGAGTCGGTTTTGCTCACTAACTCCCTAAGTTCGATCAATTTCTACAGTTGCTCCTTCATAAACCCTTGATTTTTTTTTTAAACATTTTTCTTATGCAAGGTTTAAAATTGCGCAGTTGGGCATTGAGATATTTTTCGTTTGTTTCACAAGATATAAGCCTATAGGCGCGACCTTTAGAACTAACAAATTGTGTAAAGTTAGAAGCACTGTACACACTTTAAAGTATGGAGTAATATACAACATAGTAATATCTTAACATATTAACATATTAAAAAGTAACATATTAACATACTAACATTAGTAAAAAGTAATGAATTGCGTAAGTATAAAGTAATAAGTTGTGTAAAGTAAAATTGTTATGTAAACATCAAAATAAAATAAGATATCGAAGTAAGAACTATTAACATAATAATTCAAAAAAATTTTGACCTTCTCACCCACTCATACTATCTAACAACCAAATACGAAGATAATAAGTGAAGTTATTAGCCATAAAGATTAGAATTTTGAAAATCAAATGTCCTCAGCACTCTTATCACTGAAGGGATGTTTATTGGAGTCATCGTCATATTGAATTATTTTCTTCCTTGCCTCATCCTAAGTTGTATCGATATTCTCTCAAACTTTCTCTTCATCCTCGATCTCATTCATCTTCTTTTTTTTTTCTAATCAATAGTAATCAATAAAAAAGTAAGAATATTAATTGATGTTTAAAAAATGACTATATTGATGATTATAACTTAAATATCAAAATTTTTATAGATGCATTTTCTTTTTATTTTTTATTGACTTGTGTTAGACATATTTATCTTGCCTATCCCTATTCGAAGAAAATAGTATTGAGATATTCTTGTTGCAAATTGGATTGTATGACTTCGTTATCATCATTGATAAATGATTCATCATTTGATAGCATACATTACAAAGTAAGGGAACTTCATCATCATTTAAATTCTTTTATTAAAATTTCTATCCTTTTAATATTTGTTTTTTTTAAACCCTAACCCTAATAATATGAGGTTCATGGCTCAAATAACTTTAGGTGAGACAATGCTTAATATGTGAGGCATATGTCTCACACAAAGATCAAATCGCTTAAAAAGCACCAAGTCCTTCCTCAAATTGTGCAATTTTAAACAATGTTTTTAAGAAACACCAACAATCTCTGACAAAAGTAAAACCGTAAACCCATTTTGAATAATAAAATCATTAAACCAAAAATTGAAGGTTTATTACTATGCATCATTCTAATTGGATTCATTGGTAAACTTGCTAGGAGTGAATGTTGTTGGTTGCATAATCTTCATTTTTGGAAACAATTGTATCTTGAGACTAGTGTATAGAAACAGTGAGCCTAGCAGTCTAGAAATTTCCTAGGATTGTAGAATATTTTCTACTTTCGAGTTAGAAATTTGTGTAGACATAGTTGCTTTCAAAGCTTCTCAATAGTAGGATGGCAGCATATGAGAGTAATGCATCCATACAAAAATATTAAATGGACTTGCATTACTATTAGGTGGCTTATATAGTGTTACCATTAAAAGGATCAACATTATATCGTCTACACATGTCATGATTCAAACAGCTGTTATATGAATTGAGAAGTACTTTATAATTTGTTTTTTCTGTTATCTTAAACAACCCCGCACGCACATGCCAACTTTCTCTCACACACAAAAGAAAGAGGAGGGAGAGGGGGGAGGGGTTACTACCTTGTTGTTAGGTGCTAGTGATTTTTTAATTTTGAAAAACTTTTCTTTTGCTTTCCAGGAAAAACAATTGGAAGACTCTGGAGTTTTGAATGGATCTGTTAAATTACGAGGTAACTCATGGGTTTACATATGCCCCTTGTTTGTCCGGATGGTGCTGTTGTAGCATATGCATGGAAACGTCAACTCGCTGGTCAAGCTGGCGCATCTGCAGTTGATAGAACAAGGTATATAGCTAGAACTTAAATTTTATACATGTGAATTGACAAGCTTTACTCTACTTTTTATATGCATGAACTCCATTCCAATTTCTAACCTGCTATTAGAGCTTTTCCAATGAAATTTATGCTTCCATTTTTCTCTTATATTGTCAAAATTATTCAGTTGTCATTCAATGAGTTTCTATATATATCTGCCCCAAATAATTATGGAATCAGTTAGGCATTTTAAACCCTAAATACTTTTAGCTGAACCAGCTCTCATTGAGGCCACCATTATGAAAAAATAAATTCAATATTGAGGCATATTTATCCATATTTGCTTGGGTTAGGTTAATCAAGTAATTGTTAAACATGAATTAGATTCAACAACGTGCTAAATCTGGATTGGCTTTACTGGCAATATTAGAGGTCACTTTAGTTTGAGTCACCTGCCACCCCTTGGTCGATCTCCTTGACTGGAACTTTTTTTGATACCTTTGGAGTTACCTATATGGGCATGTATGCATATAAACACCTGGTTGGGGATTTGATGTTACGTGTAGTTTAGTTTGCTTAAATTCATTTGTCTATTGGTTTAGTTGAAATAGCTTGTGCATTAAATTTAATTGCCCATTACATATTGGTCTGACCTGTGGGGAGTTCACCCAATATTTATACACGATATGCATGAGTCCTCTGAAAATATTCAGAGGAATTTTGCTGTAAATAATTGCCATTACAAGTTTTGTTTTTATCAAATAAGATATATTTGAAAGGGGATTTGATGATGGTTTTCCTGCACTCAAAGATTCCCTCAGGTAACAAACCAGAAATTAGCTGATACAAGAAAAAGTTTCATTTAGAGTTTTGTGGCAACTTTGGGTATGAACTGCATGTGAGTTGGGAACCCTGAACGATCAACAAATGTCTTGTTATTTTCCTTCTCTCCCCTTTCTTCTCCTCAGGATTTTTGGATTACAAACTGATCAGTGTCTTAAAGCTATTCCTTTTCTTGATAAATTTTTGAACGACAACTTGATATATACTTAACAGCAATCCTTGATGATATGATTATGACCATTACAGATGGTAGTTGCAAGAGATACTCTCTCAATTCTCAAATGAAAGGGCATACTGTCATGCAATAATTCACTTGTGCCTATGCCATCTTATTTCAAGAAAGTTTCTACATTACTATATGCAAGTTTACCCGTCAGAATTGTCACAATCACACAATCATGCACACTATTTAAATTCTAATTTTCTTATAACCAATAATCTGGTTAATAAGAAAAAATCTAAAAGTAGTCCCTAGACTATTCTTGTTGGCCGATTAGTCTCAGAGTATTATAATTGTGAATTGTGATATAAAATTAATCCCAATTTAGCCCCCCGACTTCACAAAATTCATCCCAATTTTGTCACAAAGGGACCATTTGAATAATTTTGTATATTCGAGGGACTAAATTGAAGCAATGTTATACTTTGCGACTAAAATGGTCATATACAAATAGTCGGAGAATTATTTTGAAATTTAACCCTCTAGTTAATATATATGAATAAATCATTAGAAAAATACATATACTACATCACATTTTAAACTGGGCAAATTTCTCAAATTGAACTTAGTTATGACCACTTTACCTATCCAATTTAGTAATACTGCCTTAGCCTGCCATAATCATTATTAATTTCAAATAATTTGAGGCCTTTTGAAGTTTACCTTAAAAACTAATGATGTAACTGAGCGCTATAACCTATAAATTTGGAGCAAGTTCTTCAAGAGGAAGAGAAGACGGCTTTCTCATAATAGTGGAAACTTTTCTAATTCTTCATTGTCTATCTTGAATAAATTGAAGGGGAGAGTAGACCTGTAATTACCTTCTCATGATCTTCTATGGCTGCTCTCCACCAAATCAAAGGGTGATTGGACCTCTTTCGCTTTTAGGGCTTGATGTCATTAGCTGTCTTTTGATTTTCTTGTTAATTTTCTTCCTCTTATGCTGTCAATATCTATTATATTCTCGCAATTGGCAGGTTAGCTCTCAAGGCATTCACTGATCAAAAGAGGCGTTTTTTCCCTCACTTGGAGGATGAGGCATTTACTCAATGTAGTGAGGGGGAGCTGGGGATTGCTAAGAAACCCTGTTTTTCTCACGGATTACTGCCAGGGCATAAAGATGAACTTAGGAAGAGAGTACATTACCTGACATCATTAATAGCCTTCAAGGCATAGCGCCTGATATCAAAATCTATACATATCAGCGCATTGATTGGTTAAAGAGAGCTTCTTCGTTATCATCATTTCCAAGTGATCATTTGGTCGACTCATCAAATGAATATGTCTTACAAAGTAGTAGCAACTCGACATCAGTTTTAGGAAATGCTGCTTCTATCTCAGAAGATCAAATTGCTGTTATCGAATTGCTTTCACCTTCTGTTTTCAGAGCTGTAGTTTCACTGCACCCGACAGGATCCATGAGCCCTGATGCAGTAGCATTTTTCTCCACAGATGAGGTAGTGTTCTTAAGGGACCATATTTGAAGGCATGCCTAATTGTAATTTATGCATAAACTTGAGAAATAATCTACTTCATTAGTTTCTTAAAAGGTGGCTGTTTGGCATCCTTATTTTCTTGATTGTTTTTTCAGTTCATTAATATTTATCGTCTTTTATTTCTTGGTCAGTTTAAGTTTGCATCTACTCTTTCCTACATTCAAGAAGACTTAAAAGAGTGACAAATCATTGGTGTTTGATAAACTACCATCTAATACTTCGCATAGTGCCCATTATTTTGACCTACCTATGCTTTTCCATTGTGATAAAACATATAGACGCTGGACACATATTTGACTCCACTGGAATTGGTTCCAATATATCTCTGTTTGCACCTTTGTTTAAAAAATTACTTGAGGTAGTTATCTAATTGAATCCATTAATTTTTTTGTAGGGTGGAAGCTATGTTCATGCGAGAGGTCGCTCTGTCTTTCATGTATTTCGGCATGTTACGGTAATGATTACAGTTTTTCATTTTACCTTCTTGTTGTGGATGGTTTTTGCTGGTGTTGTAATCATCTAAGCTGTTTGCTTGCAGGAATATGCTGATAAGGCATTGCAATATTTTCAGAGTACTAACGTGGATACCTCACTTTCACTTATTTTGGTACTTCTTATCCCTGATTGAATGCTCATCAATTTGTGAAATATAATTGCTTGGCTTGTTTGAAAAAGAATTATTATTTTGATTGTATGTTTTGTTGATCTATTAAATAATTTGACTGTCTCGTTTAACTTGAAAATGCTTTCTTTATACATTCGACATACTTCTGCGTATAGGGTTTCTGATACAGCATCTTAGACATACTTCTGCATGTTTTTTTTTTATATTTATGTTTTAGATAATTCTGTAGTCATATTTCAACTTTAAAATGGAGGGATCATACAGGCAACATATTTCCGCATAAAAGTTTTATGATATATCTTCTTAGAGTCATTGCAAATTCCATTGTCCTTTCCTTGATCGCTTGTAGATAATGTGATATGACGTTTAATATTGCCACCTTTCCAGCGCTGGATCTGCAGCTACCAAACCTTGTTTACAAAGGTCTGCAGGTAATGTCTGCATTGCACACTTTATACCCTTATATTGTTCTTTTAGTATCGAATTTTAAATTACATTCTTGATGCAGTAAATGTGAGCGATTATTGATGATGGATGAGTCCTTAGCTTTAATATTACCTCCAGTGCACCGTGCCTATCAGAATACTTCTGCATCAAACTCTCATCCAAACCAGTTGACTGCATCTGACAGGGGCCATGGTAGCGATTTTATCTTTGCCTACCATATTGGGTGCTCTAATAATGATTTGTGATGCTGCTCGGATGCTTTCAGAACTTTAGTTCGACTGGTTTCTTGATTGACAATTTCATTTTTCTCTTGGCTGTCAAATTCATAGAAAGGTAAGTTATCCTAGTACGCTCTTTCACTATGGCTATACTGTTAAGCTCTGCCTATCATATGTTACCATTCAAAAGTTAAGATCTATCAAATTTTATATTATTGAGGTCCTGTATTACCTTTTAGCAAAGTTGTTGCCCTCAATGTTTGCATCATATTGGGCTTCAGAGAGTTAACGTAAAGAAAATAAAGGCTATGTAAGAATAAATAAAAACAATTATTTTTATGATATCATGCATTTAAATTGAGTTAAAGGATTTGGTTCTTTGTCAAACGAGATATGAAAAGTAAATCAAGCAGCAATCGGTCAAATGGTGCAGAGGATGCAAATTAAAGTAAAATATATGTGTGTGTCTGTGTGCGCGCTTTGCTGGGATTGCTTAGTTGGGTGGGGGGGTTGCTAGAAAAAGCATTAAATCATAATTAAGAGAATATATTATAAAATATTGTTAAAATTAAAACTAAAATATCCTCATTATTTATTTTTTTAATTTTGTTATAATGATATTCTAATAGGAAGTGGGAGAGCTTTCAACCCAAAACAACAAACCACAAGCAAAAATTGGAAGAACACACAACGAATCACTTTTGTTACTAGAAATATGAAAGAAAATAGACAAGATAAAAGGATCTTCAATTGGAGAGGAAGATCTGACTCACCCAAACTCTAGCCATCGGCTAGAGCTCAAAATTCCCTAAGCACAAACTAATTTCAGCCAAAATCAAGCATAATCCCCTCCCTAGGGTAAAACAAACTATTAAAAGCATGCAAATCAAAACAAAATACCCAAATAGCCCTTCTATTCAAAATTTCCCTCCTAAACGATCCCTAAATACCTTCTACATATGGCTGTTGGGCGTTTCAGGAGAGGGGGCGGACCCTAGTGGGCGGAACTTTTATTCCGCATGCTGTAAACTTGAGCCGGTCCAGGACAAGATGGATCGGTCTAACAATACCTCCCTCCCAAAGACCCACCTTGTCCTCAAGGTGGAAGGACGGGAATTGATGTTTTATCCTCTCGTATGGCTCCTATGTGGCGTCATACTAGGGTAGGTTCTTCCACTTTATCACCACTTCCTTGCTTCCTCCCTCTCCTTGTAGTACTCCTTTCAGCTCCAGTGGTTCCAATACCACCTCCAAATCCTCCGCCAAGGTCACTGGTAACTCCGCACTGGATGCATGATCCCCAATAGCTCTCCTCAACTACGACACGTGGAATACCAGGTGTATGGTGGCGGTCGGTGGTTTCTCAATTGATACGCTATGGCTCCAATCTTCTCTAATATCTCATAAGGGCCAAAGTATCTCGGGGCCAGCTTTTCATTCCTCCTATTAGCCATTATCCTCTGTCTGTAGGGACAAAGCTTCAAATATACCCTATCTCCTACCTCCTACCTCAAACTAAATGTCCCTCCCGCACCCATTTGCTTGCCTTTTCATGATCTACTGGGCCCTTAATATGTGCCTTTTCAATTCCTCCAGCACTCTATCCCTCTCCTTCAGGCACTGCTTTACAGAAAAGACTGGTGTGTTACTCTGCCCAAAGTGCACCAAATGAGGTGGATCCCTTCCGTAAAACACCTTGAAATGAGTCATCTGGGACACTGAATGATACAAAGTGTTGTACTAGTGCTCTACCCACATCAGCCACTTCGCCCACAACTGAGGTGTTTCTGAAGCAAAGCATCACAGGTATGTCTCCAAGTTTCTATTTACCACCTCTGTCTACTCGTCTGTCTGAGGGTAGTAAGCGGTGCTCCTCTTCAGCACGGTCCCCTGCAGCTTGAACATCTCCCTCCAAAAGTGACTGAGGAATACATTGTCTCAGTTAGACACTATAAACTCTGATGTCCCTGCAATCTGACAACCTCTCTAATGAATGTCGCCGCCACTGTTACTGCCATGTAAGGATGTCATAGGGGAATGAAATGAGCATACTTGCTCAGCCTTTCCACCATCACCAAAATCACTATAAACCCCTCAGATCGAGGTAGCTCATCTATGAAATTCATAGAGACCTCCTCCCACGCTTTGCCTGGAAGAGCTAGGAGTTGTAGTAGTCCATCCGAAGCTATGGCCATGTACTTGTTCCTCTGGCATACCTCACACTTGACCATCATCTCCTCTACATCCTTGTGCATCCCCTTCTAATATAATTCTTCAGCCAATCTCATGTATGTCTTCTACACACCAAAGTCACCCCCAACAGCGCTCCCATGGAATTCCTGTAACAAGTGTGGAATATGGATCGAGGTCCGTGGCAGCACAAACCTCCCCTAGTATATCAGTCTCTCCCCCTCTAGGGCATAGCTAGGGTGGCTACTCTCATCCTTCAATAGATCCGCTCTAATCCCTCTTAGCTCCTCATCTTGCACACTCTCCTCCTTAATAGCCCCCCAATCCGACATCAACGGTATCGAAATGACTAACTCCTGGAGCCACCCCACGCATCTGAACAAGGCATCAACCGCCTTATTCTCCATCCTGTCCTATACTGGATCTCAAAATCATAGCCCAACAGCTTTGACAACCATCTCTTATAATCCTTGATCACCATTCTCTGCTCTAATAGGTACTTTAAGCTCCTCTAGTCTGTCCTGATGATGAAATATCGGACCAACAAGTAAGGTCGCCATTTCTGAATAGTTAATACAATAGTCATCAACTCTCTCTCATAGACTGACTTCAGCCTAGCTCTGGTCCTTACCATGATTAGTGACACCCCCTCCCTCAAAGTGATAGCGTGCTCCTGCTCTCTCAGTGGTAGCAACCCTTGAGGTGGCTAAAAAATCTCACTGAACTACTATATGACTAGCTGTATCGAGAGAAAGATGTCCCTCTCTTCCTCTCCTCTAATCTCCTCTAAGCCCTGTAGCTCCACCAGAAATCCCCCTCCCACCATCATCTTCATTGTCCTTACCATGATTTAGAGAGACACTATGGCTTTAGAGGGCCCTGCATCTCCCCTAATCACCATCATTCTCCCTTCCATCATCAGCTTCATTGTCAGCATTCCCCAATTTACCTTGGTATCCCCCAAGGTCTGCAGCCATCTCATTCTTAGGAGGGCATCATCCCTAGCTCCAATGAGAGAAAATCCTCCCTCACTTGAACTCCCTGTATAGTCAGGACCACTCCTCTACACACTTCTCTACCTATCTCCATCTTCCCAGTCCCCATCATTATCCTATAACACCTTGTGTCCACTAGTTTCACCCCGAATCGGTCTACAACTTGGTTGAAGATAAAGTTGTGGGTAGCCCCATTATTTATCAACACAACTGCCTCCTTGTCTACTATTTCTCCTCTCACCTTCATGATGTGATTCAGAGTGAACCCCACTACTAAGTTCAAGGAGACCTCTATCATGTCTAAATGTAGCTTTTCCTCCTCCGCCGATACCTCACTCCTACCTCCCTCCTCAGCTTCCTCATCATCACAGACGGTGAAAACCTAACGAGTTCAGTCCTTACACCTGTGCCCTGGCATATATCTCTCATTACATCTGAAACATAACCCTTTTACCCGCCTATCCTGCACCTCTGCTTCTGTAAGTCACTTGAACTTGCCTCCCGAGCAAACTCCATTGCTCTTCTCCTTCGGTGCTTCTTTCTGAAAGGACACTGTCTGAGTTCTAGGTGCTAGGGTCGTAGAGGTACTCTTGTAAGCCCCTCGCATGATGTTGCTTCTGTTGGCCTTCTCCCTTCGATACTTTTCGTCCACCCTTTGAGAAAGCTCCATCGTCTCTCTTAGTTCTTTTGGTCTAAGCACCCTGAGCTCTGCTCGTATGTCCTCCCTATGTCCCTTCATGAAATTCCTTTCTAATCCTTCCTAAGAGATTCCTATGTCTCCCCGACAGCAGCTCAAGCTTCTCCTAGAACTGCTCGTGGAGGTCTCCTTCCCGAATGGCTCGGAAACGTTTTAATAAACACTCTTTAAAATCTCCTCATGAGTAGATCGGATACCTAGCCTCCCTCCATTGGAACCATGCTAGGGCTTTTCCATCCAAACATAGACCCTTTGTTATAAGTTTTTTCCCATTCCGTTAGCCCATTGATAATAAAGTAATGTTCTACTCAGTACACTCATCTCTGAGCATCTTCCTCTTCAAAGACCGGCATTTTTAATTTCCTCAATCTCGCATCCATGCCCAAATAGTTTCTCCTATCGTTGGTTCCTCCTGTGTAATGGTGGTGCGATTCTCTCCCTTCTTCCCTTGGCAGATTTGGACCCCATGGTTCGGCCCATCCATTGCTTCCTCCGATCCACCTTCCCTCCTGCCTAGGTGGTCTCCAAAAGGGTGCAGATTCCCCTCTTCTTGCTGCTCTCTCTTCCGGATATCCCAACGCCCCTCCCATTGGAGTCCCCCTGGCTGGTTCTTGAGGGAAAATGCTCTCTACTTCATCATCATCTTTCTGAACTATCTTCCCCTTCCGTCAGCCGTAGGAATAATCGGCGAACCCTTCAATTGCATTTCAATCACCTTCATCATGTCTTCAATATTTCAAAGCGGTTCTCCATGGATGAGAACCTTCCTTCCACGGGTGTGAATCTTTCTGTTAGGCGTAAGCCGGCCCAGGAGGGGCCGGCTGGACCGGTCCAGCAGGGACCGGTCCGGTTCTACACCCGCCGGCCCAGGGACGGGCGGAACCTGGCGGGCGGAAACCGGGCGGAAGCCCTGGAAGGGGGCGGGGCCTCTGTGGACCCAATTGGAGGAAAATTTTGAATGGGAAGGGTTGTTTAGACATTTTGTAATACTTCTTTATGGTTAATTAGGAGGATGGGGGGGAAATTTAAGGGTATCTTGAATTTGAATGTATTTTGGAGATCTAGGGTTTCTTGCTTGGGCTCTTGGCGTTGCCGGAGATTAGGAGAGTTGTTCTTCCTCTCGAATTGAAGAACATTGTATCTTTTATTGTTTTCTTGCTTCTACTAGTGAAATACAAGCTTTGGTGTGGTTTTCCCTTCAGAATTTCTTCTATTTTTCTCTGTTTTACTGCGTTTGGCTGCTGTCCACTACTGAAAACAGCAGTTTTCTGCTGTTTTCCCTCTTCCGGAGCGATAGGAATACTTGGATCTAAGTATTTCCTATCAAATTGGTATCAGAGCATCGTCGTGGGACCTTTGGCGGCTGAAAATCTGAAATTTCAGCGGGTTTTGGGAGCTTTCGAAGGAAGTTTACTTGTGGTTTGTGGAAGAAAAAGATGGCCGGAAAGAAGGTGGAAGTGTTGGAAGGCGAATTCGGACAACTGAAATCAGATTTGGAGGGGAAGTTCCTTGAAATCTCCACTAATAATGAAAGATTGGAAGGGAGGTTTTCTGCTATGGAGGAGATGATGAAGAAACTGCTTGAAATGAAGACCAATCTGGCGACATCGGAAGTACGAGAGACCTCCGACGGCCATGGCATCGGAGGAAATCCAAACCCACCCCGGGGGAGGAGGATGCCAGAGGTGGAGATCTTAGAAGGAGAGAACGACATGCCTCCTCTAGAACCGCTCTCTAGAGAGGAGATGAGCATGGGATATGACAGAAGGGGTGTTGATTTTGGTGGGAAAAGGGAGGAGTTTCATCGCCGAGGTGCTGATTTTGAAGGTAGAAGGGAGGACTATGAAGAGGGATTTGGGTATAATCGTCGAAGGGACGATCGGGACACTTGGGGAGCACCTCCCCTTCGGGGGATGGGAGGTTATGGAGGGTACCGAGGGTACGGGGGAGATCCCAAGGTGAGGAAACTGAAGATGCCCATCTTTGAAGGCGAGGATGGCCATGGCTGGATTTACAAGGTAGAGCGATACTTTGCCGTCAATGGGTTGACGGAAGAGGAGAAACTGACAGCGGCGGGACTGTGCTTGGAGGGTAAGGCACTGGCGTGGTACCAGTGGCGAGACATGAGGCGACCTATTAGGAGCTGGAGGGAGTTCAAAGACTGTTTGCTAGAGCGTTTCCGAACCAGTCGGGGAGGAGACTTCTACGAACAGTTCTTTGCTCTGACACAGGAGGGGACAGTGGCAGAGTTTCGTGACCGGTTTGAGTACCTAGCTAGCAGGTTGGATCGTCTTTCGGAGACTGTGCTGGAGGGGAACTTCATGAAGGGGCTCAAACCAGAAATCAGAGCAGCCGTTAGAGTGATGAGGCCACACGACCTGGGGGAGGCCATGGAGTTGGCACAGCTGGTTGAGGACCAGAAGCATCTGGAGAGAGGGGCCCGAGGCAGCAACTCCGGGGGATCCTACCGGATGACGACCACTTTTCTAGCTCCCAAGGGAGCTGCACTGGGGGGTACACGAGAGGTACCAAGGGAGAGGTCTGGAGGAGGAGGGCCTGGGGGAAATTTTAAAAAGCTTACTGATAAGGAGATGCAGGAGAAGAGGGCAAAGGGATTGTGCTTTAGGTGTGATGAGAAGTACATGCCGGGTCATAGGTGCAAGGACCGGACTCTTCAAGTTCTCCTCGTTTGCGAAGACGAGGAAGACGAAGAGGGAAGTGGGAGCAGGTCCGAAGTGGAGGAGGAGGAGAAGTTGCATCTGGATGTGGCAGAAGTCTCTCTGAACTCCGTAGTGGGATTCACTTCGAGTCACACTATGAAAGTGAAAGGGGTGATAGCTGACCACGAGGTGGTGGTTTTGATAGATAGTGGGGCAACCCACAATTTCATTTCCACCCAGATTGTTGAGTTGCTTGGAATGAAATTAGTGGATACGGGAGGCTATGGGGTAATGATGGGCACTGGGAAGGTAGAGATGGGAAGAGGAGTTTGTAGGGGAGTGGTGCTATCTATTCAGGGAATACAGGTGAGGGAGGATTTTCTTCCCTTAGAATTGGGGAGTACGGATGTAATTTTAGGGATGAAGTGGCTGCAAACTTTGGGGGAGACCAGGGTGAATTGGGGGGAACTGCGGATGGAACTGGTAGTGGGAGGGCGGAGAATGGTGATACAGGGAGATGTCAGCCTGTCTAGGACAGGGGTGTCTCTCAAGTCCATGATCCGAACCATCCAGGAGGTTGGGGGTGGATATTTGGTGGAGCTGCAACGATTGGAGAGAGTCAGTGTGGGGGAAGAGGGAGACATTCCTTGTGAAGTGCAACCAGTCATACAGCAGTTCAGGGAGGTTTTTCAGTCCCCACAGGGTTTGCCACCTCAGAGGGAGCTGGAGCACGCCATTACTTTGAAGGAAGGGGAGGTACCGATCAGCGTTCGCCCTTACCGCTACCCTCAGATCTAAAAAGATGAGATAGAGAGGCTGATCCGGGAGATGTTGGAGGCGGGGATCATAAGACCAAGTGTAAGTCCTTTCTCTAGTCCAGTCCTCCTGGTCAAGAAGAAGGATGGGAGTTGGAGATTCTGTGTGGACTACAGGGCTTTGAATAAAGGCACTGTACCAGACAAGTTCCCAATTCCAGTGATCGATGAACTATTGGATGAACTATTTGGGGCTGTGGTATTTTCCAAACTGGACTTAAAGTCGGGATACCATCAGATCAGAATGAAGGAGGCAGACATTCCCAAGACCGCTTTCAGAACACATGAGGGGCATTATGAGTTCCTGGTAATGCCTTTTGGTTTGACTAACGCTCCTGCTACTTTTCAGTCTTTGATGAACAGGGTCTTCAAACCGTACCTCAGGAAGTTCGTACTGGTGTTCTTTGACGACATCTTGGTGTACAGCAAGACGGAGGGGGAACACTTAGAGCACTTGAAGGTGGTTTTGGGAGTGTTACAGGAACATCAGTTACAAGCCAACCTGAAGAAGTGCAGCTTTGCCCAGGCGAGCGTAGAGTACTTGGGACATGTGGTATCCCAAGAAGGAGTGGCGGCAGACCAGACTAAAATAGAGGCAATGCAGAAGTGGCCACTACCTAGGAACCTCAAGGAGTTAAGGGGGTTCTTGGGACTGACTGGATACTACAGGAGATTTGTGAAGGGATACAGCGCTATTGCATGGCCGTTGACTGAGCAACTGAAGAAGGATGGGTTTTCATGGGGAGAGGCAGCAACCCGGGCGTTTGAGAAACTAAAGGAAGCCATGACTACAGTTCCAGTATTAGCACTTCTAGATTTTAGCCAGGTCTTTGTAATGGAAACTGATGCGTCGGGATATGGGTTGGGGGCAGTATTGATGCAGAATCACAGACCAATAGCATACTTCAGTCAAGTGCTGTCAGCCAGGGCTAGATTGAAGTCAGTTTATGAGAGGGAGCTAATGGCCATTGTCTTAGCTATTCAGAAGTGGCGGCCTTATCTTTTGGGGAGACACTTCATTGTGAGGACTGATCAGAGAAGTTTGAAATACCTGTTAGAGCAAAGGATGGTGACCGAGGAGCATCAGAGGTGGTTATCCAAATTGCTAGGCTATGACTTTGAGATCCAATACAAGCCTGGTTTGGAGAACAAAGCAGCCGACGCCTTATCCAGATGTGTTTGGGAACTGCAGGAGTTAGCAATGTCAGTTCCAATGATGCTAGATTGGGGGGCCATCAAGGAAGAGAGTATGCAGAATGAAGAGCTGAGAAAGATCAGGGAGGATCTGGGGAGGGACAAGAGTAGTCACCCGGGCTACTGCATGGAAGGGGAGAGACTATTGTATCAGGGGAGGTTTGTGATGCCACGAACCTCCATACATATTCCCCACTTGTTGCAGGAGTTTCATTGCAGCGCAGTGGGAGGTCATTCCGGAGTTCAGAAGACCTACAGGAGGCTAGCATCTGAGCTCTACTGGAAGGGGATGCATAAAGACGTTGAAGAGATGGTGGCAAGGTGTGAAGTGTGCCAGAGAAATAAATACATGGCCATGGCTCCGGGGGGACTACTACAACCATTGACACTCCCAAACAGAGTTTGGGAGGAAGTGTCCATGGATTTCATTGATGGCCTACCGAAATCAGAGGGGTTCACAGTCATCTTGGTGGTGGTTGACAGACTTAGCAAGTACGCACACTTCATCCTCTTGAGGCATCCTTACACCGCAGTGTCAGTAGCAGCAGCTTTCATTAGGGAGGTTGTAAGGCTGCATGGGGTTCTTGAGTCAATAGTGTCTGATCGAGACAAAGTGTTCCTCAGCCAGTTCTGGAGGGAGCTGTTCAGGATGCAGGGCACTGTTCTAAAGAGAAGCACCGCCTATCACCCACAGACAGACGGACAAACGGAGGTGGTGAATCGAAGTCTGGAGACTTATTTGAGGTGTTTTGCTTCTGAAACACCGCAGTTGTGGGCAAGGTGGCTACCTTGGGCTGAGTATTGGTACAACACCTCATACCACTCCGCTTCACAGATGACCCCTTTCAAAGTGCTATATGGAAGGGATCCTCCACACCTCGTGCACTATGGGAGAGGTAGTACACCAGTATCATCAGTGGAGCAGTACTTAGAGGAAAGGGACAAGGTGCTGGAGGAACTGAAGAAACATCTGATGAGGGCACAACAGATCATGAAGAAGCAGGCAGACTCACACCGAAGAGACATGCAGTTTGAAGTAGGGGAGAAGGTGTTCCTGAAACTACGACCCTACAGACAAAGGACAGTGGCTAGAAGGAGGAATGAGAAATTGACACCAAGGTACTTTGGCCCCTATGAAGTTTTGGGCAGGATTGGAGCAGTGGCATACAGATTGAAATTACCCCCCTCAGCCACTATACACCCAGTATTCCATGTGTCTCAGCTAAGGAGAGCCATAGGGGATCATGCAGCGAGTGCAGAACTACCAGCCACTATGACAGAAGATTTGGAAGTGATCTTAGAACCACTAGAGCTGGCAGGAGTCCGGTCAGATGAAAGGGGCAACACAGAAGTGTTAATTAAATGGAGAGGCCTTCCGGATTTCGACGCTACTTGGGAGCCGTTTGAAAGAGTGAAAGAGCAATTCCCCTCTTTCCACCTTGAGGACAAGGTGAGTTTTTGGGAGGGGAGTAATGTTAGGCGTAAGCCGGCCCAGGAGGGGCCGGCTGGACCGGTCCAGCAGGGACCGGTCCGGTTCTACACCCGCCGGCCCAGGGACGGGCGGAACCTGGCGGGCGGAAACCGGGCGGAAGCCCTGGAAGGGGGCGGGGCCTCTGTGGACCCAATTGGAGGGAAATTTTGAATGGGAAGGGTTGTTTAGACATTTTGTAATACTCCTTTATGGTTAATTAGGAGGATGGGGGGGAAATTTAGGGGTATCTTGAATTTGAATGTATTTTGGAGATCTAGGGTTTCTTGCTTGGGCTCTTGGCGTTGCCGGAGATTAGGAGAGTTGTTCTTCCTCTCGAATTGAAGAACATTGTATCTTTTATTGTTTTCTTGCTTCTACTAGTGAAATACAAGCTTTGGTGTGGTTTTCCCTTCAGAATTTCTTCTATTTTTCTCTGTTTTACTGCGTTTGGCTGCTGTCCACTACTGAAAACAGCAGTTTTCTGCTGTTTTCCCTCTTCCGGAGCGATAGGAATACTTGGATCTAAGTATTTCCTATCACTTTCCTCCATTTCGAAAAATCTCTCCTCCATCCCGGCCTTGAGTTGTTCCATCTCACCTTCCAACACCTCCATCTTCTTCGCCGTCATAGGTCTCAAAAGGGTGCTTTGATATAAATTTGATAGGAAGTAGGAGAGCTTGCAACCCAAAACAGTGAATCACAAGCGAAAATTGGATGAAGAACACACCACTAATTACTTTTATTGCTAGAAATATGAAAGAAAAACAACAAGATACAAGGATCTTCAATTGGAGAGGAAGATCCGACTCTCCCAAATCCTAGCCACCGGCTAGAGCCCAAAATTCCCTAAGCACAAACTAATTTCAGCCAAAATCAAGCATAATCACCTCCCTAGGGTAAAACAAACTATTAAAAGCATGCAAATCAAAACAAAATACCCAAACAACCATTCAATTCAAATTTTCTCTCCTAAACAATCCCTAAATACCTTCTATATATGGTATCTAGGCATTTCAGGAGAGGGGGGCAGACCCTGGTGGGTGGAATTTTTTTCTGTCTGCTGTAAACTTGAGCTGGTCTAGCATCGACTGGCTGGACCGGTCCAAGAGGGACCGGTCTAACATATTCCTCCTCAAGCTAGTGCATGCATATCATGAGGATTCAATTTACTATAAAGATTGGATAATTGAAGTAATCCTAGAACCTTTGTAAAGATATTTTATTATTATTCTTCACTTGAGACTTGAGGTGTTTTTAGACTGGATCTCTGATGAAATGATTGACTATTTTAATATGTTTTATTCTTTCATAAAAAATTGCATTTGCTTGTAATATGGATTACTACCTTATTATCATACTTAAGAACAATAGGCTTAGCAACAAGAAATTGACTATTGAATCAGAGTTTTGATTTACATCATTTCATAGGCGGAATGCGTTATTGCTTTTTATTCCTCTTCAATGTTAGATCTAACAAAATCTTGCTTTTTTGCTTCTCCATGAAACAAGATTTCCTCCCCAAAAACACAATATTCGGAGCTAGACTTCCGATCTTCAATTGATCCATCATGTTCAACATCAAAGTAGGTTTCAAATTAAGTGGGTTTATTTTTGATAAAAGAATGGTAAAAGATCAACTTAGGTATAAGATTTTATCTAGTGGTGAGTAATTTCTATTGTGCCATTTCGAAGAGTAATAGAGAGCGGGTATTAGATTTTAAAGGTAGGCTCTCAATTGTAGTTGAAAGAATGATCAGAGGTGTATTAGTGGCAGGCTATCAGGGTGAGTATAAACCTGTGTCGAACAAGAGCAAGTACCAGAGCAATAGGCGGAAGTGGAGTACTGGAAGGATATTCTATAATAGAGGAGATATATTAATACTAAGGGATATTTCATGACAGGTAATCTGCAATATATGAGTGATTGGTAGATGGGTCATTATAATGATAAACTTTATGAGTTGGTGGATAACTCAGAAAGACGTTTAATAACATGTAGAGAAAATTTGTTATACTTTGGACAAAGAAAATGGACAAAACATACACTAGCAAAAACTCAAACTCCAAGGCCTACGCCAAAGTTTTCTTCAACAAGACATGCATCTTACTTGGATCGCAGTTGTCAACTAGGATTACACTACGACCACTTTTGGTCATAGTCATCCCTACCTTCACATACATCTATAACATTACAAATGACATAGCATCTGCATTGTCTTTATTAAATGCCAAAAAGGCATCTTTACTAAAATCCATCTAATTATTTGGGGCGGACTACCGTTGTCCTAATGCTCTATAAATTGTGGATGATGTTCAATTGATTTAGGCCCTCTAATCATTGTTTAAAATTGTGCAATGCGAGGCTCAATTCAAGTGAACAATGCTCAAGGCTTATGCCTCGAGCTTTTTTTATGAGGCTTGCGCCTTAGCTTGGTTGAGGCCTGCCTTGAGGTGCGCCTCGCCTTACTGGCATGAGGCGTGCGCCTCACCCAACACCCAATTTACATATATATTTTATTAAAACTTACCTAAATCCTAAATTGAAGCCCCGAACAAATCATGCCTTCATCCACCCCTAAGACGCAACAACTTCCTTTCAACCGCCTCGACCTCCAGCCCACTACCTTTGCTGTAGCCACCACCATCATAGCTACCACCGGGAATCACTTAAAAGTCTCACACGACTACCTCCTCCTCTAAAAATTTTGGAGTATTATTCTCATCTTTATGTTGATGAAAAATATTTATAAAAGAGAAAGATTATTGAAATAAATGTAGAAGAAACAGATTGAAAGGCATTGAACTCCATAGGATAAGGCAGGAGAGAGACTAATTTGTTACGACGACGACTCAAATAAAGACCCCTCAGTGATGAAAGTGTAGATGATTTCTGAGTTGTTGTCAATTATGTTAGTTTTTTTTTTAGAATTAAATGTGGATGAGTAGGGAATTGAGAAAGAAGGAATTTGGAGTTGAACTTGCTGTTATAAGAAACTTTTATGTAATTTCTATATTTTATGTTGTTTTGCTCTTCTAATATTTGGATTTTAATTCTATTTCACGTAAGTTATCACTTGTCACTTTATGTCTTGTGCAATTTTCTGTTTCATGTGTATGTCAATTTTTTACTTTATAGTTCAATAGAAATTTAATATGTTATTATTTAATATATTATTTAGGTTATTAAAAAAAATCACTTTTAATCTTTATTTTCACTTACGCAATTTTTAGATTTTGAGGCTTACACCTCAAAATGCCTTGAGACTTACATCTCATTTCACAAAAAAAAAAAAAAAACGCCTCAATTCCCAATTGCGCAATTTCAAACCTTGCCTCTAATTTTTACCCTCAAAAGATTTTCATATAAAAAATTTCATCTCACTCTCTTCTCTATTTGACTATTGAAAAAAAGGTTAAGAAGATTGAGATTGTTCCTCATTTCACCTGCTCGATTTCCAGCACACAACAATAATGCCACATATTTCTGCTTTAAAAAAAAAAATCTAATAAAGCATCTACAAACCGCCATTCTTATGGTTTAGTTGCTTTAAATTTCAGGTTATTGACTATAAAGCTGCAAGCATTTTGTCTGTTGACAGATGACTCTGGTTTTGAATGCAGTTTTGCTAAACCACCACGTATGTTCTTGCGCCCACTACTGGTGAACGAGTCTGTTAGAAATTCTGTCATCTATCTTGTCGGATGTAAATTAGTGTTGTTTGTATAAACAAATTTGAATAAGAAAAGTAATTCAAGAAACCTCTATGTGTTCTCTTTCCCCTCACCTCTTAAATTTTTTATCCTAATTATTGTCATACATTTACCGTTGATAAATTCGTTCTAGCACCTGTGGCTAAACAAATTATTTGTTTACTAAACTAATTAAGACCCCTTCTTGCCATTATCTTCTCAAACCCAATATGCTGCTTTCAAAATTGACCAGCTATTTCCTTTCCTAAATCATCTCTTAATTCTTTTATCTGTTACTCTAACTCTACTATCAAATTGAAAGTGACTTTCTTGCAGATCAATGGCTAGAATTCCAGAGTTCATTTCATATTGCTGTGTAAAAGATAAAATGGCATCATTCCATTGGTTATTACCAGAAACATTATCAATATCTCTTCTATTTATTGCTATATTTTTGTGCTTTAGTTCATTTGTCACAGTCGTTTCAAGAAAGCTTCCACACTTGCTTATATCTCAACGGTGGAATTAGCAATGTCATGATGCTACTACCATCCTGACCTAGCCAGCGAGCCAAACTTTCAGGTAAAGGGCCACAGACTTTGTCACATCGCATGAATAATCCAAAACGTCTTCAGATATTTATTTAAACGAAATAATAGGATAGGAAGATTGCTAAGATATAGCTTCAGCTATCTGCATTTCTTTTCTAAAACTCATCATCCCCTTTAGCAGATGCACTCGACTTAATCATTTATACAAAACCTGCATGGTCTTTCGTTCTGTAAAGCCGCAGCATCACTTCATAACTTTCTACTCTGTCAAAAAGTCGAGAGATTATTATGTCTGGTGTCCGGACTGTCCGGAGACGAATTCGGATGCGCCACATCACCTGAATGCACTGGGCCCTCGGTGACGTGGCGCGTTTGGGACGTAATAATTTTCCCAAAAAGTCAGGCTTTGTTTGGGACGGCTTTTTTATTCTCTCAAAGCAACTTTTTTATATTAAAAAAATTATTTTAAGAAACGGTAAGAAAGCCGTCCCAAATAAAGTTTAAGACTTTATTTATGGCGGTTTTTTACTGCTTCTTAAAGTAATTTTTTAGCACTAAAATTAAAATTTTTTAACTAAAAAGTTGCTTTAAGAAGCAGCAAAAAAAGCCTCTTAAATGAAGCTTAAAACTTGATTAGGATAAACTCTATCATAAGTATTTGTGTCACAGTCTAAAAGTTAAATTAATACCTATTAAAAGCTATTATAATACGTTGGAAATCGATGTAATTTATGTAAAATAGAAATGATGAGTTGCTGATAACATTTTAGTAATAATAAGCATAATTTCTACACTGAAACAGAATATGGAATAGAAGGGTCCCATGCATGAAAGTTAAACGGCAGCTATACTCTTATAGAAAGACCCGGATAAATAATAATGATTTTAAATTCCAGTAATCAACGGCGACACATTAAATATATATATATATATATATAATGATGGCTATGAGATCAAACGAAAAGTACGCATAGTATTATGTAATGCCTGTGGGGTGGTCACCTTTCTTTTTTGAAAGGGACCAAGTATTTATTAATGGGGACGTGCCGAATTTTCACAGTTGGGCCGGTTAGGTTCCAGAGCAATAGGTTGCTTTCAGTGCCCGATGCTGCCTAGCTCTTATTAATTATTTGTTAATGGCCTAACTCTGGTTTGTTTCGGCTGTTCTTATTTGATAATGGTCTTGCTGAAAGACTTATCCTTTTTAATTAAGGTGCTTATGCTTCTAAAGTCAACAATCGCTGCAGTATTAAAATCATTTGAGGGTCTGTATGGGGTTGTTTTATGAAGTTATTATGAGAAAATAAATTTTTTAAAACTATTTTAAATATATATTTTTTAAAGTTGATGAATAACCTTTTTATAAATGTCACATATTATTAGATCTAGTTGTAAAAAATAAATTTTTATTATAAAATCTTTTGAAAAATAGCAATCAGTAGGTATAAATATTATAGCGGTTTGAAAAGTGAAGTTGTTTGTGAGTGCTTTGTGATAAGTTTTTATTTTTATTCTAAATGATGAGGTCTTGCAAAAAGAGTAAGGTTTTATTTGAGATATTTTTTTAAAATAATTTTTTAAAAAAATTTATATTAGAAAACAGTTTTAGAAAGTAGTAAAAAAGTTTAAATTTCATTCTTGAATGTACTCTTTGTAATATGTCTGCTCCAGAGCATATAGCCAACGTTCCCACTCGGAACAAGTTCACTGACTTGAGATGGGTTAAGAGGAATAGCCCGACTGGGGAACTTAAGAAGTCTTTCTGGGATCAGCAGTCTGAAGTCTCGGCCCCATCAAGGAAGAAAATGCCTAAGACCCTGTCAGCTTGGGTGTACCGGGTATTCAAGACAGTGAAAGAAAAGGATCTGAAGAAAAGGAGTTGGCTAAAATATTGATGGTGAGTTATAATGTCCTTGATGATCTCTCTAAGATGATAATATTTATGTGTTAGTAATTTTATTTTTATATTTTGGCTATTTTTGTTCAAAGAGAGGTTGGGGGTAGATTGAGTCATACAATAAGACAAATTAGTGGAAGGAAGCCGAATCAATACCTGCGATGCCCCGTCCTAATTCGCCCATACTTTCCATATTATGTGGCTTGCATAGTTTAGCTTTTTTAGTCATTGACAATGATGTGTGATAGAATATATGTTATGTTATACATAATTATTCTTATTATATAATAATAAATAGGTATAGATTATAAAAAAGAAATATGATTGAGGCATTTATTTATTTTTATTTTATTTTTTTAATAAGGAATATTTATTTTATATTTTTTTCTTTTTTATTTTAGAGGGTGGGGATGAAGAATGTAAAAAGGGGGGATTGGTGAGTATTAACATATAAAATTGACGTAGAGGGAATATAAATATAAACTATAATATTTTTTTAATTAAAAAAGAATTTGATTAAATCCCTTCGTTAATAAGGGGAGAGAATTAGTGCGTTTTTGGAGTAGAAACGGCCTGTAAATTGTGTTGCCTTTTAGGGCTTGCCTTATCTCCTTGAGTTGTTTAGAAGTTAGTGTTTTCTAAAATTGGGGCTTCTGTGAACTAATAGATTTAGATTTCGTATGGAATAATTTTCTTATAATTTTTTTAAATAATTTTTTAGCATAAATTTTTTTTCCTGAAAAAATTTTTGTATTGAAAAGTTATTTTAGAAAACAGTAAAAAAGTTGTTTCAAATAAAATCTTAGATTTCATTTGAGATGTTTTTCTTGCGGCTTCTTAAAGTAATTTTTTAGTAAAAATTTAATTTTTTTACTAAAAAACCCCTTTAAGAAGTAGTAATAAAGCTTTCAGGCTTTATTTGGAACAACTTTTTATCATTATTTATATGGTGTTTTCATAAAATTTTTATGCTATAAAGATATTATAGAGAGCAGTAAGAAAGTTATTCCAAATGAAATCTTAATGAAGTGGAAACTAAGGTTTTGTTTGGGACAATTTTTTTGTTGCTTTCTAAATGACTTTTTAGTACAAAAATTTTTTTAATTAGAAATTTTTGTATTAAAAAGCAGTTTTATAAAGTAGCAAAAAAGCTGTCCCAAATAAAGCCTAATTTTAATGAGTACTGGCACGCTTGCTTAGTTAATTGAATAAGATTAAACTTAATTAATATAATTCAAATATAATTGAATGAATTTTTATATCGTTGAACTTACTCATTGAGTTCCAAAAAATTTTTGTTGATTGTTCTGCAGATAATTTGACAACTTAGGCTTCATTTGGGACGGCTTTTTTATTGCTTCTTAAAACAGAATTTTAGCAAAAAATTTTAATTTTTTAATTGAAACTCCGTTTTAAAAAGCAATAAAAACTCCGTCCCAAACAAAGCCTTAATCAAATTTATATTTACCCCGTGTATTCAGATGGAAGTATATTAATAAAAATATGAGGATTAGGTAAGTTGATATGGGTTTACTCAAATATTTGATTTAATTTCTGATAATAATGTGTTCTTTATTATAAATTAGTTATAGTTTTAGCTTAATAAAAAAAAGAATAAAATTGATCAAGATCTAAAATTGTGGTCGTGCGTAAATTCGGTTTCATCTTCATTAATAAATAAATAAATTTGAGCATTATTCTTCACATCTTTTTAATTTGAAAAATTATATATTTGCCATTTATCAGATTTCAAAATTTGATATTTTTTCAAAAATTAATTTTACCATCATCATTCGTTTAAATTCTCAAGCAAACTAATGAATCAAATTTAATTTTAATTTAAATCTTCTCAATCAAACCAAGTTATCTCAGGATTAGACCAAGGCTTTGTTTAGGCGACTTTCTTACTGCTTCTTGAAGCAGCTTTTTAGTACAAAAAATTTAACTTGTACTAGAAAACTGCTTCAAGAAGCAGTAAGAAAGTTGTCCCAAACGAAATTTAAAGTTTCATTTGGGACATCTTTTATACCAATTTTTTCATATAAAAATTTTTAGTTCAAACAAAGCCTTAGGATATTTTTTTATTGCTTTATAAAGTTGTTGAGAAATAATTTTTTAAAACTTTTATAGAAAATAGTTTTTTCATACAAATTTTTTTAAAAATAGTAAAAAAAATAATATTGAAAAAGAAATTATGATTGTAATCTTAAAAAGAAATCACTGAAAAAGCTATCTTAAATTAAATCTAAAATATCTTATTAGATAAAAATTAATTAATATTGGATTAATTTTTTGCCTCCATTTATATTTAATCTGATTTGAAATTGAACTATAAGCTTTACCTTGTGTTAAATAAAAAATTGCATATGCTTGATAACAAGTCATTAAAATCTCCACTCTTTAATTTTATTTATTTTAATTTAGAGATCTACCCACCCTACCCTAACAAAGTCACATGGGATGCACACCACACTCTTTTAGTGTGAGTCAAATATATATATATAATATTTTGAAGTTCTCTCTCCACAGCAGAGTACTTGCCTAGACATTGGAACGTGTCCGGAGGCTAATCTTGGAGAAATTATTCTGTGCGGTCATCGAACGCTGTCCAAAGACGAATCAGGATGAGCCACGTCATTTTTTGCTGTGTATCAATGCTGTGTACCACTATATATCGGATGACGTGATGCATTCTAATTCACACCTCTGACCTGTCATATGATCGCATAGAATAATTTTTTCTAATTCAGAGATATCATATCACCCAATATATTATATATTGGGTGATATAACACGTTTGAATTGACCTTCAATCACTTTTAGGTCCACACCTAATAATTTTTGGAAGGAAGGACAGCGTCGTATGGCTTTAATATGTATCCAGTTCTCAAGCAGTGATTCCTCTTTCTTTTCTACTTTAAAAGATGTCGAAGCTAAGTTCATAAATCATAATGCTTGCCTTTAATAGGCAATGTTTCTTTAATTTATTTATTTCGCACGAAATACTGAGACAGTTTCTTTTTTGAATGATAAGACCTCTCCGTAATTTCGTCCTACTTTTTCAGTAACATAAAATAAAGAGATCATATCACAATATCTGCAGATTAATTGTACCCCAATGACTTGTCAAGCATTATGTATGCTCATTATTTAGTCCCCGTACATTAAAAGAACCCCACGATTGTACAAAAGGTGGTTAAGCAAAGAAGGCTATCACTGAAAGATTTATAGATCAAATTAATAATCATATATTGTGCCACAAATTTATTTGGAAGAATAAATTATTTTTTTTAAATATTCTTTTATTTTTTTGTTCATAAAGAATATATATTTATATAAGATAATATTATTGATTATATAAAAAACTAATTAATTATAAATTTATAATCTTCATAAAGAATAGTTTAAAATAATATATTTATATGAGAGTAGCTTACTTACCTATTAATCAAGGTAAATATAGATTTATGAGCAATGATATTTGCAAGCGAAGAGTGTTGAGATTTAGCCTTGCGCTAATGACAAATGATGAGGTCTAATCTAATGTGGGGGTTGAATGGTGATATTGACCTCTTTGCTATCAAGGAACAAAAATAGATTCGTCTTATATCTTATTTATTGATGGTGCAACTTCTTCTTTATTGGGGGATTATAAGTCATCATGCTCTTATCTTAAATCTTGAGGCAAAATCCTCTTTGATGTTATTAGTGATGTCGCTTCTTAGATTATCTTGATTTTGTAATGATTTGTTTTGTTGATCTTTGGGATTTCATCTCAAATTCATTATATGTATGGAGTTAAAGGGCTATCCAGGCAAATTTGCACAAATATTCTTCATATTTATGTGGTTATTATCCAACACGAATTAGTCGAGCAAGATCTTTGGTTGATCTAGGCTAAGCACATAGGGATAAGGACCTTCTTTGAAGCCTTGAATGAGCAGCATCTAAGCGACAATGGGTTTCAGGTCTTAACAATCTATGATATTATGCTAGAACTAGGAAATAAAATGGTAGAGCACTCTCTTTGGATTTTCAAGGGCTTTTAGGATTTCTTCTTTGGCATATAAGATTATTAGACTGATAATAATAATAAATTACCATTTGAGGTCAATGAGAGAAATGATGATTTTTAGAGGAAGGAGGGATAACCAATAGTGTTGATTCATTGAATGTGGTAAAAATAAGTGACATTTAATTGCATTGTTGATAGACAAAATATTAATTGTTGGCTCAATGGAAGAGATGCTATGTGGTTTAATTTCAATATGTGCATCATGAGTTTTTGTGGCGGCTGGGCCTTAGTAATTTGGATCGGAAAAGTATTGTTAGTTGAGCCTCACTCAGATGGTTAATGAAGGATAGGAGTCTCAAAGATACTTTTCTTAGGAATGAAAGGTTTGTTATTAAGATCTAGGGCTAGGTAATCAGCTCTTAGAGTAAGATGACAATGGTGTTTGATGGACACTAGAGATTCTCATCCATGAGGAAAAGAATGAAGAGGATAAGTGATGTAGAACATCATGTTGATGAAAATCATCAAGTTAAAAGCCCAACTATAAGAGTTAAGATCAAAGCCCAAGAAAAAGATCAAAGAAAATGCCCAATTAAAAGAGCTCAATCAAGAACCTATAGTTTTGAAAATTATATATATAATTTATATTGTATTTTTAATCTAAAATTTTGTATAAACAACTATGATATGGCTAGGTATGGATGAAGTATTAAAAATAGATGGTTGGAATACTTTCTTATTTATGGCAATCTAACCGCTTTTTTTACCTCCAAAGGTGATTGTATAAGAATCTCGTGATGACTATAAATATGGATTGAAATGTTTTGTAATTTTCAATTTTTTGGAATGAAATAAGTTTGTGAAGGAGTGCTCTTCATTTGTTTGGTGTTTTAGTGGCTTCAATTGTATGTTTTTTCTTTAGTGAGGGTAGTTATCTTTATCTCTTTTATACTATTAACAACTTCTTTTAGATATTTGCTCTAAACTCTTCAAAACTCTTTCTTCACTTCATAAGCTTATCTAGGACAAATAAATCAATAACCAAAATCTTAAAATCATTATAAACACAGGCACATGACCATTGATCCAAGTAGGGATTATATGAACCTAGCCTTATTTCTTACACTTCGACATTCTTTTAAACTCCACCGAACTCTACCATCAATTTCATATCGTAAGTTCACACTCTAAGCTAACCTCCCACAATCATTTATAACTATTTATCTCACATAAAATTTACACCCTAAAGTGATCTTCCAAATCATTTCAAACCGAAATAATCTTGAGATTCTTGCTAATATATCCCTCTAAACCCCTTTATCATTCCACCATAAACTCCAGATCAACATCTATCTAAATAGTAAACTAAATATATATAGCCTTTGCTAGCCATCATATTTATATCAAAGGAAATATGGGCAACTCAAAACTTTAAATGATTTTAAACTTAGTAAGTTTCAAGCTACACAAAATTTAAGCTTATTCCCAATAAATGATTTCTTATATATATCCAATCTAAATTATCATAAATTTTCATAATGATTTGACTAACTTTACCTCAAAAAAAATAGGAGTGTACACTTTTTGAGCATATCCACTTAATATTATTATTTGTTTATGAAATAAATATTTGAGTTCCTATCAACAGATAGAAATGCATTACACATAGTCAAGAGACTTCAACAACAATGAAAGGCAAAATGTCAGTCATCAGTCTATGCCGTCCAATATGATAATTTTATATTTTATATTTTATTTTCTTTCACAAAAGCCATATATACACCTATCATGCTAATTAATATTATTAATGACATCGTTGTAGGAGTCCAATTACATAAAATATACCTAATTTCCTTAATGGATGGGCGTAGCTGATCTTATCAATCCATTCCCTCTGATAAAGGGGTTAATTAATAATTATAATAAATATTTGCGATAGGTTAATATCTTAATATTGATGATAATCTCATTATTTAACATAAATATGCATATTGCACATAACAAATTGAGATAATTTAATTAGTGTGATTTTTAATATTTTAATGTTCAATTATAAAAATATATTATATTAGCATTGTAAACAATGGCCGAGCTAATTTTTTTTAATGGGAGCACAAATTAGGTTTAACAAATATTTTCTCAACTTTTTTTTCTATTTGTGCTTGAGAGCATATTGAAAGTATAAAAAAAATTATTTAAATTTATTATTTTAAAAAGATAAAATATAAGATGATAAAAATTTATAATGTATGTTCTTCATATTTTAAAAATGTTGAATGATTATCTTAATATTATACAATCGAATGTTTCTTTTTAAATGTAAATAATTAAAATATTATTTATCCACTGATCTCTAATTCTATTTTATAGTCAATTTTTAATAATAATAATAACAAAAAGCCCTTTCAAATTTATATATTTTTTAACTTAAAACAATACAATCTATTTCCATTTAAAAATTTGAGCCATATAAAAATTGATATACCATCAAAAAATTATCTTGATAGGGTATGAATCTCGAGACAAATTCTAATGGAAACTTTTCACAATTAGATCTGGAGCCATCTAAACTGCGATTTCAGCAAACTTTTAGTGGAATTGACCGTCTCGAAGAGAAGAATCCAACGACACCAAAATCAGTCCAATCCAAACCAAAATGGGTCCAAATCGAGGGCCTGAAGCATGTTTGGAATGTTCAAAACATAAATTGGATGATCAAATGATATCCAAATATAACATGCTTATACTCGAATCGAGCGACTCAATAAGACAAATCCAACAAGTCCAATATACCTGAATTCTGACATCTTTAAGACATTCAAATGCTCGGTAAACGGTTTATGATCAAGGGAATCAATATCGGTCATCCATCAAAAACACTCCAACATGCCATTGATTTTCTCTCAATTTACTAGTCATGTCACTCCTAAAAAACTATAAATAGACCCTCCATTCTGCACAAAAGGAGGATGTAAAAAAGAAGTGGAAGAAGGAAGAAAAATTCGAGATCTTTCTTGCCACCAAACTCCTCCCCAACCATCGCCCAGCCACTGACCATCGCCAAAACTCTACCTGACCATCAACTATTGCCGGATTGTTATGTGTTGAATCTGATTGTGTTGATTAATCGAGTTGTTTTGTATCCTTGGACCTCAAGTTGTTGTACTTGCTGGGGGGGTGCGGGGCGTTTACCACCTGTTTAGGTTCAAGTGCTCGGGTGAAATTTTTTTTTTTACCCGTACAACGCCTTGGTGCTGCGTCCCCGAGCACCCAGTTATTGCGCACCTGAGTGCCCCGGCACTGCACACAAAGAGCGTAGTGCCGCAGTACCCCAAACTAGCACCAAAACACTACAAGACGGACTGGAGGGTTTTCATTCTCATTTTTTTAAAGGGTTGCGTCCCTTGGGTTACTTAACTTGGCTTTTTCTTGTATTTTGAAGTGTTAGAAAGTGAGAATGGTGCATGTGAGAAGAGAAGTGAGAATAAAGTGAGAGATGAGAGAGATCTGTATTTATTTCTCCAAATTTTCATAGTGTATTTCTTCGTGTGGTGTGGCTCCGTGTTTTTTTTTTTCCTTATTTTGGGTTTTTCCATGTTAAATCTGATTGTCCTTTATTTTTTTCGCTGCTTTTACATTCTTGCTCGTTTCGTCATTCTAGTGTTTACTCCTCCTCATCCCCAATACAGACTTCTGCTTGGCTATCGGCCGTCGCCAAACCTCTACCCAGCCTCCGATTGTTGTCGTGTGGTGTAGCTCTGTGCTTTTTTTTTAATTTTTTTTTATTTTAGGCTTTTCCACGTTAAATCCTGATGTTCTTTATTTTTTTCGCTGCTTTTACATTCTTGCTTGTTTCGTCATTCTGTTGTTTACTCCTCATCCCTAACACAAACTTCTGCCTGGCTACCGATCATTGCCGGACCTCTACCCAACCTTCGACTATTGCCGGACTTCTACTCGGACACCAGCCATTGTTAGACCTTTGCCTAGCTACTGACCTTCTTCAAACTTCTATCCAGCCACCGATCGATTTCGGACCTCTGCCTCGCAGTACTTCTGCCCGAACATCTACGTCATTAAACTTTTGCCCAGCCACCAGCCGTCGCTAGACTTCTTCCTGACCACCAACCATCGCCAGACTTCTGCCCGGCCACTGACCTTCGCCGGGCTTCTGCCCAGGCACTAGTCGTCACCGAACTTCTACCAAACCACTTGTTGTCGCCGGACTTTTGCCCGACCATCAATCGTCCCCGGACCTCTGCCCCGTCACGAGTCGTTATTGGACTTCTGCCTGGCCATCGACCGTCGTCGGATTTTTGCCTAACCACCGGCCGTCACCGGACTTCTATTTGATTTCGGACTATCGTCAGACCTCTCGCCAACTCTCTAAATTATTGTAATTTCATCGTTTCCAAATTAAAGGATAAGTCAAGTTTTGCAGCTCACTAAAATTTAGTGGAATCATTTTGACTGGGCGCGGCCCTATAGTTTTTTTCCCTTTTTCGAGGTTTTCCATGAAAAAATCCCAGTGCTTTATCTTCTTTATTTGTGTGCTGAATATCCGTGCAACACTAAGATGAGAAATTCCTCATTTTACTGCCGCGTATATTCTACCCCGTCACAAAAATGAATAAAAATATAAAGATGATTAGTTATGTTTCTATTTTAACAATAAATAATTCGTAATAAAATAAAAAGGATTATTTCTATTATTAAAAAAGTATGAATGTTATAAATTTACGAAAAATCAAACAAAACTTGCATCTTCTATTTCTATATTTTTTAAAAAAAATCCTTCCTAACATTAGTTCAACATATTAAAAATAGATTTCAAATAATTAATTCTACACAATATCAACTTCTATCTCTTATATTTAATTATATTTTCAAAAAATAATAATATCATCAAATATTTTGTAGAATTTTTAATAATTTGACTCATTAAACACAACAATTAAAATTGTAATTATCAAAAGAACGATACAATATACTTTATCTAGTTATCGCACATGAGTTATAAATAGTTTTTTTTTCTTTGTTCATTAAATATTTTTTTAATTACACTTAGTTAAACATACCTTTCTATCAATTTAAGCTGCGCATATAATAAATATTATATAAATTATAAAACGCACAATTAAAATAAAGAAAATTCAATTATTTTCAAATCCGATTTGATGCACATCCCTTCGGTCAATTGAGCTTTCTGTGAACCCTTTCAACCTTTCCCATCCATAAGGAAAGAGTTTTCAGTATTACTGCTTCAAAAAGAGGCGTTTACTTAGTTTTTTAAATACCCGAATGGGAGATAGTAACACCTAATGAATTTGAGACACAATAGAATTTTTTTAAAATATTAGAGAGTTGGATTAGCTCTGAACTGAAAATATTAAATTACATTACATTATTTTGGATCATGAGAATTTTTTTCAAATAGAGCACGAATCTTAATGTAAGGAATTGAATGATAATTTGATATGGTTATGCATAATATATATAGATGATTGAGGAGAATAATAAAAGATAATATAATCTATAAAAATACGATCAATAATGACGATATATTATAATAATAAATATTATATATTTCTATTATTAAATTTTGACACATCTTCTCATTTTTACAAGATAATGAATAATTCCAATAATTTTCAAAAATGGATCATCCCCTCAGGCCTCAGTTAATAATTTAAATTGTATTGAGTTTGTGGAGAAGTAAATCACCTAAATTGAAATCTATATGACATAGACCAATCTAAGACATCTTAGCTCTATTTGTATTTGCTTGACCCAGCTTGACTTGGTTGATCGTATACTTTCATTACGCAAAATATTGTTTCAAATAAAAGAGAGTAAACGTTTTTTTTTTATGATTCCATTAGCCAGTGCCTACTAAATTTGCCCTTAGATAGTGCCTCTTTAATGATAATATATCAACGATAACATACCGTCCTTATTTTGTAATCTATTTTAGAACGTTTAGGCTTTTTCGAGGAGTATTATACCTTTGAAACTTCTTTCAAGGGTTATCTGTCATAAAATGCTTGTATAAGGAGGTGAGTTTATGTGTATAAAAATAGCATAGCAATATTTTCTATTTATGTTCATCATTTCAAAAGGAGATAAGTTTTATCGAATTGTTCCATATAATTTGAGTGTTAAAACTTTGATCAATATGTAATGATGCACTTATAAGATTATCGCTTATGCAATGGTATTCAATCTTCAATCAAAGATATCACTATCAATGACCAACATTAAGTCACATTAATTAACATGTTTAGTCCGATAGGCTTGATTAGTCTTAGGGCATCGTTGTCATGATTTGATTATAAAAGAGAAAACATATTCATCATTAAATAAAATATTCTTAGTAATAAATAAAACTTCCCTCGTACAGTATATATATATATATATGGTAAGGTTTATTTTTTAATCATTTGGAAGCGTTTTTCTTCAAGAGTTTTGGAGAAGGGTCTCCCTTCTCCAAAGCTCTTGAAGAAAACCCCTTTGATTCAGAAGTTTATTTGGTGAAAATTATTGAACGTTTTTTTATATATTCTTCATTCTACATTTCTAGTTTATATTATTTTGTATGTTATGAATTGACTTTATAAATCTAATGAATAAATATAATGTATAATTTTGATCTATTAGTTGGGAGTTTAAGATATTAACTAAAAGGTTCGGTGTTCGACACTTGCATATGTGATGTGTGTGTGAATTATCGTTTAATTCTCTTAAAAGTCCAAAAAAATGTATAGTAAAGAATGCAACTTATGTTTCGTTTGGAATGACTTTCTTACTGTTTATAAAACTGTCATAGAGAAAGTAATTTTTTAAAGCTACTGTTGAAAACAGCTTCTAGTTCAAAATTTTTTTAAACGCAACAAAAAAAAATAATGATCAAATAAAAATTAATAAAAAAGTTGCCCCAAATAAAACATTAATACCAAAAATCATTAGATTCTTATAATTATTTTGCCCTTGACTCCATGCGGTTTTCGCAGCTTAGCCTGATGGATATCTCTGAGAAGTTACCATTCAAGCAGAGGTAAACCATTATGAACAATGATACAATCTCTCTGCAGCGGGAAAGCGAGAGGAGTGGCTGAGCTTTTTTCCGGTTCGCTTTCGGTACATCAATGACCCTTTACTATTATTTTATTTATTTTGAATTATATTTTTGAAATTTATTAATTTTTTTTACATAAGAATTAAAATTGATACATCATCTAAAATCAACTTAATTATACATGAATTTCAATATATATTTGAATTAATAGTTTATAGAATAAAAATTAGGAGAATTCAAACCCTAAGTTCAACAAACTTATAATCAAACCCATCAGCTTAACGAGACGAACCCAATGACACTAAAAATGATTTGATTCGAGTTCAAATAAGCCCAGATAAAGAGCTTAAGAGCTTGAAATATAATTAGAAATATTGTGATATAAAATGGAGGGCCAAATGATCTTCAAAGTTAATATGCTTTAATCAAATTAAGCTTCACGATAAGACGAATTCAATGGGCCGAATTCCAACAATATTAAGGCATTTAAATGCTGAATGAATACTCTATGATGCATGAAATTTATAGGGGTAGCATGGTGGAGTATTCACATTTTTTTTCATATTTATGTAGTGTAATAATCAGTATTATGACCGAGGTAAATAATTTTTTTTTCTGGAGTCAATATAACTCAAAATCGTAATCCATTTTCGCTATAATATTGATATTGTAGTATTTTACTTGTACGAATTTTTTTATAATTTTTTGGCACTGGCTAAAATCCTTAAGAATTTGGTACATGTCGATACAAGTGAAGATTTTGGGACCATCAGGCGTCTGTTTTGAAAACCGATTGCACCAATATTTTTTTAAATTAAATATATTATTTTATGGATATTTTTCTATAAATTTTAAAGCCCAAAATGATTTATATGAATTTTATATTGAAAAATTGATTACTCATTATATGTTGTTAAATGATTTCAGGTCAGGGCAGGGGAGCAGGAGTGTGAGGCTGGTCAGGATTCTTCAGGTTCTGTTTCTTTTTGTTTTAGTTATTATTTTGTACTCAGGACAAAATAGATATGTGATGGTTGTATAGATCCTGAGTAGTGTATTTGACTTTTGAGAAAATGAATTATAGAATCTATTTTTGCTGTTTATTACTGATAGATGATATTAAATAGCTCTACATGTTATTTATTAAAAGATAAAAGAATAATTATTCCAAATTAAATTCTGGGGCATCACATATACTATGCTACTTTAAAAATATATAAAAATAAGCCTACATTCTCTATATAAATATGATATTTGACTTCAGATTCAAATGAGTTTTAAGACTTGAAAAATCTCGGAGCTTCACTATAGTAGAAAAGCCACATGATTGCCACCGTCAGCCGACGTACCATAGTTAAGTTATTTCTCAATCACCATTGTCAAAACTTCATTGCCAGTCTGTCACTATTAGATCGTTGCATTACATTTGCCGTCAGATCACAAAAAAACCATTGTTGTTGAACTTTCATGGTTCAAGTGCCATCATAGGCCACCGCCCAATTATAGTAGTTAGATCGACCATCATCCAACTATCATAGTCAGATCCTTATTACTCGACTACCATTGTTGGATTGTCACCTCTCAACAGCTATTATTTGATCGTAGTTGCCTGATTATCGTTATGAAATGCCATCATCCGACCACTATTATCTAACCATCGATTTCATCCGGCCACCATTATCTAACCATCGATTTCATCGGACAACCACCATTGAATCGTCGCTGCCCAATCAGTGTCATTATGTCACTGCCACCAGACCAACATTGTATGACCATTGTCACCCATACTGACTTCACCATAATTTCTACCAACTCTTCATAATCTTATAATCTTGTCATATTCAAAGTAAGGAGCATAAAAACTTTGACAATAAATGCTAATATAGTTGAATCATTTTAGCTAAATAAGGTCTCATGATTTTTCCTATTTTCGAATTATATATATAAGAACAATAGTGTCACGTATCCTCTTTTCATTTATTTATTTGCGTATTAGGTCCTTATACAAAGCTAGAACGTAAAACCCTCTCACTCTATCGCCTTGAATTTTTTAACTCACAATATATATATATATATATAAGGTTTAACGGTTTAAGATAATTTTTTTAAAAGAAAAAAAATTTATAATACTCCGAATTATTTAAAATTTTTAATAAAATTTATGAGATTATTCTTATGATCCGTTACAATTAGGGGTGTCAAAATCGGGTTTCGGGTCGGGTTCGGGTCGAACCTGGAATGACCCGCGTTCAAACGGGTCAACCCTAACCCGACCCGGGTAGGAAAACGGGTCAGAAAATCAGACCCGGACCCAACCCGTCAGGTTGGCAGGTTGACCCGACCCGACCCTGGTCGCGAAGGCAGACGTGCGGGCGAGCACTCGCGAGCGCGTGGGCGAGCGCGCGGGTGCAGGCGAGCGCCGGCGAGCGCGCAGGGTGCGGGCGAGCGCGCGGGTGTGGTCGATCGCGCTGGTGAGGGCCAGCGCGGGCAAGCGCTGGCGAGCCGCGGGCTAGCGCGGGTGAGCGCAGATGCGCGCGGGCAGGCCAGGGCGGGGCGGGCAGGCTTCGCGGGCAGGGGTTTAAACAGATTTTCGGGTTGACCCGGCAACCCGTCGGGTCAACCCGAACCCGACCCATTTTTCATACGGGTCGAATTCCTGAACCCGAACCCGACCCTTTTTGAACTCGGGTCAGGTTCGAGTCAGGTTTTCCGGATCGGGTTCGAGTCGGATTTTCGTGTCGTGTCAAATATTGACACCCTGAGTTACAATCATCACAAATAGAGCCTATGAGCCTATATGGGCCACTATAAATATTTGCAAATCTGTTTATAAAACTTTTATAACGAAAATAAAATTTTTAAAAATTATTATATATATTATAAATTAAAAAAAAAAACAGACAACTTCTTACAACTATTAATCTCAAATAAATTCCATTCTAACAAATTGTTTTTCCTAATAATTTTTTTAAATATATATTAAACAAATAATAATTGAAAAATTAATAAAACTATTAATTTTATAAATAAATATATTTTAAATATTATACATGTAATAATAAGAAAGCATAAAATGATTGCCTCAAATAAACATGACTTCACTCTACTTCTATTTTAAAACTTTCTTATATGACTAAATTGCCAGCGAGAGCATCTTTTGACCTTTTTGTCAAATAAATATTTTTAAGGGCAGGTCAATTAAAGAAAATTCACAGGTATATCATATTCGTAAATTTTAAATTCAAATTTTCTTAGTTATTAATAGTTAAAACTCACAATCAACTAGGATTGCAAATGAACCGAGCAATCGACGAGCTGCTCGTGACTCGGTTCGATAATAGCTCGTTTATATTTATTTGATAAACTAAACAAGCGAGCTTCAACACATTTGATAAATACTCGATAGCTAAATAAATGAACTTGAACAATTTGTCATTTTGTTTATTTATGTTCACGAAAAGTATCATTTAAAGCTCGTGAATAAGCTCTTTACGAAGCTCGATTAAGGTTCGTGTTCGGCTCGAATTAGCTTCAAATGAATAAATAGCTTTAAAAATAAATATTGTTAAAATAATTTAACTAATTTAATAATTTATAAAATGAATTTATTACTTAATAAATGAATTATATAGAGAATAAATAATTATTTTTACTTAATAAAATAACTATTTTTCATTGAATCATATATTACTTAATAAAATAAATCTAATATAATAAATTTATTATGTTCGCCTCTCTCTCCTCCACCGCCTCTTTCTCCGGCGCTTGCCTCTCTCTTCTCCGCGACTAAAAATAAAAAACTAAAATTGTGAAAAGTTTAGTTTTACATTACTTGGGACTGTTTTGATTTTGCTCTATATAACTACAAATATTAGGTGAGAGTTTGTAGTTCAGCGCACGCCCCTCTCCTTAGTAGCGAGCGTTTGCTTTGCTATTGGTGAGTTAACAAGCCGCTCGATTAAGGTTTCGTTTGGGACTATTTTCTTACTGTTTCTTATAGCAACTTTTTAGTTAAAAAATTAAAATTTTTATACTAAAAGCGTCTTTAAGAAGCATTAAGAAAGCCGTCCCAAACGAAGCCTAAGTTGGATTATTTTGTTTAAAGACTCGGTTAACGAGCTGCACGATTAAGTTAAGTTATTTTGTTAAACGAGCGGTCAACGAGCAGCTTTTTAAAAAACTCGACAAGCCTAAAATAAATCAAACACAAATATGAACATGAGCCACGCTCGAACAAAATTTTGTCTAATGAGCTCGAGCTTGAGTAGGGGTCAAAAAAGCTCAGCTCTTATTGAGCCGAGTTGGAATAGCATTCTATCGAACCAGCTCGAATTTGAACATGTCGAAGCTCAGCACAACTAAATTTATTTGCAGCCCCATAACCAACAGAGTGTCTTGTCAACTAAATAGCTCTTCTCCCTCTATTCATGCATTTAATACTCACAAAGAGGAATCATTCATCGTCATGATTGAAGGGGTGGACAGTATGTTTCAGTAACAGTACTTTGAGCATCAAGAAGAACACAAAGGGGGAGAAGAGACAAAATAAGGGAACTTTACTTGCCCCCTATACTTAGACCCACCCTTGCCATTTATAGGCAGTAGGCAGTGGTGGCATCATTAGCCATATGGGATTTTGTGAAACATCTGCAGCCACACAAATGTGAAGAAGGTAGGAGTGTAGGGCTGTTAAGTGTCCCATTTTCAAAGGGTTCCGTGCTTTACTAGAATCAGTTGAAGATAAGTCCATTCAATCTCTATCTAAGTCGTTTTTAACTTTAAAGCAGCTCAATTTTATATTGATTAATCAATTTTATTTAACTTTTATGAATTGATTGGTTTTATAAGGGCGCTAAGGAAAGTTGTTTGAATAGTTTAGTGTGTGAGTATGAAATATTTTGATAATGTTTTTATGTCTGTTGATAGGGAGCTGAGAATCAGGAATTAGAATTGGAATTTGAGTGCATTCTCTAAGGCATTCTATAAAGAATCCATCATGAAAGTTTGAAAGGGAGAAAAATAAAAATAATAATGATAAAGAGATGATAAAGTTGCGTCAAAATGTTTTTTGTTAAGAGATAGAGGAAAAGAGAAAGAGCCATTAAAGGTATAGAGATTAGGCTTATTGATTGGTTGGCTTGTGATTTAATCTGAACTGACCAACATGACAAGTAAATTAATTTGTAGATTTAAAAATGTGACTCATCGATGCCACCAATATAGGTTTTGAGTAGAGGATTCTGGCTACTGCTTGGAGGGGTTATATTGGTCTTAGGCCACATCAAATGAGATGATGGTGCCAATGCTTACTATCTTCCTTAGGGTCTTATGTTGGTGATGACATCATCTTTGATTCAATTGAAGCCACTTGGTCAATATTTAAATCCATGATTAAACCCATGCATTTAAGCAGCCAATCCTAGCTTTAAACACATCTTAAAGCTAATTAATCTAATTTGAATATATTGCATTGCTAAGAAAGTTGGAAGTAGCTTATGGAAGGATGAAAACACCACTTTAAAGTTGAATGTTATGCCTTGATGAACTCACATTAATATGCATACATGATAACATTCATAAGTATATATGATATGATAGATATAGAAATGATATATGATGTAGAAATGGTAGATATGATATATGACATATAAGATGAAATTTATTGATAACATGATTGATTGATTGACATGTTTGACATGCACCTAGACTTATAGGATGTTGATATGAATATATGATAAATAAAGAGGAGATCATTAATGTGTACTTGATAAAACTGTATATAAATTATATAATATACAATATATTAATCTTATAGTTATACAGTTATTGTTTCTAATTGATGCATCAACTTTAGTTCTAGATATTGGCTGCTTGTTGCGCTATGTGCTCATTATGTAATTTTTACATGTTCTTAAGTAAGGGTATGAATCATATAGATTGAAATTATTATGAGTTGTAGGCTGGAGTTTCTTTTTTCATATGTCAATTTTTATGTTTCTTTTATAGTCATGATGTCATTTAATAATGTACTATTGTTAGTTATATATCATGGTTATTCTTTGGACTCCAAGTGAGGATGTAAATATTGCCTATAGAAATGCAATTATGTTTTTTGATGTTTATATTTCAAGAATGCGATTAATCATCTTTGGTTGTGGATCAAAAAATTAATGAAAATATGTAATTGTTTCAATTTAAATTCTAGGGCGTGATAGTATGATAGCTAGTCGAGTTTCCTTCTATCACTTAGAGATATTTAATAGGAACTAGAGATATGGTCTTATATTATTTTCTATATTTGAGCTCGATGTTATTGGGTATGGATTGGTTGAGTCGATACAGAGCCTATATTGATTGTTTGAAGAAGAGAGTCACTCTATCCCTGGGTAGTGAGAGCTACTTGTTTTAGGGAGTTAAGGGTATTTTTTCTTGTCTAATATTTATTGTGTGGGTGGATGGATTGTGGAATAAGGATAATATTATATTTCTAACATCCGTTCAAGATAGAAAAATGGATTCTGGATCTTTGGATAGCGTTAGTAGTGCGGGATTTTTTTATGTTTTTCCTAAGGAATTAATGAGTTTTCCATGTGATGGAGATATTGAGTTCTATATTGACGTGTTTCCAGGTACCGCTCTAATATCTAAGCTCCATATAGGATGAAACCTAAGGAGCATCATGAATTATAGGTGTGGTTTTAGGAGTTAGTTAATAAAGATTTTGTCTGTCTTAGTATGTGTCTATAGGGAGCACATGTCCTAGTTGTGAAGAAAAAGGATGATACTATACGTATGTGTTTAAATTATAAAGAATTAAATAAGGTGATGATTAAGAAAATGTATCATTTGGCAAGGATTCACAACTTGTTTGATCTACTTGAGAGATCTTCTATATTTTCTAAGATTGGCCTGAGGTCCAGGTATTATTAGTCGAGGGTAAAGAAAGAAAATGTAGTAATGAATACATTAAGTATCAAGTATGATCACTTCATGTTCTTAGTTATACCTTTTAGCGTAATTAATGCACCTATAGTCTTATGAACATAATCTTCAAGGCCTATTTGGATCAATTTGTCATAGTATTTATAGATGATATTTTTGTCTATTCTAAGTCCAAGGAAGGTCATACAATAGATCTAAGGATTGTTATAGAAATTTTGAGACAACATTAATTGTACGCAAATTTTTTTAAGTGTGAATTCTGACTAAAGAGTATTTCATTTCTGGGACATGTGATAAGCAATGCAGGTATTTTTATAGATCCCTAGAACATTCAAGCTATTGTTGATTGGCCAAGGCTTATTACGATATTTGAAGTACGTAGCTTTTTAGGCATGACAAGTTATTTTAAGAACTTCGTAAGAGTTATATATATATATATATATATATATATATATATATATATATATATATATATATATATATATTTATGTGTCTCTGATGAGATCGACTCAGAAGTCGGTAGTATTCATCTGGATGCTTTAGCATGACGAGAGTTTTAGAAGCTAAAAAGTTGCTTGACATCTACTTCAATTTTGATAATCCCATTAGGTATAAAGGGATTTCAAGTATTCAATGATACTTTACTAAATGTCCGGGATGTATTTTGATTTAAAATGAAAATGTGATAACATCTGCTTCTAGGTAGTTAAAGTTATACAAGAGAAATTATTCGAGGTATATATTAAAGTTTACTGTTGTTCTATTCACACTGAAGATCTGGAGATATTATTTATATAGAATAAGATGCAAGACAGTAATCATTAGAGTCCAAAGTACATTTTTACATAAAAAGATTTAAATTTGAGGCATAGGAGGTAGCTCAAGCTAATTAAAGATTATGATCTGACTATCAATATTTGTCTGGTAAGACAAATATAGTGGCACATACATTAAGTAGGAAGTCTTCTGGGATGTCAAGTCTTCTACTTACTTTTGATGATTTCTTGATTTGATACATAAAGAGATTATAACTGAAAGTGGTTAAATTGAGATTTGATTATTTTGGCTCAGATGATTATACAATCATCTCTGCATGAAAGGATTCAAGGAGCTCAAAATCAGATACAAAATATTTGAATCTAATTGATCAAATCAAATCCAATAAGGATCTTGAATTATTGTTATCTGATTTTGGTATCCTTCTTTGTAATAATTGGTTATGGGTCCCTAGTGTCGAAGATTCGAGGCTTAAAATTTTGCATGAGGCATACTATTCAGGCTATATTTTTACATCGAAGAAGCAATAAAATGTAAAGCATTATGAAAGGTATTTTATGGTGGCCTAAATGGAAGAAAGATATGATCAGCTTTGTTTTAAAATATGAAGTTTTCTAGTTAGTGAAAGTTAAGCATCAGTGATCAGGTGGTCTTCTACAACCATTACTTATTCTACAGTGGAAATGAGAAGATGTGACAATAAATTTCACCATGAGATTCCCTAGGTCAAGGCAAAGGGCATGGCATTATCGAGATTTTGGTGGATTATCTAACAAAATCTATGCATCTCATTATGTTTAATAGGTTGATTATGTAGATAGTTTAGCGCAAATCTATGTACGAGAAATAACTAGATTACATGGAGTGTTGAAAGTGATAGTCTATAATTGAGATGGATGATTTATTTCAAAACTGTGGAAAGGCATTCAATAAGGTTTGATTACTATATTACACTTCAGTACTGTGACACCCCTGAGATCAGAGTACTGTTCAAATCGGTCTGACCTGACTAGAAGTCAGGTCATCTGCTGAATTTTCATGTTTGAACTATGTTGCATAAGCCTGAAAATGATCTGTATATATGAAAAGGTGTGTATATTTTTTGGAGCAGGTTCCAAGGTCTAAATGCATGTTTGTGAAATATGAAATTTTTTCCCTTGAGCGCTCTGGCACTGTATTTTCTGGCACCCCGATATTGTGCTCTTTGGCATTGGAAAAAATCAACTAACACTCCGACGTAGTGTTATCGGGCACACCGGCGCTAGGCCAATTTCTGCACTTATAAATATCTTTATCTACTGGCCATTTCATTCGATTATTTTGGACAATTGGTCAAGAGAGGAAAAGAGAGGGAATTTGAGAGAGAGAGAGAGAGAGAGAGAGAGAGAGAAAAGGATTTGGGCTGCTTCAGAATATTTTCAACTGTTGGGCTACTTTCGAAAGTTATCCGAATTGAGGTAGGTCACACTATACATGATAAAACCTTTTTAAAACTAAAAAAAAAACACTTTTAAAGGCATAACTTTCATCCTACTCGACATAATTGAAAACAGAAATAGGGTATGGGTTTCCTACATCGAGCATAATAATATCTTAAGGCTGGTGGACAAAAATTGAAGTTATGACCTCAAATCTCCTCCTTTCCTTTCTTTTTCCTTCCTCTTCTCATTTCATCTCCAGCAAGTTGGGGTGAGCGTTTGGGAAATAGGGACCTTAGATATTTGTTATTAAAAAATACTAATACGTCCTAACGCGGGGCACTAAAGCGTCCAACGCTGCATCGCTCTTAAAAAAATTCTCAAATTCTTCCAAAATCTCACAAACTATCCTAGGTTCTATTTTCAACACTAAACTGACATTATCTAGCAAAAACACTCCTCCAAAACCTCAGTTTTTGCATTTTCCCGAGAGCAAGAGCGTTGGAGCGCCAATTCGAGCACCGCAGCGCTCACAGAGAAAATATAAAAAATAAAAATTTCATTTTCTCAGCCTTAAAATTTAAGCATTCTAAGTTCTAAATAGTTTAATAACACTTCTTATTACTAAATAAATTGATAATTTATACTTTTGAGCACATAATTACCTGACTTCTAGACAACAGCTATTACATAAGGGGTTAGAATCTTGGATTCTATCTAAAACATGGGGAATTTTGTTGGGAGTTATAAGGGGTCAGGTTATGTTAGGGAATGGAGAAATCTGTTACATTCTGTTATATAAAATAAAGTTCATATGGCTAGTTTTTATTTCTCCGTTATGTAGTTAATGCACTATGATTGTATATGTGCTTTTTATGATAAATGAAATGCAAATCTTCTGAATGAGTTTATTTTTAGTAATAGATGTTATTAACAGCTTTATGTTTATTGTTATTTTTAAAGTTGAATTGGAAGAAGATTTATGAAAACTTTTTAAAACTTAGATCTTGAGATTAGCCTGTTCCAACTCAACAAGATAGGACATGTCTAGTCTATGGGGTTTATTGTGTTGGGTTTTGACAAATACAACTTTTCATTCGCAGACTAATGGACAGTTTGAGAGGACTATCCAAATTATGGAAGATCTCTTAAGGCTCTATGTTATGGACTTTGGTGGAAGCTAGGAGTCTATAATTTTTATTTTGCCATGTTATAGTTTAGGGAGAGTCTAATCTTGATCAGTTTAAGCCTTCCTTTTCTTAATTCCTAACATATAACCATAAACTAATTTGAACCCACTTAATATTTTAATACATCATTTGATACCATTTTATAGATCCTCATTTTTTGCAAGGTGGGTGCCCATTACAATATACTAATTCACCCACTATCTTTGGTCTTATTTAGCCTTGAATCATAAGGCTTCCCCTATTAAACTAGCAATATCTTTCTTGATTTACTCGATTGAATAGATTTGGAGTACAAGATTTTTTTTCAAGAGCATTATTGGGCATCACTTAGGATGTAATTAAACTTAGGAAAAAAGTTCCTTTAGTGTGTGCGTGTGTGTATATATATATATATATATATATAATTTCTCTAGTTAAAATATGAAATATTCCATGAGATTATTTTCTATGCTTTGATAGGTGCAAATAATCTAGAAAATTTCAGGACTTCTCTATCTATCTTCTTGCATAAATGCTCCACATAAAATTTCTTTCATATTTTACCCCTCTTAAAAAAATAAAAAGTGATAGAGAGAGGGGACGAAAATGTTGTAACTCGAGTTCAAGAGTTTATATTTTTAATGATAATAAATATTGTGACTCATATCCTTATGTCTCCTAGTATTTGTATTATCTATTTATTTGTGTGTATACTAATATTTTAGAAACACAATGCACCATTCAATAATAATTCAAGACTCAAGATTAGGTAGAATAAGTTATGTTGAAAGAGTTTGTAATTTTTATTTATTTATTTTAAATTTCTTGAGTCAAATTCTATAAGGGTGTATGCTAGCCTGATGATCGTGCACACACACAGAAGGAGCAAAAATAACTTTAAATATTTTAATTTTTTTGTATATCATACTGGACTATTTAGTATGGTACTGAACGATCTATTATTAAAGGAATTAATTAAAATATTTTATTTATTTGAAAAAATAATTTGGAAATATAACTAATCGTACAATATGAACACCACATCATACTGGATGATCCATTATAATTAGAATTCCTGTCGTTCAGTAATTTAGGCAAAAATTGAATTATAAATATTGCTCTATTCATGCCGTATGATCTGAATCATACTGTACGATGTGTATAATATTGCCTAAATTAATCTTGTGATTAGTCAATCAAATCTATTTAATTTTGATATTATGATCATACTGTATTAACTGGATCATACTGTATGATCAATAGAGATAATATTGGGTCATCCCAGGATTCGTCTTGGATAAACTGTAGGTTGATTGAGTTAATAGTATTGTACGATCTTTGACGGTTGAATTAAATTTTTAAGATTTTTTAAACCCTCTATTTAAGCTTTCTCAAAAGACTTTATATGTGTCTTTGGCATGCATTGAGTCATTTTTCTTCTGGAGAAAACTTGAAGAGAAAGCCATGAAAGGGAGAGAGGAAAGGGTGGAGTTTGAGAGGGAGAAGATTCTTGGAGGGGGTTTCAAGGGAGTGTGGAGGGGGTCTCACATAGTTGCTCTGATAAGCTTGTGACTTAGTACCATCATTGTCAAGATTTATCTTGAGGGAAGTTTTGGGAAAAGAAGATGTCTTTGCTGTCAAATGACCCAGCTACTCTGCCGCATCAGGGAAGGTGAAAGGGATTCGAGGTTCTCTGCCTGTGAAAGGATTATGGTCCTTTGCCGCACCAGGTTGGTGGAAGAGATTTTATAAGGGCTTCTTCACCTAGTTGTGGGGGTTAAAGGAGAGCCACTAAATGTTTAGTGTAATACCTGAAAAGAAAAGTTCCGGGGAGTGGACGTAGGTCAGGTTAGACCGAACCACTATAAATCTGGTGTGTTCATTCCTTTAATTATTTTTGCATTTTAATTTTTATACTTTTATTTTTCTGTGATTAATTATATGGTTTAAATCTCTGTTTATATATTATTATGAAACTAATTTGCTTCCACTTCCGGTGATTAAATTGTTTGTTTCAGATATTTGGAAAAAGCTTTAAAAAGGAGTTTTTCTCTTTTTATTTTAAAAAAGTTTTTAAAATAACTAATTCACACCCCTCTCTTGGTTAGCCTCAGGCTTATTCTTTAGGGTTTCACAACCCTCACGAACTTTCAAAAAATACTAATAATATTCTTTTTATTATCAAGGTTAAATCCACTAAATATAAGCATATATCCATTAATATCAAAATAAATATGACTATACCAAATTTTATGTCTGATTGAGCCTAATCAATTGACCGCAGTTATGAGATTTTTGAAAAGTAAAGACAATCTACCTCAATATTGGTCAATAAGAAAGATACTTAATATAAAAGTAAGAAGCAATATGAAATAGGATGACTAAGTTAAAGCATATTCATTTGAGATTGATAATATATTGAAAATATATTGAAGAATCATTGGAGCATAAGAAAGTTGCATGTATCCTAAATTCTTTGAACCCTTCTATATCTTCTCAAGAAACACTTTCATATTAGTTGTCTTCATAAGTTTAAGCATGATAGTTCTCTCAATTTTAAAAATACTCTAAATGTCTTGGGCATGGTTAATTAGCCTATAGATAAGCCTTTTTACTTCCAACAAAAGAGAAAAATTAATTGATAGAATTCTAAGACACCCCTCTTATGAAATGTTTATTGACATAGTACCCGAAACCTTATATGTGGACTTTGTCTTTTGTAAAGTTCATACTAAACTAATCAAAACATTCAATTTGATGATAAGGCATCTTACTCCAAAATGAAAGGTCTTTATCTTATCTAAAATGCGTTTTTTGCAGAAGTCCTTGTGATCTATTTCTCTAAAAGTTCAAAGAATTAATTTTCAAATGCACTATTTAATCTACATGCTAATTTAAGTCTAATGAGTTTCTATATTCATTTATATAATGCATGTATGCCCTTGAGTAGAGGATTAAACAAAAAACTAGTTATCACATATGAAAGTATAAATCTAGTGTTGTCATAGATAATTTATCAAATTGTGAGTGGTGGATAAGGTGTTGATTATAATGAGAGCTAATAGGTTTCCCATTACATATATTATAATGTTGAATGTTAGATGAGAAATCTCTTATAAACTATAAAAATAAATAATTATGCTTATGAGGTTGATTTATTGATTGATGTTGGCATCTCCCAAATTTTCAATATGGAAACCCTTACTTTCTATTGTGATCACTTTTCTTCCAATAATAATAATAATAATATCTTTTATTATGGTGTTAGTAGTCACTTATATGTTCCACTAGTCGATTCATCCTCGTCTCTAGCACTACTTAACTTATTTTCTCATATCTTACTATTCTGACTAGATCATTAGCAATCGAGTTTTAGATACATCTAATGTTGGGGGGCAATGGTACAACATTTATTGGAAGTCTTTCAATACTAGAAGACTCTTAATTGGCACTCAAGGACCTTTAACATCTTGACTTGAACATGCATGCATGCCTGCTACTTCCATTCACCCGAAGTGAATGTCCCAAAACCAAGTAGAGCTATTGCATTGAATCACACTGATTGCAACTTTATTCTCAGTAATTGTGTATTCCAAATAGTCCAAATCTCATGTACCTAGGATATATTAGTCCTTTGTGTCTTGTTTTTTTTTTTTTTTCGCCTTTAAATTTCTTGAGCCATTTTTTTGGTATTTATGGATTTTGTTGTAGGTTATGCCATGCATCAAGTCATATATATCATATTTGCATATTTGATTTCATATATATGATTAGATACTCAGCTACCTCATCACTAATATCCAAATCTGACACTCATCAAGTTGCATTGGGGCTTCTATATAAGCCAAAAAAGATCCAATTGTACAGTGATCCTCCGTATTCGAATCGAACTTATTGTCGGCTGTTTGGATGCCTCTCTTGGCTGTTGCTGTTGCATCCAACCCGTGACTTATTACTCTCGTTTGCCTCTTGCTGCTGTCCGAATGTTGGTTTTTTGGAAGGACAATGATGAATGCTGTATTCCAGCTGGCCCTTGGACGGTCTATATTGGCAACCAGGGCCCTTGCTCTCGTTTAGACCTGACCGTGCAAATCATTAACTTGAGCTCCTGAGTCCTTCTTGGCTTTTCAAGCCACTTGTTTCTTTTTCTGTTGTTTTGGTTTATTTTGTGTCCTTCATCTCATTTTTGTTTTTACGAGATTTGGGACTATAGCTTTTTGTTTCTTTTCTTACTTGTAACTTCCTTTTGATCAATGATACGGGCTCTGCCCCAAAATTTCCCCAAAAAAAAAAGAACTTACTGCTCGTTACCTCTCTGCAACTCAAGATTTGATGTGAAAGAGTTCTGGCTTAACAAGCCTTGTGCATTGTGATGAGACTGATAGGAACAGTCTGGTTCTCCTGTGAACCCTTCGAAGACTGAAACACATATGGGCGACTGTGGCTTATGGCTGTCTTTGGAGAAGACAGCTACATCAGCCTGGTTGGCATTTTAGCCATTGAGAGTTATCTGTTAGAAGCATCTGAAAGTTGTTTATCCATAGCCTTCTTTTGAAGTTATTCTAATAGCAAAAGAGCTGAACTTTGATGTGTAAATGAAACATCTGTTAAGTTTTTATTTTATTTTATTAATAGAGATGAGTACAGAAATAGAATTTGTTAAAAATTAATAGGTTAATGCGTTGGAGTGTTAGCAGACTGTGGGAAGCGAAAGCTTCTAATTTTTTGGCCATGTCTTTACTGGCATACACATCTTTTTCATGATTTCTGAAGCTGAATGAATGCAAGGAGAAAGATATTACGAATTCTGTTGGGGCAGAGTTCTTATTGGTTTGCTTTTCAGATCATAGTCATCATTTTTATTTGACAACTATTTTTTTGCTATTTAAAAAAAAAAATTGTACTATGAAGCTTCTTTCTACCATAGCTTTAAAAAGTTATTATTTTTTTTATCAATTTTGCAAAGTAATAAGAAAGTCATCCCACACAATGCCTATTATTATGTAACTCAGCTTAGTGTTGAGAGCTTTGGCTCCTATAGTAGGTCACGAATTTTAAGGACTTGAATATTTGAATGAATATATTACTTTGTGATTAAGGTTTACTTTGAGGCAATTTTCTTACTGCTTGATTTTTAGGCCGTAGTCTCAAATTTTATTAGGCCACTACTTTTTTTACTACTTTTAAAAACATTTATGATAGAAGGCACTTCTATGATAGCTTTTAAGAAAATTAATTTCTCTATAACAATTTTACAACCACCTTTATAAAAACTCCAATTAGCCTAAATAGACTATAAATGTCTAAATTAAAAAATATACAATCTTTTTTAAAAGACAGTCACCTCTCCTTTATATATTTCAATTTTCACAGACTAATAAGAGATATTATTTTTTTAATCAACTTTAAATTTGAGAATTTCAAAATTTGAGAGTAAATATAGAAGTTATAGAAGGAAAAAAATTCTAACTAATACGTCACCAAGAATCGCCCAGATCGTGCGTGAATCTCGAGGCAAATATGAATTAAAAATTTTCAAAATTAAATTCGGGATCATTTGAACTCCAATTTCAACAAACTTATAGTCAAACTTATCATCTCGAAGAGACGAACCCAACGACACCAAAATTGATCCATTTTGAGCCCAAATGGGTCTAAATCAAAGTACATTTGGAAGATTCAAAGTATAAATTGGATGACCAAATGATATCCAAATATAACGTGCATATAGTCGAATCGAGAGGATCGGCTAGACGAATCCAATGAGCCCAAGATTGCCTAAATGTGACAATATTTGGACTCATAAATGCTTGATAAATGTTCTATAATCAAGGAGATCAACATGAGCCGTTCGTTGGAACACTCCCAACATACCCATGATCTTCTCCCTATCTACTAGCTATGCTATACTCCCAAAAATTATAAATAGATCCCTCATTCTTCACAAAGAAAGGAGAAGGAATAGAAGAAAAATGAAGGAGCTCTCCTGCTATCTCAACTTTGCTTCACCTGTCGGATCTCTTCCTGATCAACGACTGTGGCCGGACTCCAACCACCGACCGTCGTCGAACATTCAGCTAGTTATTAGTTGTTGTTGTTGGATATTTTTCCAACAACCAAACATTTCCATACACCTGCCCAATAGCTAATTAATACTGAATCTCCAGCCATCGCAAGGCATTTGTGGAACATTCTCTATTATTCAATCTACATTAAGGGGATCAATCTTCTGAAGTTTGGAAATTTCTTCAACATATTTCCTTCTCATCGACCTTGAGTTAAGAGATAAGTTGATGTCGCCCGCTAACTATGGTCCCTCCGACCACTGTCACCCGCTGACTACGATCCTTCCGATCACCATTGCTCGAATACGATTCTTCCGACCACCATTGCCCAATTACTATCCTTCTGACCACCGTTGTCCACAGACTACTTTTCTTCTGACCACCGTCACTCGTCGACTATGTTCCGACCACCATCATCCACTGACTACAATCCCTCCGACCATCATCGCCCATCAACTATGGTCCACTTCGATCATCATTGCTGCCGACTACAGTCCTTCCAAACATAGTCTCCCGACTAAGGTTCTTCTAACCACCATCGCTAACTACGGTCGTTCCGACCACTATCGCACGCTAACTACGGTCCATTCCAACCATTGTCCCTCGCCGACTACGGTCCACTCCAACCACCGTTGCCAGCCGACTACATTCCAATCTGACCAATATCGCCCTCCGACTACGATCCTTCTGACCACTGTCGCCCGCCGACTACGATCCTTCTGACCATAGTTGCATGTTAACTATGGTCCCTCCTACCACTGTCGCCTGTCGACTATGATCAACACCAACCACCATCTCCTACTAACTACGATCCTTTTTTACACTGTCGCCCGCTGACTACAGTCTCTTTGACCTCTGTTACCCAAATATAGTCCTACTGACTAAATAAACTTGTCAGCCTTCTTATAAGAACAACTACCTTATAATGAGCTCTATACAATGTATATTTGCTACATTGAGCCAGCATCCTCTTCCGAGGAGGGGTATTATTTGTAATCAAACATCAATATTAGTGGATTCATTCAAACTTAGTTAGGCCCCGTAGTTTTTTCCTTTTTCAAGATTTTTTACATAAAAATTTTAGTGTCTCTTATGAACGCTACACCCATACTCTCTTATTTGTTTGTGTGCTAGATCTTCATACAAAGCTAAGACACTAAACTTTATCTCTCTCTACGACTATGAACATTTCAGGACACAAAACTAACTTTTACAAATAATAATTGTTTCTCCCTATCTTTCAAATTCATTGATGTTTAAGAACTTGTTCGCCTGACTAGATATTGTAGATCGAAGTTGAAGAAAGAAATAGTTGAGAGAGACTGATTTCAAAAATTTAATTTATCTTTACAAATCATATATTTTTCTTGCATCAATATAATAAAAAAAACAATTGATTTCTTTTTATAATTTTAGTTTCTAAGGTTATAAATATTACTAAAAAATATTGATAGTATTTTTAATATAATCAATTCGTGCCCTTATATATATATATATATGATACAACATCAAAAAATTATCTTGATCGGGCATGAATCTCGAGGCAAAATCAAGTTGAAAACTTTCAAAATTAAAATCAGAACCATTCAAACTCCGATTTCAGCAAACTTATAGTCGAATTGAACGTCTCAAAAATACAAATCCAACAACATCAAATTCGACTTAATCTGAGACCGAATGGGTCCAAATCAAGGGCCCAAAGCTCTTTTAAAAGGTTCAAAACACAATTTGGATTACCAAACGGTTTCCAAAAATGACATGCTTATAGTCGAATTGAGCGGCTCGATGAGACAAATCCAACAAGCCCAAGATCGCAAAATTCTGATGTGACTAAGACATTCGGATGTCCAGCAAACTATCCACAATCAAGGGATTCAACATCGGTCGTCCATTCAAACCACTCTCCAATTACCCTTGCTTTTCCTCCTATTTACAGGCCATGCCACTCTAGGAAATCTATAAATAGCCAGAGAGCAAGAGAGAGATCGAAGATCGCTCTTGCCCCCTTGCTCCTCCTCGACCACCGCCCGGACTTCTGCCGGACCACCATCTGAGGCCCGGACTTCTACCGGACCACCACTTGAGGCCCGAACTCCTGCCGGACCACCATCTGAGGCTCAAACTTCTGTCGGACCACCACCTGAGGCCCGGACTTCTGCCGGGCCACCACCCTATGCCCGCTCTTCTGCCGGACCACCACTTGAGGCCCGGTCTTCTACCATACCACCATATGAGGCCCAGACATTTGCCGGACCACCACCCTAGGCCTGGACTTCTGTCGGACCACCACTTGACTCCCGGACTTCTACCGGACCACCACCTGATGCCTGGTTTTCTGCTGGACCACCACTTGAGGCCTAGACTTCTGCCGGACCACCATCCGAGGCTCGGACTTCTACCGGACCACCACTTGAGGCCCGGACTTTTGCCGGACCACCATCTGAGGCCCATACTTCTGCCAGACCATCATTTGAGGCATGAACTTCTGCTGGACCACCACCTGAGGCACGAACTTCCGTCAGACCACCACCTGAGGCTCGGACTTCTGTCAGACCACCACCTGACTCCCGGACTTCTGCCAGACCACCACCTAACTCTCGGACTTCTACCAGACCACCACTTGACGCCCAGACTTCTGCCGGACTCACACCTAGTCACCTATAGACCTTCCTACCTCAGTGGCCGGATTACGGTCTTTCTGACCTCCAACATCTGTCAACTATGGTCCTTCCAACCTCCATCTCCCGACCAACTAAGGTCCTCCCGACCTCTGTCATCATACTACGGCCTTTCTGACCTCCAACGCCCGTCAACTATGGTTTTTCCGACCTCCGTCGTCTATCGACTATGGTCCTACTGACCGAACAAATATGTCTATGTTGATTATTGTAATTCCCACCATGTAATATGCTCTATATAATGTATATTTGTGACATCAAGCCAAGGCTTTCTCCTAAGGGCCTCCATTGTAATCGACTGTAGATAATAGTGGATTCATTCAAACTGGGCCAGGCCCCCTGGTTTTTCCCCTTTTCAGGCGTTTCCACGTAAAAACTCTTGTGCTTCGAATGAATGCAACACCCTCTCTCTTAACTAATTGCGTGCTGGATCTTTGTATAATGCTAAGACGTTAAGCTTTATATTTCTCTACCGCCACGAATCCTACAGGACACAACAATAAACAAATGTAAATAGTTTTAATTTAATTTGAGTACTCCAATATTTTAGAATTATTGAAATTTTATCGTTCATTAGAATAATAATTTTGAGAGTTTATTATATGCTCAAATTATTTTAAATTTCAATATATATATATTTTGGGAAAATTAATTTTAATATATTTGACATCGTACTATTTCAAGAGTGATAACTAGTCTTCTCATAATTAAATATTGTATGATGAAAAATAAGCATAAATCTTAAGTTTTTTTAGGTCATAGATCAACATCAGCAGACTTACATTTATTTAAATAGAATAATATTATAATTTAATTGCACAAACAGTTATCTTTTTTCATATAAAAGTAGACGGAGCACTCTCCCAAAGTTTTGACATGAATAAATTCGTTCATTCTCTTTAAAATCATTAAATCCAATGATAATATGATATGTATGATTCCAATAAAAAATTCTTTAATTGTTAATCAAGCACATAAAAATATTCACAATGGATCATTACAATTTCAAATATCTTAAAATAAAAAAGCATGAGTTCTTGATAATATATAATTATATTATCTTGAATAATTTGATTGATAAAATATATAAATAAATTTAAAATTTTTAAAACTATTAATAACGCAGGTCAACGGATCATCCTTTTATTCTTGGTATACTTGATGCATCATTAAATCATCATCAAAATTAAAGAAAGTCAATCCACATATATTTTTTATATTATTGATCATAATCAATAATTAGTGGTATCAATAAATGACCTGGCTCGTAAACCTGACCCAAACCCAACCTGTAAAATTCATATTTGGGTTGACCCATTTGATAAACAGCTCATATTCAGGTTGACTTTTCCAACCTATTTAACTAAATCGGTTCGGGTTGACCCACAAACTCATTTTTGAGCGAATATGATTCTATTAATATCTTTTTTCATTTGTAGGTATAATTTTTTTTTTTAATCAAATATCCTAAACATATCCTTTTAATGTTATTGATCATAATAAATAATTAGGAATGTCAACAAATGACCTGACTCGTCAACATGACCCAAACCCAATCCTTAAAATTCAGATTCGAGTTGACCATTTAATAAACAGATTGGATTCAGGTTGATTTTTCCAACCCATTTAACCAGATCGATTCGGGATGACCCACGAATTCATTTTTTTGGCTTAAAATAACTCCTTTAATCTTTTTCTTAGGTATAATCTTCTTATTTTTAGTTAGATATTCTAAATTTTATAGTTAATAAATTATAATTTTTTAAATCAAAATGGTATAAATAATCAGGTTTGATTCATTCGGGTTACTAACAAGTCAGATTAGAATTGATGTTTTCAACCTGAGTGAGGTTTGAGTTGACCATATTCAAATCAACTTCAGGTTGTTCCCGAACCCAACCCGTCAACCCATTTCAACACCACTGATACTAATATTATATTACTAATCACAATCAATAACATGACCTTGAATTGAGAAATATTATAAATTATCAGAAACAAAAAAAAAAAATCAGAAGAGAATAACCATTCTCTTCATCTAGTAGTAAAAGTCATCCTCCACGGCAGTATTTTAATAGCCCCGGGGCTGAGGGCACTTTTAGGAATGCACACGAATGGCTATACTTGTCACATATCAAAGATAAACATTGTAATATACATCATCCTATATTAAATTACTCAGAAACCTGTGAGCCACATAACACGTCAAGTGAGCACTACAGGTTTCTTAATACTACTTTTTTAGTGTAATTTTCTGATTCATAAGTGGAACAAGCCAAATGCGTAGAGTTCAGGATGCTCAAAACTAAGGAAGTTGAGAGCTTTGACTATTAACAAAAAAAAAAAATTTTAAATTTGAGCTTTCAGTATATGATATCTATATGAATTTATCCTGATTGATCTAAGTGCTCTATAAAAAATAATAATAATTAATGGCAAAAGTTGTCACCATGTAAGATAGTTTGTTACAGAAGACCTGGCTGAATTCCAGGTGTTGTCATGGTTTCAGAACAGACTCGAAGCACGAAAAGCCCTGCATTTTATTCGGAGATATGACAAATACTCTGAACTTGTTATAAGCTGGATCAACATCTTGGTTGCATATCACCAAGAAATGTAGCTGTCATAGTCGATAAAAATTAAAATTTTATAATTATTATGGAGGCTGGGTTTATATGAGAGAGTCAAACAAACTTGGAATTAAAAAATTTAAACAGAATAATATCTGTCGTCACTTGAAAGCAAATCAAATTGTATATTCAAGTATATATTTGCAGTGCATGTTGACTTCTTTTTGATATGGTCAAGATCAGAAACTATACACATGCTGGAGAGGTTAAAAAAATCTACAACATGATTTGATTCCTGCTGCGTGAGAACATATGAAAGTTGAGGCAACAAAGATGTGATAGGACAAGAAGCTGGGAAGTGATTACCAGAACATCCCATTAAAGTTTGAAAAAGCTAAAGCGAAGTTCAAAACAACGGTGACAAACTCCGGAGAAAAAAGGGCTTTTAACAACAGGAGAAGAAAGGAAGGATTGAACAACAAAACGCTGTGAAATTTGAAAAGCCCAAATTCTCGTCTTGCCTACTTCTCATTTGTTTACTGAAACTCTATCTTCTTAACTTTACTGTACATCTTCTTCGGGCTTCAGCTGTAGAGCAACAACTCCCTATGTGGCTCCAACACCAAGGAAATCAATGAAGGGCAAGCTCATCTTCTCCCTGTCATTGTCTCCCTCTTCAAGGATAAAGGCATTGCCCTTCTTATGGATCACTGATCCAGCTGCTGAAGCCTCAGAATTTGTATCAGAGTAGCCGGAGTGATCGGTCCCTGGTACTAAAACCAGGGGGGGAACATGATGAAAGTCACTTTCAGAATCAAATGGCCTCTGAGAACATCCATATCCTCCAGTCGCAACTTTTTTATCAGATCCTGAAATGATGATTTAATGAAAAACGTCAACCATAGAAGCGAAGCAAGGAACTTTTTAAGTTTCAGAAAAGAGGGACGATCATACCACTTAGATACTGGAATTGCTGGGGTTTCTTTTGATGAATATGTCTGGTGAAGAATCCATGACCAGGAAAGCTTCTGTACGGAGAGGAGTTGAGGGAGAGGTCAGTGCCGGTGGACAAAGACTCATCTCTATTGCTGGAGATGGTGGATTCTACAATGCAAGCATTGTTGTAGTAGTTCACCTGCAGGCCCTTATCAAATGCAATAGCTGAAGAAGAAGAAATGGAGTTTGAGGGCTTTCTCCTTCTATGGGCGTTGGACAGCTCCCTGTGCCTCCTTGCTATGATCACATGCCAGTGATTCTTCACAGCATTATCAGTTCTCCCAGGGAAAAACCTGGCTATGAGAGCCCATTTGTTTCCATACAGTCGGTGAGCTGAGAGAAGCCTTTCCTCTTCCTCCTCCGTGAAGGCCTTCTTGTTAATTCTTGGGTCCAACTGGTTGAACCATCGCAACCTGCAGCTCTTCCCTGCGACCATGTTGATCGAATAGAAGAATAGAAGCGTAGAGAAAATGTTAAGAAACTTTTCTAAGGTATTTGATAAAAGCAAGCCTTACTCTGCTAAAGAAGTTTTTCAAACAATGTTGCAGACAAAAAAGGGAAATAGAAACGGTAACTCTCATAAAAGAAATGTTTTTACAAGTGAATACCTGATCTTCCTTCAAGATTTTCAGCAATAAGATTCCAGTTCTGTGGACCATATTGGGCAACAAGCTCCCTAAGTTTGGCATCCTCCGCTGGCCTCCAATGGCCTCTAGCACAGAGCTTGGACTGCCCGCTTTCATGTTCTCCTTCATGTTCCTCACTCTGCCCATTCTTCTCACTTCCATAAGAACCTGATCCACCACTCAAACCCTCAAGTCCCCAACCGGGAAGCAACAGCTGCCGTTGCTGTTCCAGTGGGAAGCCAGTCTCATTCACCTTCCCATCTCCCTCTGATGGAAACAGAGGTGGCGGGGGTGGAGGAGAGAACTCCATGGCTTTCAATCCCAGTTTTCACGAAAAAAAAAAAGATCTTTATTGAATCTTACAAAAGGAAGGAGCTTTCGACCTTCTCCCAAATGGTTTCTCAGGGAACTACCATCCAAATACTCCGGCTATGGAAATTTTTTTTTTCTTCCTAGTTGCTTTGATCTTCGAAAAACTTTAAGCTAAAACAGAGCATTCAGAGCAGATCAAGACGAGTAGTGGAGATGAGACTGGTTAAGAGAACCCAAGTTGGTCTCGGGAAACAGAAGAACAGGAGAAAAACAGCCTCGGTGGAAACGAAACCTCCATGATTCTCTCTCCTCTCTCTCTCTTCTCTATCTGCCTCGCTTACTTTGAGACTGATTGCTTTGCCCCTGAGGGCATTGGGGATCGCATGCAGAGGATCAAGGGAAACCGCTCGTGTGGTTTGTGGGCGGCCTCCCCTCCCTTTATAATAACAGGGCTATTCGTCTCGTCTCGCTGCCCTGTACAAAACAACCAGGAAATTGTCATTTTGCACTTTTTTCCTTTTTATAAATTTAATTTACACATCACAAAAAATCAATAATTAATAGACTATAATTATTTAATTTCCCTATACTGCTTCGTTACCACATTATGATAAGCTCGAAAGATATTTTGAAATTATTTCGAAATGAAAATTCGAAATTGCTTTGTAAAATTACCGCTGAATGAATTAAAAAAAAGTTTCATTTAAGCTGGATTTTCATTTTTTTTTGCAAAATAAAAATTTCAAATATAATATTTTTTTAAGAATAAAATAAAACCAAAGCTAAGAAAGGAAATATTGAACTTCCTGTTTTCAAGTGCTGGACTATGATGGCCTTCAATGAATCTGAGTGCATGATGACTTACTCATCAATGCAATGGGCCTATGAATATAACTGCAATGTTTCGTGTACTTGTGATATAATTTCTATCACTGAGACCTCCATACTTTTTATTTTTTATTTTCTAAATAATGTTACCGGCAGCTCTATTGCTTTTATAAGGCATTCATTGCAAATAGGCTTATAAATGTTTACAGCAAAAATAAAATTCAGGGGGTAGTGTACAGAGTTGGAAAGCACATTGAGACAGGTTGAAGTCATATAGGCTAGTATCCAATTTGATACGAGTTAATAATTTTTTTTTAAATAAAAAAAATTATTTTATGCCCAATTAATTTTGTTTCAAACATTTATAAGCCTATTTCAAAATTTATGTATCGATGAAGTTTGTTGCATAATTTTATGGCATTGTATTTTGATATAAATTTTAATTAATTTTTTTAGAGATAAAAATGATCCCTAATTATTTAAAAGTCCCATTTTAATTCTGTAATTTTTTTAAATAGGGACATAAATGATCTTATATACGGACTAATATGCTCTCTATTTAAAAAGTTAAATGATCAAATTCATATTTTTATATAATTAGATATTTTTTTATTTTTTATTTTTGAATAAAATTTCTATAGGGGCCTAAGCAATAATTAAAAAAAAAGATTATAAGTCTTTAATGAATCAAAAGTTCTCTAAAAATATAACATTTAAAGCAAAATTTTTAATACAATAATTAAAGATTTATTTGTTGTTAAATAAGGGGGAGAAAGTGGAACGAATCTTTGGACTGTTCAGATTAGTTGGAGTGGGGCCAACCCACATTCTAATTTGGTGCAGCTCAAAGACTAATGAGACATTTTTTTACATAAAACCACCAATATTAAGGTTGGGCTGGCACTTTGCCAGTGGCCAATCGGTGATTTCTTAGTGGTATTTTTCTCAACAATCACGTGCCTCACGTGAAACTGGAGCTTACGAACACATTTAGTCAAAACCTCATGCTTTTAACTAATTTGTTTACGAAAATTTTGATGTATTATAATTTTTATCAAATATTAAAAAAATATTATGTGTACAGCTTTCTGATTTGATAATTATATGTAACTTTGCACCACAGCTTGTCCAGCAACACAATTTATTAAATAGTTAGCTTCATTGGTTTTTTTTTTTTTTCTTTCTGATTTAAAAAAAAGGTGTAATTTATATAAATTATATATATTTAAAAATTATTAGAAAAAATAAAATCATCATAAGAAAAAATATACAAGTAGATGAGAATGTAAAAATTGTTGACTTTTATTTTAATTAATTAATCAATTTATTGAGAGTAAGAAGTCAAATTAGATATTTTTTATAAGAATTGGGAGGGCGTTTAAGATCAATATTTGGCCACGCTTACTCTATTATGACTTCGTCCCTTTGTGCAGCCGAGTTGCTAAATATGCTGAAGGATGATATTCTATATTTGATAATAGACTAAGATTTCGTTTGGGACGACTTTCTCACTGTTTCTTAAAGTAATTTTCTAGTATAAAAATTTTAATTTTTGTACTAGAAGGTTGCTTTAAGAAGCAGTAAGAAAGCCATCCTAAATAAAGCCTAAGACTTCATTTGGGACTGCTTTTTTATTGTTTCTTAAAGCGGTTTTCTAGTACAAAAATAAAATTTTTGTACTAGAAAGTCGCTTTAAGAAGCAGGAAGAAAGCCGTCCCAAACAAAATTTAAGGCTTCGTTTGGGACAGTTTTCTTAATGTTTTTTGAAGTAGCTTTTTAGTACAAAATCTTTTAATTAAAAAAATTTTTATACTAAAAGAATTATTTTAAAAAATAATTAAAAAGCTGTTCCAAACGAAGCGTAAGTATCAAACAACTTTCTTTGCTATAAAAATTTCGTCTAAAGCCTATAAATGTGGCTCCAAATAAGAGAGCTAGGCTAGTAATTTTTTTTAATGGCTAAAAGTCTCTTTGAGACGGATATATTTTTTTTTAAATGTTGTTGTAGATTATTATAGGGAGACTAAGTTTTTTAAAAGCTGTTGTAAAAAATAATTTCGTCGCACATAAATTTTATAAAAGGAGTAGCCAAATAGAAACTCCAATTACGATTCAAAAAATTTAGCAGCAAGAGAGTTTTCTCAAATAGATCCTAAATCATTTACTAAAGAAGATGATGATTAAAGTTTCATTTGGAATTGCTTTCTTAAACAGTTTTTTGGTACAAAAAATTTCTTGAACTGAAAAATTTTGTATCAAAAAGTTGTTTTAGAAAGTAGTAAGAAAATTATCTCAAACAAAACCTAAAAAATACACTTCTCCTTTCTCAATGCTCAATTTGTCCTAAAAAATGACTCACAATGGCAATAAGAAAATTCAATAGCTTTTATAATAGAAAGATTACTAGCTATTACGTAAGATTGACCAGATTAATGATGATAACTAGAGAATTTATGATGAACGGCAAGGTTTGAAGAGACTCATAAAAAGCTTTTCAGAGGTCCATTAAGCAATCAAAGAATGATGTAATTAAATATGTTTTAGGGTTTTAATTTAGGTTTCGTTTGGGATAGCTTTTAGTTAATATTTTTTCGTTGTTTTCAAAAACAAAAATGTGCTAAAAATTGTTATAAAAAATAGTAAGAGAGCTATTCCAAATGAAACGTTGGCCGAGTCTCATAAAAATAACTAATTCTTATTAATTCTCTATAAAATTTATATGTATGTTTTACTTGAGTAATATATTTCTAATAAAAATTAGGATAAAATTATAAATAATATACATTACTATTTTATATGAAAGTAAAATTTTACTGAAAATACACTTAACAATGGCATCTTAATGGGCATATTCATCCAGCTAATAAATCTTTTAAAACATGGTTCGGATTCTCTTGGTTACATTCAGTGCGTTGAATTGAAAGAATTTTCTAAATATTGTGCTCACTGTAAGGTTTTGGGACACTCTAAAGTTACCTGCCATATTTTAAATCCTCCATTAGCTAATATTCCTACTCCTAGCTTGGTTGGCTTGGATACGGATGTGGGTGATAAAACTGTTGGTAATGTGGTTCCCGTTCCTTCGGTTGGGAATCCCATTAATGATGTTGTTCTTTTTGAGAAGGATTTACCCTCTCCGACGGTGAGTTAATTCCTATTGATGCAATTGCTAATATTAGGGTTGAGTGGCCTTGATGTTGTGGGAGATTCTGCATTGGCCTTGTCTACGGTTGAGGTGGAGGAGGATGGTGAGGTGGAAGCTGTGGTGACGGGTAACTTGGTTAGTGTTGGATCACTGGTGTCTGAGTCGCTGGTTGATATGCTCATTGTGTGTCTAATTTGGGATCACTTGTTCAGGGCATTCAGCTTGACATGATGGGTATCCATCTTCATTGGGTGAGGTGGGTGAGGATTTTGATGTTGAGCAAGATGATTCCTTTAAGGAATTGTATGGTATTGATGTTTGTCAGGTAGCTGAGAAATCGCTCTCTCGTGGTAGTAAGTGTTGTAGGAGAAAATCCAGGAAATAATTGTTTGGGTTTTTTGATGTTCTCCTTTTGTTTGGCTGGCGGTGTGTTGGCCAGTTTGATTATTGCTAGGCGTTTGGTGTTGGTTGTGGGGATGGGTGCTTCCCCATCCACCCTTTTGTTTTGTTTGTCCTTGCAGGTACCATTAGTTGGATTTTCGGTTGGTGGAACCTGATGATGATTTTCAAGCCTTGTTTGGCTTAGACGTGGTTCTTATTGAGGATGATGGTATCAAGTATTGTGTGCCTAGACGTTGTAGGCGCAAACCTAAATAACATTTATTGTTGTGCTGAAAGAATTATTTCTTTTTGTTTTGTGGTGCTCTTGGCTGGGCTTGTTGTGGCCTTTCGTGTTGTGATTGTTGTGCTGTGTTGCTGTCTCTTGGTTGGATGGGGGTTGCCTTTTTGGCTGTGTTGGTTTGGTTTTGTTTCTTCTGTTGGTTGGCTGGGCACTGGGGTGGTTTGTGGTTGGTTTGTTGTGGTGTTGAGCCTTTTCCTGTGATGTTTTGTTTTTGGAGTGGCTTTGGATTTGGGTTTTCTTTTTTTCTTTTCTTGTCCAAATCTGCTGCTGGCTGTTCGAGTTCTTCAGTTCGAGTTGGGGCTTTGCCTGGAATCTCGTGTTCTAAGCTCTTTGCAGGTTGCTCGTTCCTAGACTGCTTTTGGACTTTGTGTTCTTTTGGCCCTCTGCTGTTTGCTGGTTCTTTTCCTTTTTTTTTTCTTTTGTTTGACTTTGTATATAGGTTGATTCTGAGGCTCTTAGGTTTGGTTTCAAATGCTGTATTTTTTAGCGAGCTTTGGAGTCTTTAAAGACTTGTTCTTTTCTTTTTTTAATTAACACATAGGCCTCTACTGCGGGGTTTTATCCAAAAAAAAAAGAAAAAAGTATATATAAAAATAATTTCCAAAGTGAAGAAAGTAAATGAATATTTTGAACATCAATAAATAATGATAAATATAAACGTTTAAGCCTATAGCTTCTTTCTTATACCCTTAATAATTTATTATCTTGATATATAAGATGGATTTACTTATTGCTCAAAATCAGGGGTGTCAAAATCGTGTTTCGGGTCGGGTTCGGGTCGAACCCGGAATGACCCGCGTTTAAACGGGTCGACCCTAACCTGACCCGGGTAGGAAAACGGGTCAGAAATTTGGACCCGGACCCGACCTGTCGAGTTGGCGGGTTGACCCAACCCATCGGGTTGGCGGATTGACCCGACCCGACCCGGGCGAGCACGGGCAGAGCGCACGGGCGAGCGTGGGCGAGCGCGGACGCGCGTGGGCAGGCTAGGGCAGAGCGGGCAGGGCGCGGGCAGAGCGTTTTTAAACGGGTTTTCGGGTTGACACGGCAACCCAACGGGTCAACCCGAACCCGACCCGTTTTGAACTCGGGTCGGGTCTAACCCGAAATTTTCGGGTCAGATTCGAGTCGGATTTTTCGTGTTGTGTCAAATATTGACACCCCTACTCAAAAGCAAGAATCACATCGATCTTTAATCTCCTCATATATGCCACCACTAACTCGAGCAAGCTTTGTCAATGTGTTCTCATGCCCTCCTTATATTAAATATGGAGCCTAAATTTATTTACTATTTTTTATATAAAATTTGAACTTTTGATTTTTCAGGATTGGCAGCTGCTAACTTAAGATTATTTTTATATCTGGCTTTTTAAAATGGTTATTATAAAACTCAATTTATATTTTACTTTTCACTAATCAAATTCTAGATTAATTCATTGAAATTTGCTTTTCTAAGATGGTGGCTATAAAGTCTGTAATATAGCCTGTTGACCATATGATTTTTTGACGAGTTTTAATTTGAGTTTTGATGGTATGGATTTGATTTCTATTGATTTGTTCCCGAATCTTTAAGAGAAATGTCTAGAATGATATTTTTTAAGATGTGTAGATTGTAATAGCCATATTTTAATTGGGTCAAATAAAATTTTTCAAAAGTCATTATATACCCAAATCACAAACCGTTTTCGCCATAACACATATATTGTAGTGCTCTAATCACACTAACTTTTTCATAAAATTTGAGCACTAAAGCAAATCTTTAAAAAATTGATACCTGTTAGTATAAATGTGAATTTTGGGACGGTTAGGTGTTCGTTTTATAAACCGATTTCATCAGTATTTTTTAAATAAAATGTGTTATTTAATGAATAGTAGTCTATAATTTTTGAAGCCAAAAAAAATTTATATGAATTTTATACTAAAATATTGTTTAAATTATACAATTCAATAATATAATATTATTATTTTAATATAAATATCTTAAGCTACTAAAGTCTTTAATAACAAAAATCATTTTCTCCTCTCAAATTCAGCTAATACAGCAACTGTCTGAAAAATTAGGGAGAATTGTGAGGAGAGTGAAAAAAGAAAGTTAGATTTGGAGATCGTAGAGTAATTTTTGTCAGTTAAGTCTATTGAGAAATTTGTTCGTCTCGCTGTAAGGAAGCATTACTCTATTTTTGATTTCAATAATTTTAAATTTTTGATAGTTTTTCAATCAAATTTGTATTTCTGTTACCAAAAAATAAATATAATTTTGTATTGCTAAAATTTTTACAATGTAACTTTTTATATATTATAGAGATTGAGATTATGAATATTTTAAGTATATTCTGAAAATTTTTTATAGGATAATTTTAAAAAATAATTATTTTTGCCTACTTATAAATTTATTTTGTCATCTAAAAATAACACTTTAGTTTAATTAAAACTTCAAAATATTGTTTTATAAGATCTCTTATAATTTGATTAATTTTTAAAATTATGAATTTTTTTCTCAATAGAATTTTCTGTCGTCTACCATTATGACATTTTGACACTTTCTGAGCTATGCTCAATTATGTTTTATTTATTGCAATGCATTAAAAATGAATATGAGTATGTGATTGAGTAATAGTTGGTTGCTATTATCGTTATAGTACTGTGATAGTAATGTATATGTGGTGGGGGGATAAAGACTTGCTAATTATTTACTGACGTTGGCTAGAAAATGGTGAGTCGACGGACTTTCCTTTAAATATATAGTTTAGTGTTATCCTTGACTGATTCATGTGATACTCATTAGAAATTATAAGGAGATGATTATTTTTCTGATGGGCAAAGAGTGACGACTTTATTTTCTGAACCAACGGTTTATTGACACTGATACGATACTAAAAAAATATCGATTAAATCAAGACTTCTTATTTATTTAGTGTGACATACTAAGCATGTGATTAAGCTACTGATTTGATATTGATATAGAATAATTAGATAGCATGTATATATAGTTATATGATTTTATTATATTAATATGATTTTGATAGTCTTTGTCAATGCTTTGATTTTACCACTTTATATGATTTCTTTATGGATTAATAGTACTGATATGACGACTACTTTATTGCTCTGACACTAATACTTACTGGCTTCTATATCATACTGTTTTATTGTTTATAGATTCTACTCCTATTACATGTGAGCTTTATTATTTCTACACAGATTCATGATCATATAAATGTTAATGCTATGATTTGACTGCTGACATGCATATTATTTATTTGTCGTGTATTGAGATCAGTTGTAGATTTTGATGACTTGCTGAGCTTTGCTCATTATATGTAGTTAAATGATTTTAGGTCAATATAAGTGAGCAGAAGTGTGAGAATAATCATTATCATTCAAGTTCAAGTTCTTTTTCTTTTATTTTAGTTATTCTTTTGTACTCAGAATAGAATAGTTGTGATATGATTGTGTAGATTCTAAGTAGTGTACATAATTTTTAGAAAAGGAATACATATGTGAATATTAATGTTTTGACCAGTAGTTGCTTCCGCTGATATTTATTTTTGATCGATAAAATTAGATAGCACTGATTGTTGTTATTAAAAGATAAAAAAATAATTCTTTTACATTAGATACTGGGGTGTCATAAAGTGAGGCTTCATTAAATTTGAATTTACTATCTATTGTGTCTAAGCACTATATAAGAAGATGGTTGGATTATGCTTATGTATCATATAATAAGAGATAACAAAGGGAATAGACTTTGTAATAAACAGGCAAAAAGAACAACTGGAGCAACATCTCTTTCTCCATGTACAACCATCATTCTTGTAGTAGGTGATTGTATTTTCTCTTAGCTTGACAATATGATAGCTTTGTCCATATCTTTAATTTTTTATCTTTTTAGTAGTTATTTCATGATTAATCTTAATTTCCTTTAGGTTTTGGGCACTCTATTTTCTAACAATGTTCAGGACAATGTCCTCAAAAAGTCCAAATATCAAGCTATGTCTGCATGCATCTCATCTAACTGATGTTATATCTTTTCCATCTGCTCAGTTGATCAGCCATAGGTGGTTGAACTATCCTTGCAGATCTGTGAGCTAAACCCATACATTATCCCATTTAGTTCACCAGCAATTTCTCAGCCTAAAATAAAGCAAGAATATTATTTTGATTGGGAAGCATCAATCTAAAAATTAGGAAAAAACCCTAACATTATATTAGATGGAATATAATAAACATTTTTTTATAAATTTTTTATGTATTATAAGAGATAATGTTACCTTTCTGGCCTTACCTGTAGTGTAAAAAAAAAAAAAAAAGAGGGATAGAGCTTTAGTGATGGAGCCATCCTTCTCATACAAATGATTTTCAAGAAATTTTTTTGCTTGTAGCTCTTTGAGCATTAACCAACTATTGATTCTTTTAAAGACTTATAATTCGTTTTTGATATATTAACCTGTAGGCCCTTCCATAAATTTATAAAAAAAAAAAAGTTGTGTTTCAATACTTGTTAATTAGCGGATCTCATGTATCAGTGTGGCTTGAATCAGACCACTGTTGTTTGGCAAGACACTTCACTAACTGCTATATCTTTTCCTAGTTGATGGACATGTTTAATCGAGCATACCATTGAATCTTCTTGTATGAACATAAGATACTCAGTTCCAGGAATGACCTTCCAATCTCTCTATCTAAATTTTGGATAAAAATAGCAACAACATCATAGTGAAGCATTAGAAAAAACACATCAACACTAAGAAATGTTTGAACATTACTGACAACAAGAAGAAATCTACTTAAGAGGAGTAGATCAAAAGATAATTCATCAAAAGAATGACATACATATTTTGGCTTTGTTTGGGACAGTTTTCTTACTGCTTTCTAAATCAACTTTTTAGTATAAAATTTTTTTAAATTAGAAATTTTTTTACTAGAAAGCAATTTTAAAAAGCGGTAAGAAAGCTGTCCCAAAGGAAGCCTTTATTATACTTCATTAAGCTAAAGCATGACTTGAAGGAATATTAAACTGTCATGTTTTTATAATCACTCCTCCAGGCATAAACATTCAGAGAATATCCAACCCTAGAAAACTCAGTTATCTATGTAAAGATGCCATATACATATAGGAGCATCCAAAATGTTTTATCAAAGCCATGCAGCAGAGATCGAGAAATAGAAAACAGAAGAAATGCCCTATACAATTGGTAATCCAAGAGAGGTTTAGGCGCTGAAGACCAGGTGCTGAGTTCCTCACTACAGCAGGATCCTTGCAGCATATTGTGTAGGGAAGTCGTTATGGCAAATAGTTTTGGTTCCATTGGAGTGAGCTGCAGCGTGGCCGTTGGTCGCTGTAATTAAAGAGCCCACCACTTATTTACTGATGAATTATTGTAGAGACGTTATTTATGAACATTGCTGTAGATTGCTAATAGTTGTTTTCTTTTTTGGGGGGAAAATAGATTGCAGATAGTAAAAATGCTCAGAAGGCAGAGCCCATAACTATAGATATATATGTTCTGGACCAGCTGTTTTCAACGCTGTTTGGTGATTAATTGGGGCGGGGCCTATAAACTATCTGCATGCTGATCATAGATTACACATGGTGCTGATCTGTGGTCATGTTTCTTCTTTGCTTGTTTGAGAGTAAGGTTTGTGACCACATTCAAATTATTGGGAGTAAATAAATGAAAGAGAAAAATGTATAAAAAATTAATAAATATTTTGTTCATGTTCAACAATTGATGACTATTTCTAGTTTCTACTGATACAGTTTTTAATATAATGATGATGTTAAAGTTTTACAAGGAGATTTAATGTCCTTGTGCACTCTATAATTTTCATCTCTCATCCATGAAATTTTAATTACTACTCTTTTATGATCAAAATCTAGGGAACTAAAGTTATATTTAAAATATCATAAATATTCTTGATGAAACAACTCAAGAACATTGTTGATACATCCTCAAAAATCATTCTGATCGGGCACGAATCTCAATGAATATTAGATTTAAAACTCAAGACATTAATTGGATGACCAAATGATCTCCAAATTTATCATGCTTATAATCAAATTGAGTGTCTCGATCATGAGATGAATCCAACGAGCCCAAGATTGCTTAACTCTGAAATCATTAAGGCATTTAAAATTTTAAATATTGAATGAACTTTTTTATGATCAAGAGAATCAATATGAGTTGTCTAATAAAATATTCTGGAACTTGGCTATATTTGTGAGGCATGCCATTTTAAAAAATCTATAGAAAGTTCCCAATCTCTACATGAGAGAGGGGGTGGAGGAGCTGAGAGCTAGAGCTTGAAGTTTGGCTTATGATTCAAGATAGCTCTAAGGCTCTAAGGATCTCGGAGCACCACCTGAGTACAGGGGCGGAGCCAGGATTTTTTGTGTATGGGAGCACAATTTATGTATTGTGAAAAAACTCTCAACCATTTTCATCTGGACTTGGGACCGACATTGATTGTTTTAATTTTTTTTATACTTGTTAAATAAAAAAAATAAATTATATAATTAAAAACTTACCATCAAAATCAAAGGCACATGATATTCATATTTTTCTCATATTACAATTTCTCCCTTCGAGTCTTTATATTTTGAAATCATTGTGTGTTCGCTTCATCATCAATACTATTAAAAATATCTTTTTCAATATAAGTAATTAATCAATCATTAATTCATCGTTGCTGTAGCAATTTGTAATATCTAAGCAAGCTTTATTAGCAAGTCTAATCTTTCTGATTTTGATCAGAAGTCCTTGTAATAGCAAATCTAATGTCTTATTTTTGATTCATTAGATCTTCACATTTTCTATATGTAATGTTATGAGAACTATTAACTTGTCCAACATGAACTTAAATTCTCTTCTCTAAATTTTCCGTCAAAAGACATTCGAAGATTTAAAAATTATTATAAACCGTAACTAGAACCAATTCTATACTTGAAATGTAAATAAATTCTAGTTCGCGAAAACATATGAATCTTTATTTTTTTAGTATGTAGTTTTAGTTTATTTAGCTTTATTATATTTTAAATGTATGAAACCTATTAATTTACAATATTTTTTAAATGTTTTTACTCTATATTTTAAAATAAAAATCTAACAATATTATACACATTAATATTCATATTTATTTAACACAAATCTCAGCATTACTACAATAAATCTCTAATTTCTTTTAATTCTATTTCAGAAAATATCGAAAAAACTGCACACAAAAAAAAAAAGATAGAGAGATAGACTCACGAATCCCTAGAGAGAGAGAGAGAGCACTTGCACACTAAAGTGCTTGCGGTCTGAAACGTGCAGCTTGAGGCTTGCAGGAGCAAAACTGAGAGAAATTGATTGGCTTAGGTTTTAATTTTATATATAACTTATCTCAAATAAAATTAAAAAAAATAATTTGCGTTGGCTAGGGGGCACGTGCCCCCAGTGCCCCACCGGGCCTCCTCTGCATGAGTACAATCATTGAGCCATTGCCATCACTTTCGAGCCTTCATCGAAATCTATTACAGACATGGAACACTATCATTTGACTATGGTCTTCTGGTTATCAATGCATAATTATGATCCTCTCGAATCATAATCGCCTGACTACAATTATCGGACCGCCGCCGCCTTATTATGATATTCCAGCCATCATTACCTGACTACAATCCTTCTATCTCTGTCGCATGTCGTTAATATAGTTCTATCTAGTAAAATTGTTATAATACATTACAAGTATTTGTCTGCTCTGATTTTTTCAATATAGATGCATGTTTAATTAACAAGGAGCTCTAAGATAACTCTTATAACATATTTTTAAATTATTTTAATTTTTATATAATTATACAAAAATATTATCTAATGATAGTAGTACAATTCCCTTGAATTTTTATAAGGGCAGATTTGACCTACACTATTCAAAGAAAAAAAAAATTTTGTGAACTCATCTTATGTCAAATTTAGGAACAATCTTCACCATGTTGTACAGCATTCATCAGCCTATTATATATATATTTTTATTAAATTTTATAGGTTATTGTACATACATAAATAGGAGGTTGCTTAATTGATTTGAATTCCTTAAGAAGTTTGCATGTTTTTGTACAAACAGATCTTTTGGAGTCATCATATATTCGTTTTGAAAATCTTCTTCACCTACTCTCAATAGTTTTTTTTATAAATTTTTAGAAATTTGGATTTCAATATCTGAATAAGTTCTCTGAAAATTTTAATAAAAATTCAATATTTTTAATAATTACTTATATCTTTAATTTTATTAATTGCAATAAAATCTTATAAATATCAAAGCCCACAAATTTAAACTTATTTCTATGAATTTACTTCATCCCAAATTGTGAGAACCTAGAGAGAGAAAGGTTGAAGAAAAGAGAGAAAGTCAATTTTTGAGGTTTTCAGGTCAATTTTCTATCTCGGGTTAGTTGAAAAAATTATCCACCTCAAGATAGGCTACCTTTAGCCTACTTAAAATGCTGATATTTTTTTATTTTTTTCCATGAAATTTATTATATTGCATTTGAATAAATTTTACAAAATCGGGATATCTCCATGTTTAAGTAATTTTTCCTATATAATTTTTATTTTGTTGTTGTGCTAGTCATTATGCACAAATGGGTATAATTACTTTGAATTTTTACTCGTTATTTCTATATGTGCAATATTTTTGGGATTTTAGTAAATTTGTAAAATTTGATAAAATTTTGCATGAAACATCGAGAGCATCGTTACAATGTACTGAATATTATATGTAGTCGTATTTTATGATTCATGCATATTATGTTGGGTACACTAATAAATATTATCAGTTTTATTACTTCTCATAATTGCAAATTGTCATGCACAATTATGTACTGGTTTAGATTACTCCAGTTCATTTAGGTGCTAATTCAACAATATATATGGATGTATTATAAAATATTTGAGCAAGAAAATACAATGTGATTTATTTGTAGTTTTGGATTATGTATACACATTTATTATGAGATATAAGAGCCTAAATAAATGAATTATGATGTGCAAAGGGAGGCATAAATGCCTGAATGATTGCTTGAATAAAAATGTTAGCATATAGTGGTATAAGGATTTGATACTATACATGTGAAGTACTTAGGAGGTATAAGAGCCTAAGGAAGAATTGATGTGATGTGTTTTGAAGTGTTGTTTTATTTGAATTATCTTTCATGATATAAATACATTTAAAAATATGTTATATATTGCAATATAATATATGTCTTTAATATTAAATTCTTGAGTTGACATTAGACTCAATATAGTTGAGTACTATTTGATATATTAAGATATTATATTTAATATTACTATTTTGAGCATTAATAAAACATTTGTATAATTTACAAATTATAATTTGCTTTATTATTTCTGACATAGTGATTGAATAATATACTCATTTACTTCTTTTTGGTACAATAAAATTGTAAATTGATTTCATAACTTATTGAGTTGTTGATGCTCATTCTTACATTATCTAAATGCATTAATTTTAGAACAAGGAAAGGAAAAGGAATTTAATGGACAAAGATGTAGAAGTGGACATGTATAAAGTTGGGCTATTATAAGAGTTAGAACTATCTAGACAATTAAGGAAGGTAGGTTAGTTAAATGATCATGAGTTCACACACTTAGGGTTTGATGAAACAGTTATGATACTTGGTTAATCAAAAGATAGAATTAGTACATAAAAAGTTGATATAAATCTGTGTAACCAATATACTTGTATGAAATAGAGATTATCAAGATAGTAATACATCAATTGCCTTGAAGTTATTTATTTAGCTAAATATTAGAGCTAATTGATCTTCGTATTTGTTATTAGCTAATTAATATGACTAGTTCCTAATTTCATTTCATGTGGATAGCCTTGGTAGAATTCCAAAAATAGGACATCATGTTTTTTTCATACATTTGAAAATTGAAACCTAATAATAAGTCTCCAAAATGAAACTAAATGTGTTTTCCATTTTTTTTTATCCTTAGTCAGTCACCATGAGCGTAAGAATCATATGATTTTAAGTTTTAGTGAGGATCCATGACACCAAAGCGGGATTCTAGTAGGAAGATATCTTTACTTTTATGATGGAGATGAAAAGAAAGAAAGCTTATGTATAGAGTTAATGGATTTTGAGTCCTCTAATAGGTAGAGAGATTATCAAGTTGATGATCTTCATATGCTTCTATATATAGAGTTAATGGATTTGTTTCCGACTATATTTTCGGCGGATTTTTCGGTGGATTTTAATGATTTCTAAAAAGTTTATATTTTCATAATTTAAATAATTAATAATTTTATAGCTCATTTTAATTTATCATTAATTTAATAATTTTTAGTTAATATTTAATTTAATACCTTAGTTTAATTAATTATTAATTTAATTACTTATCTTAATTATAATAACTTAATTAATTATTAACTTTAATATTTTATTTTTATTTATTCTTAAAAAATTAAAATCAGTTATTAAATTACTAATTAATTAATTATTAATTTAATAACTTGTTTAAAATAATTATTAATTTAATAACTTATTTAAAATAATTATTAATTTTATAGCTTATTTATTAATTTTCATATTTTGTTTTAATTTATTTTAAAATTTAATTTTTCTAATATTATTTAAATATAAAATAGATAACTTGATAACATATTTTGTAGCACAGCAAAGCGGTAGAGTCTTTGAAATTCTTTTCACAGGTCGTGAGTTCTAATCCCCGAATCATCGTGCGGGTGGGCTTGTGCAAGCGCGGGCCGCGGCGTGTAGCACGCGCTGGCGTGGGCGCGTGTTGTGAGCTGCGCGGGCCGGGTTGGTAGCTGCAGCGGACAGGCTGGGTGGGGGCTTTGGCATTTTTTTTTAATTATTCCGACGGAATTCATCCGCCAGACAGCCGCCAAAAAATTTCTGATGGCCAAATTCCACCGGGAATTTTTTTCTGACGAATTTTTTACTGGTGAAAACAGTTTCGTCGAAAATCCGCCGGAAAACTTTTAAATCCGCCAGAAAATGACAATTTTCAGCCGAAAAATCTGCCGATAATACATGATTTTCCTATAGTGATAGAGATAGATGTGTTATAGGATCGAAGGACATCGAATGAACATAAACCATTGGTATATATAATTCGAACTCCTGGTTTTGTCATCTTTGGAATGGGATCTTTGTTACACTAAATTACATCTTTTAAAAGCAATTTCTTTGAAATCGCCCTTTTTTCCTCTACTCCAAGAGCTATTTTATTAATTTGATTCGTGAAGGGTTAAATGCTCAAAGTAAAATCATTTGCAAGCAAACATGAAGTCGTGCTCTATTAAATTCAATATGTAATATCACTTTTGATTTTTGTTTTAAATTCACTTTTGTTATATTTTTTCAATATAGTTTTATTAAATAGGTCTATTATTTTCTTTTTTTTATATAAAGTTTTAAAAAACTTATTGAGTTGTAAAGTTATTATACATCGTAAATTGGGTAGAAATTAAGCGTAGGTTGTACTCTTGGGGTCTAAAGATTTCCCTATCTTTAAGGAAGGAGCTTATGGTTTTAATCTTGAGTAATATAATCGTTGTCTAAGGAAGTGGACTGATACTGAAAGTAGGCTAGGGTTGGTTCCAACACGAAAACATCACTGTGTACTATCCCTTCACTTTCTTAGTTACTTGCACTTACTTTTAAAGTTCACATTTACATCATTTCAAGCAAACTTTAAATTCTAGTACTTGTAAATTTTTTAGAAATATTTTTGAAAACACTAATTCACACCTTCTCCCTCTTGATGTATGATCCCACACATTTGTTGTAAGGAATTCAAAAAAACAAAAATGAGGTCACCAAGGCCTCATTCCATTGCTTGATATAAATGCTATGCCATTACATAATTACTATATGTTTGGCTAGCAGTTCAATCAATGACAATAAGGACTATAGGTCATTTAATGACTAAAGGGCTCCTTGATAATATGAAAAAATTGAATCAAGATACCATGATATATTTTATGTCAGAATAAAAAGATAAAATATTTATATAGAAGAAAATTACTTAAAATTAGAAGTCATTTAATTTTTTTATAAAACAAAATGATTCATGATATTATTTTAAATTTTAATTAGACATCTTTTAAATTTAACAATTTATTATTTATATTTAAATGTTTTATCTTCATATCCTAAAATAAGATGCATAAAATAATTATGATTTAGGATATTAGAATATTCTAATACAATCTTAATGCCTAATAAGGCTTGAAAAGGATGTCATTATCATCCTTCTTGGAACACTATAAATGTCTATCATCTCACATCATTTTTTTGCTCATATAAAAATTTGAGCATTTATAGTCTATCTTAAGCTTTATTTAGAATAGCTGCAATTTTTTATAATGGCAGCTGTAAATTATTGTAAGGAAAGTAAATTTTTTGAAAGTTACGGTTAAACATAGCTTCCTAATATAAAAATTTCTTGAAAGCAGTAAAAATGTAGTTGTCAAATAAATATTGTGTTGCAGTTTGAAAAATAAAAAAGTAAAAAAGCTGTCCTAAATTTAAATTCATCTAAAATCTAAAAAAAAAAAATAGCATTTGAAAGTAATTTTTTCATAGGAAGCTAACTTTCATTTGATGGCTAATCATATATATATATATATATATATATATATATATATATATATATATATATGGACAATTAGGAGATTCGAGCCTGAGTGAAATGGGAGGAACGTGTTCCGTCGACTATTCGGCCGCAGACCTGATCTAAAAAAAAAATTAAAAAATATTTTTAAATGAGAAGTATTCTTAAATAAAGTATTTTTTTCTAATTGTTTTTTATCATTCTTTAGCTTTCATGAAAGCTTTTTTTAATCCACATTTATAATTCTTTTTTTTATTTTTCTCATTTTACCTAAAAAAAATTATGCTCTCTAATTAGCTAGTCAAAATATTAATTACCAGCGTACTGATCCTTTGAATACTCTTATCATCCTCCCTCTATCGTCATAATGGCTTCAGTTCTCCAACTCAAGACGGTGGGGCCATCATTATGCCTTCTCTTCTGGCATCGTACGCTCCAACAAGCAAATATTTTGCTGGGGGCAGGGGGACAGCTAAGTATCCCCTCACCTGCCAGAAAGTATTTTTAAACCATACTGTTTAAATGTCTCATTTTTTTAATATAATTAAGAATTCAAATATCCAAAATTATTATTATATCAAGTATTACTTTTTTTAATAATTTTAAAAATTAATTTTGGGCCATAGAGAAATAATAAAATATTTCATTTTTATCTATTATTTGTATCAATAAAACTCCCACACTTTTAGTTCTCCGCTTATAATAAATGATTATATTTTGTATTGTAAAATATGTCTATTCATATATAAATAAATTTTTTTTTGAAAACTTTGGATAAGAATTTAGTAATAATAATTTTAAAATTTTAAGTATTTTTTTATAGGGGTGGAATATATATAATAGTTTGTTGATTATTTATTTGTTATATTTATCTCAAAATAAATTTAAAAATTTTAAAGTTTCTCATAGCTAAAAAGTTAGTTGAGAAAATCTAATATAATCTTTTTTATACATTTTCATTTAAGCAAATCAACATAATCATAACTTCATATTTATTAAGAAATATACCGAGTTTACATATATTAATTTCATAAACAATTAGAGAATTTATAGGAATAATGATAATATATTAAACCAATATTTTTTACTATTTTAATGCTCCCCTGAAGTATGTGTATAGATATCATATATAACTAACTTGTTTAATAATTTTATGAAGTCTCAATGTCGAACATCTCAAATGCTTAATCTTTTGATCAAATATTTGATAACTTAATAATCATTACATTCAATTTTTATTTAATGAGAAATTTGACTAATGCAATTATGCGATATACTATGTACAATATGTTTTAATAGTTTATGGGCAATATCAATTATGGTTCTATCGCCACAAAATTTATTAGATATATTGCTTGGGCAGAAAATCAATTCCTATAAGAAATTTCTTGACCATAACGGCTCGAAGTCCAAATTCTATGCCATTGAATTCATCTTCTACACTTGAGTAACAATATTTTGTATCTTGCTACTCTATATCATAAAGTTTCCTAAAGTAGATCATGTATCATCTATTAATCTAGCCTACCATGCATCAATGTATCTATATTTTGATAATCTACATTTTTAGAGCAAAAAATTCAACTTCTTGGAGCACACTTCATGTATCATAAAATGCATATAATAGCATTTATATGTTGTTCTCCAAGATTATGTATAAATTGATTGGCAATAGTCAATGCATAAAGCAAGATTTGATCTTGTGTGAAGTAACTAAATTGGTCTCCCCATAAACTTTTTTTGCTTCTCCCTTTATCAATTGGAATTTGATCTAATTCATAATTACAATTAGTTGACATACTAACATTTCATTCTCTTATAAAAAATCAAAATCGTATTTTCTTTAAGACAAAATATTATTTTATTAGATTGGTTTTCTATTTTCTAAAAAAAATATTTTATTATATTGGTATGCTGCAATCTCAAGAATTTTAAAATGTATACTCTTTGAGACTCTACTTTGCTATACTCCTTTCTATGTATGTATTATTGTTAGAAAGGAAGAGATGTGCTTGGTAAGCTAGTCACTCTTGAATTCCACCAGACGCCTAATCTTTAGAACATTCCATATCAGATATAAGTATATGCTAGCCCCTTAACTTACTATGCTTGTAACTTATGGTGAAAATGGATTCAAATCTCCTTGCAAAATACTATGGATAACCACTCTAAATAAGGAGAAGAAGTTTGCTTGTAATTTGGAATTCACTCTAACTCCTAATATTGCTTAGCTAAACTATAATATATAAAATTATATATTTTGTATATTTGTTATATAAACTCATGATGCGCTAAATGGAATTCAAAAAATGAATAATTAAATTCTTTTGATTTTTTGCAAGTTATGATAAATTTGATGTTTTACTCCTCAATTGAAACTATGGTGAATTTGAATTTATCTATTGTGAGAATTTAATATTCTTTCGATCTAGCATAACCCTAGCTAGCACTGTCCCTCAACATTCACCCCTATTAGTAGCCCTAAAACCCTCATCTTGACATCATCCTCCTCCCTCAACCAAATCCTAATAGAAACTTCCAATCTTTCCATAGGCATGCCTACTTCGCTAGCATATTTTTAGACCCTGATACATTTACTCCACCTCTTGACCACCAACATGAGCCATTTTCCCTAAGGTTCTTTCTATTGTAAGGCCACCAAATAGCTCCCCTATAACCCTACATGTTCAACCAACATTCGAAATCCCTTACTCATGTCAATCTAGCTAGCCCAACTTTACTACAAGGCATTTCACCTATCATCACAACCAACTTAAAGTGAAGTGATTTCCTTCCACATCAAAGATCCTCCCACATATATTATATTGGTATCAGAGCTAAGGATCCAAGGGCATTCCTTGTATCCAATGTGTTTATAAGGGATGGCAAGAAGAGCAATCATCATAGTAATAAAGGTAGCACCAATAAGCATCAATAAGTGGTGATATAATCTCAATTAATAAATGAACTTTTTATATCTCTTTAAATTTTAAATTTCTATTTATTGCTAGCATTAACAAGTGAGGTTATCCTCCAAGATTCATTGGTTTCTATTTTAGGAGTTGATTGATTTTCATAAATCCATTTTTTACTTTCTTTTTATATTTGCCTCAAATTGATTAGTATCTTGAATTAGAGGCTTAACCCTTTCTATTTCAGGGTCATCCTTGAGCGACATTTCACTACTTTAAGCAATGTGGGTCCAAGCATATGACAAACTAATTTATGTCGATCACACCTACTTTATTAATAAGGATAATTAACTTCGTTGTATATGGTGATTTATTGGAATCCTAATAATGCCATTTGATTTAAATTTTGATATTTATTAATGCTTATAATTAAACTCGCCTATAGTATTATATATATATAGGGGAAACCCCGCAGTGGGGGCCTACATGTTAATTCTGGGCAAAATTACAAAGTCCTTAGAGAGGTCTCAAGCTCACTACTGCTCGAACGAGCTACAAAAATAAAGTAAAACAAAAAATCTAAGAGCTTGAGTCCTCTACTAAACAAAAATACATAGAAACCTAAAAATATTCTAAGGTGTACAAGAACAAGCACCCAAAAATTAGAAGAGTAACAAAAAGCAGCAACCAGCATCATTAGCTCCTCCAGCACGAAAATCTTATTCCGCATAAGCTCCACCTACAAAAGGAAGCAGTTGCAAAAAGAAAACCTACACCACCACAAAAAATAGGTTAAATAATCAACCTTCATATAACCCAAAGTCCATCTTAAGTAAGCCCAACCAACCAACAGAAGGAAAACACCACTGGAAACTGAACCCAAAGAAAAGCTCAGAGGAAGCAGATGCCACAATATCGCAAAGAAATACAAACACTAGCTATCCATCATTAAAATCAAGCCATCACAACAAGAGAGCCCCCAGCCAACAGGAAACATAGAATCAACCAGACTAGGCTACCCGAAATAGGAAAACTGCAGGTTTAACCAAGAAGACCTGCAGGCCAAAATCCACAACAGCAATAGCATATAACCCAGCCGCATTCCCATAGTTACCCCCAACACTCCAAAAAATGAAGGTAGAAGAGCAACATTGGGTAAGACCTTCAGCATTATAACCAGTGGACACAAGAAAATGGCTGCAGCACAAAATATGGAACTAAACGATAGACACACCATGACAGTTACAAACATACACATAATAATCCCAAAGTCTAGATAAAAAATCAGCGAACAAGATTCTAGCAGAGAAGCATTTAATCATAAATATAAGGCACCCCACTCGCCTCAAGCTTAAGCAAACCCCGAAGAGGACCAAGACTATTGGACCAAATAAAATCAGAGTTACCATTGAGCTCACAATCCCACCTAGCTAACCAAGAAGCACAGGCATTACCTTCATTTTTAATATGATGAAAAGAGCACTTCAAAGCCAAACGCTGCTGTTTAATTTCTCTAATGTGATAGAAACTATTCGGAGTGCAACATAAGTCCACATCAGCTACAAGAGGAGTAAAGTTGAAACCAGAATTAACTTTAATATACAGGTTAATAATGTTAATGGTGATACACACTTGTATACCATAAAGAATAGCCTTATGAATAGCAGAAGTATAATCACAGATGTTCAAAGGCCCCACAAAGCCAGCAATAAGAAAACCATTGCTATCCCTAATAACCCCACCAAAACCAACAGCTGTATCAGAAACAACAACATCAATATTTAATTTAAAGAAATTACTAGGGGGCTTGATCCAATGAATAATATGCACAACAGAAGTAGTACTCTCCAGATTATAGCCTAAGGCTTTATGCACAAAGTAACAATTTTTAAAATTTTTAATATAGATCAAATTGATAACCATAAGAGAAATAACCTTATCTTTAACCTTCTGAATGACATTATGATGTCACACCCTAACACCATTAAAGAGGGAGTTGTTCCTTTCCAACCAAAGAAATCACATAATGAGAGAAGGAATAACATTGCGAATGTGACCTTTAGAATTAATAAACCAACATTTAAGTAAATACTTAAGGGAGAGATGAGAATTAAAGCAATTTAATTTAAATAAATCATCAAAATAAACCCAAGTCCTCACAGCCACTGGACCAGATAACAAAACATGATGCATATTCTCCATATGAAAACAACATTGGCACTTGGAAGCTAAAGTAAAGCCTTTTTTAATGAGTCATCTAACCTAGTTTCTTCTTCTCTTTTGGAGGGGAAGTCACGATCTTTTAAAGATGTTGTTGCTGGTTCTTCTTCCTCTTCTACGAAAGTTAACTTTGTTCAATCTTCTTTTAAAGGATGTCTGGCTATCCTTTTTGAGGAATCAGTTGTTGAACAGCTAGCCGCACCTTATGCTTTTACTTTGATTGGGAAATTTGTGTTGAGGAGATCGAATCTTGATATCATAAGGAAGTTCTTTTTTAACTTAAAATTATCTGGATCTTTTCACATTGGTCTACTCGATCAACGCCATGTTGCTGCCCAGTTCTCAAACGACCTTGATTATAGTCGTATATTTTCTCGTAGATCTTATTACATTCAAGCTTGTCAAATGCGTCTTCTGAAATGGACGCCGAATTTTTACGTTAAGGAGGAATCCCCTATTGCACCAGTTTAGATTTCCTTCCCCAACTTACGCTTACATTTTTTTAATCATCAAATATTGTTTGGTATGGCATCCATCTTTGGCCGCCCTTTACAAACTGATCAAGCAATAGCTGTGGTGTCAAGACTGTCTGTTGCTAGGGTTTTGGTGGAGTTGGATGTCTCAAAGAAATATCCTAGCGAAATCTGGATCGAATCTGAGGTTAAGGGTTATTTCCAAAAGGTGGAATTTGAGAATTTACCAATATTTTGCTCCTTTTGTAAAATGCATGGCCATGATGTGAATGATTATTTCTAGAAACACCCTAACATTTGTTCTGCTAAAAACTCTATGAAATAATTGAATGATGTTGTGGATCAGGATGTGTCTATTACAGTTTTGGTGGGAAATCTGTCACAACAATTGGAGGAGGATCCTTCTCCTCATGCTCACATTGATGCTATCAATTCTAATCCTTTGAACCATGAACAGGAAGTTCCTAATAGCACTTTAATTATTCCTAATAGTTCTTGTGTTCATAATGTGATAGATAATTCTCTTATTATTAAAAATCATAAGGATGCTAATGATGGTTCTTTTATATCTTGCATTAATAATCAAAATGTGTTTGATTCCTATGCTGATTTGCCTTCTCATGAGGTTTTGAATCCTTTAAAGGAACAGGAGGGTTCTCTGGGTGCAAATGATGATACTCACCTGGTCTCTAAAGAGGTTGAAATGAAGGATATGCCATTAGAGGAAGGTGAGATTGATTCTATGGATCATATTTCTCCTTTATCTAAATCTACTATAGATCCTTTGAGGAGGAATAATGATAACTGGGCGGAAGATGGTATGTTTATGGAGGACACATGTCTTAATACTCTAATGGATCAACATAAAGATGGTAAAACTCATACTACTTCTAATGATAATAGTGATGCCTTTACTGATACTGAGGATATGCATTTTAATGCTAAATATTTTGCCAGGGATGATAATCATACTAGCTTTATTAAAGTCCATAGTAAAAGAGGGAGGAAGCCAAAGCATATTTCCTTGCAACCTCCTAGAAAAACTTGCTCAAATACTCCTCATTAAGCTTTTCTTTATGTTTAGTATAATTATTTGGAATGTTAGGGGCATTGGTTGCCCATCTTCTCATATTCGTGTTAAAAATTTATGCCGTGTTCATAAGATTTCTATTCTTATTCTGCTTGAGCCTCTTATTGCACCCTCTAGGCTATTAAACATGTCTCATTTTTTGGGTTTTAACCATGCTATTTCAAATGTGTCCAACAAAATTTGGGTTTTTTTGGAAACACCCAGTTATTCTAGATGTTATTGGTGACTTGTCTCAAGTGTTACATTGCAAAATAGAGGCTTTCAATTTTCACTGTTATGCTTCTTTTATTTATGCTGCGTCTTCTCTTTATATTAGAGAAGTCTTATGGGATTCTCTCATTAGTTTTCATTGTCTTTGTAACTTGCCTTAGTTTGTTGGTGGTGATTTTAATGCTATTACTAGTCCCTCTGAGAGGATTGGTGGTTCTAATCCTTCTTATCGTTCTATGGAAGACTTTAATAATATGATTTTGGCTTACAATTTGATTGATATTGTCTTTGTCGGTGATAACTTTACCTAGAATAGGGGTCACTTATGGCAAAGGCTTGATTGTTTCCTTTTTAATGATTCTTGGATTAACTCCATTAACTTTACTAATGTGCATCACCTTAGTAGAACATTATCTGATCATTCGCCCTTATTGATTACTATTAACTATAGGCAGTTTAATACTCCTACTCAATTCAGATTCCAAAATATGTGTTTGCTCAATAACTCCTTTTTTGAGGTTGTTCAAAATAATTGGCATGCTCCTCTTCATCCAGATAATAATGTTTTTGGTATGAGGAGATTTTGGGTTAAGCTTAAAAGGTTAAAACAAGTTCTTAATTGGTGGAATCATCATGTTTTTAGAAACATTTTTTCTAACATTATTCAAGCTGAGCAACTTGTCAATTTGATTGAGATTCTATATCAAAATGACCCATCTGATTTTAATTTTGATCTATTAAAGAAGCATAAAGTTGAGCTTTTTAAATTTCAAACTCAGGAAGAGGTTTTTTGGAAATAAAGAGCTGCTGCTAAACATTTGGTTGAATGTGATAATAATACTAAGTTTTTTCATGTGCTTGCTAAGAGAAAAAGAGTTAAAAATACTATCGATAAAATTCAAAGGGATGATGGTACTTTTACTGATAACAATATGGAGATTGCTAGTTTGGTTGTTTGTCATTTTCAAACACATTTTAACTAAGATTTCAATCCTATTCAAGTTTTGGATCATTCTTTTATTCCTAGTCTTATATCCCTTGAGGATAATGTTTCTCTTTCTAAGCCCCCGACTTTGGAAGAGGTTAAAGAGACTCTTATGGGTATGAATTGTGATTCTGTGGCTGGCCCTGACAGATTTACCACCCTTTTCTTTCAAAAAATTTGGCAGATTATTTTTATTGATATCTATGATGCGGTTATGGATTTTTTTGCTGGTAACCATATTCCTAAATTTTTTACCTCTACGTCTTTAGTGCTTATTCCCACAAATAACACTACCAACACTTGGAATGATTTTCATCCTATTAGTCTTTGCACCTTCTTTAACAAATTGCTTTCTAAGATTATTATGAATCGGCTTGCTGTGTTTTTACCTAAAATTATCTCCCATTCTTAGATGGGTTTTGTGAAAGGTAGAGCCATCACGGATAACATATTGTTGGCTCAAGAATTTGTTCAAGATTTGGATGCTACTGTGAAAGGGGGCAATTTGATTTTGAAACTGGATATTGCCAAGGCTTATGATAATATTGATTGGAACTTTATTTATTTTGCTCTTGAGCTTTTTGGTTTTAATTCTGTGTTTATTAAACTTATTAAGAATTGCATTAAAAATGCCTACTTCTCTATCATTGTTAATGGTTCTAATCACAGTTTCTTTAAGTCTTCTCATGGCTTGAGGCAAGGTGATCCTAATTCTCCCTCCCTTTTTATTATTGCTGCTAAATTGCTTTCTAGGGGCTTTTCTAATTTATTTGAGAATCATCCTGGTTTTTATTTTAAAACTTTAGGAGGCTTCCATATTTCTCATCTATGCTTTGAGGACGATTTTATTGTGTTCACTAATGCCACCATCAATAAAGTTCAAAGAATTATGGACTTTTTTTCCCAATTTGAGATGATTAGTGGTCTATCTTTTAGCAAAAATAAAAGTTGTTCTATTGCTTCTAAGAGGATCTTTAATGATCGTATTTTAGCTATTAAAAATGTCACGGGCTTTACTCATTCTCATTTGCCTATCAAGTATCTTGGAGTCCCTCTTTTTAAAGGTAGGAAGACTACTTTTTTGTTTGATGATCTTATAGCTTCTGTTCAGAATAAGCTTCAATCTTGGGATTTCAATTTTCTTAGCTTTGGTGGTAGACTTACTCTAATCAAAAGTATTCTTTGTGCTTTACCAGTTTATTGTTTTCAAACGATTTTTCTGACTCAAGCTGTTTGTAATAGGGTTCATAAGCTTATTAACAATTTTTTCTGGAAAGGCACTTCTTCTAGCTCTAAAATTGATTGGGTCAATTGGGAGAAGTGTTGTGGTGTTAAGGAGGAAGGTGGTCTTGATTGCAAAAACTTAAAGAATCTTGCTAAGGCTTTCTCCTTTAAACTTTGGTTTAATTTACGCACTAAAGAAAGCCTCTGTGCTAGTTTTATGATAGCTAAGTATTGTGCTCATAAACACTCTTCTAATATTTATCCTAAGCTTGGTATTTCTAAAGTTTGGAGAAGAATGTGCAAGGTCAAATGGGAGGTGGAACCTTTTATTTCTTGGGGGCTTGGTGAAGGTAATATCTTCTTTTGGCAAGATAAATGGCTAGGTAATGAATCTATTGATTCCATTTTGAATTCTTCTTCTAATGCTTCGGTTAAAGTTAACTTTTTCTACATTAATAATTGTTGGGATCTTAATAAGCTTTCTAATTTGATTCCTGAGTGTATCCTTCAACGTATTTTAAAACTGCCTATCAATATTAGCTCTAAAGATATTATTTTGTGTGATTTATCTAATGATGGGCATTTTTATTTAAAAAAATGCTTGGCATGCTTTTAGAACCAAGGGTAATATAGATAATATTTTCACTAATATTTGGCATAAGAGCATTCCTTCTAAATTCTCTGTTTTTGTTTGGAGAGTTTTACATAGAGAATCGTCATCCTCCCTCACGAGAAGCCAAAGAAAAACTCAAATCAACGCGCAAAGAAGATAACAATCGTTAAAATCAAATGAAAACAAACGAAAATGGGAGCAAAACCGAGCCAGGAGGCGGAGATCCACCGCACAAGGGAGAAGCTCTAGAATCGCCTTAGTATCGCCAGACGTTGCAAAAGAGAGTGAGGTTCACTGTTTTACTGATGTTGATCAAAACCAAATTGATGATGTGGACACCTGAAATGAAGAAATATTGATTGCATTTAGACAACTATTTTGATAAATATTATTTTTTTAAAATAATTATAGATATAATATTTATCACATAAGGGCTTTTTTGAAATCACTTTTATTTATTTATTTTATTTTTAAATCAAGTTTTTTTTCTTAATTTTATATATAGAATATCTATCGCCCACTTCTGACTCTCACGACAAATCGATACCTTCTGCTATGACCGGTCATCATTTCCTTGCATGTCACTACCAACATCATCACATAAATAAAAATTTTCAATATTATATAAAAATAAAATCATATTTTAAAAACTAAATATATTTTATAATATCAAAATATAAATAAAAAATTTCCCAACAAATATATATATAAATAAAATAAAAATAAAAATAAAAGCGATCTTCCCCTTAATGCGCAAGAGGTAGGAGGGTGGTGGCCAAGTAATTTTGTTTATAAAAGCTTCGAATATTATTCTTAAAAACTTTGGGAATAATTTATATTTGTATTTATTAAAAAAAAACGTGAATATTTATAGTAAGACGTCAAAGAGGGACAAGGATTGGGAAAAAGCAGGCACCGGTTTTCCCAAAAAAGAAAAGTTGGCACCCGTCAGAATCCAAAGGTTTTACCACTTGAACACGCACTTCCTCCGTTTCGCACTCTACCGCCTGCACCGATTTGACCCTCTCTTTTGGGAACTATTATTAGGTCCGGATACCTGACGTAGCTCTATGTCCGGAGTTGAATAAAATTAATACACGTGGATCTGACGACGTGACCCAATTCACTTATGAAAATTTTAAATTCGCGTCACCTCACACCTTTTTTATATTTTTAAAAAATTATATTTATTCATTTTATATCGCTAGGTACTGCTGTGTATCAATGCTAGGTATCACTAGGTACCGCTCGGTACCGCTAGGTACCGCTGCTAGGTATCGCTGCTAGGTACTGCTAGGTACCGCTAGGTACCGCTACATGAAACTGCTAGGTATCACTAGGTACCGCTAGGTACTGCTATGTATCGCTGCTAGGTACTGCTAGGTACCACTCGGTACCACTAGGTACCGCTGCTATTTATTCATTTTAAAATTTTTCTAAGATATAGTTGTGTAAAAGCACAAATAATTTTTAAATGAATAAGTGGGTTGTGTCACATCGCCAGAGCCACGTGTATTAATTTTATTTGATTCCGGACGTAGAGCTACGTCAGGTATCCGGACCTAATAATAGTTCCTCTTTTGGACGTTATCGGCTTTCCTCACCGCGGCTAATCGTACGGTCCAATTATATCTTTCCGGTTGGTTATCCGCACAGCTAACATTTACCGACAGGTTTTTTTTTGGGACATTTAATTCAAATTTATATTTATATATCACATATATAACCTTTTAATTAATAGTAAAATTTTCAACCAACACATCAAAAAGAGCTGCATACTACTAATAGATCTTTACATGATAAAACTTTAGCTGAACTAGGGGTGTAGCTAAGTCAAGCTAATTCGTAAGTGGGGGTTGGCTCGAAAAATGATTACAAATAGTGTTTGTATTTTTTGATAATATTGCATCACAATTTCATTTGGAATTAAATCAAACACATATTTTTCAATGTAAGGTAACATACAACATAGGAAAAGCCTTATGGATCACGAGTTTGAAGTCAACGAATAAAACAAGTATGAAATTTCAACTCAACCAAACCATCATTGGGAGCCCTAAAACCCCATAGAAAGACATTTCAATTCATGGAACCCAAATAAAAAAACAATAAATAAATAAATAAATAAATAAGAATAAAAAAATAAAAAAATAAAAATTCATGAAACCCTAATATATTTGTTACTTTATTTAATTCAAATCAGTTATAAGAAAAAGGCAATATTTTTTGCCTACCCAAAATATTCACTCATCCAACAACAATTGATTTGAACATGTTATCAAGTAATAATGGTAAATTTAAGAGAACCTCATATTGAAATATACCAGAATATAAATCAAATAAGTTGCCCAAAGAAAGTATAATAAAATTATAACATAGCACTAAATTGGCTAAACTCTTTTACCATTACACCAAATATCTATAATTAAGACTGAATTACAGTTAAGCTTCATCAAACTTTTATTTTTGGAGAATATAAGGGCTTGGGGCTTTTACTTGCTCTAGGAAATAGGGAATCCGCCGAAGCTGTGAAAAAACCTCAACTTCTTGAGCTTACTGGTTTTCGCAAGATCATAAGAAGCTATTTTTTGTCATTATGTGTTTGAGCTAGAGAAGATTGCAAGCACAGGTGGAACGACTGAACAAATGAACTAGCTAAGCAGGCTACGGCTACAACTTTCTTCATTTGAATGACAAGCTGCGGGCAACACAAGCTTTTTTTCTTATTTGAGAAAATTAGGGTTGTCGGTTCGAAGTAATATACCTAAATCAGAATTATTATAACTATTATATTAAAATTTTGAGGGTGGGCAAGCATAGATCAGTCTCTGCTTAAATTATTGAAAATAATAAAATAAAATTCCAATGAAGAGGATGCACATTTTTTAAAAAATGAGGGCAATGGCCAATTTTATCAAAGCTAAAAACTATTTCAAGAAAGGGTAAATAAATCGACTATAAGGCCAAGCATTAATACATAGAGGTAAAACTATAGCACAAAAAGAGATGTAAAGAGACATATAAAAATTCTCAAAAATTCAAATTGGCTACTGAATTTGGCTTTGAGGAAAGATGAAAACCACCGAGCAAGTGAGAATAGGGATAGACAGAGAATTGAAAGGTGATTAAGCTCCTTCCAGTAGCATTTATTTACAGATTTCTGATAGTCGAGGGTCTGATCGAGGCAACTCGTAAATTGTTGGTTGAGCTTGTAACATCATAGCCCAACCCTAAATATTCAAAGCAAAACTTCCGCTAATGAGAATACATAAAAATTATTATAAAAAAAGTGCATCAATAATACCCAATTTTCATATGAAAATCACAATTGAAGAGAAGAAATTAAGAAATAGTTCATTATTATCTTCTCCAGTAAGCTATGATATGGAGCAAATGAATAATCATGAAAGGAGTCAAAGCCCCCGCTTTAAGTTAAAAATGGAAGTTTTAAATCCCCTTACCTTCTTATCTATTGTCTAAAAGGATAATCCATTCCTTCTAATACTTATATCTTCTAAGGATTTTCGAGAACAAGTGTAAGGGCTCGTATTTTGATATAGTTAAATAATTTTTTGTAAAAGTTATTATAAGTCTAAATTATAAACCGTTATCATTATAACATAGATATTATAGTGATTTAATTGTACTAATTTTTTTATAATTTTTTGGCATTGGTATAGATCCTTAATAAATTGATACTTGTCGGTATAAGTGAGGGTTTTGAGATCGTCATGTGTCCGTTTTGCTAACCAATTTTATCAAAAAATTTTAAATAAATTGGAATATTTTATGAATATTTTTCTAGAATTTTTGAAGCCCAAAAAAGATTTATATGAATTTTATATTAAAAATTAAATAAATTATATAAGTATATTTATATTATATTATTAAATCTCTAATTCTAGATATCATTAAAACCCATTTTAAGCTTTTCGTTTTCTTTATTTTCCCAGTTAGAGACATGTAACGAGAACATGAGAACAAAATAGATGAGAGAGAAAAGAAAACTTAGGATTTGGAGGCTATAGAGCAATTTTCATCAGTCGGTCTTGTTGGGAGATTTGCTCGTCTCATTGTAAGAAATCATTATTCTTTATCTGATTTCAATGATTTAGTGTTTTGGAATTTTTTTGATCAAATTTTTATTTCTGTTATCAAAAAATGAAGATACTTTTGTATTGATAAAATTTTTAATGCTTAACTTTTTATATGTTATAAAGATTTAGATTGTGAGCATTTTGAGTATTTAATTGAGATTTTTCACTGAGTGATTTTGAAAAGTAGTCATTTTTATAAATCCAAAAATTTATTTTAACAATTAAAAATAATATTTTAGTTCAATTAAAGCTTCAGAATAATATTATATAAGATCTCTTGTAATTTGGTTAATTTCTGAAATTATGAATTTCTGCTTAGTAGGATGTTTTGTTGCCTACCGTTAGAATATTTTGACACTTTCATAATTAAGCTCATTTATTTTTTATTTACTCTAATGCATTATAAATGAATGTGAGTATATGTGATTAAGTAATAGCTAGTCGCTATTACTTTTATAGTACTATGATAATAATATGTGTGTGGAAAGAACAAGTAAAAACTGGTTAATTATTCACTAATATTGACAAGAGAGTAATTGATTTGTACAGGATGGTGGAGCGGCGGCCTTTTTTTTAATACTGTGATTTAGTGTTATCTTCTGCTGATTCACTGATTGAGAGTTATAAGAAGATAATTACTATGCCTACGGACAAAGAGTGACATTTTATTTATTGAGCCAACAGTTTACTGATATTGATACGATATTGAAAAAATATCAATTAAACCATAACTTTTTACTTGTTTAGTATGACAATTGAAATGCATGTTATTAATAGTTATAAAGATTGCATAATTATGAATAATGAATAATTTAATAATAAGGAGAATAGATACCAGCTCTACAGAAAAAATGCTAATTACTGGCCAAAATTTTGGTGAAAATTTTATTCCAGAAATTTCGGTGGATTTCCGACGAATTTTCAGATGAATTTTTGATAGACTTTAAAAATTTTTAGGAAATAATCATATATTTATATATAAAAAAAAGAATTAACTAATTAACTAAATAACTAAACAAATTAACTAATTTAAAAAAACTAATAATATAACTAAGTAAACAATTAACTAATTTAAATTAACTAATGAACTACTGAACTAAATAACTAATATTTCTTTTTAATTAATTATTAGTTTTAATATTCTATGAGTTATAATTTAAATAAAAAATAATAACAATCTAACAAATTTTGCTTTGCGGCTGAGTGGATGAGCGTTGGATATCCTCTGGAATAAACAGGGTTTGAAACCTCATGTAGTCATGGGAAATGGGTAGGTGGCCAAGCTCACACGGACAAAAGGTTGGCGGATAGAATTATAGCAAAGGAAAAATGATTTTTACAGGAAATTCTTTTATATTTTTCCGCCGTAAATTTTAAATTGCTCAATATTAAATTTCTTTTACCAATAAAATAAAATAAAATATAACTTTCTTATATAAAATAAAAATAATAATAAAAGAAAACCTATCTTATAATCTCCTACAAGAATAAGGTTTCAACATTGTTTATATTAAAAAAAATGTTTGCATTCATTATATGGAGTTTCTACTAATATAAAATTTTAGAAAGATTGATATAAATAATCTTATTCTTATATCTACAATTTTTTTAAATTCCATTTTAATCCAAAATCTTAAAAATAAATATTATTTTTAATTTTAAACCCGTGTCTCAAAATATAAAATTGATTTAATTAAAAACTATAACAATAATTTCTAAAAAATTTATGACAAATCTTTTTTTTAGAAAATTAATAATCAAAATATAAATTTAAGATTGCAAAAATTTGATCTATGAGTGTCATCCAAGTTCTGTTAACTTGGATTGACAAAAGGGTTTTTTTTTGCTTCTGCACAGCTCTGCTAGGGTTAGGGTTTCGTTGCCCTAGCCGCTTTCTGAGCTAATCTTCCCCATCCTCTCACCTCCTCCGGCTTGGCCGGAGGGTCGCCTCCCCTCATCACGAACCTCACATTATATACTAACTTCCCCCCTCTCTCAAATCAAGCTCTGGTCTCTCTCCAATTCCCTGTCCTAAACTGGAGCAACATGGTAGCCTCTCCTAAAAACTCGGGAAAAGCTTTCTCCCTTTCCCTCTTCCCCTCTCAAGAAGGGCTTCTTGACTTCATGGAAGTTCATGTGAAAGCTGCGAATGAGGAGTGGGGGCTCTCGCTTATTGGTTATTGCATTAGTCGACGTCCCTTTTATGGAGCTCTGCTCTCGGCTATTTATAGGTCCTGGAAGCTGAAAGGTTTGATGCAACTTTTGCCACTGAGTGATGGTTTTTTCATGCTAAAGTTCACCTCGCATAAAGATTACGAAATGGCCTTATCTGGGGGTGTTTAGTTCTTCTTAGGAAAGCCTTTTATTCTATAGAAATGGGTTCCCAACTTCAAGCCCAAGAGAGAAGAATTCACATCCATTCGCATATAGTTTTAAATTCTTGACCTACCTCTTCCTTATTGGACCCCTGATGGTATGTCTCGGATTGTGAGTATTATCGGCACCCCCTTAGCCGTCGACACCCTTACTGTTGAGAAAACCCATTTGATATTCACGAGAGTCTGTGTTCAAGTTATAAAATATTGCGCCTATCCTTAATCCATACCCATCACCATCTTGGGTGAACCAATCAACCTAAAAATTCAATATGAATGGAAACCCCAACCATGTGATTTTGCGGCTCCATTATGCACCCTGCCGACCTCTACCCTATGAAACCTCAAACCCTCCCACTTACCACCCAGCCACAAACTCGTAGGAGAAGCTCAAGTAAAAAACCTTTTAGATCTACTACTAGGTCTGTCTAAGCTCAGGTGTAGCAAAATCGTTCTTTAATTGAACTCATTAACCTTGCTACTCAGTAGACTGTTGTCCCCCCAAAACCTTCCTCTAATTCCCACACCCCTTAACAACTGCCAATAAACCTCCTAAACCTATCTACCCTAATTAACATCCCTTCCTCCTCCACCCCTCCACCCCAGTCAATTGAAAACCTGCTTGCCTCCCTTCCAAATCTCAACTCCCCCAGTGAAGATATCACCTCCTCTAGCTTGGTTGTTATGCAGAGAATTCATGACCTTATTATTTCCCCAAATAAATTTGATGTGCTTCAAACACATTTGATTGGAAACCAAAGTTCCTCCTCATCATCTATTAATTCTCAAACTCCCCAAATGACCATAACATCATGTTAACATAAAACTTTCAGGAGAAAGCAAGCAAAAAAGCCTCCTAACCATTCTAAAAAATCTCAATGACTCTGCCCTCCATTGTAGCTTGGAATGCGAGGGGTTTTAACAGCCTTGAGAAGGTTCTATCTTGCAAAGAGTTAGTTAATCATTTTAATTTAGATTTACTTTATATTTTGGAGAATGGGATTCAAGAAGTGAGCTTGTTGGATCCTAGGTTTTGTGCCAATCACAAAGTCTTTGAAAATGAAGCTAGTTGCCATAACTTCAATTCTGCGAGGTCTGGAAGGATTGGGTTAAATAGAACCCTGCAAAAATCCTTTTTAATGTCACTTTCTCTTCTAACCAAATGATTTTTTGAGATATATTGGTTGGTTCTGAATTCCAGTTCTTTATATCAGTAATTTAAGTTTCTAATTCAAAGTATGAAAGAAGTATGCCTTGGGACAAGATTAGGGAAATTAACCCTATTGTGAATTTGCCTTGGATAATCCTTGGAGATTTTAACTGTTGTCGTCACCCTATTGAAAAATATGGGGGTCTCTTCTTTTACCCTCCAACTTATGGGATTTGAGTACACTCATCTTTGATGCTGCTCTTATGGATCTTGCCTCGGCTGGACACCATTTCTCCTGGTTTAATCAGGGAGTTGATAATCCCATTCATATGAAATTTGATAGAATACTTATCAATGACCAATGGCTGGAGTGCTTCCCCAACTCCTCTTACGAAGTCTCTAACCCCACCTGCTCTGATCACTCCCCCATCATCCTTCATTTGGGCCACCATTGCATATCTCATCATAGATTTCTCTTCAAAAAATTTTGGGTTAAGCAAGACAGTTATTGGGCTAATATTATCACTGTATTTTCTCAGCCTATCCATGGGAATCCCATATCTGGATTATACCATAAACTCAAAAATTCTTAAATCTATCATTAAGGATAAGCAATGGGCTACATCTTCATCTCTCACTTCCACTTTGGCTGACCTTTATGACCAACAGTTTGCTTGTCTTACTGCTCTCAATGGTGACCCTTCAAATGTCGCACTGAATCAGAATATTAAACACATTAATGAGAAAATTTTAGTTTGCTCGTCCTCTTGGGCCTCTTGGGTTATTCAACATGCCAAGAAAAAGTGGTCATCCCATGGAGAAGATGACCTCAAATTTTTGTATGCCAGGATCAAGGAAAAGGAAGAATTATAGCATGTCCCCATTGTTTTCTGCTGCCGCTCCTTCTGATCTTCAAAACACTATAAATGCAGACAATTTGAGAACCTTTATAATTCCCCTCCTCCACTCACAAACACTTCATATATTCCTAAGGGGTCGGTTATTCCCTCTCACCTAGTGAATATTTTGACTACTTTGGTTTCTGATTATGAAATAAAAATGGCTGTATTTAGTGGAGACTCTAACTCTGCTCCAGGTCCTAATGGCTATAATTTTGAATTCTTTAAATTTAGATGGTTGATTGTTGGGCCTCTTATTTGTAAAGTGGTTAAATCTTTCTTCTCCAAAGGCTACCTTCCTAGGAAGGTGAAGGCCACCGCTATCTCACTTATCCCCAAGAGTTCTCATACAGGTACTATTTCTGACTTTAGGCCCATATCCCTTTGCAATATTTTTAATAAAATTATCTCTAAGATTCTGACAACTAGGAGTGAAAGGGATCGTGCCTTATATTATTGAGAATTGCCATGCTGGTTTCATCCAAAATTGGATATCCACTGATAATATTCTTTATGCTTCTGAGTTATTACTAGAATTTAAGAAAAAAGGCGAAGAAAAAACTTTTTTATGAAGTTCAATATACGTAAGGCCTTTGACTCTGTTTCTAAGAGTTTCCTTTTTTACATAATGATCCAAAAAGGTTTCCCCCTCTTTTTGTTACTTAGGTCAAAGCTTGTATTTCTAATATTCATTTCTCTGTTTGTATCGATGGTGCACTTGAAGGTTTTTTCAGCTCATCCTCTAGTTTGAGACAGTGTTGCCCCCTTTGCCCCTACTTATTTTGTATAGCCATGGATACATTCTCCTATCTAATTTACCATCCTTCCTCTCAAGGCAGGTTCGTTAGTATATCCTGTGAAGGTCTTCAGTTCACCCATATTCTTTATGTAGATGATCTGTTGGTTTTTGGTTCTACGAAAAAAGTAATTGTGAGATATTGCTTGATATTTTGAACACCTTCACTGGTTTATCTATTAACCATGATAAAAGTAATCTTATTACCTTTGATTATATTTCTTCCCCTCTTGACATTTGCCCTGCTCTCAATATCTCAATGCACAACAACCAAATGACCTATCTTGGCCTCCCTATTACTACCAAGACAACCTGATCTTCTAACTTTCAACCTCTTTTACTTACAATCTCTAATCACTTAGCCGGTTGGAAGGCTCATCTTTTCTCTTTTGTAGGGTGTTTGCAATTCTTGAGATACACTATTTGGAACATTATCACATATTAGATCAGGGGATCAATAAGACCCAAATCTTATCTCAAGAAGTTGGGGAGGCTATGTTCCAAGTTCCTATACTTTGGAGATAAAAATGCTAAGAAAATTCAAATGATATCATGGCACAATACTTGCAAACCTAAGAAAAATGGAGGTCTTGGGATTCCTGATTTTAAGGCTCTCCAACATGCTCAGTCTTGTTCTTTCTTAGTCAGGTTTTACAGCACTAATGCTCTTCTTTTTACTTGGCTGAGTACTAAATAATGCTCCCCTTGGATCCCTCATTGCCCTAACCACTCAAAGCTTTGGTCTTATATTTGTAAGGTGGCTGAAAGCATATCTAATGGTCTTACTTTTTCTATCTCTTGAAATAATAAGTTATCCCTCCTATGGGATCCTTGGATTAATGGCACTTCCATTGCTAAAACATTTTTCAACAGCTTTCTGGCTTTATCTTTCCCCACTAAAGCCATGGTTTCTGATTATATAGCCGGGGGATCCTGGATTCTTCCCTCCTCTCTTGATGTTAACTTATATTTTGTTATTAACTCTATTCCTATTTCCATATAACAGACAGCCACCCTATCCCTTAAAGATGACAAGAAAACTTCTTTTGCCACCTTTCTTAATGATTTTTATAAGGAAGATCCTCTTCTCAGCTGGCTGAAATTCATTTGGCATAAACATCATGCTCTCAAATATTCCATTTTCTCGTGGCTAGCTATCCGTGGGGGGCTGAAAACTGCAGATGCTTTACTCAAAAGGAATGTTTTTATCAGGCCTAAATGTCCACTATGCCTTAACCCTCCTGAAACTGCAGCCCACCCCCTTTTTGAATGAGATTATTCGTTCACTGTTCTTTCAAAACTCATTCCATGTTTAAGGAACTTTTTTATGAGGCTGAATGTCATTCATGTGTTTGACTTTGTTGAGGAGAGGTCTTATCCGGTTAAAGACAAAAAAACTTATATTTTTTTATTATTTGTTGTGCTACTTATTTTATCTGGAGGGAAATAAATTAAAGATGTTATAATTATAACCTTCGTAGCATTCCTACTCTTTGCAAATACATTTTGAGGGCAGTTGTGTTGAAATTATATAATTGGAAGCACATGGAGTATTTAAAAGAAAGCTATATCTCTTCAAAATTGTAAGTTGGCTTGTGTTTGAGGTGCTTGTTCGGAGGTGATTTTTGGGTTTTGATGTTGATGGAATTGCCTGTATGGAGTTCTCTTGGAACATTTCTGTTGCTGGGTGTTTTGTTGGGTTGCCTGCTATTGCCTTCTAGTATTGCCAAATGTCGTCGGGATTTTGATTGGCTCAACTTTTGTTCTCTACTCTGTTCACTTCGAGTATTGAATATGAGGATTATGGTCTATCTGGTAAGATACTTCTATGCCATGGACGATGACGAAAATCCTATAAATCTAGATATAGGCCTCTTTGATGGTCTTCTGACAACCATGGGTGTCTGGGTCCTGACTTTTTGAGCATTCTGAGCATTATGTTCTTTTATGATCATTATGCTCTCCAGATTTTGTTAATTCATTCGGTCACTGCCTGCGGTTTAATGTAGCTCATTTTTGACCTCTTGCCTTCTTTTTGTACCTTCTTGTTAGTCTTTTCTGTTGATTTTTAAGGTAGGGCTTTGTAGGTTTTCTCTTGGTTTTGATGGTGAGCTTGCTCGCTTTTTGATAGCTGCTCATCTACAGTCTTTTTGTATAGCAACACTCTTGTAATTTTCTTAATACAAGGGCTTTGCCTACAATTCCCCAAAATTTTTTTTTTTTTGATTTATATATCTTAGCAACAACTGATATAACTAATGATTACTCTAAACTTATCAGGTATTGTTTCAGCCTTCAAATGAGACAGGACAGTCATTATTGTTGCCACATTTGTAAAACTAAATAACCTTAAATATAACTTATCTTGATCTATCGATTGGGAGTTTTGACTATTAATTAAGAGATTTTGAATTGAAGTCTTATATATGTGATATTTATGTGAGTTTATATTAATTGGCCTAAATATCCCAAAAATAAAACCTTAATTTAAATCGTAATATTTAACTTTACTAAACTAATTTAATTAGTATTTTTCTGGGAAAATAATCCGTAAATATAAAATAGCAATCATAGGATTTTGGGCCGGGCAATGTTTGTCTTGCTTGGCCCAGTCTCAGTCAGATCTGATAAAAGAATTTGAGCTTCCCATTCCTAAGTTCATCCATGCCTACTAAAAATCTTTTTTTTTTATTTAAATTATGTATTTGTTTAGCATATTTTTTATTTATAAAAATGAATTAAATTATTTTAAAATTTATATAAAATAACTTTTAGATAATCTAAAATTTAAAAAATAATTATTACTTTTAAGTGCCACCCGTAGTCATCAATGATATCATCATCCCATTGTCTCTATCAATAATTATTGCCTCAACTGCATAAATAAATAAAAATATTTTTTAATATACAAAAACTATTTTACTTCAATACATACAAAATAAAATAAAAATAAAAATAATAGAAGTGATCAATGACTCCTAAGCTAATTAAACCTCAGATCATCTAGCAAACAAAACTCTAAAATATTTTTAATAAATTTTAAATCAAAACTAATACAATTATATATAATATATAATTTCACATTAAAATAGTTGCAGTAATAGAATATTAATCTTTCGTTTTCGCTTTACAGAAAATTTTGCGCACACGAAGATAAAAGAAATTGAGAGGAGACGGGGTATTCTTCTCCGAAGAATAAATGGCGATCTCTTATGTGAGTGAGATTATTAACCATTAAGGTGCTGTTTGGTTGCCGCAAAAAAAAATTCAGTGTAAAGTAAATGCAATGTAAAGTAAATATAGTGTATTTCGAATATTTTGAGATTGTTTGGTTGTCTGTAAAGTAAACGCAGGAGAATTGTTTCTCTTGTTTGGTTAGGTATATTCAGAGTAAAGTAAAGCGGTATATTTGTAATAATTTTTTTTTGGCATTATAACTAGTGTATTTATAAAAATAGTTTATTTATAATAATTAGTATTATTTGATTTTATAAAATAAAACTAGTGTATTTATTTATTGCACTATCTTATTATAAATTTTTTTGTGATTATAAGATATAATATTCTACTGTATATTAATTTAGCCGACGGTGGTGGCCGACGGTGGTGGCCGACGGTGACGGAGGTGGTGGTCGACGGTGGCGGCCATAGGTGATTACCGGTGATGACGGAGGTGGTGACCGACGGTGGCGGCCGGCGGTGGCGGTTAAAGGTGGTGGTCGACGGTGGTGGCCAGAGGTGGTTGTCGGTGGTGGCTGGCGGTGACCGGCGGTGGCGATCGAAGGTGGTGGTCGACGGTGGCCAGAGGTAGTTGCCGGTGGTGGCGGAGGTGATGGCCGATGGTGGTGGCCGGCAGTGGTGGCCGGCGGTGGCGGTCAAAGGTGGTGGCCGACAGTGGCGGTCAAAGGTGGTGGTCGACGGTGGTGGCCGGCGGTGGTTGCCGGCGGTGGTGGAGGTGGTGGTCGGCGGTGGCCAAAGGCGGTTGCCGGTGGTGGCGGAGGTGGTGGCCGGCGGTGTCGGTCAAAGGTTATGGTCGACGGTGGCCAGAGGTGGTTGCCGGTGTGGCGGAGGTGGTGGCCGTCGGTGGTGGTCAAAGGTGGTTGTCGACGGTGGTCAGAGGTGGTTGCTGGTGGTGGCCGACAGTCGGAGGTGGCCGACAAGGGGTTGCAATGCCCTTGAATTTGCAATGTATTTAGAAGTCGCCCAAATCGGAGGAATTCTAAATGCACCAAAAATGAACTAGAACAAAATACACTGCATTTGTTTTACTTTACGTTGAATTTATTTTTCATCCAATCAAATACCAAAATTCTCAAAACCCCTATATTTGAATTACTTTACACTCTAAATACAGCAAACCAATCAGTTAGTTCTATCTCAACTTTTAAGATAAATTAATCATTTATTTATTTCCATTAATAGATATACAAATGATTTAATATATCATTTTTAACCGGTCAAATTAGAAGCATTCATGATTCATCCATCCAAAATATTAATATTCCATAATTTATATCCGCCGCTTTACCACATATAATCTCCAACCGCGTCGTCCTCCGGTAATTAAAAATTACGAAAATTAGTCAATTTAACCATTATAATTGCTGATGAATAATTTAATATTTAATTCAGCTGTGGCGATGACAATGATATGTATATACATACATATATTCTGCATAAGCACAAAGCTTATCAGGAGTTTTATCGATGTTAGATAATTTATGAAGTTTTTAAGATGGTAATAATATTTTATAAAGGTGATTATGAAGTTATCATGGGAAAATAATTTTTAAAAATTTGTTACAGATATTATAAATATATTAAAAAAAAATTTGAACTACCATTTTCTTAAAACTATCACATTTTAACAATTTTGATTGTAAAAAATATCTTTTCATCAAAAAAATTTTTAGAAAATAGCGAGAAAATAATAGTTAAATAAAATTACGATTATGATCTTAAAAATTAAACAGTAAGAAAAATTATCTCAAATAGATCCTTAGGTTTCTTTTTGGACAATTTTCTTCCTGCTTTTTAAAACAACATTTTAGTACAAAAAATTTTTGAATTGGAAATTTTTGTGCTAAAAATTAGTTTTAGAAATTGGTAAGAAAGCTGTCTCAAACAAAGCCTTTGTTGTGCAAATAGCGGAAACAAAGCCACAATGAAAGCACAATCAACACAAACAACACGACGATTTACATAATTCGGCGAAAATGCTTACGTTCACGAGGAGGAGATGATTTCACTATTATGGATAAACATATATGATTACAATTGACTCTCTCTATCTCTTATGTGCTCACAGGCTCAATTTATAGATTCGAAACAAACAAAATAGGAAAATTTTAATTAATAAAAATTTAATCATACCATTTAGTTCTCTTAATTAGTGTAAATTAAATTTTCTATTTTTGACAGCAATTAAATTCCAAATCAGTACAATAATCAGCCATTAAATACTTTCCAAATTAACGCTCCACAATTTGTAAAGATCTCCAAATCAACAGCCTTAGTTTGTCAATCTCGGTGTTTAAGGAGATTAATGCCTTAATGGCCTTTTAGGTGTTCCGGGAGGTGAATTACTAATAGTAATTAACGTTGATTGATCTAAAATATTTGCACGTCAACAACAACACTTTTTTAGAATAAAGCTAATATGCACCAACAACCAATATTCTAACTGCGGAGGTAGAAAAGGATATCCCATTTTTCTATAGATAGTCTCGAAGTCACAATCTTCTCAATCTCAGAAGAAATTATTCTATACGGACACCGGATCATCTGGAGGTAAAGCAGAGCACGCCACGTCATCTGGTATATAGCGGATACACAGCCGCGGTACACAGCAAAGAGGTGACGTGACGTGCTCTGATTCAGCTCCGTATAAAATAATTTCATCAATCACAAAGCACTTTTATATAAAAAATAAATAACATACATGAAAAGAATTAGGATAAGAAGAATAATATACGGCTGAATGAAAGAAAAAAAAGCTATTATAAAATTAGGATAACCTGTCGATTATTATTATGAAATCTTTAGATGATTATCCCAATGACCAGCTAGAAATAAAAATACGAGAGCGGGCAACCTGATTTTAGTGAAATAATAATTGATATTATGAATATTATTTATGAAGGTCTTATTCGTAAGGAATATTATTACGTACATTACGGTGTTATTTAATTGGATGCATTTTAAATTAATATAGGGGTTATTTGGCTGAGTGTATTACGATTAATTAACTAGGTGTTGGCCAAACGATCGTCGCTTTCTGGCTGATCAATTGGGAATGACACGAGCTTCTTTTTTTTTTTTTTTTGAAAGTTGCAAATTGCAATAGATTAAGAGCTACTTACAAGTAACAAAAGGATCACATTCCTTCTTTAACAAAGTAAGCAAAGAAGAAGGAATGTTGCTACAAAAAAACTATCTTCTAATGCTAAAGTAGCACATAAGTCCGTTACCTTATTACAATCTCTATTAACATGGTGAAGAATCACTTTATTGAATTCATTAAGAAATAATAACTCCTTAGCCGGCCAAACTTCCACATGCCACTTTGAATTCCTCATTGATTCTTGTATGAAGTTAATAATGTTAAGATTATCCCCTTCAATTACACGAGCTTCAGACTTTTGGTTAAGAAGGTCGGAATTACTATTATATGAATCAGTTTTAGCTAATAGGATAGACAACATTTAAAAAAAAAATGGACATGCCCAAATTCATTAATAAAAAGAGAATACAACCAGGATCAAGAGAATACAAAACAAAATTACAAAGCTATAAGCAGCAATTAAAGAAAGCAACCTCAAAAAGAGAAGGTGCAAAAATATAAAGATTGCAAAGAGAAAAAAAAAGAGCCAGAAAAAAAGGCGAAGATGCCAATCGGACTCAGGAAGTGACATGAGGCTTCATGCAATCACCCGCAAGCCAAGCAAGAATCATCCATTAGAGGCAACAAGTCACAAACCAAACAGAGGATAACCAACAAGCCACATCTCACAACCCAAATAAAAGCTCCCAATCAGCAAGGAGGACCAGTACCAAAGTTGCCAGCAAGCGAAGGCCAATGTGGTGGTGTACGAAAGTTGCCTCATCATTGTCCGGATCAACCAAAACCAAGATCTCATCCAAAAAATCACAACAAACAGAGGAGCCAGTGAAAAAGAGAAGCCAACAAATGCACTCCCACTACATCAAGACCAACTGGAACATCTTCTTATCGAACATCAACCCCAGCCACCACCACCCCAAGACCATAAACAACACCAGAAACATCATTTACCCCATTAATGAGCACATAATTATTAAACATAATAGGACACAAAGAAGGGGAAGGATTATCCAAATTATCAATGGCAGAAACAACATTTCCATCTAAAACGATCGTTTTCAAAACCACAGATACATTCCTAATAGCATTCCCATCATACATATGAGGATTAGAAGTAATAGTGGGAGTAGTCTTCGGGGCAGAGGCGTGGGAAGGATATTCACCCCTAACATGCCCAATGCATTTACAAGAATCACAAAAAGATGATAAATCCTCAATCTCAACCATCTGAATATACCCTAAATTTTTAGGACCAAGCCAAATTTTGTCCGAATATTTTTTTGGTAATATCAAGCTCTACTAAAACATATGCAATAGAGGGCCTAGAGCCCACAGAGGTAGCATTATCGACTTTTAAGGGTCAACCAAACATACAACCCAAAGCATGAAGGATACTTAGAGAAAAGAGATGAGGCCTTAGTTTTGAAAAGGAAATCCAAATGGGAATCACAGGGGACTCAATACCAATATCAAGAGAAGGGGACCATTTGGTTAATTTCATAAAGCAATTATTCACAAAATAGGAACTATGACAAAAAAACTCTACTATAATTCAAATCATTTGTCAACTTAATCAGAACATGCGAAGGATTGAGCAAAGTCATAGAAAACTCGACATTAAGCTTAATGTTGAAGAAGAACTTGAGAATAAGATCCAAACTAGGACGCTGTGATGGAAAAAAACCCACCAACAAATTGAAAGGGAGCCGCAAGAGCAAGAATCTCATCTTCCGAGATCCACAAAGAAGGTATACCATGAAATGAAGAAATTTTTAACTCAGGAAAGCAAATATTAGATGAAGAACCAGCTAGGACATCAACAAAAGAGTGCAATTTCAAAGATCCATCTAAAAAACCAGGATCACTAAATCGATTCACCACCATTCTGACCACAAAGGGCCGAAGGTGGATGAATAGAGAAGGAAAATCATGAAAAAAAAAACGCAACAAAGAAAAGGAGAAGTGGGAAGGACGCTTCCCTGAGATCACTAGACGGTGGCAACCAAAGCCGCCGGGAGGGAACTCGAGCGGTGGGAGGAAGCCCTAGCAAGCGGAAGGAGTTGCACCCTGCAATTGGTGAAAAAGACGGAGGAGTTATGGTTGAATAGGATAGGCAACATGTTACATGACATGACTAGTGTTAGGGCTTAATTGTGTAAGGAATATGGCTAATCGAACATGGGCATCTTATAGAAAAGGCAGCACAAATATATTATGTTGACAAGATAAGGTAGGAATGATGAATCGACATGAAGCCTCAAAACTTTGGGTGACTATTATATTATTATAAGACATGTACATTGAAGTAATCAAGTAGAGCAATGTAGTCTCAAATTGAGAACTATGCTAGCAATATGTGATCACTAAAAAAAATATAGTTCATGTTATAAGATTTCAAACTAAAATTGTTTTAGTACCCTGCGAAATTCAATAAAGTATTATATTAGTGTTTTATGGTTTCTAATTAAGATCTATGTTGATTTTTCATGGTCTCAAATTAAGATTAATTTTGTTTTTAATGATCTCCAACTAATGGAGGGTGTAATCTCATGGAGAATAGGATGACTTCAAATGGATAAATGCCTTTGTGACTTCCATTAAAAGACACGTCATGACTAGATAAAGGTTGGTAGAATAATATGTGCTCCATTGGATATTAATGTTCCCGATGAAATTGAGATCATAACACAATGATATGTGCTCCGTTGGATATTAATATTAATTGAGATTATCAAATTGAAATATTTCCGATGGAATATTCCGCCGAAAAATTGCCGGAAAAGGCCCTATTTCCCCCGCAGTTACCTTTCTTCTCATTTCACTCCTGCTCGTTTCGGTTTGCTCCCGCTCACGTTAGACGACTCAGCTGAACGCCGCCTCCATCTAGATTGCTCCATCGCCCAACGTTCTCTGCCTCAGTCGCTGACGGCCGCCGCCTCTGTCGCTAGAAATCCGCCATAAGTTTATCTTGATTAGCCCATTTATTTTTGCTTTAGTCATGGATGTTCTCGGTAGACATTTGTAAGAGATTGTACCACGATGTATGTATTTTTTGATAATATTCTTCTTGTTGATAAGAGTAGAGAGGGAGTTGATGTGGATACAATTAGTTGATAATATGGCTGCCCTTATAACCGAGCTAGAGCAAGTCAGGAAATCACAAGCTAACATGCAGATGCAAATGCAACTAACTCAATTGTTGTATGAGCTGCAAAAATTGAGAGAGTAGTTCAGTGAAAAGCAACAGGCAACATCAACAGAGGAGGAGACTAATTCTGATTAGATAATCTTTTTATTATTGCTAGATATTTCATTTATATGTTAGATATTTCATTTGTATGTTTAATTTTAAACTGTTTGTTGATTGTTCAATGAACTTGGAATGATCAAATCTATTATTAAACTGTTTGGTGAAGTTAAACTGTTTGTTTATGTTTAATATCTGAATAAATATGATATATATATATATATATATATATATATATATATATATATATATATATATATATATATATATATATATATATATATAATTTTATGCAAGTTTGTTGTGTAGTAGAAAACATAAATATAAGAGGGAGTGATGTTTTTTTTAATATTCTTACTACAGGTTTTCGACAGATTTCTGACGGATTTGTCAAAATTTGAGATACAACGAAATTTATCAAATTTTTGGCGAAACTATTCCGCCTGCAATTCCGGTGGATAACTCGCCGAAAATTTCCATCGGTCTTAGTCTGTTAGACTTTTCCAGCAGGTTAGCCACCTGAATTTTTGGTGGAATAGTTCTGTCGGCAATTCTGATGGATAACTGCCAGTAGTAGTGACTCTTGAACGACGAATCAAACCACTATATTCCACCAGAATTCCGTCGGTAATTCCGCCCGACGTGTAATTTACCGTCGACTACATTTCCGCCGGAAATGCATAGTTTTCGACAGAATTTTACGATTTCTGGCATATTTTGGCTAGTTTCCGGTAGAATTTTACGATTTCCGGCATATTTTGGCCGCCGATAATACCCGAATTTTCTGTAGTATATATATTCATACACAGAATATATTAATATAACCATATCTTAGTTAAGCTTGTATGTTGACTCTTATAGGATTATATTAATTGATCTATTACAATTGTGTATTATAAAAAAATTATATACTCTTCGTATTAGCTTTTTTATATTTTGTATCATATCCACTATATTTGTACATTTTACTATCCTATATGATAGGACTATACTAATAATTTCAAGTTTGAGGTATACATTAAGGCATCGTTTGGAATAGATTCCTTACTACTTTGTTTTAAGGTTGTAACCAATGTTTTAAAAATCGGACCGGACCGGCCGGACCGACCGGTTCGACCGCGAACCGGCTACAAGTCCGGTTCGGTTCAGCCTGAAAACCGCCTCTGCATAGAACCGTATTGAACCGGTAAGAACCGTCGGTTCAACCGGCGAACGGCCGAACCGGTCCGGTTGAACCGGCCGGTTCAATTGACATGCTTTTTAAATAATAATAATAATTAAAATTAAATAAATGATATGTATTATTAAAGATTAAATAAATAAATGAATTATAATAAATATTATATGTATTTAATCAAACCCTCATGAAACATCTTCATATGGCCCACCACTCCATTGAATCTCTTAACACAAGAAAACTCAAAACACTATATAAACAATAGCAATAAAGAATATCCAGGTGATGTGGGACTAAAGAGAAGAGTTGAGAGATGTATAAGGTTACAAGCTCATAATATATATATAACATCTATGCAATTTATTTTTTAAACAGATTTTTTTATTAATTATTTATAATATGAATGATCTTATTTATTAGTTAATAATAATAAATTATTTATTTATACATTATAAAAAATAATTTTATCTATTTATTAATGATAAATTATTTTTACATAACTAATTTTTAGATATAAAGTTTTAAAATAAATTTGATATAGAAGTAAAATATATTTAATCATATAACATAAGTTAATAATAATTTATATTAAATTTATAAATTTATATTAAAATTAAATTTATATGAAATATTTAATATAAATTAGTAACATAAAAATTACCATATTTAATCATATGTAAAGTATACTTAATCATATAAAATAAAAATTAGCATGTTATTATGAATGTAAATTCTTATAATTATAAGATTTATTTTGTTTAGTTTTTTTCTCATATTTGGAATGATAAGATTATTATTAGTGTAATTTTATTAAATTTAAATAAAATTATTATTTATTACATCATCCGGTTCGACCCCGGTTCGACCGGTCGAACCGTGAACCTCTCCTTCTTCCGGTTCGTTGTCCGGTCCGGTTTTCACAACCTTGGTTGTAACTATAATATTTATTTGGCAAGTTTTTTTTTTGTTTTCAATTATTTTTTTACTAGGAAGCTGCTATCTATAGCAGCTTAAAAAAAGTTTATTTTTTCACAACAATTTTACAACCAATTTTTATAAAAAATTACAGCCATCTCAAACAAATCCTAAACTTAATTTAAGGAGGCTTTTATATATGCAAGAAATTAGTCAAGCACATATCATAAACTAAGTCAAGTGAGGGATGTATTGCTCTGCTAGGGTTTCATTGTGCCCTAGCCATTCTCCTCTTCGATGCCATCATCGAGGCCTTTGGCGACTATTTTGACCTCATGGGAGTCCCCTTCTCCTTTCCTTGGTCTGTTTCTATATTGTTTGAGTTTTTTTCCCTTCACTTGGTTATCCTCTTTTTCGGTGATATGTCGGTTAACTGTTTGATGGATTCTGAATTTTTGAATGGGAGTAGCTCATCTCGTTCATCTAGAGAAGCTTTATCTAGTGCTTCTCATTCTTCAGCTTCTTTCCCTGATCTCAAAATTTCTTCTCACCGTGGGTTACTGTCTTTGTGTATTTTGCAAGAAGAAATCCTTGTGCTTGCTTCCTCCTTTGAGTTCACTTTGGTTGGCGAATTCCCAGGTTATAAACCCTCTCTTGATGCAATCAGAAAATCTTTCTTCAATCTCAAACATATTGGTGACTTCTCGGTTACTGTCCTTAACCTACAGCTTGTGTTAATTAAGCTTGTTAATGACTTGAATTATTGTAGAGTATTTTCTCATCGTTCTTACTTTGTGAATAACTGTTTTATGAAATTGTTTAAATAGACTCCAACTTTTGATATTGAAGCTGAGTCCCCAATTATTCCTAACATAAGGCCCCACCTTTTCTCTCCACAAATCCTTTATGGTCTTGGTTCCTTATTCGGCCGGCCTCTAAAAACTAAAAATGCTACTTCATCTGGCTCTCGACCATTTGTGGCTCATGTGTTGGTTGAGTTAGATGTCACCAAACACTTTCCTGATAGAGTGTGGGTTTGTCCTAAAAATTTGGGTTACATTCAATCGGTGATTATGGAGGATTTTCCTTCTTATTATGTTCACTACAAATTGTTGGGTCATTCGAAAGTGGGATGCCGCATTTTATACCCCCAACTTGATAGTACTCCCACTGTTAACTCTCTTTCAATTAATGTGGGTGTTAAGCCCTCTATTGATATACAAGAACATTTGCAAGGTAATGTTTTTGATTTGGCTTTGCATGATAACGTGGAGGTTGTTGCTGTGGGAAATGGGCTGTTACCTCATCCCTTGACTGTTGGTGATGTCGGGCTTTCCTTTAAGCCCATCAAGTTGGTTCCTGATGCTCTTGTGGATCTTCATGTTGTTGCTCCCATATCAAAAAAATTGGATCTTATTAATGTTAATATAGGTGGATTAGAGTTAATTGATCTTGTTGTTAATGTCTCTAATAGTCATTGTGCTTATCCTGTTATGGATGTGGTTTGTTCCGCTTAAGAGGCTTGTGAGGATGGTTCACTGACTATTGGTTGGATGGATCCGACGATTATCACTCTAGATTTATCTCATGATAAATTGATTGTGGTGAGCATGGGGTTGTGTGATGTTAACATGGTGGTGTTGAATTATTCCCCTAGTAGTTTGGTTGTCTTCTAATGAACCATCCTTGCCTTTTCCTGACCCTGCTCTGTCGCCTAATACTATGGTTTCGAAAGGAAATGTGCCATTGTTTGATGTTCCAATTTTTATTATCTCTAATGATGCGTTGAAAGCTCAATTGGTATTGAAATTGAAGGATTCTTGTGTGGATCAATCTGATTGGCATGATGAGTCTTTCTCATCGCCTTGCAGGGGTGATAGGGAATATTTAGATTTGCCCGATGATGAGTATCATGCAATGTTTAATTCGAATGTGAGTCGCATCATTGAAAAAGCTTTTTTCATGGGGGTGGCAAATGTCATAGGCGTAAATGTATTGTTATTGTATTATTTTCGTCTGTTGTTGACTTCTTGTTGGTTTGCTTATTTTTGGTTAGCTTGGTGTGGTTTCTCTGTGGTGGGGCTATGTTTGGCCCTTGTGCCTATTGGGGGATCTTGAGTTGATGGCTGGGGGTTCTTGGGTTGTGCCCATAGGGTTTGTTGGTGGCCAATTGATGCTTGGGTTTTTGGTGGGGTTGGTTAGCTTTTAGTTTGGCTGGTGTTGGGGTTGGGGGCTGGTTGGTTTGTGCTCTTTGTGGTGGTCGGTTGGTTTTGTTTCTGGTGTTTGGCTTTTTATTCTTAGCCTTTGTATGGTCTTCTGGTGTTCTTGTCTACTCCTCGGGGGGTTTTGGCCTCTGTTGGGTCTAGGTTTTGGTGAGTGTGGATGTTGGGTTTTTGGTGTTGGTGCTTATTGCTTTCCTTCTTTGTTCATCTTTATTTTTTATCATTTTAGTTTCATGCTTCTTTTCGAAACCTTAACTTGAGTTAGATATTTGTTTGCTTGTGTTGCTATGAGTGGCTAGAGGCTGGAGCTGGTGGTGTTGATGCTGCAGGGGTTGTTTGTCGTGGCTGCTCTGTTTGTTTAGTTTTGTTTTTGGGTTGTTTTCTTTTCTATTGGCTTTTTGGTTTTTTTTTATTGTGTAATAGATAGGATCTCATGCTCATCATATTTTACTTCAAATGCTGTAATTTTAAAGAGCTTCTGATCATCTAAGGACTTGTAACTTTTTTCTTATGTAACGCATAGGCCCCTCTATGAATTTTAATTATATATATATATATATATATATATACAAGAAATAGTCAACATTCAACAAGCGTAGGGGATTTACATACATGCCATTTTATTTCATGCTATTTACATATCTAACACCTAAAATTTTAATATTACATTCCTACCACTCATATAAATTTTTAATATCAAATATATCACTCATATATTTCATTCTTACCAACCATACCACCCTATAAATTTTAATATTTCATTTCATTCCATGCACCTATATTTGTTCTATAGGTGATAGGCATGTAATATTAAAATTTTAGGTATTAGATATGTAAATAGCATAAAATAAAGTGGCATATATGTAAATTTCCCTTTTTTTAGTAACCCCTTTTCTTATCACAAAATTAATAAAAAATTAAAGCTTTTCCATAAAGCCTAAATGTTTTAATAGCTACTTATAGCTCTCCATATTGAAATCAATTTTTTTAAAAGAAAGTGAACAATGACACTGACTTGGTTGAATAGAAATATATAGGCATCAATCAATAATCAATATCTTGAAAGCATTGAATTTTTTATTATGAAGTTACTTACAATCTTAAAATGTGAGGTCCGGATTATTTGAAACGTCAACTCATTTTTTATTGATGAATAATAATAATAATAATAATAATAATAATAATAATAATAATAATAATAATAATAATAATAATAATAAAGAATTATTAATGAGGTATATATTTAAAGCTGAGATTCAATATTAAAATATTAATTGAAGGTTTATGATTTAATAATAATATTATAGATTAAAGATAATATGGTTGGAAATCAGAGGATGATTTGATAGGCCAATTATTGAACATTTTTACAAAACTTTCATAAGTAAATTCTAGAAAAATTTTGAGTTCTAGAATTATTTTTATCAACCTTTACTCCCCATTTTTTGATTCATTATTTTTTTATTATCTTTTTTTTCACATAAATTCTCTCTCTATAAATTCTCTCTCTATAAAATTTTAGGTGAAACTTTAGTGTGTTTATTTCTAAGAAAATTATTCCCTTAAAAACTCAATTGCTAAGATTCTATCTTGTCGGATTCAATAAATTTTTTACCTAACTTAATTTTCAAAAAATACAAATCTTTTAAAAGGTGGGATAAACTTAATTAATCTTAAGAATTTCTTTCTAAAAAAATTTACTTGTTGTTTTAATGGAGATTGTATATGGTTCAAATGGATTCAAATATACTACTTTTGCCCCTATTCTTTTTCCCTTTAGCTGATTCATGATGAATTAGTCTTTTGGATCTATTAAAACTCAAATTAGATTACATTCATTTATATTCTTAAAGTTGTAGTGGGAAGATGATGTTTATGAATTTTTGTGTGAGCTTTCATTTACTATTGTTGCGTCCTGGAATATTCGCGGCGGTAGAGAAATATATAGTTTAACGTCTTAGTGTTGTACGAAGATCCAGCATACAAGCAGATGAAAGAGATAGCATAGCATTCATAAGGGACACCAGAGTTTTTATGTGGAAACCCCTGAAGAGGGGGAAAAATCACGGGGTCTGGCCCAGTTTAAATGAATCCACTAGTATTTGCGGTCGATTATAAACGAGGCCCTTCGTTGGGAGAAGGCTTTAGTTAGATGTCGCAAATATACATCATATAGAGCACATTACATGTTTGTTGGGTCGGTAGGATCTTAGTTGGTCTGGCGACGGAGGTCGGAAAGACCGTAGCCGACTGGCATTGGAGGTCAGAAAGACTGTAGTCTGATGACGGAGGTCAGGAGGACCTTAGTTGGTCGGGTGATGGAGGTCAGAAGGACCGTAGTCGACTTAAATTGGAGGTCAGAAAGACCGTAGTCTAATGACAGAGGTCGAGAGGAACTTAGTAGGCGACGGAGGTCGGAATGACTGTAGTTGGCAAGAGGCAAGGGTCAGAAAGACCGTTGCCTGGTGATGGAGGTCAGAGGGACCGTAGTAAGCGACAGAGGTCGGAAGGACTGTAGAAGTAAGACGGTGGTCTGGCAGAAGTTCGACCCTCAGGTGGTGGTCCAGCAGATGTTCATGCCTCAGGTGGTGATCTGGAAGATGTTTGGGCCTTAGGTGGTGGTTTGGAAGATATCTGGGCCTCAAGTGGTGGTCCGGCGGAACTCCAGCGTCTGGCAGTGGTTCGGCGGAACTCCGACGGTGGTTGAGGAGGAGCAAGGAGGCAAGAGCGATCTCTGATCTCTCTTTTCTCCCTAGGATTAGGGGGTCCTTTTTCATGAGGAGAGGGGGCTCTATTTATAGATTTCTGGGAGTGGCATGGCCCGTAAATAGGTGGAAAATCAAGGGTAAATGGTGAGTGGTTAGTGTGGACGGCTGATGTTGAATCCCTTGATTATGGACTATTTGATGGACATTTGAAGGTCTTAGTGATGTCAGAATTCAGTGATCTTAGGCTCGCTGGATTCGTCTCGTCGAGCCGCTCGATTCGACTATAATCACATTGTGTTTGGAAACCGTTTAATAATCCAAATTGTGGTTTGAACCTCAAAATGGTGCTTCGGGCCCTTGATTTGGACCCATATGGGCTCGGATTGAGTCAAATCTGGCGTCATTGGGTTCGTATTTCTGAGACGTTCAGTTTGACTATAAGTTTGCTGAAATTGGAGCTCGAATAGTCCTAATTTTATTTCTGAAAGTTTCCAACTTGATTTTACCTCGAGATTCGTGCCCGATCAAGATAATTTTTTTATGATGTATCAATGTATCTATTGTAATCAAGAGAAACTCTGCATGCATGCTCGACAATCTCCAAAGAGAAACTCTTTTACAATAAATTGGGCTTAAATCAAGTGAAACTCTTTTACATCATTTACAATAAATTGGGCTTAAATCTTCTAAAAATATGGCCATTAAATATATTTGGTATATTCAAAATTTAGGGCAAAATGGAATTTGAAAAAATTAAATTTATTTTGATCATTGACACTATTTGAGAGTATTTACAATAAATCTTGCTTAAATGTTGCATAAATCTAGCTACGAAATATCCAATAAGTAAATTAGGCCGCTAAAAGCCTCTTAAAGTTTTGATGCTGGGAATAAGAAAAAGTAGAACTTAAATCCATTACCTACTAAAGAGTGCAAGAGCTATGAAGGAGTCGGTAGAGAGCTTTCTCCTCAATAAAAATTCCCGTGCTCAAAGCACACCCTAATCACTAATCTACTACTAATTAGGTGTTCAAAGCACACCCTAATGATCTCCACCTTGTTGTGGCTAGACAGGAGGTGGGTAAAAGTACGGCTTATGATAAGGAGGATAGGGGTAGGTTGATGGATCAATTTGAGAAGGTGGTGGGGGGTAATGTGGATAGAAGGGACTTGACTATATTGGATATGAAGATGGAAATCGAGGACTATTAGAACTAGGAGACGGAAAGTACCCAGCATGGGGTGGTACTCTAACCACAGCCGGAGGTGGACGAATTGACAAGGCCAAATGAAGAAAGTATGAAAAACCGATAAAAAAAAAGGGGAGAGAGACTTCCCTAAGTCACCAGTAGGCGGTGGCAAACCGCCATGAGGAGCAATCCTGGAGCGGCGAGAAAAACCCTAGCAGACGAGAGATGAGCGTGATTTTTGGGTGAATGTCACGCTCAATCTAAGAGTATTTTCACAACATAAATCTTATGAGACTCCCAAGTGTTGAAATCCTCAACGTCAAAAGTAATATTAGAGAAATGTAGGGAACATAAGGTAAATTTATCATGATGTAATTAAACAATACTTAAAATAGCTATTTTTTTCTTATTTTATTAGCCAAAAGATAAAAACTACCAAAGTTTCCACATCAAATAAAAAAATAAATCCTTTTTTTTTCTTGTCAAGAGGACAAACATTTTTATACATCCAAATATCCAATCCCTTGGGATTCTCATTAACCAACCTAAAGATTAATTACCATAATATCCATAATCAATTTGGATAAGATGAACTCAGTCCCAAAAACTTCACATCATTAAATTTCTATCCCATAAATAATTATAATTATTCTATAAATGATTCCATCACACGACGCATGACTTGCAACTTAAAAGCCCATTTGTCATTTAGATCAACACGTCAAGAAAAAAAAAATGAAGGTCAGCCTATGTGATAAATGATTATATATTATTAAATTATTTTTAACTAATAATATATATAATTGCATTACATATTTAACCTTTGTGTTGCCTATCAATTGGTACCATATGATTATGACCCCCACCATAAAAATAAAACAAAAGACCAAATGTTCTTTCGAGATAAATATTAAAAAGAACTTGAATACTATTATAATACTACAAAGAATAATTGTTATAATTTCAAGTTTATTCAACAAAAAAGTATTTATTCCATTACATGAGGTCGGCTACATGAATCATTTTCCTCCAATCCGTTGTGTCCTATTAAGAGTCAAAGGTTTTGTTTGGGACAACTTACTTATTGCTTTCTAAAACAGTTTTTAAGTACAAAAATTTATTGTTCAAAAAATTTTTATACTAAAAAGTTGTTTTAAAAAGCAATAAGAAAGTCGTTCCAAACGAAGCCAAATTCTCATTTAAATCTAATAAAAATGACATTTTTAATACTTTGTAACAATTTTTTTTAGGTTTGTATTTACCTTTCTTAACATTATCGTTGTCATGTCCCAAGCTCTAGATGAGAAAAATGAAGAGTTACATTAGATGATCGACAACCAACGTAAAACTTATCGAACTATCATAATTCGAATCCTTTTCAATTATAAGTTGATTATTTAATTTTGTTCTTTAACTTTCAATGAAAACTCCATAATGTGATAGGCTCTATCCTAAATAGTTTTATTCAATAAAGCACACATCAAGATGCCAATTATTTCGGAGCCAATTCAATATTCCTTGCATTGAAATGGCTTGTTTTTTGACTTGGTTTCTCCTCTTCTAATAGCGCTATGAATAATAATATAATTCCTCCAAATAATTTGCATATAAAATAAATTTTATTGATTCTCATGAATCATATTTTGACTCAGCTTCTCCTCATCTGATCACAAATAAATGATAAAGTATTAGTAATTTTGAGATGCAATTAATAAACTATATTATTGCTTAGTTTACTCCAAAGCTAGTGTTGATAGCTATTGCCTTAAATTGGAAAAATTATTACGTGCGGTGTCCGGACGTGTCTGGAGGTCAATTCGGATGCGCCACGTCACCCAATGCACAGTGCATTTAATTACGTGGCATGTCTGGACTGGCCTCCAGACGCGTTCGGATACCGCCCAGAATAATCTCTCCTTAAATTGAGTTTATTCAATCAAAGAGGTTGAAGTTGCCACCATTTTTCTACTAAACTTAAAAAAAGGCCACATCAATGCAGTCCATTTTGAACTAGTGGTTAGGAACTTTATCTCCGATCATAATATAATGATTTTAGGTTAAACTCACTCAAAAACCTTAAGAAATATGACATCATTTCAAATTAACGGATATATGTTAAATAATTTCAAAGATCAGTACTATTCAAGCTGATAAAATATGTTGAAAATTTTTTAATGATTTTATTTGTAATTTTATTAAAATTTAAGGCCTATAGTTTATGTGCATATAATGAGTTGAACTGGTCCAAGCCGGCAATGCAGTATTTGCAACCACAGCCTTCTTCAGATCTCAACCATTGATGGTGATACGGGATTGATAGTGTGTTCATTTTAATTTCTTATTTTGTGTAATATAATTGAAGCTCTGAACTTGTAAAAAGGGCAGAAAGGAAAGTCAATGCAATACTTCCTTTTACTGCTTCATCTCCTTCTTATGTTTCAGCTGTTCTTGGCTTGTAAGTTGACATGGTATCTGACAGTTGGTGTTAAACAGGCATTAATATGCTGTCCATCTTCTTCGTTCTTTCCTCTGCTTATTCTTATCATGACTGACTCAGCTTCCTCTGCGATGAATGGAACCGAATCATCTCTATTTACAGGGCATAATGATCTGCCTCCTCCATTAAAATTGTTGATGTTTACAATTAAACAATATCATTATCATTCTACTCGCTACTGATAATCATCTCACGTGGGGCTCACAATTGCTTAAGTTATTTCCAGATCTATAGCTTGTCCTTCCTGTCATATTGTCTTTGCCTCTAGTGACAATCTTCCCAATCTAGATTATTCTTCATGAATGCTTATGGATCATAAAAGCACACCCTCAAAATGCTGGAGCAAAGCAGCAATGTGCAAACGGCAGCATAGTGGAACAGCCATGCATAACCGTAAAATCAACATGCACCAAAGGATCCTAACAAATCAATTTAATTACAACCACACATGTGTAAAGCAGTACTGCACTTTTATGTATAAATAGACACAAACGTTACAGTAAACTGAGATGATAGAATGAATCTGATCGCTAGAAAGAAAATAGCCTGCTCTATTCGATTCTCTTAGTGATCTTTTCCTGTATTCTATTTCCTATTTTTTACAGAGCTGCTGCTCTATCTTTATGGTATCAAAGCAATCTGGCTCACAGCCCCATCCTCTAAAATGGCTCACTCTCCTTCATCTCATACCGGTGAAATATCCACCAATACACATTCAGACAACCTACCCATCCTCTCTTCCCTCAAGCTACTAATCTCCAATATGTACCCACACAGCTCTCAAACTATAACTATCCTACATGGAGATCACAGATGCTGAAACTTTGTCACGCCAACAGCTACCGAGGTTTCTCGATTGCACGTCTACAACACCCTCCCGTCTCATACAGCTTCCTGACGGCACCTTCAGGCCCAATCCAGTGTATACCCATTGGATACTTGTCGATCAGAACCTTGCTACAGCTATCTATTCGACCATCTCACCCAGCATTCTTATGTATGTCCTCAATCTAGATATCTCCCCCGACATCTGGCTGACCCTAGAGCATCAACTACATGCCACGAACCGCTCCAGGGTAATACAACTCAAGAATGAGCTTTACCACATCTCAATGGGGCAGATGATAATGCTACAGTACCTCACCAATGTCAAAACACTAGTCAACAACATAGCGGCTGTCGGCTCCACCATTGATAACAAAGATGTGCTTCTTTATACACTTAACGACCTCCCTCCCCAGTGTCAGGCGTTTAAAACATCCATTCACAGTAAGATGGCACCACTGAGCCTAGAAGACTTGTATTCTCTTCTCATCAGCGAAGAAATCAATCTGTCAGACAAATCTACCAAGGACACCATAGTTTCTAACCTCCATACGGCTCTTTACTTTGCCCATGGTCATGGACATTCTCTAGGCCACTTCAACACTTCGACAAGCCGCGAATGCTCTTCCCAGTAGACCAGCATACCCCCCCCCCCCCCAATCATCTACCAGATATGTGAAAAATGTGGACATGCTGCTCACCTCTGTTGGCACAGCCTAAACACACAGTACCCCACCACCACTACAACTCCAACTATACTCGTTGCTTCCAACCACAACGCTACATCTGAATGGATCCTAGACTCTGGGGCCTCCTCTTACTTGACCAATAGCATTGATAATCTCAGTCATCCAGAAGAATATCGTGGCCCTGACAATGTTACCATTGGAGATGAATGCACGCTACCCATTGCTCACTCCGATCGAGGACTACGTCCAACCCCTATTCCAACCCAAAATTCTTCACCTACCTCTCTTATCTCACAACCTACTCTCTGTCTCACACTCTTGCTAACGATAATAACCTTTCTATATCCTTTAACTCATCCGATTTCTCTATCAAGGATCCTAAGACAAATATGACTCTACTCTCGGGACAATGCTGTGACAGCATCTATCCACTATGAGTTCACCTTCCCCATCTTCTAAGTCACCATGTTATGTCAGCAACAATCCCTCCATCACTTCGTTGGCATCATCGCTTGGGACATCCCCATCAATAGGTCTTGGCCACCATTTCAAAGAAAAATAGATCTCTAGCTATCTCTCTATCTCCTCATCTATGCTCCTCATGTAAGGCCTCAAGAGGCCACAAGCTACCCTTCTCTAGGTCTACTATTCATAATTATAAACCCTTAGAACTTATTCACACTGATGTATGGGGCCCATCCCCAATTCCATCTACTTAAGGCTTCAAATATTATATTATATTTGTTGATGATGCTTCTCATTATACTTGGGTGTTTCCATTAATGCAAAAATCAGATGTTTGCTCTACTTTCTTGTAATTTGATAGCATTCACCTAATTTTATGGATGCTAAGATTAGACATTTTATCTATATATACTAGTTTTTTATTTGGCATTTTGCTTGTGATAGGAGGTATTATGATGAGAATGATGGCTTGAAATGATAATGAATGATTGTTTTAGGATGTGGAGAAATGATATGAAGTTTATGGTAGAATAATGCAAAGTTTTGAGCAATATTGTGGAGAAAAATAGAATACTAACTTCATTTAGGCTAATTTGGCTTAACTCTATAGGGAATGGGTTTAACAAAGTGTAAACTGAGAACAATGGATGTGGTGAATTATTTTATAATCTGAGGTTATGATGTGAAACTTTTGGTAGAGTTTTATATGATTTAAGTGCTTATATAGGATTGCTGGATAAGACCAAGTGTAAGAGAGACTGATCTATGAAAGAAATTCCAAGTGAAGTTTAGGCTTGTTGCGAGCTAGAATATTCACGGCAATAATGTAAAAAATCTTTCATCTCAGCGTTGCACAGATATTCATCACACAAATAGACAAATTAGAAATATCAGAATATTTATGTGAAAAACCTTGAAAAAGAGAAAAAAGCACGGGGCCACGCCCAGTTGAAATGATTCCACTAGTATTTGAATAGATTACAAAAATCGTCTCTCAACTTGAGGGCAGTCAGATTATAAAAGTTTGGGAGTGAGTTGAACTTCGTGTGGGGGCACTACATGAAAATTGTGTGATACTAGTGGATTATCTGCTGATTTTTTTTTGTGGTTATTCCAAATTCTAGCAGTTTTGGAAAGTCGGATATTCCTCTGGTATTCTCTGGACCCATTATATTTTTTGTCGAATTCCCCCGCCGTTTTAAGTGAACATTTTCGGTGGAAATTTTCATCGAAAAATCCATCAAAAAGGCACTATTTCGCCCAAAACTCGTCCCTCTTCCTCATTTTTCAAGCATTTCTGCCCAGAGTTGAAGCCGACGGTTGCTCCGCCCCCAACCGCTGATCTAGGACATTTTTGGCTCGTTTCCCTCCATCTCTTCAAGATTCTAAGGTAAAACTTATCCTCTTCACTCTCTTTCTTTTTTGTGAAATTTGAACTATTAGAAAAAAAATTTTATATCAATTTTAGGAAGTTTTTTCACTCAGTATTGTATTAATTCATAGATCTAGTTTTAGGGTTTAGGGTTTCATGTATAAAGAACTTAATGTTCATTTAGATACACCACCAAATTTCTTAGGGTTAGGTTTAAGTTTAAGGTTTGTTTAGGAATTCTTTAAAAAGACATTAAAGGATCACTTAGGAAATGTGAACTAATTTCTTTTTTTTCATTATAAATAGATTCAGGTGATGAGCCTCCTCATAGATCTATTATATCAATGTTTGGTCATAGGAAGAGGTTGACCACTGAACCAACTAGGTCTAGATAGGGTAAGTAGGGTCAGGTGCAGATAGTTCCACTAGTGATAGGAGTGCCACCACTGGGGAGTCACCACCATTCCCCAACTAAGCAGGGTCAGGGATAGACAGTTCCACCTATGGTTGGAGTACCACCCCATAATGGGTCATTTCGATTTCCAAGTTCTAATAGTCCTTAATTTCCATCTCTAGATCCAACACAGTCAAGTTCCTTCTATCCATATTACCCCCCCCCCCCCCCCCCCCCCCCCCCCCCCCCCTATTTAGATATACCACCAAATTTCTTAGGGTTAGGGTTAAGTTTAAGGTTTGTTTAGGAATTCTTTAAACATACATTAAAGGATCACTTAGGAAATGTGAACTAATTTCTTTTTTTTTAATTATAAATAGATTCGGGTGATGAGCCTCCTCATAGATCTATTATATCAATGTTTGGTCATAGGAAGAGTTGATCACTGAACCAACTACGTCTAGATAGGGTGAGTAGGGTCAGGGGCAGACAGTTTCACTAGTGATAGGAGTGACACCACCGGGGAGTCACCACCATTCCCCAACTAAGCAGGGTCAGGGACAGACAGTTCCACCTGTGGTTGGAGTACCACCCCATAATGGGTCATTTCTATTTCCAGGTTCTAATAGTCCTTAATTTCCATCTCTAGATCCAACACAGTCAAGTTCCTTCTATCCATATTACCCCCCCTACCTTCTCAAACTGGTCCATCAACTTATGCCTATCCTCCCTACCATCAGTCATACTTGTATCCACCTCATGTCTAGCCACAATAGGGTAGACCATCGACTGAAGTAGAGGTTAAAGCTGAGGAGCCTATAGTAACAGAGGATAAGCGTGCATACATAGAACCTGATGGTGATAATTAGTAAGTTCATTTTATTATTAAATTTAAAATTTGATATGTTATATCATTTATAATTTTTGTAGGTTTAATCCTACTAGACAGGCCACCCATAAGATTCGAGATATAATACGGAGCAAATATGATGCTCTTTACTTATCTTGGAAGAAAATTCCAAAAAAAGTTAGGGATATGTGGTTCAGAGAATTTCAGGTATATAATTTTGATATTACTTAACATTTGTGATAATTTTCATAGTAATATTTTTTATTGTGCCAACATTATATAGAAAGATTTTAGATGGTTGACTGAACATGCTGTGAGGATTAAAGCCAATTTTGAAAGAAGAGGCTCTACTCATCTTAGGGACATGTTCACAGACATTAGAAAGTCTGGGGAGCATCCATTATGGCTTGGAGAGAGCATGTGAGGTGATTTGACTAGAGCTTGGGTTAGCCCTGAGTTGACCAAGTTGAGAGAACATAATAAGTATAATATAGCATCCGACTGTGGAGGTTTAAGAAGCTCTCTTCATTCAGATTGTTCAGTGCCTCATACTGAGCATAGACAACGACTGGTAAATGAATATTTAGTTTCATAAATATTTTTATATTATTTTAATAATGCTTTCTATTGTAGAAAGAGATTCTTGGTTGGAAACCAACACCATTAGAGTTGTATACATGTACTCACCAACGTCAAGCTAATCATCAATGAGTTGATGAGAAGGCAAAAAAAAAGCTCATGTGAGTATCAATTTTTTTAGTAGTCATCTTGCAAATAGTAATGGATTTTTACGAATTTAGTTTCTCGCAAGATGATTTTGTATGACTTTGGGAGGGTCAAACATCTATTGTTATGGGATTATCTTCAAGATCAACATAAGCGTTTGAGGGAGATAGAAGGGGAAGGTTTATGGATTAGGTTCCCAAGTGTATGCATATGAGAGCCATACATCCACCTCAATATCTTTCGGTAATAGTGGAGTTGATGATATCGTTATTCAGAGGGTTACTGGTCTCACCAAGGAGATAGCGAAGATGAAACATATACAGGTCAACATACTGACACAGCAGATTGAGATGTAGGTGGAGCTGCGATCATATTTAAGCCAAAAAGAAAAGAAAAATGATCAATAGCTTGAGTATGAATTAGAGGGGAGCAAAACGGAAGAGAATTAGAGAGTTGAATGTTTAAGTTATTGTATTTATTTGGTGGAGAACATACTGTTGTGTTTTGCAGAACTTATTATTATTCTTGTTGTTTGGAATAATTATCTTAACAATTTAAATATTTTTCTAACTGTTTGGACCACCGAAAATTTTTAGTGGTTGACCATCTAAGCCGCCAAAAATTTCTAGGGGTGATTCATCGTCGCCCATCGCTTCCCCCGCCGGTCACTCCTTGAAACAAATCTGCCGGTAAGTTGCTGAAAAATTGCAATTTTCTGGTGGAAAAACTACCGACGAATTTTGTTTCTTATGCGACTATTACCGACGAAAAATTTTTCGCCGGAAAATCGCCGGAAAAATAGGAATCCACCAGATATTGCCCAATTTCCACTTGTGATAGGTGATTTTTCTGTAGTTATATTAGTGGTCGAGTAGAAGTCCAATGGTGGTAAAACTGAAGTCCGACGATGGTTGGTGGCCAGATGAAAGTCCGACAATAATAGGTGGCCGGGCGAAAGCGGAAGTCCAGCGATAGTCGGTAGCCGAGCGGAAGTCTGGCGATGATCAGTGGCTGGGCGGTGGTTGAGGAGGAGAAATCTGGAGGCAAGAGGGCTCTAAATTTCTCTTTCTTCCTTCTCTTCTTTCTCTTGCTTACTCCTCCTTTAGTGAAGAATGATGGGTCTATTTATAATTTTTTGGGAGTGACATGACCAATAAATAAGAAGAAGATCAAGGGCATGTTGGGAGTGTTTCGAATTGACAGTTGATATCGACCCCCTTGATCATGGATCATTTATCAAGTATTTTAGTTCCTTAATGATATAGAATTCGTTGTTCTTAGGCTCGTTGGATTCATCTCGTTGAGCCGCTTGATTTGACTATAAGCATGTTATATTTGGATATCATTTGATTATCCAATTTATACTTTGAAGCTTCTAAATATGTTTCAGGCCCTTGATTTGGACTCGTTTGGGTTCGAATTGGACTGATTTTGGCATTGTTAGGTTAGTCACTTCGAGATGGTCAATTCAACTATAAATTTGCTGAAATCGGAGTTCAGACGGCTGTAAATTTAATTTTGAAAGTTTTCAATATAAATTTACCTCGAGATTTGTGCTTGATCAAGATAATTTTTTGATGATATATCAAGATTGATTTTAATGACTTGAATTATGGATGGATAGTTTTGAAAGATAGATAGAGTGTAACGGAAGATGCTAAAGAAGTTTGGAAGAAGATCAAAGAAGAGAAATAATAAGTATTAAAGATAATTAACCAATCATATCAAGATTGGTCAAGGTAAGCCACCAAGCTTTAACAAAAAAAGAACATTCCCCGAAATTTTTTTGTCATTCAAAAGTTTAAAATTTTTCATTACATATCATCACTATTTATAGAGTTACCCTAACTATCATCATAAAAAAAGAGAGATTTTTTTCTTTTTTTCTTTCACATTCATAATTCATCTTGTCTTCATTAAATGACTAGCTCATATATGTTCCCTAACATACAAAATTTAGAATTTAAATATTAAAACTCTAACTTAATTCTTTTTTGAGTGGGCTCTTATAATGGACCTTGATAGGGCTTTCATGTGATCTTTTAATTGGATCTTTAGTGTTTTTTTTTTTGTCAATTAACGTGCTACATCAAATTTTCTTTTCTTTTTCTATAAGTGATTTTTTTTAAGGTTTAATGAAAATATCTTTGGATTGTATGCGAATATGTAAGGAAATTTCATGTAATGCATACATTTTCTCCATTATTAACTTGGTATACAAATATGCAAATATATAAATTTGTTTTTGTCTTCATTTTATTTCTCTTCCTAAAATTTTATATAATAAAACAATTATATGTGAAGGAAAAAAAAAACTAAATCAATAAAAACTAATAAAAGAAGCGATGAGACATGCATTGTTGGAGTCGTTGCAATAATTTGAATTTATAATTTACTTATATTGGATCATAGATGTAAAAAAAAATCACTAACAAACTATCATAAACATTATAGAGAAATGATCAAGATATTGTGAATGCTATATTTGTTGTTCGAATATTTAAAAGAAGACTACATGATATAAGCGAAAATAAGTAGGACTATTTATTTAACAAAGTATCTTTATTATGCTAGGAACATAGCATTGTTATTCTTCCTATGAATGATAAGTAGGTTACATGCAAATGTCCTCATCATTGACTTCAAAATATAATAAATTTATATTATAATGAAGTTAACATATTATACAATCATTGATATGCAATTTCAAAAGTTAAATAATCATTTCATAGAGATAAATATTGAACTATTTTCATATGACACAATTTAAAAAACTCATTCAATAAATTCAATAAAAGCAAGTTTATCACAATGACACATTTTATCCAAATGATTTTTCTTGAGTAGATATAAAGAATATTGATAATTGATTGGAGACTTATATCATTAACATATCATTTGATGTTAAATTTTCATTTTTAAATATTACTGGAACACAGTTCATCTTCATCTGTTATTTGGGAGCTTTGATTACCTACCAAGAGGTTTTGGTTCGAAGTTTACGTATGTGATGTGTGTGTTTTTCTTAATCAGCTCAAAAATGAACTATTGCAGTGAAGAATGTACATTTTATTGATTTTAGTAGCGATGGTAATAGATTTAATATGGATTCCTACAGATGTATAACTCCAAAAAAAAAAAATGAATTACTAACATAGCATCATAATCTTTAATATTACCAGCAATGTATCTTAATTATAATTTTTATCAATAAAACAATTAACCAATATTCATTGTCAAATTTTAATCTTAGATTACTTAGGCATAAGCTCGCAATCACCAGCTAGCTCAAAGTATGCCACCCTAAGGGTGTAAACAAGTCGAGCCAAGCTCGTGTCACCCCAAACTTGAGCTTGAACTTGATTAATTAATTGAGTTTGAGCTCGAGCTCGAGCTTTATTTTATGTGGGGGTGTCAAAATCGGGTTTCGGGTTGGGTTCGGCTCGAACCCGAACTGACCCGGGATTCAAACGGGTCAACCCTAACCCGACCCGGGTATGTAAACGGGTCGGAAATTCAGACCCGGACCCGACCCGTCGGGTTGGCGGGTTGACTCGACCTGACCCGGAACGGCAGCAGACGCGAGCGAGCAGGCGAGCGTGGTCCCGCGGGCAGGCGAGCGAGGGCGCGCGGGCAGGCGAGCGCGGGCGACCTGGTAGGGCGCGGGCAGCATTTCAAACGGGTTTTTCGGTTGACCCGGCAACCCGTCGGGTCAACTCGACTTGTCAGCTCGCAAGCTAACGAGTCGAGTCAAGGCTACCTCAAGCTTGGCTCATTAGCTTATCGAGCTCAGCTCATGAGTCATATATTGAGTTAAGCCCATATCAGCTGACAAGTCGGCATGACTCACTTACACCTCTACTCAACCCAATCAATAATTTTGTTTAGGCAAAGAGTTTTTGACCTCCCCTAATCTTGCTGATCAATTGTACTTAAAAATCTTAGCCTGGTCCAAGGCAGGGATTATAGGAAAATTATTTTCATAATAAATGAAAACAATAAAATATTTTCTCTGAATTAACACAAACTAATCAAGATACTAAGCATTCATAATTTGGTCAACTGTAAGCTATGATTTCTATAGAATTCAAGGCCCATAAACATTGACCATGCACTAATCCGGATTCTAAATGCAAGCAAGGCCTCCTTACCCCATATGTTTCAAATTCTCTTACACAAATAGTAGAAAATACGAAGAGACATTTTAGGGCTCTCTTTGTAGTGAGATTTCACATATTAGAGTTAGAAACTAATGTGGTCCTCTTAAACTCCTTAGCTTTTATTATGTGGGAGTTCTTAATAGTGGACAAATTTCTCTCTTATCAAATAAAGTAGAAAATTATATCATCCTTCACCTGCATATACTATTTTGAATATTCAAAGAGATTACATGAAAGAAAGAAAGCCATATCATCCAAAATGACAAGAATAGAACTAGCAATAAATCCATGAAAGATGCAAATTTGACAAAATAAGTATCAATTGCTCCTATCAAGAGTTAAAGAGTAATGGGAAGGTAGAGATCTACCAATTCCTTCTTTGTTGATATATACCAAACGAAAGACTAAGGACTTCACATTGGGCATAGCATCCATTAGAAGTTGTTCATATGAAGCATAACCAACTTTATTTACAAGAATACTTTATAGTTTATCAATCACTATAGGAAAATTGCCCATTACTGACGGTTTTCCGGCGGAACATTTTCCGACGGATTTAGATTAAATATTTCCGACAAATTTTCAGTCAAATTTTCCGGCGAAATTTTCGACGGATTTCCAACGGATGTTTTTTCAACGGATTTTTCGGCGGAATTTCCGACTGATGTGAAAATTTTTGAAAAAAATCATATATTCATAATTAATAATTTATAGCTTATTTTATTTAGTTATAAATTTAATAATTTATTTTAATTAATTATTAATTTAATAAATTATTATAATTAAATGTTAATGTACTAACTTATTTTGATTATTAATTAAAATAATAAATTTTAATTAATTACTAACTTTAATATTTTATTTAAATGTATTCTTAAATAGTATAAAAATTTATTAAATAAATAAATACTTTATTATAAATTTAATAACTTATTTTAATTAATTTTTAATTTAATAACTTATTTTAATTATTTATTAATTATACTATTTTAATTTAATTTATTTTGATTTTTAATTTTCGTATTATGTTATTTAAGTTATATGATAGGTTTTCCCTCACAGTAAAGTGGTTGAGTGTCTCATAAAGTTCAAGAGGTCCCCTCTTCAAATCACCCAAGTGTCACGGGCTGGGGCGGGTTATGCGTGCCCGCGTGCACCCGCTGGCATGGGCTGGCAACACGCGGGTGGCAAGGGCGGGCTATGCGGGTGTGGGCTGGTTGCGGGCGGGCTTGCATGGGCAGTTATCATGTTGATTTTTTAAAATTATTTTTTAGTTATTCCGGTGGATTTTTTCAGCCGGACAGCCGCCGGAAAAATTTTCGACGTAAAATTTTTCCAACGCTTGATTTATCGTAAAAAAATATTTCGCTGGAAAATTTTGAAATCTGCCGAAAAATTCAGAATTTTTCGCCAAAAAATCCGCCTGTAATATGCTATTTTCCTGTAGTGAATCTATCATGTTCATTTTTAATAATCACTAATTTTTAATTCATATTAAAATTATGATAAATGAATATGAATAAATATATTATTATTTAGATAGTAATGATCTCTGATAGATAAATTTAATATTTTCATTTTTAGAAAATATATCATCAAATATGATTCAAATATTTTTCTAAAATATAATAATAAGTATTAACATATTATTGTTATACTTTTATTTATCATAATCTTCATCTAATGATTGTTAAGTTAAATTTATTCGAGAATGTTTTCAATATAGTAATGGATACAAAAAGTAAAAGAAAATATAATATTTGACCCTATCAGCCTAAATGACTAATGTATTGCACATTATTAATTTGATGTTAATAAGAATTTTTATTAAATAATTTATTTACGATCTTACATACAATGTAGAATTATAAATATATTCACTACCTAATTGTACATACAAGTTAGGATTATATATATGATTTAGGATAATACACTACAATTTAGAATTGTAAATATGATATGAGGATCATAGAAACAATCATAAAACAATACATATGATTATTAGACATTTTATGTTAAATGAATATGGTTGTTGTAAATCTATTTGGATAGCGATTTACATTGTCAAATAAGATTTTTGATATTTTTTGTTATGCTTTTCAAAAAGATCAATTATACATGAGATCAAAAAAAAGTTTTACCTAAATTTGATCTGATCTTACATATAATCATCCCTGGTGACCGAGATTGTTTGCCACCTGTGGGTGGGATTTTGCTTGTTGATAGTTGTGTGGCTGCTAATCAGAGCCCTACACAGGGTCTTGGTCGAGTACCCATTGGGTATCCACACTCTGTGCGGGAAGGCTTTGCCTACCCACACCCACTCATGATATCTTTCAGGATGACGTACCCACCCATACCCATGCATTGCCCGACCTTAGACGTAAAATAAATTCAGCAGAGAATTGAAAGGTAAAAGACAATAATAAAACAAAAGTATTTTCATATTCCTCAAATGCTTGTAATACAAAATACATGATTTTATATGATAATGCAGGGGACAAGTTGTTAGAGAACATCACAATATGTTATATGAAGCTTGTGGTGCATTAGACTAATGTGTTAACAAGCCGCACAAGTCATCATTTGATCGATAGAATAATAGATCGTTCATGTGAGCGGGCTTTAAACTGCTGCGCTTCTTAGTCAGTGTGTTGCCAGCGTCTGAAACGTTGTTTTCAGACATAGCGCTGGCGGCCGGAATGCACATAATAGAGCGTGTGACGAGTGCCATGATCGGGAACGTCTTGACGCCTATGAGCCCCCACAATTTTAGGACGTCGAACTCCCCGTCCTTGTCGCTACACATCATCTGTTCTTGCGGGCTGACCCTATGCACCATGTAGGCCGTGAACTCTAGGCCGGCTCTGACTTGCAAGCTGGTAGGGGCAATGGCAGCGGCCATCTCGGGCTCGTCATCATCTTCAGGAAGTCATCTTAAATCGAGTAGGAGGCGGTGGTGTCTATCCGTGCCTTCTTAGCCGGCGGTGGCCTTATGCCATCGTCATCTTCATCAATGACAGAGTCAAGGCCATGGCCGTACTTGATCATGTATAACTTCAACTTCTCCTTGGCCTCATTAATCTGATCAGCATTGATACCCAACCCACACAAACGCGTCTTCATAACTGGGTCAAGCATCGCCGCAACGACATGGATGGGCTGGAGCACGAACTTCTCCTCGAAGATGGGATGGATGATTTCCTTGAGGGAGATGATCGGATCAGAATCTTTCTTCGTCTTGACTCGGCTTGGATCGTTCGGGTCCATGATGTCGACACAAACCAACTTCATATGTTGTTGTAGATGATGGCGCCAAAATGCAACCTTGTGCAATGTTGGGCGCTTGAACACCTCCAGCGCCAGCGTCTCATGTAGGAACATCTCAAGGAATACAGTGAACTCGTTCAAAAGGTCTTGTTGGATGGCGCCCAGCTTGTGGATCGCGTTCTTCTCTTGTAGAACGATCACGATCTCATCCAACATGTCAAGGATGCTACGCAGGCACCGTACCAGCGAGTTCCAGCGCGTGACATTCTCCTGTTTGAGTGTTTTGGTCAGCTTCCTCTGCAGGTTTGAGCGCTTGAAGTACTCAACTAGTTTCTTCCACGAATCGATCATCTCGAATAGGTCAGCCATGTATGGACCATGCTGGTATCGATAGAACGGTTTGCTTTGAACGCCATGCATCGTCGTGGTTGTCTTGTTGACAACGGTTGTCAGCACGCTCGCGAGCTTGTGGTCTAGACAGGGCAACCAGGAGAACTCAGACGGTATGCCATCCTGCCCGCAAATGTTTGAGCCACTATTGGAGACGACGGTGATCTGATCGAAGTAATTGTCAAGCAGCTCAAACATGCCCATGCCTTCCTTGAACTCGTTCAACACCATGATCATTGTGTGGCTAGCCTCACGCAACGGCTTCACGTGCATCGTTCGCGCATTCAAGATGAAGAGCTTGTCAATGTAATGGATCGTAATGGACATGTATGAGACCTTCTTGATCATGTCCGTCCACAAGTCGATTGTACACGCCGCACCAACACCTGATTCGAAGTGCTCCTTGAGAACAACGGTGAGCCTCTCGCGACCTGACTCAGCATGACTTGTGATATGGCGGCGGACCATGACCGGATGGGCAAGCAGATCCTCGACGAGAATGCGGCCGGAGCTAGCAATGGCGATATCTAGTGCTGTTTGGATCAGTTCCTTGAGGCCCAACCCGTACAAGGCTTGGAATGGGCGCATGTCCTTCGCACAGAAGCTTGCCGCAACCGCCGTCATCTTGGCTTTCTCCTTCATCGTGGGCATGTGCTTCTTGAAGAACTGTTTCGCGGCGCCGACCTCAGATTGTTGCACGGTGCATTTGTGCAAACCTATCGTCTTGGTTCCGGTGGTCTTCTTGTGCATAAACGTCTTCTTGCAAGCCTTGCATGCAGCTAGCTCGAGCAAGATGGAAGTGGTACCGCTGTGGTGGCATACGATGCCAAATCTGGTCCAGACGTCCGACGTCCCTGTAATATTATCGGTGATATAAAATTCGGCATCATCTTTGTTGCTCTTCAGCTCGCGCTCGATCGCCTCTTGAGTAGGCAATGCCATCTTCAATTCTCCGTTCGCCCAGCACAGGAGCTTGCATGAAATTAATACTAAAGTATTAAGATATGAAAGTACATAACTCTTTTTTTAAGATATAAAAGTAGTATATATCTCACATTAATCGAGAATATTCATCATATCTTCACGTGCAAATCAATTAATTCTTTTAGAATAGTCTATACTCTATATACATTTTTTACTTTTAAAATAATTTTTATGCATTTTTTAATTTTCACTCTTTTTGAATTCAGTAGGTTTTGAGTAAGTTTATGAGCATACCCATACCCACCCATATCCATTGGGTATGGGTGGGTACATGGGTGGGTGTGGGTATGGGTGCCCAATGCAGGGCTCTACTGCTAATGTTTTGGACACTCATGCTCCTTTTAGTGCTTCTTTTGCCGAGGGTGTTGATCCTGTGTCTAAAAATATTGATGTGCCAGTGCTACTTGTTCATGTGCATATATTTGTTATTTCTAGTTATGCTTTGTTAGCTCACCTAGCTTGTAAATCGAGGGAAAAGAGGTGATGTAGGGTGACTGGTTACATGATGACAATTCTTCAGCTAGTGGTGATGAAATTAATGAGAATACTTTGGATTCTCGGGATAACTTTGATTTAAGTATTCTTCAAATTATTGACGCTAGTTTTTTAAAAAGGAGTAGTAAGCATAGAGTTCGTAAATAGAAAAAGAAATGATTTTTCTTTTTGGATTTAACCCTACTTCTATTGTTGGTGTTTGCTTGGTTGGTTTTGGCTTATTTCTTTGGAGTGTTGTGGATGGTGGTCCTTTCAGACCCAAGGTTGGCCGATTGGTTTTGTTGGGTGCCTTGTGGATTGATGGCAAGGCCGTGGGGTGTTGGCTTTTGTTTTCGGACTATGATGAGGCAGACTTCCTGCTCGCCCCCTAGAAGGCCATGGCTTGTTTTGGCAACTTTGGTGGTTCCTTCTTCTGTGTGTTCATGGGTGATTATCATATTTGGGTCATCTCGCTGATGTTTATTCTTCCTCCAATGGATGGTCCAAGCTTCGCAATCGGGTGACGATTTTGAGTCCGACACTTTGGATTATTTATCCTTACCAGTTTACTTTGCATTTTGTCAATTAATGTGGTATTTTCAGCTTTGTATTTTTATTTCTTTGGCTTTTTGACCTTTTGGTTGTATGTCTATTTTCTTAAGAAAAAAAAAATCATCCAAAACTAAAGCATAATAACAAGTTTGCTTATAATAGAATTTTGGAATTTATAGAGAGCAATTAGGGGATGTCATAGCTTTAATGCTTTTCCTATAAATACGCTCCATCATTCTATGAGGGATGAAATGGTAAAATTTTGAGCTAATTTTTTTGTGATTATATTGGAGAATGTTTGCAGTGTTTATCACAAGTCTTTTGGGTTTTGAGTGGAGTAAAGATTTCTCACTCAATAGTTTTATTTTTTATATTCTCAATGACATTTTTATTGTACATTTAGAGAAAATTTTTGCAAGTCACTCTATCTAGGAGTGAGATTATTGTACATCCAACTATGATATATTTTGATATTGATAATATATCTATGAATAACAATCATAAAATAATTTTCTTTTTAAATATGGATGTAATAAAATTTTATAATTTAGTTCTGAATAATATTTTTTCTTGAAACGAGCAAATTAACTCTTAAACTCACATATATCATATCTATACTACTATTATAAAAACCGCTTGAATTTCCTTCCACCTTAAATCTTGGCCATCCGTTTTATTTCTTCTAAAATTATTTTATCCATTCATTGTATTATAAATAAATAATAAATGAGAAAAAAAGGCTTTCAAGTTCCAATAGCAGAGCTCAAACGTTCTCACTGCCCAAATGTTATAAAAAATTTTCATTAAATTGACGTGGCGTTCTCACTACCAATCCGTTACAAAAACTTTTAATTTTTTTTCCTTCAGTGTTCAATTCTTACCGCCGAACGTTTCTAAAATCGAACAGTCCCCTTGGCTTTCACTGCCAAACAGTTTCTCATAGGCGAGCATTTCACGCATCAAAGGTTCTCTAATAAAGTAAAAAGACCTAGGAGAACGCTTTGCTATCCTCCCTCTCGCCGATTGTTCCAGCTAATCTCCCTCTCTCCCTTTCGCTATTCTGCCACTTCATCTCGTCTTCGCGTGCGGTCTCCCGTCCTCGCCAAAGGTCCTCCCGCTTGCGTAAGACCCACTTTGGCGTGAGATCGCCGCCGGCTTGCCGGCCTCGCCGAAAAAAGGTTAGAAATTCCACCTCATTTGTTCTCGATGTTTTCGACTGTAACGGTTTTTTCTCCTACTCCATTTTGGTGTATTCCATTTCGTTATATCCCGTTTCGTTCTATTTGTTGGTTTCTCCTATTCCGTTTATCTTCTCCTATTTATACCGTGCTATTTACAAACTTTATTTTCCAATTTTGTTTGGCACTTGTAGTTGTTCATTTTTCTAACAATAGTATGCAATTAGCTGAAGCATAAATGAAGAAAATGTATTCCTTTCTTCAGAACTATATGAGAGCACCTCTTATATAACTTTGTTGTTTTCCTTCTCCAATTTTCATCAGTTAGCACCTCCTTTTTGGCTTACGATTAAATCACAACTTATCAAAATTGGCCAAAAATCAATGAATTCAATCTTGTGCTGGGTGAATTTTACTTATATGATGGAACAATCCAATTAACAAATACATAATTGTGTTTACACAATTCTCAAATATAATACATACTTGAATAAAAATGCACATGATTAGTCTTTTAAGTTAAATTTGTGTTTTTTTATATGGTGTGGAGAACAGGCATGTGATTGAGGATTTTTTATTAAGGATTAGTTTTCCTTCAGCTCCTTTTAAAGCGAGGTTTTGGATGGGTAAATCAGGTCTTATTAAGTTGAGAATTTTAATATACTTTAGGGGTTTAAGATTAGTGAAGTTTTTGGTTTCCAAAATAAGGCATATTCAGTTTAAATTAACACATTATTTTAAAATTAAATGTTCTCTCAAGGGAGGGGATGTCTTAGATGACAAAAATAATTATGTGACAAAACAGTCTCATAAAATAATAATGTTATACAATTTAATATCCATATAAAAGAATCACATTAATTGTAGAATTCTGATTAGTGTCATAAAGTGGATTAGCCATTAAGAAATATTTTAATTTTATAGCGTTATTTCTCAGTTCACTTTGGAATCTAATTCAATTATTAAAGTTTGATATTCATTTCTTTTTCCCTGTTAATTAACTGTTTGCTTGAATTGCAAAGAGTTTATTAATCCCTTTAATTGTTATCTCACAATTGCATATATGTTATGCGTTGAAAAATTTTTTCGGCAAAAAGAAATCTGTCGGAAAAATTTCCGACACATTTTTTTCTCCGGAAAATTCTCCGGCGGAAAAAAACCGTCGGAATAAATAAAACGGTTTTAAAAAAAATATTCTTCGGCAGGCCCGCGGACAAGCCCACTCACCCCCTGCCCGCTGCAGCCGCGACACGCCATCTTGCCCAGGCGAGCCCGCTCTCGCAACCCGCGCCCAGCGGGCGCTCAGGTCCGCGCCCAGTGGGAAAGTCCGCCGGAAAAATATCCGCCGGAAAACCTGCTTGAAAATTTGTCGGAAAATTTTCTAAATAATCCGTCGAAAAATTTTCTAAATAATCCATCGGAAAAGCCGCCGGAAATTCTGCCGGTAATGGGAGATTGTCTTGTAGTGTTATGATTTAATGAGACAAACAAAAGTACTTATTATTGATGGATTAATTCAATTCAAGCAAGCTCTTCCTCTCAAATAGTCGATTCAGCAACTAGGTGCGTAGCTTCTATAATAATATATTATGATGTATGGAGTTCTTTTTTTTTTTTTTTTTGCCATTTCTAGTTATGTGTTTTACAACCCAGTTTGCTTTCCTTTTTGCAAGGCTTTTTTTTTTATGTCACAACTTAAAGTTGGTTAGTTCATTTGTCTTTGAGTTGTAAAGTGATCTCTTTTGTTTGTAATTATGTTTCATTGGGCTTTGTCCCCCCCTTTACTTGATTAAATTACACCTTTTTAGTTTGTATTTGCATTTTTTACATCCTTTTGTCTAGGTTATATGAATTATAGTTATTATTATGGGTATTCTATAAGCCTGTTAAGAACCTAAGAGCACCTTAGATTCTTGATTCCCAATTGAGTGTCTATTCTCGTTATCACAGCATAAAAAGGCTATCACTCTCACCTCCAAGATCCTTTTTAATTTTAGTGATTCTCTTGCAATGAAGCAAGTGAAGGGTTGAGGAGAATCGAGATTCCTACTTGCCTTAACACCTTAACTTTGTCTTCATTATCTTCATTCTCTTGTCTTTGAGTAAGGAGGGGAACTCTCCTATTGCAACAACAACCATCTATAGCTAATCAGTCATTTCATTAATTTCTTTACATAATTATCTTCATGTAATATTTCGTTATTAAAATTCCAATAAGATTGCCAGCTTCAACCCTTACACTATAAAGTTTTTCCAACAAGATTTGTTAATGTAATATATTTACTTTTAAAGTTGGAGATATTAGCAGATACTAAAAAATGATATAAAGACAATAAATTTGTAAGAAAATTAAATTGTGAAATAAATACTTATACCATAAATTCCTAACCACAATGCTGATGACAGACAAAAGCATTAAATTAAAATCAAATTCTAACAATTTAAACAATCAACTCAACAGGTTAAAAAACTTCAGCCTCAAGAGGTTAGAAAAAACTTCTACTTGATTCACAGTTTATTAGATTTTTTATCATGTTGATTGATAAATTCTTCTTCAGCTAATGGTATGTTGTCTCAATTCAAATTGTTTTTTAAATTCCTTCTAATGTTGATTTCATCATATTATTTTCTCAAACATTGTTATGATAAAAGCACTCAAAAGTAATTGGAAGCTCAAATAACATTTCTATTAAATTCAATCCAATGAATAATTATAATATTATGTATATTATGCCATTTGTCCACAAACTGTAATATTTTATTATTATAATTCTATTAAATTCTATCCAATATAATCGATATTGGTGTAAATGATCATTATTATAATTATTTTTATCGATAATATTTTAATTCATATTATTAAAAAAATATAATTTTACATTTTTATAATATTTGTTTTTATTTTTAAATTTTTACTGGCATGTACTTTGTACACTTACAATTGTTATTTATGCAAGCTCAAATTCAACTAAATTATTTTTAATATTCATCACTATTAATATTCTTATAATATATATATAAAACTCTAGCAACGGGCTTTTTATGTAGGTGCATTAAACCTAGTATATACAAGTTTCAAATTCTAGACTCTTGACTGAAAGTCTGAACTTTCAATCAACATATCAAGATGAATAGTTCCTTTATATATAGTGATCCATTTGGAAGACAAAAAAAGTGAAGTCAACCACTACGCTATATTTCTTCCTTTTCACATTGGCAAGCATGCGGGCAAAGAAAAAATGGTGTTGTCTACTTAATAGATGCACTGACTTTCCATTATTAGAAAGAAAAATTGTAACTACTCAATATAAAACTTTCAAATAATCTTCAAAGTCATTTGTATGTAAGAATTCACATGTCAAGCTGAAAACCATTAGTAAAATGCGATTTAGAATTAAGCTCTCCTGCAAAATGCAAATAGTTATATTTAAGCAGTTGATTGATATAATTAGAAATAAACTTATATATTTATGTTTTGGCTTTTTTTTTTTTTTTTGGAGAAAACTTTTTGAACAAAATTAGTAATTAATTCAGTTTTTAAAAATACTTAGGCCTTGTTTGGGACAGCTTTCTCATTGCTTTCTAAAATAATTTTTTAGTACAAAAAATTCTAATTCAAAATTCTTTTTTAACTAAAATATTGTTTTAGAAAGCATTAAAAAAGCTATCCCAAATAAACCCTTAAGTTATTGATTGATTTTCCTAATTCAGTTTTTGAAAATTTTTAAAACTAGATATTGAGATTCACCTGTCAAAGCTCAACATGATAAGTCTGTTCCATTAGTGCCATTAGTGGGTCTTGTTAGATTGGGTTTTGTGATAGCTGTTACAAATAAAATTCTGAAAAATCATATGATTCAAAATAGGACTGTTACAACCCATATGGCATAAAGATAAACAATAGTAACACAAATAGTTATTCACCTCAAGATATATTGTATTTCATGAATCGCATTTCCCTGTCCACTCAACTACTCACAAAGATAACTTATTTGAACCTTTTCCCGATTCTGGTGCTTCCCAACCTTTCTTTTGTATCTGTTGTCTAATTGTTTATCATTTGGTTCTTTGACAACTACTTAACAAAAATTACATCTTAAATATTTCATCTTGCACGAACTGCAAACCTAATAGCAGACCGCTTGCCCTTTCGAATGGCAGAATGTTATGGCAATTAAACTTCAGGTACTTGATACCAATCAAACATTGTTCATTGTCCCTTTGACACTGGGAAAGCACTCCATCAAATGTAAATGGGCATACTAATTAAGAATAATTTTGACAAATCTCTGAACAAATATAAAGCCTGCCTCATCTTTAAATGTTAAGATCAACAAGGAATGTACTTCTTTGAAAAATTTCCTCCAGTTGCAAAGATGAATATTATTAAGATGCTTCTGATTATAATTGCTATTCAAAATTGGATTCTCACCCAACTAGATAACAATAATGCTTTCAGACATAGCAATTTGTTTGAAGTACATATAGTACTTTTGCCTAAATTTTTTAATACGTAAAATTTAGTAAAATTTTGTAATTGATAGTTAAAACATCCAATAAAACGAGTAAAATGAGCTACTTAAAATAATAGGTGATCAGAATACATTTTTTTCGAAAGGTGAGGGCATTTAAATGTAACCTAAATTTTTTTCTGGAAGGTGAGGGCATGCGGATCGGGTAGGTGGGCGGGGAGATCATTTCTGTATAGGATTACTGAGCTGCCGTGTCAAAACTGCGTGATCAAAAAAGTGCAGTGTCGAATGTATAGTCTGATGAATTTCGAGGATATATAGCCTGATTAGCCACCGATGGACTTCGCAACCTAATTTCCTTTCCTTCTATAATCCGAGCAAGAAAATAGAAAATGGCCGACCTCTACCGTAACGCCGATCAAGTCAAGCTGTACGCCTCGATACGCCCGACCTACCCACCTGAGCTCTTCCACTTCGTCGCCTCCAAAGCTCCGAGCCGCCAACTCGCCTGGGACGCCGGAACGGGGAGCGGCCAAGCAGCCGTTTCTCTCTCCTCTCTCTTCGACTCCGTCGTCGCAACTGACTCCAGCCCCGAGCAGATCTCCCACGCCCCAACCCATCTATCCAACACCCGCTTCGTCGTCACACCGCCCTCGCTTACCCTCGCCGATCTCCACCGCCTCGTGGCACCACCTGGCTCCGTCGACCTCATAACCGTCGCTACGTCTCTGCACTGGTTCGACATCCCGGCCTTCTTCGAACAGGCACGATCGGTCCTCCGCCGCCCCGGTGGAGTGTTAGCCGTGTGGTGCTATGACGGTTTCGTGATCGTCGACGGGGGGAGGGTGGACGAAATCTATCGGGGATTGATGGAAGCGACGTGGCCGTACGTGGATAAGGATATCAGGGCGATGGTTGTGGAGGGATATGCAGGGGTGGAGTTTCCGTTCGAGGCGGTGGAAGGGGTGGAGGAAGGAACGGCGCCGGTGAGGAGGTTTGCGGTGGAGAGGGAGCTGGGGTTGGAGGGACTGATCGCTCTCGTGAAGACTGGGACGGGGTATCAGAGGGCAAGAGAGGCGGGTGTGGAGGTGCTTACGGAGGAGGTGGTGGATGAGCTGAAGAGGGCTTGGTTTGAAGATGGTGAGGTGATCAAGAAAGTGAAATCTCCGATTAAGCTACGAATTGGAAGGGTGGGATCGAGCTAGCCGCAATAGTGATTAAGCAAAATATTGGGGATTCATGGATCGGCGAGGAGTTGCTTTGTGGTCTATTCTTATATAGCAGCATCTGTGATTTTAATTCGTGTTTAGACTTTAGAGTTAATTAATGTGTTTTATGGTGTTTTTTATTGCTGATTTTGCAATTCGTCCGCTTCCTTCATGTAGTAATGGCGCTCCGGAGCCTAATAAATTATAAATTTGCTGTTAAGGCCCATTTAGTCGTTTATTATTATTATTATTTTTTATATTCATACATATATATTTAAATATTCAATTTTAAGATTGATAGGTCATCTAAAATCAGCTTGGTATGGCACAAATTTCGATGCATGTTTGAATCTAAAGCTTGTAAAAATTGATCTAAATTCAAAAAAGAAAAAAATTACTTACTCATCAGCTGAACAAGACAAATCAAAGACTAAAAATGATTTGATCTAAATTCAAATATGCACAAATTAATTGAAATATAGTTGGAAATTGTGAGATATTAATTGAGAAATCAAATGATCTTCAAATTTGACATATATATAATAATTCAAGTATTTCCACCAGACAAATCTAATAAGCCCAAGATTGCTTTAATTCTCGTAACATTACGATACTTAAAAGCTGAACGAACGCTTTAAGATTAAGGGAATCAATTGTAGCTATTTAATTAGATAATGAATATAGCTTCAAATATAATTTATTTGATTCTACGGGTCGAGATTTTTCAAAGGAGCAATATACTAAAGTTAGTTATTTCTCGGGTATATCTGGGAACACTATCTATTAAGAAGTCAATGCTTGTGTTCAAATTATATAGGATCAATGAAGATTTGATCAAGTCAAAATTAAAATGTGTCTTGTAGGATCAATGTAGACCATGAACGAAAATGTTGACTCATAAGTATCAAAATAGACGTGAATGAGGGATTTATAACTCCAAACTGACTATAAGAAAATGCCCAAAATTTTACATGTAGTGTCATGTAGCGACACCCACCCAGAAGAAAAGGTTTAAGCAAGTGTACTTGTTGACCTCAACTTTGATACGATTTTTTTCCCCTCGAGCATGCTCGACCAACTCGATTGAACTTCGTCGAACCTAACTTGACTCAAATCGACATCAATTCGCGTTCGATTGCGTTGATTTAAATTCAATCTTTGCTAAAATTGACTCGATTAGACCCGATTGAACTCAAATCGAAGTTGAATTGAATCGAATCGGACCATACTATGTTTAATCAAACTCGATCAACTCGAGGGAGCCTCGTCGAGTTTAATTTAACTCGAATTAGCATCAATTCGAGCCCAATTTTGTCAAGGAAATTTAATCAAAATAAATTGAGCTCAAATCAACTCAAATCGAACCCGATTCGGACTCAGATCAAGCGCCTTTTATCCATTCGAATTCAACAGTTGCGATTAATCCTTTCTTTTTAATTATTATCTGGTGTGTTTTTTATGCTTTTCCCGCCTCCTTCCCCTCTGACTTCGGTGGATATGGCAGAGGTCGCGGCAGGAGATCTTATCGCGGCATAGAGGATTTCTGCGAGCGGTCATTTCAAGTTTTGCGTGCTTTGGAGTCGCTCAAGTATACGACTTCCCCCAAATCTAATCTCATTCGATCTCCCCTATTCGGACACCAGAGGACTTGGGCTTCCCCTCTTCCTTCTCGTCTCTGGCATTCGCACCCCTGGGAAGCGGAACTCTTGCTCCCTCTTCGTCTCTCCCATTCGGAAACCTAGAAGGCGGAGCTCCTCCCTCTTGGTCTCCCGTTCGCGTAGCCCTAGCAGCCCGACACTGAATCCACTGTCCGCCCCCTCCTCTGGTCGCAAGGTGAGCTTATTCTTTCTCTTCTCCTTCTTTTTCCTTCTTCTCCTCCTCCTTCTTCTTCCTTCTTCTTCTTCTTTTCTTCTTCTTCCTTCTTCTTCTTTTCATCTTTTCCTTCTTTCTCTTGTTGTTGTTCTTCTTCTTCTTCTTCCCTTTCTTCTTCTCCATTTTTTTTTCATGTTTCTTTCTTATTCTATAATCTCCTTCCTCTCTTAGGCTTCTTCTTCCACTTTGATTTTAATGTTTATTTCAATTTGAAGCCTTGTGAATGGTTTAGTTGCTAGCAAGATGCAAGGCTTATTTTGGCTAAAATGAAATGTGGATGGAATTCTCATGTTGTATATGTCATTACACCTCTAGTTCTTTTTTTTTTTAGTGAATGCTTTTACTCTCCAAGGTTAATGTTACGATGGTTTGTGATGGCTATTGTTAATCTTGTCACAATATATATTGACTTATCTTATTTTGGAATGAATAGTTGATATATGATGCTTACATTTGATTCATGATTATGTGATTTAGAGGTCTAGGTGTGATGTGGTAATATATTTAAAAGAGTTCGTTTTATATCATCTCTTAGACCTTGCATGCTAGCTATTCGATCAAATGCCTTGGAGAGATTGTTTTCTTCTATTATTTCTTTTATTTGGATATCATTCATGCAAAGTCTTAATGCCAAATAGATATGTATACACACATACATATATCCATTCAAATGGTTATTTTTCTCTTAGTATTATTGTGATGTTGTTGGCTCTTATTCTATGTATGTGAAGGAAGTGGGACGAAGTGCATATGAGATCTTTACACTTACGCTTTTATCTATTTTAGAACTTCAATAGAAGTGTAGAATCTCTAAAGTTATTAAGGAAGTTCAATAGTGGCGATGTTTTCTTTTATCTTTATATGTGTGTTTTGTAACTTGCATTAAGTGTGGAAGGGTTGAATATGGGAATATGCATCAATGTCATGTATATATTTGATAATGTGGGTTTGTCAATTTGCTACAAAATTGTGAGATACGTTCACCTCATAAATCTCTTTCTTTCAAGATTAGAAAATTTCAAGCATAGAGATCTCTCTCATATCATCCATGGTTAATTTGCTTATTTTGTGTAAACAGATAAGTGAAATTGACTTTAAAGAGTATCTTGCCTAGTAGAAGCTTTCTTTTATGGCTTATAAGAACTTAAATGTGAGTAGCATACTTGTTAATTTTGTTAAAGTCTTTGTTGAATTTGAATCATGAAAGTGTTTACCATTAAAAGTGATAGTGCACCTTCTTCTCTTCTTCTTCCTCTACATTTTCATCTTCTTCTCCTTGTTATAACGTGACAACATGAGATGTGGGATTTGCTTTGGGGGCATTGAATGCCTAAAAATTCACTTTTTTTCTGTTCTATTATGAGAAGGGTAGAGGTATCTATTATGGATTTATATTCATGTTCATGGGAGAAGTAGTGTGTGTATGTACATGTAAGTTTTACAATCAAATATTGCTTGTTAGGTTTAATAATACCAATCACCATATATGACTTGTGATCCTCATACTCATCATGATTGGTAAAAAAATTGATATATATAGTTATGCTTCATCTTAGGCATGCACACTTTCCCTTTGTGATTTGGAAACATGAAAGGTGGTTTAATATGTGCTTAGTAGTTGTATTTACAACTTTCAAATACATCTCTTTTGTACCTCATTAATTGTGAGTTGGTTATGAAGACATTATGGGTTGCAAATTCGTGGCAAATATTGTATGCTCTGCACTAAAGCAAGCTTATGAATTGAGATTAAAAGTCTTTCTTGAACATTTGATGGCATATAATACAAGAAATTGAAAACTTGTTAAGAAGCAATCATATGTCTTATATTTCAAATGTAGATTTTTCTATAGAATTGATTCGATGTTGTGTAATGGTGTTGGGGTACTTTACTTGAACTTGGATGAAGAGTTTCATGCAATGTTGTTAGAGTATTCTCTTGAATTTTGGAAAGTAATTTAGTATCAAATATCCTTTCTCGTGAGTACATTTTAGTTGAGTTTCAACATTAAGTGTTTTATTTGGTCTCTACTTGGTCTGGAATAGCATGAATTTTATACTACTAGGTGGTCTTAGCTGATTTTCTTTTCAGGTAAGATATGAATCCAGATTGCATTAGTTAGGTCGTGGACATTAGTACTGGTGTTTCGTACTATGTCCTTTGTAGATTTAGGTTCAAAGGTGTATGGTGCTAGTTTACTGTCGTACATCTTATTGGTGGGTAAGTTCTCTATCCATCAGAGATTATAAAACTCACCCATCTGCGTCACATAGATGGCACTGCCTCAATCCTTCTCTCACGCATGATTGGAATGCAGTGTCTCTTTCTTTTCCACCAATTTAGTCTCTTCTAACCCTCCGAATGATCATATTATCCGTGCTTATTGATTAACCCAATTGAACCTTTCATCCCCTTGATTATGAGAGCCTAGATTTTTCCTAATGAGCCAAATCCATTTTGAGAGAATAATATAGCATCCTTAATTGAGAGTTTTCTTAGGTTGAGGTCTAAGATGTAATTAATCATGGGGGCTTGCGCCCGTGGGAAACCGATTCTCACATCAAATAAATCCCATTCGAGCTGATGTATTGAATGGGAAAAATCTCATAACTTTGATCAGGTCATATATATTATTACCCATCGAGGTGTGTAGGTGAAAGCTATTATCCTCCATGGTTAATCATATATATGATTTCATCTGCTCTTCCATTGGCATGTTGGCGCAGAGTTTAAAGGTCTACGACCGTTTTGTCCTACGGAATAGTGCGATCATACCCTTTACACTATGTTCCCCATTAACAGAATCCTTTCGAAAACCCACAGTACAAAAGTGAGGAATAATATATCAAGTAGTTATGATGTCCATGATTAAGAGCACATAGTTCCATTATCCCAAGTTTGTCGGTGTTTTTGCTTTGCTTTGGAGAATGTGCAAAGCAATTGAAATTGTAGTTTCTTTGAAAAATTTGAATGTTGACTTTTGAATTTTAATTATGAAATCAAACATATCATTAAAAATGATATACCACCTCAAGAGGTGGAAATAAGATTTCTTAATAGGTTCATATTTAGAATTAAAAATTTTATCCTGAATATCATAGTCAAATTCAAGAAGGAACTACGTATGACCCCGAATGGTCAAAATGATATGCGATCAAATATTTAGCTATAATAATCTAGATGGGTTATCATTAATTTTATATTCAAGGTCATAATAATAAATGATATATCATTTCCAAGGGAAGAAAGTATCATTCCCTACTAATCACTTGAATATGATGATAATTATTGTCGTTAATTTTCAAATTGATATGGGGTCTTTAAATCTCCTACGAAGGCAAGCCTTCGTAGTTAATTATATCATAAGAAGTTTGGGCTTCCTATGAAAACTTTTGATTAAAATAATGATAAAAATTTTATTTAGAGTTTTTAAACAGTGGTACGAAAGGAGAGTGAGGTTGGAATTTTAACAGAGATTGAAGCAAATTTGAGCAGTTATTTTAGAGGCCAATGGAGAAGTAGGAGATATTTTGTGATTCTGAAATAATTCAAAAATATCTTAATCTATCCTATATGTTGGGCTTTACATCTTGGTTTAGAAAAAAATTTTAATTTAAGTTGTTATTTTATTAACATTTTGAGATTATATTCTTAAAATTGGGGACTTATGATTTTGGGTCCACTCCAAATCCTAAATCTATTTTGGCACTAAACCATAGTGGCTCGAACTTAACTAATAAAAAGCAAATCTAGACTTATCCTGGCCTGGATAGGGGAGCTAGCTAACCATCTAACGCTTTAAATTCATGTATCCGATCTTTATGAAAGATGGGTAGAGTTATAGTTTAAGTTTTGAGGAATTGAGGTTGATGTCTGGAGAATGTCATAATTGGCCCTTTTACATATATAGGGTAATTATGCTCGAATGCAAATAAAATTTTAATTGATTAATTAGTTTCTAATGCAATGTATGTTGATTAATCTTGTATGCATAAATGATATAAAATAGTTTAAAATTTTAGCTTAAAAAATAATTTTTTCTTAGAGATTACATAACATCCTCTAGACAGAGCTACACCCTAATAGGCCAGGTGGTCTGCCATAACCCGCAAGCGGGGAGGTGCCTAATAAGGAAGAGAAGATATAATATGAGTGCATGAGATCCTCAGTGAGCCCTTGCTTACTTCTCGAAACCGTTTATCTTTTTATGTTGGCATAAATATTTTATTTCATTATGAGTAGAAAAATTTTAATCCTTAAAGAGCCTAACCGCATCTAGGCTAAAACAAAATCGGCATGCAAGAGTAAGAAATCTAGAATAATGAAACTCCTAATGGGAAAAAATAAATATAACAATCAAATCATGTAATGAAAAATACATCAAGTAAATATAAAAGTCCATATAACAAATGCCCCTTAATTATAACCTGAGGCCTGCAAAAATTAAAAGTGGCCTGGTACCGCTGACAATAACCCAAATTTTAATCCTAAGGAAGACACAAGTAATTTTAAAATGAGATATTTTTTTCTTCTGAAGTCTTTATTTCTTCGTCTTCCTCCCTTCTGCAAGCTCCTTGGATTTGTCGGGTCCAAGTTCTACATGAAAAGAACTCCCCGAAGGGGTGTTTCTTTTCTCTTTGGATTTTCAAATCATCTTAATTTGAATCCCCAAATGAAAGGAACTCTCCTCAAAGGTATGTTTCCCTTCTCTTTAAACTTCAAATTGGATGGACAATATCACATATAAAATTAACTTTCACAACTCAATAATTTATAATATATATATATATATATATATATATATATATATATATATATATATATATATATATATATATATATATATATATATATATATAATTTAAAAGACTCTAGACAACCTGCATGTTATCCTAAGCAGTTATAATCAAAATAATCAAAATCATCCCAAGTAGTTATATAATGTCATTTGCTTACATTTGAGTTAATCATAATCACTTAGTCATGCTCTTTTATTTTCATATGACTTAGCAATTTTTAGCACCTACAAAAAATTATTCAATTAAATTTTAGTTTAGCCCCCTTATTTTATAGCCCTCCATGAGTCTGACCACTTGCAGAAATCTTTATTAGCGTCCAGATCATTCCTAATCTAGAAAAATTTATTGTCCATCACATCAATTTATAGATAGTATAATAAAATTAACACATCACAAGGCATCATATCAATCAATTCATTACAACTAGCATGTAGTGAAATCTACGAAAAACCTCGACACACAAGAAGTAAAAAAAGAAAGAACACCGACCTAACCTAAAACTAGAAGTGATTTTCCTAACAAACTAACTGAAGTTTATTTCACCTTTCTTAGTGCTAAGTTAATAGTCTCGTAGGCCTGGGTTACCCAGCAGTAACCAATATTATTTAATTAGTTTAATTAGTTTAAATTAAGGGTTGGCCATAGGTATATATGCCTAATCAATATACAATTGATAGATTATGAATTAGGGGTCATTTGATTGGGTTTTAAGGTGATTAAGAAATCACCCAAAAAGGGTTATAGGATATGGGCCTTTAATCTTGAATTTGGGTCTGAACTTTTTGGTCAACCTCATGACTAAAATGAAGTCAATAGTCGATAATCTATTTAGTCATATGGCAATTGGAATCCTTATTAGCAATAATGAGTAATCTCATCCGAAGGGACGTCATAGACTAGGGGTATGGACCTAATCTTAGGCATAAATGTGAATTACACTTTATTATCAAAGAGAGAAGGTGAATTGGACTTATAATGTCTCATAATGGTACATGTCAAAGTTAACAAGGCTATAAGGCTAATGGGTATGAAAGGACTATACCTTCTCCATGTTATGGAGATGACACCCATAATGTGGCTTATAACTAAATCATTTGGGGAAAAAATGCCCAAAAATTTTCCTAATTTGGAAGAGAAGATGGGGCATATGTTAAAGATTTTCATATCTATCTCCAAAAAGAAAGCTTATCCTTATGGGTTCAAAAGGATCCTACTAATAGGGGTCAGAATACAAAGAGTAGGATCACATTATCACATAAGATAAAATGCTCACATACCTTTACACTCTATACAAGAAGGTCAATGGAAGAGCAGATAGAATCATATATATGATTATCCATGAAAAATAGTGGCTTTGCCTACACATTTTGATAGATAATAGTATATATAATTTGATAGCCACAAGATTTTTTCATTCGATATATTAGCTCGAGTGGAATTTATTAGACGTGGGTGTCAATTTCCCACGAGCGTAAGCCCCGAATGTTAATTACATTATAGGCCTTAGCCTAAAAATACTCTCGATTAGAGATGTCATTTTATCCTATTATTTATTTGGTGTGTAGTGGGATTCCTAAGCTCTTCTAATCAAAGGGAGATAAACTCAACAGGCTAATCAACACACTCAAGAATTATATACTCATCCAGTCGGTATAAAGGAAAAAAATTAGAAGAGGAGACATCACACATGAAGAATACATGAGAGAAAGGTGGAAACGATGTCATTAGTGTAATGTGAATAAGTGAGATTTATAGCCTCCCAAAAATAAAAAAATTATCCAAAGATAAGGCATGCAACAATATACTCATATTGCCACCTTTTAATCCAAGATCTATAAAGGACATACTGTACTCTCAGTACTAACACCCTCAACTTAACTAATGAAAGATAGTGAAGGGACTTATAACTTAAATCCGACTAGGGGCCTAAGAAGCTCCATCCTAAATTTATCATCCTACCCAGAAAGGGGTACCAGCTAAAACTCCACCGAACATCTCAAATCCACGCAATCTATTCTTTTTTTGTAAATGCAAGAGTGATGGGAGGTATAGAAGAGGAATGGGTCTTAAGCCAAACCATGAATGATATTATACTAATGTAATGGTGAACTATCCCTCTATATGATAAAATAAAATCTACATGCTCGACTTAGGCTATGCATGAAGGGTAGAGCTAATCAAGATTAGCCAATAACCACTGTGAAGTAGATTAGGTTTGAAATATTAATCACATTTTAAAGATTGATCCAAGAGTAGTCATGCATTAGTTTTGAAAAGTTGATTTTGTCCTATGTATATTTTATCTTGTTTAGAAAAATTTTATCTTTATAAAAAATTTAACATTCTAAGAGCCTAACGTGAACTTTGCCCGAGATACGCCAAAGCAAAGCAATGAAAAAAAATTAAGAAAAACATACAGTTCTATTGCGCAATCAATATAAACACACCAATCATCACAGAATATATAATGAATGAAAGGCCATAAATGTAGCTGGGTTCTGTAATACACCCCAAAAAAAGAGATAAATGATAGCTGAGCTCTGTCAAAATTATAACTCAGCCTAAAACTATATAAAAATGAAATAGTGTGTGGGATCTTGATCGATTTGCACATGTTTGTCCTCCTTCCATTTAAAATACTCACACACCTACATAGCTTTCCTAACTAAAATTATATATGAAAAGGAAAAATTATAAAGGCTCCCTACAAAATAGAGATTATCATTTTTATAATAAAATAATAACGAGTATACATCCAAACCTAGTTCTTAGAACCACATTTCTATGGGTTTAACTATCCTCGTGGTACCTATGATAATGAGTACAACATTTTAATTCGCCCCTTGGGAATGTCTCCATAAGTACAAGATATCTCTATAAAAATCTTAACCATTTAAGAGCAAGTGCCTACTTATCAATCCACAAAATAGAAAATAAACAAATAGAAATAATCCAAATTAAAAAAATAGCATCACATCGTTATAAATGCAAAGTATAAAAATAAAGAAAATTAAAAAATTATTATCCTAGCTACACCCTACCTTAGGATGCCTATAGAAAAGTATCATATTTAGCACCTAAGTGTGTGCAAAATTAGTGTTACTTAGCTACCCCAATTTTAGTGAAAGTTTCAAGTTGCAATGTCAAATTTATATTGTCTAGTTTATTAACCAAAAAATTTCTCTTTAAGTGATTAGTCATTTACGATGGATTAATTATAACTTTACTTTAGGGTTATAGCTTTGATCTTTAAGTTATAAAGAGCTCAAATACATGAGCCCTATCATATGCTAGAGTTTCAAAGAATTGAATGACAAAAAATATATCCTCAATTCTACACCTAGCTAAGGCTAGAGTGGATATAAGACTACAAGGGTGGCTAGGCCCTTCTTGGTTTCCTATGACTCGAGATAAGGCCAATAGGTGACACACTAAAGTAGGCATATTGCTCACCATAAAAAAATCTTAGGCTTTCTATGTATAAAATTGATCAATTTTAAAAGGATAACATATAAATGGAAGACTCACTACCTAAAGATATACGAGGATTCTACCTGACTTAAGTTTTGATACTTGAGTGGTTAAGGAATTGGACTGGGCTCCTAAGGGTAGCTTTAGATTTTTAAAAGAGGGACAATTTGCATAGATCTTTGGATTTGCGTAGATCTTTGGACCATTCTCCTTTAACTTATGTGGTATGCGGCATTGTCATAGTGGGCACGAGGATTAAGGCCTCCTTAGGATACATAGCCCCTCAGTTTAATGCAGTCCAGCTTATAAACTTCATTGACAGAGTTTGTTACTAATTTATTAATTTAATTATTTTTAACTTGGATTGTTAATTTAATTTGAATAATTTGTTAATTATTGATATATCATTAGTAATTTATGTTAAGTGATGATTGCATTTATTTACATCAGGGCTATAAAAATTATTTCACCTTTCTTGGGGCTAATTAAATAGCCTCGTAAGCTCGCATTACCCAATAATTATCTCTTGATTTATGTTTAAATTATTTTACCAATTTAGATTAGTTTAATTGGTTGATTAGTGATTTATTAAGTAATTATTGAAGTTATGTGGCAATTGTCTTTGTTTACACCATGGATGTGAGGTTTATTTCACCCTCTTTGGGGCTAACTTAATAGCCTCGTAAGTGCGGGTTACTTAATAATCACCTTGTTGTTTAATTACTCTTATTTATTGTTTAATGGGATTTGATTTATGACTACTATTTTAATTGATTCATTACCAATTTTAGGATTGATTGTGAGTTCATTAATTATATTCCTTCGTTTGGTTTGATTAATTTGATTTTTTAAAGCTCTTTTATTTATTATTTGCAGCAAATGAACTTTAAACATGGGTTCTATATTAGGTTCAAACAATAGAACTAAATCTATCACCTACAAGGAGCTATACAATATGAAATTAATACAAAGATTAGCATAACATGTTAAAGCTCAGGTTTTATTTTATTTTTATATTTTTTACATGTTTATGGAAACCACATTTAAAGGTTCAAAAATATTAAGAGTTGATTTTTATAGTTATTTAAATATTTTAAAACTTAAAGAAAACATCCTAGCGATGTCCATTTTGTGCAAAAAAATAACAATGCACATGACACAAGTAGGTTGCCTATACTATAGGCCTAGGTGATAATAATAAGGCCTTTAGGGTTCACAGAGGGGGCCAGTTTTGGCTAATAAGACTAATATTTCGTAAGTGTATTAACCTATGACCAATATCTAATACATCGAACCATAAATCATTAGGTGGAAAATAAAATAACAGTCCTGTGTGTGCAAGTTTTACCATTCACCATACAAAAGATGAGGTCTTTACAAGTTGCAAAAATTATACCTGACCAGAAGCTAGTTGGGGCATATCCGTGTACCTCGACACAACGAAGAGGCCTCTCCATGCTGCCCGAGGAACCACGACTCGCCAACCCACATGTATACAAGATATGAGTCCCTCACAAAACCATGACAAAGAAAGAAAGAAATGGTCATTAGAAACCGTCATAGTAAAGTAATAAATGTAAATTACAAATGATAAGAGGGAGAGAGAAAGAGAAGAGATAAGGTGAAAGATGGATATCAATGCCTAAATACCCCCTTTATCATGTATGTATATTTCTCATTTTTAAAATTCATGTTCCTTTTCATATATCCATTAATGAGTGCAGAACTAACACTCCAAACTTCTTCAACACAGCTTAGCATCAAATATGTATATGCATATTGTTAGAACATGAAACACATGAGAGCTTTATATTGAATGTCACTAAATATTGTAATACAACTATGCATATAGACTTTCCAACAAATCCACAAGCCTTGATATCAAATGTAAATGTAATGTTCACACCTAAACATACACATAATTTCTCCAACATAGCCCTACAACTTTGCATTCAAGATTGAAACATAAAGCATATGAAAGTTTTCCAAATATGGTTATAGCCCTTACATCACAATATTAAATATGAATAGTCTTTCTAACAAACAAATAAATTTTACTTAACACATGATGTTATTATTGCCATAATAATAATAAAATAATGAAAATAATAATTATAATTATTAAAATATTAGTAATAACGATAATAATAATAATTTATAAATAATAATATAATAATAATCATTAAAAAATATCATTATTCATATAATAATATTAAAATAATAATATTATTATTAATATAATAATGATATTAAAATAATAATGTTATTATTGCCATAATAATAATATTAAAATAATAATATTATTCATACAATAATAATCATTAGAATAATAATAACATTATTATTAATAAATTATTATATAATAATAATATTATTATTAATAATATTAATAACATTTATAATAATAATTATAATAATAATACTAATCATTATTATGATAATAGTAATTATTATAATTATTATAATTACATAATATATATATATATATATATATATATATATTATATATATAAGAAAAGGAATTTAAAATAAAAGAAAAAAAAGCATTTATTAATTAGGAGGCGGTGGGCCAGCCACGTGGCAAGCCCTGACTGGGCCCCGAGATCATGGAAATGATTGCCTGGTCAGCAGCTTCAAATACCAATGATTGTGCTGACGGCAATCATTGGTATTTAAAGCGTGGGACCCACGCGCTATCACTTAAGTGAGTCAGCTGCGAGCCCTTGCCGTTCGATCCCGCGTGGTATCAGATCGACGATCTAGATCGAGTTGGACAGGATCCCGATCCAACCGAGAGCTTTCGCGATTGAAAGAACGTGCGGAAGGGCTTGATCCCGACCGTTGATCGCAAGATCAACGGTCCGAAAATCGCACGGCTGTAGCTGAACCGAACCCAGGTCAGAGAACGATATTTTGTCTCGTTCGATCGATAGGATCGATCAAACGCGATAAAATTTTAAGCATGGGGTCTATATATGAAGAGCATTCATGTGGGATATTTTTCTTGGATTAATACGTACTAATTACGACGCTAATTAACCCTAAGTGTATCTAGCTAAGGTTTGAGATTTTACCCAAAATACTCGGTGGAATTTCGCGTTCTTGGGCTTGTTGAGCTTGTAGATTGTCCACGTACGTTTTCCTAGTTGAACTCAAGCCTTGAAACGCCTTGGATCGGGCTGGAGAAGCCTTGGAACGAATTTGATCTCGGTTGGCCGGAGATCTCATCGCCGGCGGCCCTTCTCTGGTGGATTTGGGTTGAGGGATATGGGAGGAAGTCTTGAGGGCTCTCCCAACAAATCTCAGGAGCTCTGGAGATCTAGAGAGAGAGAGAGCAAGAAAAGATCCTTCAGGAGCCCTAATCTTTGCTATTTAAAGTCCCTCCCTCTATATCCGACGGCTAGGATCATATCTCAATTTTAATAGGAGGGAAACCAATGTGCTTGGCCATGGTTTTAAATTAAAGCCTATTAGGAAAGGTTTTAATATGTTAAATAGGCTTTAAAAGGGGTTTGAATGGGTTGATTTGACCTCATTAGACTAGGGTTGACCAAGTCAAGACTTGACTTGGTCAATTAGGTCAACTGAGATCCAAGGATGAGGGGTGGAGTCCAAGGATTGGGTTTGGACCTGACTAGAGCTTGAAATGACCTATATGAGTCAATTGGGTCAACCCAAGTTGACATGGTCAACTAGGTTAACCCAGATTGTGGTCCTGAGCTTAAAACAAGGTCAACACAAGGGTTAGTTTTGAACACTTGATTCAAACTTGCTTAACGTAGCGACACCCTAAGGACAATAATTAATAACCCGTCTAGTAGACTTAGAAAAATTCTATGAGCTAGGATACAACTCCGAATGACTTGAAATTTGAAAAACTTAAACTTATTGACATCTTAAATCTCCTGGAATTTTCTGAAAATTTTTAGGACTCTTTAAATCACTTAATTAACAAACTCTAATTTCCCCTTTAATTAAGTCCTGATAACTTCAGAAAATTATAATAAATTCAAATTAAATAAAAAAATTACCCATAATATATCAAACTCTTCAGAATTTGGTCCTTAATCTATAAAAATTAACAGCCTCATAATTGGACTTTAATTTGAACATCAATTAAATTTTGACTAAAAATCACTCTTTTATATTAATTAAATATTTATGACCTTTGGGGGTGATTCCAAGAGGTTTGGAGTTGATTTAGATCAAAATCATGAAAATACCTATAATTAAACAGTTTTAATAATTCATTAATTGCCCGAACTTTAAAAAATCATAACTTTGCATAGAAAAGTCCAAATCTAGCAAACTCAAAGTATAATTACTCCTTGTAAGGCCTAATATTTAATAAAAATGCTGGAAATCCTAAACCTAGCTTATTTTTAAAAGTGCCCATTTGGACCCTTTAGCTTAGCAGGTTGGAAGACCCCGGACCTTCTAAAAATCCACTAATCCAACGTAAACTTTAAAGAATACTTACCTAGGCATTAAAATTGACCCACCAACTTAATTAATTAAAAGGGATCCTAATACATTAATATTTAAACCTTAATCAAAATTCCTCTTTTAGCCTCCAACAAACCCGAACACAAGATAACTTGAACTAATTGTCTATTATATGACATATCCAAAGCCACACAGCCTACTACATATATATAGAATTACTTGCTAGGGTACCACTTCTTGCTCTAGATTAGGCTGATACTTTACTTCTCTATTTTTATAATGTGATGCACTTACATGTGGCACGTGTGCTGGTTGACTTGATTTGTTGTGATTATTATGGTGTTTATTTTATTACTGTACTTTCTTTATATGATGTGATGTATGTGATAGATTACCCATAGGTTAGGGGTGATCTTGATATTGACATAGTCTTCTATAGGTGGTCATGCTTATGCAGCGCTAAAATAAAGGAGGCTAAAAATAAAATCATAATAAATATATATATTATACATTGCTTGCTATAGGTTCTCCAGATGCTTAGCCCCCAAAAATAAATAAGAGCATGGCCAAGTGTGGCTGGCAATGAGTAATTTACTTTCTATATTTAACTGCTTGGGATGTATTATCTTTAATTGCTTAAGATAACCATGTAGGAGAGTCTAGACTTTTCTTTTTTTTATATAATGTAATTTATATTTTATGTAATAGAGTTGTGAAAGTCTCTAAAGATAAGGCATTTCAAGTATCAAGGATCTAAAGGGATAAGAAAACCCCTTGCAGGAAGTTTCTTTTCATTTGGATACCCTCTTGTATGATAAACCATAAGAAGACTGAAGGGAGACGATCCAGAGAAGGACCCGAAGATGAAGATAAATATTAAATACCTTATTTTTAAAACTTGCATCATTCAGTGGGATTAGAATCCAGGATGTTATTGGTGGAGCCTAGCCACCATAATTTTTTTATAGACCCTAGATTGTACTTATATGACACTTGTCATGGACTTTGGACATTATTTTTTGTGGATTTATTTTATTAATGTGTTTACTTTATTTGCACCATAGAAATTACCTACTTTTTATAGGTTTCTTTCTTGCATGTGTGTGCGCTTGATTTTGCTAGGCTCTTTAAGGACTAAAACTTTTTCTACTCGTAATTAAACTCTAATATTTCAGAAATTAAATAACATAGAAACCTAACGACCTAGGGAATGGTCGGAATCGTCCGAGTCGTATGCATATTAATGTATCCTCTCTCCTTGCTTAAGACACTTCCCCGCCTGCGAGTAGAGTCTAGATAATCTGACCTATGAGGATGAGGTGTTGGATTTAGGGAAGTCTAGTCTTTCTAAAAATTTATTTTATAAGCCTTTTTAAAATTTCATGCATTTATGATTTGGATATTATAACCAGCATGTATTGCATTAGAAATTAATTAAATTAAAATTTAATTGCATTAGTTCTAGATGTATTCTACCCTACATAAGTATAAGGCCACTTAGGTGCCTCTCTAGATGTCGGCCTTAACTTCCAAAAACTAAGCTACCCACCCATCTTTCATAAAGACCGGACAACATTGATTTTATATGACTAAGGGGTTAGCTAACGTTCCTTTTCCGGCAAGATATAAGTCCATGATGCATTAGCTAAGACATGGGTGTTAGTATTACATATAGAACACTAAACTCACTAGATTTAGGGTTTAAGGCAACTATTATCGGTGTCTCATAGTACGCCTCATCGATGCGTAAGTCCTCTATCCTTCAGAGGCTATAAATCCTGCCTATCATCATCACGTGGATGATGCTACCTCCATCCTTTCCTTTTATATGCTCTGAGTGTATCATTTATTTCTTTTTCTCTAGTTTCTTCTCATTGTCTTAGTCCCTCCGGTGTTAGTATTACTATTCTCAATGGTTAATTATATGTATGATCTAATCTGCCCTCCTGTTGGCCCACTTGCGAAGAGCACAAAGGCCTACGATTATTTTGTCCTACGGGATAGTGCGGTCGTACCTTTTATATTTTGTCCTCACACGGCGGTGTCCTTTTGTAGGTCCATACCTACCCGCTGGTTCGCATGCCTAGATCTATTCGCAACACCTCGCATGTCCTATATAATGGGATTTTGCTCGAAGAAAATGATCCAAGAAAGAGGAGATGTGGTCATTGTCAGTGTCGCTGCCTTAGGTGTTCTTGCACGGTGGCGACATCAACGAGGTATGAAGATCTTGTCAACATAGGTTTTATCACATGTAATGGGATTGCGGTTATTGGCTGAACTCACGAGCGCAGTAGGAGTTCAGGGTACTTAGACATGTTGGACGCATAGAAAGAGGGAGCAGCTCGCGAGTTCATGCAGGTACATGGGAGCAGCGCCTGAACATGTCGAATTCACACGGACAGAGGCTTGGGGGCGGAGGTTGACAGGGGCGCAGGTGTGTGAGCGCTGCGTATTGGTGACAGGCGGGGTAATTCGCAAGAAGCACGAAAGGGTCTCGGAGGGAGAAGGCCTTGTCGGTGTGGATTTATACTTGCTCAGGGTTGGTGCCGTGTGGCTTAACAGCGGTGTGGCTTTGCGAACTAGGGTCGGGTAGTTAGAAGAAGATTGTTGAATATTGGTTCAAGATTTCAAATTGTACTTTCTTTAGTTTCTTGAATGGCTTGTATTACCATTGGAGTAGATATTTTTCTTTAAATAGACTCTATAGGTTGTAATTAGGACATGATTAAGAAATAAATTTTGAGTTTTGCTGCTCTCCATCTCCCCTTCCCTCTCTCCCTCCTCTCCCAAGAAGCTCAAGAAGGAAGTGCTTCTTCCTCTCATCCAAGATCCCTAACATTAGATATCAGAGCATGTTGGAGGAAACCAATCTAGGTGGTGGAGGAGGAGGTTTTCCTGTCTAAAGAAACCGTACAAACGCTCGTCTGATTGGAAGAGGGGCTCGACCGGCTAGGGTGATCAGCAAATTGGTGCCATTCAAAATTTGTGTGATCTTTCTCATGTGAGGTACAGAGGACTGGTTATGTAACTTGCCATGTCTGAGGGTCTGCAAGTTAGGGAGGAGGCGGAATCCTTGAAGAAGACCGACGACATGTTTGTGTTGTCCTTCGTGTGAGAAGGTGTACAAAGAATGAGCCCTTCATCGCGTGAGGGACGGCACAGAGGCGATTAGGGTGGCAGTCAGTCGGGTTTGTAAGAAAGTAGGCATAGGCAATTAGTAGTCCGAGCTTGGAGATACGCACGAGATGGACATGTGGCATGGGTATCATGATTCGATCACGCTAGAGAAGTCAGGCTGAGCACATAAGGAGAGTATCCGAGCTAGAATTAAGAGAGAATGCATGGAGGCAAGTTGTCCGCGTGTGAGAAGTGGACCATGACATAGTTAAGATCTTTTTTCTTGTTAAAGATCAGTCAAGATATTTGAAGAGGAGCTTTGGTCTAGATTTGAGGTGGAGGCTCTAGGTCCGAATGCCAGCAAATCAGTAAGAAGCCTGGAGGTAGATTCGGGTGTTTGTTTGATCAAAAGTGGAGTCGGACTATTCTTGAGGAGCAGCACCTGGAGTGGAAGCTCAAGAGAAGAACTAGCATTAAATGTGCGAGGAGATCACATGGGAGCATGAAGGCCGCGCAAGGTGCAGGTGAATATGTAAGGCATAAGATTAGACAAGTAGGTCACGAGGCATTGCACAGGGTTTGGTGTGCTGGTACATACAAGCAGGGTGTGGTCGGAGTCAGACCACATAAGTGCTAGGCGCGGACCCAGGGCTTGAGGCGCAGGGCGCGGGCATGCGGTGCATGGTGCGGGTGGATGCATAGGGTGCAAAAGCGAGACGCACGGGGTGCGTGATGTTGGTCGCGTAGGGCGCGATGTTTATGCTAGCTGGATGTGAGGGCTAACTAGTCAAAGCTGGAATTGGCTGCATGGGATGCAGTGTGATAGAAGCAGATCTGTCTAGAGGTGGAGTTAAGAGCGCGTAAGCACGAAACTCAAAAAAAGATGGTGATGCAGTTCTTGATGAGTTGTTAACTGTCCGGTGAACACAATTGGCGGGGAAGACCGGCGGGGCTGTTGTTGTGGACAACAGATGCCCTTTTTTGTTGTGTAAATGTAGGATCAAGGTGTAGATTATTGAATATTGGTCCAAGATTTAATATTATACTTTCTTTGTTTTCTTGGATGGCTTGTATTGCCATTGGTATATCTATTTGTGTCATTAAATAGACTTTATAGGTTGTAATTAGGGCATGATTAAGAAATAAAATTTGAGTTCTGCTACTCTCCCTTTTAGAAACAATAACATTGTGATTTCTGGATACTAAATTTAGTATCCAAAAAATTTTTGCAAGCATTATGTATTTAGATACTACGTGAGAAATCTGTTGCAAGCATTATGTATTTAGATACTACATGAGAAATCTGTATCGATCTTTAGTGATCACTTACAATAAAATAATTGCTCCAAAATCTTTCAATTGTGCCATAAATTGATCAATCTTAACCTAAATCAACTGTCCAATGCTTTATACTTTACCAAATTATAAATCTTGGGGAAGAGCCAAGTAATTATAACCCTATCTATACATGTAGAGGAGTCAAAAAAACTCATCTCCCAATATCAAACCAGTTACCTAATGTCACTCATTGGCCCAGACAATTCTTTTGTCGAAGTTTTCTCACTGCTCTTTAAAGGAAAATAATAGAGAAATCTTATGCATAAAATCTCAATAGTAACAAGGCAATCCAAATATTTTTTTTCTATTAAAAATAGAAACACTGGACCTCCTAATCCTAGAAACAACATGTCATTCAAAAGGAACTGACATTACTACAGCTATAATAAATAGGAGGGGCACACAAAGAAGAAATATTATAAATTACATGGATATCAACTTGACCTCAAATACACCAAAATTAATTAACTCAAGGATCAAAGCACCGCTTTAAATTAGTCTTCATCCTCCGACAACGAAGAATCCACTTGGAGCAAAAATCTTTTTCATAACATTGACAAAAAAATAACAATTCAGCTAATGGTCATGTTCTCCCAATAGTTACAATCAGTTATAAGTGGAAATGACAATAGTTCACACTTTATAGGTAGGCCAAATTATAAAAAGGATCAAGATAGTAAAATGTATTATGATTAGGATCATAGAATAAAAAAATTTTAAGAAGGATCAACCACGTGAATAGTGATCGCGTTTTGAGGAAAATGCAAAGCAGGAGCACGTTTTATAAGGAAAACGCAAACCAGGCATGCGTTTTTCATGCAAAATGCACAGTAGTTTTGCGTTTTCAGTAGAAAACACAATCGTGGCATGCGTTTTCAGTACAAAATCAGTTATAAGAAAATTTTAGGGCATGTAATATAAGCTATGTAATAAAAATTATATTTCATTTAATATAAAAAAATATAATTAGTAAAAATATGTGTTTTAAGTAAAAGTTAATAGTTATAAAAAATTTAAATTTATAAAAATTATATTTCATTTACTAAAAAAATCATTAATAAAATTATAATAAGTTAATAGTCATAAATAATTTAAATATATAAAATTATATTAATTTAATATAAGAAAATATAAATACTAAAAATAAGTGTTTTAAGTAGGTAAATTTTTTGAAAGTAGCGATTATGATGTCGAATTTAGCAGAAGAAGCATGAATGGGACAAATTTTTAAAAAGAGCGAATTCGCCGAACTGTACCGCGCATTCAGAATGAGCGAGGCTGATTGGCGCATTCAAAGAAAGCGTCTAACCTATTGGCGCATTCTTTGAATGCGCCTAACCGACTAGCACATTTTACTCACCCCTTCCACTCCGTCTGCTATGATTTTCCAATGATTTGTGAGATTTACACGTAGCAATGATATGTGAGTTTTATATATAGACAATTATCAGATTTATATGGGGCCATTCAAAATGGGGTTCACATTATCTGTCCTAATTGAAAAATTATAATTAATGAAAATATAATTTGATATAAATTTAAAATTAATGTAAATAAAATATGTTACTATAATTTATTTTCAAATTATTTTATGTAAGTAATAATTCATAATATATAAATAATTAGAATTTGGAATAATTATTTAATTATAATATATAATTTGTTGTAATTTATAATTAAAGTTAATATATGTATAGTTATAGATTAAATTTTGAATTAAAATTAAAATTATTGACTTTTAACATATTAACGCGAAGAAAATGATATTAACTAAATTTTAAAAGATTTTTAATTGAACATTATATTTCATTTAATATAAAGTAAAAATGCAATAGTAACAATTATTTATTTTAAGTATTGTTAATAGTTTAAATAAATAAAAATAAGAAAAAGTTAATAGTTACAATTATTAAAGAATAATTTAAACGCCAATTTATGGAATATGTCATTTTTCATAAAATAAATTATTTATGTAAATAAATAAATTTATCTAACTAAATAAGTAAATAAAATTGTATAATTATTAATTTAAATTTTTTTTAAAAAGTATAGTTATAGTATTAATTTAAAATTTTTAAAATATATTAAAAATTTTAAGAAAGTAGTATTAATAATGATAAAAAAAATGTCAATAATTAATAAATAACATAAAAAATTAATAAATAATAGAATTATTTAATTTTCTAGAATTTATTTATTTTAAAAAATCACTAAAAATTGCTTTGCTGAAATGTAATAGACCAACATAAGTATTTTTAAGATAAATAGCAGCATAACCTTACATAGCAATACATACCCTTGTCATATATTCACATTATGTCGTATATTCCTTAGTACATATCGTACACGAGCTTGGAGTTGTGTTTGTATTGGACAACATTTGAAGTTGAACTCAAATTCGTGTTGAAGCTGCTTCCAATCTTGTCCATCTAAAAAATCTTTTTCCTTTCCATGTTCAGAACATTGATCATGTTTAGGGCGCCAATAATGGTATAGAATATAATGATCTATTTTATAAAAATCTAAAAGCCATTGATCATATTCTCTCTCCTACTCTGTGTCCCTCTCTTAGTCTCTCTCTCTCTACCTCTCTCTAACTCTCTTTCTCTGCATAAATATATATATTTTTTCTTTGCCAATTGATTCACGGGCCACACAAGCAGTTCACAGGCAAGCTTGCCCGTGACTTTCGCCCAACCTTTTGCCGCAAAATGCTCCGGTGGAGGGGGGCCGGAATGAAGAAAATGCAAAGTTGGTTCGCATTTTCATAGAAAATGCAAGATGTGAGTGCGTTTTGCATGAAAAATGCAATGGAGGTGCATGTTTTCCATTGAATGCGTTTTCTTCAAAAATGCAGCCCTGCTTTACGTTTTCTTCAAAAACGCTATTCTTTTTCACTTGTATGATACTTTTTAAATTTTTTTATTATCATGATCATTTTCATAATTCTTTTTTAAAATTTGATCCTTTTAAAAATCCGGCCTTATAGGTACTATACCTCAAGCAACCGGCCATCAACACAATCAAATTTGGATATGTGCCTTTCCATACCTGCCATCAACACAACCTGCCATAAATGTTATGATGGGTTTAATGACAAGATTTAGACAAATAAATGCATCAACATGCTATATATATATATATATACACACACGCACACATACATATATGCATGAAGATACATTTATTAGTCTAAATCTTGTCATTAATTTCAGCATAATACTCTCCAGCCATATGGAAATTTCCATAAAATTTTAAAATAGCATTTATATGCATATTATTCATACATATATTTTAATTTATATATGAACTCGGCCATCAGTATTAAATAAATAATATTTTTAGCCTCAAATCAAGTGCTAAAGCCAGACACTATAGCTATCATTTTGACTTTTGAAAGCTCAAAGGATGCTTTTTTCCCAAGTTTCAAATGAAAATGACATTTTTTCTAAAAACAAAAAATAAAGTTTGCTAATTATCTTCGCAGATGTTGCTTTCAACTTAATATTATATGCCACAAAAAATGATCTATTGAAAATATATTAGTTCTTCTAAATGTAAGAAATCAGGTAGAATCACACATAATTAAAAAACGAGAGAGAACCCCTTAACCCATCCCCTTTTTATTTTCAGCACCCTATAATTATTATTTCAAATTTAAATAAAAGCAAAAAAAAAGTCTACTGAGGCTCAATTTTGATAGGTTCGGGGGCAAGATCATTTATTCCTTCAAGACTTCTGAGCTGCCGTGTCAAACTTGCATAATCAAGACTGTGCACTGTATAGTCTACATAGCCTCAGATGGCTCCCAACCCATTTTCGTTTGCTCCTATAATCCGACCAAGAAAGTAGAACATGGCCGACCTCTACCGTAACGCCGATCAAGTCAAGTTGTACGCCTCGAACCGCCCGACCTACCCACCTGAGCTCTTCCACTTTGTCGCCTCAAAAGCTCCGAGCCGCCAACTTGCCTGGGACGCCGGCACGGGGAGCGGCCAAGCAGCCGTTTCTCTCTCCTCCCTTTTCGACTCCGTCGTCGCAACCGACTCCAGCCCTGAGCAGATCTCCCAAGCCCCAACCCACCTATCCAACATCCGCTTCGTCGTCACACCGCCCTCGCTTTCCCTCGCCGATCTCCACCGCCTCGTGGCACCACCTGGCTCCGTCGACCTCATAACCGTCGCTACGGCTCTGCACTGGTTCGACATCCCGGCCTTCTTCGAACAGGCACGATCGGTCCTTCGCCGCCCTGGAGGAGTGTTAGCCGCGTGGTGCTATGACAGTATCGTGCTCGTCGACGGGGGGAGGGTGGAGGAAATCTATCGGGGATTGATGGAAGCGATGTGGCCGTACGTCGGTGAGGATATCAGGGCGATGGCTGAAGGGGGATATGCCGGGGTGGAGTTTCCGTTCGAGGCGGTGGAAGGGGTGGAGGAAGGGACGGCACCGGTGAGGAGATTTGCGGTGGAGAGGGAGATGGGGGTGGAGGGACTGATTTCTCTCTTTAAGTCTGGGACGGGGTATCAGAGGGCGAGAGCGGCGGGGGTGGAGTTGCTTACGGAGGAGGTGTTAGATGAGATGAAGAAGGCTTGTGAGGAGGATGGAGAGGAGGTAAAGAAGGTGAAGTTTCCCATTAGGCTTCGAATTGGAAAGATGGGATCGAGCTAGCCGGCATAGTAATTCAGCCAGAGATATTGGGGATTCATGGATCTGCGAGGAGTTGAGAGATTTAACATATTTTTCTTTTGTTTTCTGGGGAATTCTTAGTTGTCCTGTGCAGTTCCTAGCTCCTGTGTTTTTCGTTTGTGTTTAGTGTGTAGTTAATATGTGTTTTTATGGTGGTTTTGATTGCAGATTTTGCAATTCATCCGCTTCCTTCATGTTGCAGTGGTGCTCCGGAGCGGAGCGTAATAAATTTGCTGTTATGGCGGTAAAGGTCCATTTGATGAGGTTCATGTTGACCTTCCCTAAGTGGCAGTGTTTTATAATTTTGTTTAATTATAATTTTACGTATAAATTTTTTTGAAGACTGAATATACAATTTTTAATGACGGAAAATGATATTCCAAAATCTAGGTTAAAGGATATGTATCTAAAAAATTCATTTGGTTAAAACAAATATCAAAAAATTCATTTGGTTAAAATAAAAATCAAGGTATTATTTAAATTGAAAATTTTCAAAATAAAGTTTAGGACCATTCAAACTTCAATATAAAAAGTGATCTTATTTGTATTCAACTGAATTCAAATCAAATACTTTAAATATATTTAAAAATTTTGAGATATTATTTATGGGACCAACCATGTATTCACTAAAATTTGCATGCTTATATATAGCGAGATCGATTAGGTCAATGAGATGAATCCATTGAGCTCAAGATCATTCAACCAAGTCTTTAAAGCACATAAACTCTACATAAATAACATATAGTCAAGTTATTCAATATAGGTCGTCCAATGGAGTGTTACAAAATTTTGAAAGAATTTATTAAAATGTCATTTTCAAAAAACTACAAAAAGTGCCCCTTTTTTTACATGAGAGATGGCTTGACAACTCTAGGTTTAGCATTAGTTCAAATTATTCCGACCCAATTAAGAAAAGGTAAATTTTTAATTTATTTTGTTTTAAACCCATTTGCATTCTTTGGGAGGGTTTTAGTGTATGAAAATAGTTGTATATATTTTAGAATGAGTCCTAAGGGTCTTGAGAGAATTTCGACAAAATATAAGAAATTTCATTATTGGAGCGTCCTAATTTTGGGTGTCCGAGGGCCTCGGCTCTGCTACAGTACCAGATGCCAAATAGTGATATTACAGCGCTCCCGGCTCTAAAATTTGAGATTTTGAACTAGCACTGCAGCTAGACAGTAACGCCGCAACACTAGGCCACTAATAACACTTTATATATATATATATATATATTCCATTGCCATTTGATCCAGCAACCAGTCGAACATGCGAGAGAATCCTCCTTTTTCTCAGAGTTGAAGAAGATGTGATTTTTTACAAATGAGAATAATTGTTGGAGTTTCCTTTGTAGGAATTACAAAACTCTATTGTAAAGAAGTGGATAGTTAAAACGTAACAATAGAGTTAAATATTGACAAAAGTTTAGCATTAGTGATGACAATTGCTAGTGATTGTCGTCGGTGATGATAGTTGAAAAATATAAGAGAGTTATTTAGTTCTCTCAGCTCTTAAACCTCCCTTCTATAGAGAATGATGCCATATTTATAAGCATTTTGATAAATTTGGCCATAATCCAAAGAACTCCATCGTATGGTTCATTGAGAACCGTGCATGTGAGAAGAGAAGCAAGGAGAGAGCAAGGGAGAGAAAAGACATATGTACTTATTTCTCCCAATTTTCTTAGTGGATTTCTTGGTGTTGTGTGGCTCCGTAGTTTTTTACTTATTTAGGGTTTGTCCACGTTAAATTCTGGTATTCTTTATTTTCGCTGCCTTTACTTTCTTGCTTGTTCCGTCATTGTGGTGTTTACTCCTCATCTCCCCAACAGATTGTAGATTTTTTATCAAACATTTGAATATCCTAACGATGCCAAAATTGTGATCTTGGGCTTATTAAATTCTTTTCGTCGAGCCACTCAATTTAATTATTAGCATGCTATAATTAGATGTTGTCTGGTCTATCAATCTATATTCAGAAGTTTCTAAATATAATTCAAATGCATTATTTGAACTTATTTAAAGTTCATCTTATCGAGACATTTCGTTCCAATATACGTTTACTAAAATCAAAGTTCGACTAATCCTGAATTTAATTTTTTAAAAAAATTCAATTTAAATATTACCTCTAGATCCGCAGTGATTATTTAAATTTTCTTTACTTGTATCAAAACTAATGCAATTTTATGTTGCATGTTTAAATATCGATCCTATATGATAAAAAAATATTAGACAATTTTTTCAAATTTAGAATATTACCGTCAATTTCTATAAATGAATTATTTTTTAACTGTCTATCCAATTAAATGATGTAAGTTAAGCAGATCATCTTGGTTTGTTGGTTATGAGCTTTGACTACTAATTAATAAGTCTTGAGTTTGAAGCTGTGTGTATTTGTCTTAAAAGGCTCAAATGTCCAAAAAATTGATATTAATTTATCAACTATTAATTATTTATTTCTTAACTATGTGCGTTTATTGCAATCTTATTCTATATTTGGTTGCATCTTTTTTTAAAAATATTTAGATCAATAAAGTCAAATTTATACACATCATATACTTAAAATTTAAACACATTTTTTTTTAATTAATAGCCAAAACTCGCAACTAAAAAAATCAGGATGAGCTGCCTACATTTGCTTGCATCCAGAACCCACAGCCTGAAAGCAAAATACATGCATCAACGGAGTTGCAAGAAATCAAGAAAAGCGCAAAAAAACAGGAAAAGAAAATGGCCGATCTCTACCGTAACGCCGATCAAACCAAGTTCTACGCCTCGATTCGTCCTAACTACCCGCCTGAGCTCTTCCACTTCGTCGCCTCCAAAGCTCCGAGTCGGCGCCTCGCGTGGGACGCCGGCACGGGGAGCGGCCAAGCCGCCCTCTCTCTGTCCTCCCTCTTTGACTCCGTTGTCGCAACCGACTCCAGCCCTGAGCAGATTTCCCATGCCCCAACCCACCTCTCCAACATCCGCTTTGTCGTCACACCGCCCTCGCTTCCCCTCGCCGATCTCCACCGCCTCGTTTCCCCACCTGCCTCCGTCGACCTCATAACCGTTGCCACGGCGTTGCACTGGTTCGACATCCCGGCTTTCTTTGCACAGGCCCGCTCAGTCCTCCGCCGCCCTGGCGGAGTGTTAGCCGCGTGGTGCTACGGCTACCGTATATTCGTCGACGGGGGGAGGGTCGACGAGATATATAGGCGGTTGGGCGAGGTAATGTGGACTTACATTAGTAAGGATATCAGGGTGTTGGTTGAGGAAGGTTATGAAGGGTTGGAGTTTCCTTTCGAGGAAGTGGAGGGGGTTGAGGGGGGAACGGGGCCGGTGAGGGGATTTGTAGCGGAGAGAGCGATGGGGGTGGAGGGATTGATTGCTCTCACGAAGACTTGGGCGGGGTATCAGAAGGCGAGGGAGGCTGGGGTGGAGGTGCTTACGGAGGAGGTGGTAGATGAATTGAAGATGGCTTGGGATGAGGATGGAGAGGAGGTAAAGAAGGTCAAATTTCCGATTAGTCTTCGAATTGGAAGGATGGGATCGAGCTAGCCGGCATAGTAATTCAGCCAGATATTGGGGATTCAAGGATAGACAAGGAGGTGAGAGATTTTACATATTTTCCTTGTTTTGTGATGAATTCTTCGTTGTCCAGCTCTCTGCATTTGCTTGCCACTCTGCTTTTAGTTTGTGTTTAGAAGAAAATTAAGGCGTGTTTTATGTTTTTTTTTTTTTTTTTTGGAACGGATATCCACCTGCTGTCACCCCTGAAAGGGCATTTGACAGTGTGATTAATTCTCGACTGATCTAGAAGAGGCACCCACCCCAAAAAGCTCCTGACCCGCACTTGATTGAGCTCCACTTAAGAGGCGCTGCCGCTCAAGGGGATTCGAGTATGGGTTGAGGCGCTACCGCTCAAGGGGATTCGAGTATGGGTTGGGGGGTTCCCAACCATACTCGCCCACCAACCAAGCTAAACAATGGTGGGTGCCTCTTAAGTGACTTAGATAAGAATTTTTGTTATGGTAATTTTGCTTGCAGATTTTGCAATTTCATCTGCAATTCATTGGTCCTAATAAATTCGTTGAGTTTTGGAGACCCATTGGCAGGAGAGATTATTCTGTACGGAATCCGAACGTGTTCGGAGGCGAATTCGGGCGCGCCACGTCATCGGATGCACTGGGCCCCGGTGACGTGGTGCGCGGGGATTCGTCTTCGAACACGTTCAGATTCCGCATAGAATAAATTTTTCATTGGCAGTGACTTAGATAAGAATATTTCTAATTTAAAAATAAAAATTGTGGTTTCTCTTTAACAATTTGCTAGCTTTGGTAGTGGCATGTTGAATCTGGATAAAGCGGCAAGACATTTTGTCAGTTTAACCTCTAGATTTTCTCCTTCAAATGATTGCATGCTTCAGTTATATCGATCTCTCTCCAGTAATTTGAAGAAGAATGAAATGATGCTCTAAGGTTTTTATTTACAGTAGAAGATCATCATCTTCATCAAGAATCATAATTTTTCTTTGAAAATTTCATAATTGAACAAAACATTTATTAAATTTATCGAAATTGTACCCAAAACTTAAACCTAAGCCGGATTTAATATTTTAAGGCTTTTTTTTGAGACAGTTTTTTTATTAGTTTTTTAAAGTAATTTTTTAATAAAAAAATTTTCTAGCAAAATTTTTTATATTAGAAAATTATTTTAGAAAGCACTAAGAAAGATGGCCCGAATGAATATTTTTATATTATAAAAAACTTTTGAGCTAAATATTTTTATACTAAAAAAACTGTTTTAAAAAATAATTAGAGATATGTCCAAACGAAGCTTAGTACTCTTATGATTCATATTAATACTTCAGACTTCACATTATACTTTATAAATTATGTAATATTATTATTTTAGGTATGTGCAGAAGAGGCCAGCATAAATCTGATGGCTTGATGCCAAGTCTAGTTGAATCTAAAATAATAGACGACATAATTGTGGCGTGATCGCTTATTAATTCAATGCAATTAACATCGGTTTGAGCCTACTTTCACTCGAATCATCATATCTTGAGCTAACTCATTCATAATAAACTTAAAAAATTAGTTAGGAATATTAAAATATAAGATTAATTCTAAAAATATAATACCTCTTTCTCTCGCTAAGGCTTCGTTTGGGACAGCTTTCTTGCTGCTTCTTAAATCAGCTTTCTAGTATAAAATTTTAATTTTTTATACTAGAAAGCTGCTTTAAGAAGCAACAAGAAAGCCGTCCCAAACAAAGTCTACGACTTTTTTGCTGCTTTTTAAAGCAGCTTTTCAGTATAAAAATTAAAATATTTGTACTAAAAAGCTGCTTTAAGAATCAGCGAAAAAGCTGTCCAAACAAAGCCTAAGTCATTATTTGGGACGATATTCTTACTGCTTGTTAAAGTAATTTTTTAGCACAAAAATTAAAATTTTATATTAAAAAACTATTTTAAGAAGCAGTAAGAAAGCTGTCAAAACGAAGAATAAACCTCTTTGTTTTTTTTTTCTTTTCCATTTATTAGATTCTCCTTCATCATAAGAATGATATATGATACAATTTTTTTTTTATAAAGATGATTATAAAAGTATTATAGAGGAAGTAATTTTTTAAACTGTTGTAGAAAGTAAGTTTCTAGCATAAAATTTTCTTAAAAAGCGGTAAAAAAATATTGACCAAATAGAAATTCTGGTTGCCATTTGATAAACAAAACAATAAGAAAATTGTCTCAAACAAAATTATATTCCGATACAAAATATATCAAGATGAGTTTTAATTTTTTTAAATATATATTGAGATTAATATAATTTTATAAAAAGGAGTGTGTTTTAAATTTAAATTAGCTTAAGAAGTGATGTGTCATCAATAAATTTATCTTGATCGGACACGAATCTCGAGGCAAAATCAACCCCGAAACTTCAACAATTAAATTCAGAAACCGTATGAACTCCGATTTCAACAAACTTATAGTCGAACTGAGCGTCTCGGAAATATGAACCTAACGACACCAAATTCGACTCAATCCGGGCCCAAATGAGTCCAAATCAAGGACCCGAAGAGCTGTTGGAAACCTCGAACAGCAATTTGAGTTACCAAACTGTCTCCGATTTTGACGAGCTTATAGTCAAATCGAGCGGCTCGACGAGATAAATCCAACGGACCCAAGATCGTTGAATTCTGATACCATTAAGACATTCAAATGCTCGATAAACGGTTCATGATCAAGGGATTCAACATCAGCCGTCCATCCGGATCACTCCATAATTGCCCCTGATCCTTCATCTATTTACGGGCTATGCCACTCCAAAAAATCTATAAATAGAGGCCTCATTTTCTCTTAAAAGGGCCCGAAACCAAGAAGAGAAGAGGAGAAGAGAAGTATAGGAGGGAATAACTCCTCCTCGACCACCGCCGGAACATCGCCGGAACTCAGCCGGAACCCCGCCGGAGCACCGCCGGAACACCGCTGGGCGCCCGAGGGACGCCGGAGCTCTGCCCAACACCCGAGTGACACCAAAACTCTACCCGACGCCTGAGTGATGCCGAAATTCTGCCCGACGCCGGAATTCTCCCAAACTTTGGAACGACGCCGGAATTCTTCCCGACCTCCGAAGGACGCTAACATTCCGCCCGATCTCCAAATGACGCCGGAATTCTGCCGGACCACCTCCTGACCTCTGTCACCAGACAACGGTCTTTCTGACCTCCAATGTCAGCCGACTACGGTCCTTCTGACCTCCGTCGCCCGACCAACTAAGGTCTTCCTGACCTCTGTCACCAGACAATGGTCCTTCTGACCTCCCTCGCCAAGCAATGGTCCTTTTGACCTCCATCGCCAGGCAACGGTCTTTCTGACCACGATCTCTGCCGACTACGGTCCTTCTGACCTCCCTCGCCAAGCAACGGTCCTTCTGACCTCCATCGCCAGGCAACGGTCTTTCTGATCACGATCTCTGCCGACTACGGTCCTTCTGATCTCCCTCGCCAAGCAACGGTCCTTCTGACCTCCATCACCAGGCAATGGTCCTTCTGACAATGATCCTTCTGACCTCCGTCACCCGCCGACTATGGTCCTTCTGACTCACGTCGCCCACTGACTACATTCCTTCAGATCAAATGAACATGTCAATAATGATTTTTTGTATCCTCACCATGTAATGTACTCTATAAGATGTACTTTAAGATAAGGCCTTCTCTCAAAGAAGGACCTCATTTGTTATCGACTACAAGTACTAGTGGATTCATTCATGCTGGGCCAGGCCCCGTGGTTTTCTCCCTTTTTTAGGGGTTTTCCACGTAAAAATCTTGGTGTCTTTTATGTATACTGCACCCTCTCTCTTATCTGATTGTGTGCTGGATTTTCGTGCAACGCTAAGACGTAAATTTATATTTCTCTACCACCGCGAATACTCCAGGACGCAACAAGAAGCATGTTAACAAAAGAATTTAAAAAGGAGTAAATACAGAACTTAATTAATCGGTTTCAATAGAAATTGGAACTTCATTAACCGTGATTTTAAAAGAAACCTAATTTTACTTCCCCGATTTCTATAAATTCTTAATTTTTTCTATAAACATTTTTTTTTTCTGATTTGAAAAGCATCCGGAAGATGAAAATTTGATTTCTTAAGAAACCAGATTAAGAAATTTTGGTTTTTTAAGAAACTTAAGAAACATATTTCCAAATTAAACCTATTGATATATATAGATATTACAAAGATAAAAAAATAAAAAGATTCATTTATTTTTTATAATAATGACATAATGCAAAATTGGCATAATTTTTTAATTTGAAAATAGGTTTCTTATGTTTCTTAAGAAACCGGATTAAGAAAATCAGATTTCTTAATTAACCAGAATTTCTTAATCTGATTTCTTCGGATTCAAATCAGAAAATTAAAAAAAAAAAGAGTTAAAAAAAAAATTAGAATTTATAGAAATTGGGGAAGTAAAATCCGGTCTCTTTTAAAATAACGATCAAAGTAGAAACTGGATAATGAAGTTCTGGTTTTTATTAAAATCGGATAATTAAGTTCCGTATTTGCTCTTTTTTAAATTCTTTTGTTAACCTAATTCTTAAACTAATTTAAATTTAAAATACGCTCATTTTTATAAACCCTTTAAAATATCATGTATAATATTCATTTTAATATGAATTTAAAATTTTTAAAATTATTAAAATATATTTTATGTCAAAATATTTTTTATACTTTTCTTTCTTTGAAATCATTCTCTTACGTACAATTTTTAAGAAGCAGCAACAAATATTCGGAATTTAGCATTAGAAGCGTAATCAGCTAAAAATTTAAGAAGCAGCAAACCAGCCAAAGGGTTAGGCGTATTCATCAAAACGCTAAACCAAATGGCGTAGTAACGGAATGCGCCAGAATGATACGCGCATTCCAAAGAATGCGCCAAAGTAGTCGGGGCATTCTTAAGAATGCGCCAGATTGATCGGCGGATTCTTAAGAATGCGCCAGATTGATACGCGCATTCCAAAGAATGCGTCACAGTAGTCGGCGCATTCTTAAGAATGCGCCACATTGATCGGCGCATTCTTAAGAATGCGCCAGATTGATCGGCGCATTCTTCACGTTTCTCCGGTTTTTGTCCGAAGCAGGGACCAGATCCGTGAAATACGCGTGGTGCGGGAACCAGATCCAGGATTTACGCTTGGCGTGCGAAAAAAAATGCAAGCAGAGGCAGATTTTTGGCTTATAAATAGCCCCCAATGTATCATAGAAATCTCACATTCTGAAGAGCTCTCCGGATACAGAAGGTTAGGCAGTTGTTAATTTTTTTTTTTTTTGAAAGCTGTTAATTTTGTTAGTTTATATGATTAGTGAAACTATGTGATAGAAGTTTTGATAGTTATTTTTTATATTTTCTTTTATATTCACATCTGTTGTTTTGATTTTTGTTGTACTTAGAAGATAAATTATGCTGGTTCTTACAAAGTATGTTTATGTGATTAGTAAATTTTAAATGGTATTGTTTTGAGGTTACCAAGGCAAAATCTCATCATTTAGTGACACCTGATTGCAAAGTTATTATTTATTTACAAGCATATAATGTTATTTACATATGAATATATTTTTTTGTATTTGTAGTGCGTAGTAAAAAAGAACAATTATATCCTGAATTCTTTGAAGCAATTATGTTGTAATTTATTTTTGCTTGTTAGAAATTGTGGAAGAAGAGTTGATTGCAATGTAGATTTATATATAAATTATTTTGTTAGTAATATCAACTGTTCTTTTATTATCATATAGCAAAACAGAAATGCAAGAAAAGTTAGTAGATCTAAAATTTTTAAGAGCAAAAGGTCTCATTTTTCATAGGTAATGTTGACTGCAATGTTGAATAATTTTAACATTGTTTTGTAAAATATGAAATATTAATTTTCTTAGCATATGGCCCAAAAAAATATGAAATATTATGGAATTGATAGCTTATGCATTTGATAGTTTAGATGATTTTATTTATGAATTAAGTAAAATAATTTATGACATGTTTGAGAGGAGTACAATATTTTATAAAATTGGTTGAATAGTACCGCGGGTATTGCAACTCAACTATTTTGCTAGGAAAAACGCATATTTTGATTACATTAATTTTTTAAAATCTATGAAAAAGCACAAGAAAGCAATAAATAATTATATGAAGATATCCTATGAGTGTTTAAATTTATCAAAATTTATTTTAAAAATAAACTAACATAAATTCCTTATATACAATATTAATCTAAATTTTTTTCTCTATCATTAGATCTCTAACATTATATCTCAAATTATCCTATAAGTTGAAATAGAAATAGATAAGCTATGGTAATATTAATTTACGAAAATATTAAATATTATTGAACAAACAATTTTCATTAAATCTTTTGTGTATTAATGTTTGAACAAACAAAAATATAGTTCTGTCATATTTTACAAAGAACATTTAATATTTTGAAAAAATGAATGATTACAGTAAGCTTAATATGATATAATATATTTAAGATTATAAAGTTAAATAAGAATATAATATTAAATAGTACTAAATTTTATTTGATTAATAACTTGTCAATTTTTTATCAATTTATGTTTATGAAATTATGAAATTTTTTTAATAATTAATTTTATATATGATATATGATATATATATATATATATTACAAAATGCACTTTTCTTAATATTAAATATATTGTCTTATAATGCATTAATAATATTGAGAAGTATAGTTAAGTAAATTTTGTAATATAAAAATTTTTATTAATGAATGATATATTATGATTAATGTTAACTTACATTTTAGATTAAAGGACAACTAAAATAAATAGAAATAAAATTAGTGATTATTTTGGAAAGAAATACAAACTAATCAGTCTACATTAAATCCCTTCAATTATGATAAACCTAAGTTTTAAATTTTAGAACTCTTATCTAAATGCATGCAAAAAGATTTGAAAATATAATGAAAATAAAATTTTAAATTTATGAAGGTTAAATTATAACCTATAGTTTTATAACTCCTAAATAACATCAAAATAAAATAGAAATAATTCTAGAAAATTAATAATAGATTAAGTAAAGGGTAAAGTAATTTTCCACCAAATTTTAAGTTTTCCATCAAAAACTTTAAATTCATTTTAATTAGATCAAACAATTAGAGATAATTTGAATAACTGAAAAATATTGATTATAATGTACTCTATTCAAAAAAGTTAAATGAAATCCTATTACTAAGGTTTAAGTCGTGTATAAACTATGGTAAATTTAGAATCAATATGATGAATATAATAATTGTAATCTATTGTTGTAATAATTAGTTTCATATATTTATGATAGCATGTCACGATTACTGTTATATTATGGGGGAGTGTTGCGTATTGCGGACGAGTTCACACCCACTTATATTGGTGGAAGCAATCGGCCACTCCTCGTTGAAGAGAACATATCGCTTGCAATGTTGAAACAACGCATTATGCGTGCACTTAGGATAAATTCAACAACAAACAATGTTAACATAACATGTCGCTTCCGTGATAATGGTGGGTATTGCGCGACACATGTCACGGATGATGAGATATGTGAGTTCATGTTCCTAGAAGCTATAAGTCATACTGTCATAGTGTACGTGGAAGTTGAAGAATTAAATTATACCGATGTTGCCGGTCCATCTACCGAAGTGCAAGTGTGAGTATTAACAACCATATATTGTGTTGCTTCATTGTAATTAATTCACACACCTAAATAATTTTTTATATAACATAGGCCCACCATAACCCCTGTTAACATACGGGAAGCTAGAAGAACAAGCTCGAGTGATGTGCAATATGACTTTCATGGCCGCCTTAGTTTGTCGGAGCGACCGACATATGTGCAAGCACCGTTGAATTCACGTTCTAGCGTGAGTGAACGGCCGAATTTGCATCAGACTTTTCAAAATCATAATTTTATGCCAGAGGGGTTTAATATGGATAACGATGACGCTGATTCATACAGAACTATGGATAGTGGTAGTACTGATTCATTACCGGATGGTAGTCAACCTGACTATGAAACAGATGAATATATGAGAAATTATAATAATGAGGAAAGTAATGGCGATGAATTCATTCAAAGCCATGCAAGACAAAACTTAGATGGAATTGAAACAATGGTTGCAAATAATGAATTCATAGAAACCGTTCAAACAACCCAACAATGGGATGGTGATGAACAATTTGATGCTCCATCCGTTAACATAGTTAGCTCAACAGAATCAAATATTCCATCCGAACTGTATGAAGGTCAAATATTTCATAGTAAGGAAGACCTACAGGCTGCAATTAATGGATGGTCAATAACACACAATGTTCAGTACGTTAATTCAACTTCTAACAAGAGTCGTCTCACTATTATATGTAGCCAACATAACAATCTGCATAGGTCATGCTTGTGGAGATTACATGCAGCACGAAGTAAAATACTAGGTGGTTTATGGAAAGTAGGAACTTTCGGTCCTCCACATACCTGCACCCAACCTATATTAGCTGCCGGTCATCAAAATTGCACGTCTAAGTTCATATGTAGGCACATCATGCCAATCATACGACAACAACTAGATATGAAACCAAAGGAGATAATTGCTAGAATGGAGTCGAAGTTTGAAATGAAGATTACCTACATGAAGGCGTGGGATGCTCGTAGAAAATCAATCGAAGCTATATTTGGTAGCTACGAGGAATCTTACCGCTCTCTACTACGCTTCATGGAAGGAATACGTCTTTCTCAACTAGGAAGTATCTACAATGTTCAACTGGTTGGAGGTTCACGCTTCAAGTCTATATTCTGGGCTTTCGATCCATCCATTTCTGGATGGCAACAGTGTCGGCCAGTCCTTAGCCTTGATGGAACTTTCCTTCTTGGAAAGTATCGTGGGACCCTTCTTGCTGCTGTAGGAATTGATGGCAATGGTGGACTTTTTCCTTTGGCTTTCGCAGTTGTTGAATCAGAGAGTAACGATTCTTGGGTTTGGCTCAGATAGACATTCTACAGAGACTCATACGATGACTTGGCCCCTGAGATTTTCCTTCAACATGTTCGGGCATACATCCTATTCATGATTGGTTGCTTCCTCATACCAGATACATCAAGGAGTCATGTCTCGTTACAGTGGTTACCTTTGCTTGCAGATGTGGATACATTTAGCAGGATGTCCATAGGTGGTGCGGTTCTTGCACATCTTTACAGAGAGTTGTGCTATGCGACTAGACCGACGAGGACATATATCGCTGGTTGTGTAGCACTGTTGCAGGTATGGTCTTGGGAAAGATTTTACATTGGAAGGCCTACACTACGAGTCCCTCAAAATTTTGACTTAGCTGGGCGACTATTGGGTTGCAGGTGAGCATTTAATATTTATTTAAATTCGAAATATATGTTAATAACAACTCACTTAAAAATTGAGCAGGTGGGTTGAAGATAGGATACGTGAGCTTCCATCTGGAAACATATTAACCTATCGGGATGAATTTGATGGTCTACGGATGAGTCAGGTTTGACAAATAAGATTTATTTTAAAAATCTACTATAAATTTAAGATATTATTGATCATTTTATTGCTTAAAATTTTAGGTTTCAATGACTCCATATACACAACAACTTCTGGATTCTCTGCCCATACAATGTAAGGATGGTTGGGAGATTTGGAGAGCAAGGGTACCACTTATTAGTTGGAAACGTGCGGAGTGGCACCTCCCGAATCGTGTCATGAGACAGTTTACAGGAGTACAGTCCATCGGTATTGACCCGATGGATCAAAGTTTTTGTCGCATAGATGGTCGTGGTAGAGCAGATATGGACTGGACCGTACAATATCGTGACTACCTGCAGATATGGGAGGATAGGAGGGCATATGTGGTGCCAATTACTCCACAAGAAGGAAATGGTAATCGACAGTTAGGTTCTTACCTTAGGTGGTATAGATCTTGGGCTTCGATCTACCTTCTACAGCCACAAACTGAGCCTCCAGAGACTTTCTTCCCAAGATCACCAGGAGAAAGATTAGTGGTACGTATGTTTAATTATGATAGTTTTTAATGTATTATGATATTGCTAATGACTTCCTCATTCCACTATAGGCCGATTACTACATACGGTCTTCTGCGATACTTGAGCCGCTTGCTGGGGGGAAGGACAGAATGCTAGTTCTTTGCAGTTAGCTGTTGACCAAGTCGTTGAACTTTCTGCCAGAGTACAGCGATCAGTTTTTATTGACTACACCACCTTTGACACATCTACAGAAGAGGCAACACAAACGAGGGAACGTGGAACGGATTCACAAAGAGCTCACGGTGCTAGACGATCAACCTCTGGTGCTCCATCCCATTCGATAGGTAGCAATCACCGACAGCCTGTTGAGAGTGATCCGCCTAGGCATTCTATGTACACTCCGTCCATTGGTTATGACCTCACTGGTGCCGGTCCTTCCTCTAGACATTGGAGCCCATATGGTGGACAATCAGGTGAACCAGGAGATGTACATTACGGTACACAATCTCAATAACCCACAACATATTCATTATTTTCAATGGCAATTCCTGAGTGGATGTCATCAGTTGGCTTGCCATCATCCCCCACGCAGCAGGACAAAATGTTAATGGGGACGTATCCATCACAACAAGGACTAGAAGTATCACAGCAGCCTGCCCAAGTAGATCAGCAAGAGGAGGATGTGTCAGAGGAGCAACAACTTCAAAGGAGGCGACGAAAGGCCCCTAATAGATATACTCCAGGGAGTGGGGCATTACCCAGGCATCGTTAGATGTATTTTTCATGGTGATGTTTATGTCATTATGTACGTAATAAATATTGTATTTCATATTGTTAATTTATGTTTTCTTAATATTTTCGTGTTACATTAATGTTCCTAAAAATTTTAATCAACTTAACTAAGAATTTAAGTTTTTTATATTCTATCATTTAAAGTAATTAAATTAAATTTTTTTTATTTATCAGTTATAGAATTTTTTTCACTAACATTACAAGTAATTCAAACTCTTACTTTTGAAAGCTACAAAAGAAGCTGGTATATAAGGAAGATCCACTCAATCAGAGAATCTACTACTTCAGCTACAATACTCAATAATGTACACGTCCGTTATGGATAAGTTCAAAAGGGTTCCCACAAAACAAATGATTGCAGAGGGAAGTACCCGATTACATGAAAGTTTGCCTTTTGCAACAGATGAAAGTCTTGAGGCTAAGGTAACATCAAATGAACTATTCAGGTGTGTTATGCATAGTTGGGGGGAAGATGAGGATTACTTGCTATGGCACAAGCATGATGAAGTAAAAAATATAAAGCTGGCCCGAAACTTCGAGATGTGGGTTGGACATGTCTACAAGAAAGATTTAGAAGTCATGACGGCCACATTGTATCATTAGATTTTCTAAAGACACGAATTCGTGAACTTGGTCGTGACAAAGATGGTATAGTTGAACCGGGGTTTGGAAAATCCATGCTTGACATAGATCATTGTATTCTATATTGTTACTGGTCCCATAAACATGATCATTGGCTTTTAGATTATTATAAAAGCCTTATACGATGTTCTGAACATGAGAAGGAAAAATATTTTCTAAATAGGGAAGATTGGCAGCAGGTTCAACAAGAATTTGAGTGCGAGTTCAAATATTGTCCTACACAAACACAACTCCAATCTCGTGTGCGGTATCTATTAAAACATATGTAACATCTATTGTGTAGGCACTTGTTACCTATTACTTTTACATCTATTTAGAGGAAGCTATGTATTGCTATGTACGATTACTCTCCATCTTACTATGTCAGTTTGTAATTTTCATAAATTTAATAGTAATTATCAATGGCTGTTTTGTGAGCATATTTTTTTATTTACATCACATTTTTATTATTCAAAAGTCTTCTGTAATTACTCAATCAAATCTAGATTTATCTTATATTTTCATTATATTTATAACACTCAATACTGATTCAAGTTCACATTCAGCTCATAATGTCATCATCATCAAGGTCTTCCTCAACAAGGCTATCTGCAGCTAGAGATTTACTTCATATAATACCTAGGAAGAAGTTGATCTTGGATGGTACTATTAGATTAACGGAATGTCAATCGTACCCCGCTGATGATGTCCTAGAGGAGAAAGCAAGATTGAATGAGATCTTTCGATGTTGTATACATGAATGGTCATGGTTTGAAGATGGTAGATTATGGGATACATACGACGAAGTCATCAAATGTGCTTATCCCATGTATATGGATGGAACAAAGTTAAGTGCGATGGGTTGGAAATTTGTTCAGTAAAGGTTTAGGGATCAATGTGGCCATCTCGCTCCTATAAGCATTCTTATGAGCAGAATTCGTGAAATCGGACGCAAACAAGATGGTTCTGTTCAGGTTATTGTTGAAAATCCTACAACTGATGTAGATCACTGTATTCTTTATACTAAATGGCATAATCTGTCAGATGCATTCCTCTTTGAATCATACCGTAAGCTGAATATAGTCGGTGGTCAAAAGATGAAGGAGTTTCTAAATATAAAGGATTGGCAATACATCCAACTTAAGTTTTCAGAAACATTCATATGATGTCCAACTCTGACCCAACTCCAAGCACGAATGCGCATAGTAATGCCCAATATGTAATGACAATATTTATTGCATAAGTATCATAATGTATTTCATGTTGTTCTTTTAAATTCAGCTATATTTTTCATGAATTTATCCATTCTTGTCCAACTTTTTTAATTAGTCAATATTACTTTATAAATATGTTTACTACTCATAAAAAATTTTAATTTCAGAAAAATATATTTTAAAATAGTTTGTTATTTTTTTTCCAAATAAAATTGTTTGAAATAATTTTTCCACGATATTTATTTATTTTTTGTCAAAATATTCAAATACAATTATTTCCTTTAAAAATAAATACAACAAATTAAATTAATAATTTTAATAAATATTCTAAATTAAATCTAAATTAAATCTATAATTATTCTTTATATAATAATAAAGAAATTTGTCATAAAAATTTTATGTTAAAATTATATTTTATACTGAAATTAAATTAAATGTAAAACTATATTTATATATATATATTTAATATGATATAAAGATTCTTTCAAAAAATATTATAAAAGATATTTCAATATCATAAATACATTAAAATAGACTAATTCTTTTTAAAATTTTTGTGTTTAAAATCATTTATTTTTAAAAATAAAATATCATCTTAATATAATTTCATTTAATAGCCTTTAATTTTTTCTTATAAAAAATATTTTATCAATTTCAAATAAAGTCAAATTAATTTCTGTGAACAAAGAACTATAAGACCTCTATTATTAGGCTCCCTTATATGATGACAAATAATTCATGAATGAATAATTATGTTGAAAGAATCTTAAATTTTAAAAAATGATGCATAATGTCTTGTTTTCCGAGCCTCTGAACGAAACGAAAATGATGCAAAATTTTTTTTTTCTTGATGAATACGCCTAATAGATTGGCGTATTCTTCACAAAAAAAATTTGTGAAGAATACGCCAATCTATTAGGCATATTCTTCACTACGCCATATTTAATGGCGTATTTGCTGCTTTCTAAATTTTTCTCTGTACACGCTGCTTCTCCTAAATTAAGGGCTAGTTTGGTTTAGTTTCTACTTATGAAAAAAGGAGTTTTAAAAAAAAATGTTCAAAAAATGGAGTTTAATAAAATGGAGTTTGAATAATAGTATATTGTTTGACTAATATTTTTATAAGTGCTTATTAATACGTGAAATTAGTTTTAAATTGTTTGTTTAGGAATTTAACTTTAGCGATTTTATTATAAATGACTAAATTACCCATATATAAAATTGAAGAATATGTAATTACTTTTTCTTTTTACAAACTAATATATATATATATATATATATATATATATATATTAAAAAAAATTTCTTTTTACTAACTTATAGTAACAAGAGGAATTACATTAATAACTTATAATTTCTAAACATACAACATATTTTATACAGACAAAAATTTAAAATTTAAATTATATTTATTTAAAATTTTACTTACAAATTACAATATTATTTCTTTGATTTTAAAAAATCATTTTTAAGTCTACAAATATACTTAAGTTGGTAAATGAATTTATGTTGGTAGTAAAAAACATTTTTTTAAGTAAATATTATTTTAAGCTTACTTCTTCTCAAATCAATATGTCTATAATTTTTTTAAATATGAATCTTATAAACTTTCATATCATATTTTTTTTACTTCACCTCTACGCAAAATAATAAAATTACGAGATTCATATTTGGAAAAAAATTTTGAGAATAAAAAATACAAAATCTCATCCGTATACAAGGAAAAAAACAAACCTCAAAATTAGATAGTGGCATCTGTACTGTACTTAAATTAATTACACATCCAAATTGCACACATAAGACTACAAATTGTAAAGAGAACTTTATAAACCTTAAGTTTAATTATTACATTTTTTAAAACATTTATTTAAAAACTCCTCTAGGCTACAATATATGATTGTGATAGAATCAGCTTAATTCAAATCTTAAAAAACACAAACTATAATAACTCATGTTTAATTTTAAATAAATAAATTCATACAAGTTTAACCACACAATAGAGCAGCCAACCCAATCCCATAATAGAAGCCATCTACAATATTTCTTCCATGCTCAGCTACGAAATTAATAAAAACTCTAATAAGAGCTAGAAGAAGTTCTTCAGAAGTTGAACTTTTTCTCCACTTAATTTTAGCGCTTGATAGGATTAAAATTATCATAATTGGTATTTAAGAGAGAGAGGTAATCAAGATAACCCAATCAGGTAATGGTAACAAGTCAACCAGACACTTATTTTCCACATAAGACATAGTACACGTCTAAAGCCTAGTAAAACAGGAGATAATCCTTAACTTGTAAACACATAATAGCAAAAGGTCAATAAAAATATTTCAAGGCTATTACGAACCAAGAATGACAAGGAAATTCTTCAACAGGATCTACGGGTTCAAGGGACATAATTGAGCCATTTCCCAATTATAAACAATAGCAAGAAATATGTATCGCCAATGGATCAGGAGACTGAAGTATCACTTTACATGCAGCTGTATTATTGTGGGCTCAGACTTCTGATATCAGCGAAGGAACAGGTATGGTATCAGGATTTTGTTTTAGCAGGCTTTCCCAACTTCATGAGTTGAGGCAGTTTCCAATGATTATTGGGTTCCTGTTCAAAAAACATATAACAAAATATTTTCAGATTTTTTTGGCAAATAACTTGTAAAATCATATTAAAAAAAAAATTCATTTTCATTATACCTGTTATAACTGTATAGTTCAAATGCAATTTTGTCTCTTAGTTCAATCATTTCATTCACCCCTTCACCATCTACAAACTCTACTTCGGCATCTAACTCATTACTTCGTTCAACTTCCTCTCCTACTCTGCATTCATACGCCTCTGGATGAATAAAATTTTCATCATTGTCACAGTCTGAAAATTCAGGATCATTCCGTGATATATGTCGTCGAATATAATTATGTAATCTCATGGTACCAACAACAATCAGGCGTTGCTTATTAAAGCTATAATTAGGCATATCTCTTAATATTCCCCATTTCTTTTTCCATACACCAAAAGCACGTTCAATGACACTTCTTAATGATGAATGTCTATTATTAAACAGTTCCTCATGTCCACTTATCATTCTACTACCTCTTCTAAAATCTGGTATGTGATATCTTGTCCCCAAATAAGGCTTCAAATATCCCCTTTGTAAAGGGTAACCAGCATCAACTAAGTAGAACTTTCCTGTTCATAAATTTATTATTCAGTATATAACATAAAAAAATAAAAACAAACAATAATTTAATTCTATAAATAATAAATACCTGAGGGTGGCACAGGAAAATTATATTTTGGATCCATCACCGCATGTTGAAAAATACGCGCATCATGCGCCGAGCCCTCCCAACCAGGTGCAACAAATGTGAAACACATGTTGAAATCACACGCAGCCATCACATTTTGTGTTGGTGAATGATGACGTCCAATATAAGCAACCTGTTCTTCAACAGGTATGCGTGCATCGACGTGTGTGCCATCAATAGCACCAATGCAATCTTTGAAGTATGACATGTATCGTGTGTCATTCCTAATTTGTGCTGGAATATCATGAAAACACTTATCTATAGGTGCAATAATCTGCATGGATAACCGAACTAATGCTTGTAGACCATTATAAAAAAACCTACTAACCGTTTCTGTAGAGTGTTGAAAACGTTCACATGTCGATCTAATACTCTCATTATGTCCCAAAATATATAAAGTAATTGCAAGTATCTCTCTACTAGTAGTTCTACGAGATCCATGTAACCCATATGATGATTCCAGCAAAGATAATAAGTCCATAAAAATAACTTGTGACATTCTGAACATGTTATGAAATCTATTTGGATGGCCATGCAATAATTCACACACCCATTTATCCCGAGTTTGAGTAGATGTCATGCAAGGACTCTTACAAACATACAATGCAAAGTAATCATGAATTACACATGTCGTTGTAAGTAATATATGAGTAAATTTTGCCACCCCTTCACGCTCTTTCGATGTATCATCAAAAACTTCTTCTTCATCAAAAATCAATGAATCCTCTGACATGATTGATCTGAAACAATATAAATGATACATATTAAGAAAGAGGATTACAATATATATATATATTGTTGCGGACTCAAATATACGCGGCGATAGAATTTAAATTTCCGTCTCAGCGTTGTACGTATATCCATCACACAAACAGAATCGGAATAGTAACACCAGGATTTTTACGTGGAAAACCCTGGAAAGGGAAAAAACCACGGGGCCGTGCCCAGTTGAAAGAGTTCCACTAGTGTTGTTTGAAATACAAGGCTGTTCGTCCTTTAAATTCAGGACGATCAGATTACAACGAGTATCAGTTACAAGGACAAGTAGAGTTCCGATGTCACTCGGGGTGTCGAGCAGAATTCCGGCGTCACTTGGAGAGAAGTCCGGCGTCACTTGGAGAGAAGTCCGGCGTCACTCGGGCTTCGGGTAGAATTCCGACGTTGCTCCTGTGTTGGGCAGAGCTTTTTCGTCCCTCGGGCCCCTGGTGGTGCTTCGGTGGTGATCCGGCGGTGTTCCTGCAGAGTTCCGGCGGTGTTCCGGCGGTGGTCGAGGAGGAGCTATTCCCTCCTAGGCTTCTCTTCTCTTCTTCTTCTTTTCTTCTCTTCTTGGCTTGGGTCCCCTCTTAAGAGAAATGAGGGGCTATTTATAGTTTTTCTGGAGTGGCATAGCCCATAAATATGTGAGGGATCAAGGCCAAATAAGGAGTGATCCGGATGAACGGTCGATATTGAATCCCTTGATCGTGAGCCGTTTATCAAGAATTTGAAGGTCTTAATGATATCAGAATTCTGCGATATTGGGCTTGTTGGATTCGTCTCGTCGAACCGCTCGATTCGAGTATAAGCTCGTCAAAATCGGAGACCGTTTGGTAACTCAAATTGCTGTTTGATGCTTCTAACAGCACTTCGGGTACTTGATTTGGACTCGTTTGGGCTCGGATTGAGTCAAATTTGGTGTTGTTGGATTCGTATTTCCGAGACGCTCAGTTCGACTGTAAGCTTGCTGAAATCGGAGTTTAAATAGTCTCTGAATTAATTTTTGAAGTTCCAACTTGAGTTTTTCCTCGAGATTCGTGCCCGATCAAGATAATTTTCCGATGACGTATCATATATATATATATATAATGTTTATAAAACAAACCAATGTAATAAGTATGAAAATTTAGAAAGCAGTACAAGTTCTTTTCCTTCAGTTCTTGTTCTGTTATTGCTCTTTCTTTTCATGTTTTATATTTAAGCAACCTGCTCTTCTACTTCTTTCATCTTTAGTATAATTGAGTGTAGTATTAGCTTAGAACACCCTAAATTTATGAAAGCTAGAAAAATGCTTAACGAGAACTTATTCTCTGATCACTCAAAAAACGCCTAACAAAACATTATAGCATTGCACCTCTATGTACTTTCTTTTGTGCATGTCTAAGCTTCTTTGATAACGGATAATGCTATGCTAATGACTAACAAGTTATGAAATGACTATTTAATATAACTGTTATTATATTTTAAAGTGGAATATAAGTTTTTTTTGGTTGGCGATGCCCCTAAGGTAGCAATAAATAAAACCTTCAAAATGCTAGAGAAGATCACCATGAAAGAGGTTATCCATAAGATAAAAGACCAGACTATATGTAGAGTTTGTCAAACAGATGACTACGTTCAAAGGAAAAATTCTGTTCTATTACTCCACTCTTTCATTTATAAGGAGATCCACATATTGGATTTACTTTTGAAATTACATGTATAGGAGATCCTCAGATTCTTTCTTATTACTCAACTCATCTCTAAAGAAAATAACAGATATATCCTTAGTTGCTTCTTTAGCCAAGATCAAATAACACCAAATTTCACGCCAAGAACAAATACCATCTAATGAAGCAACATCTCTGAAGAACTAAACAATCAACTTTTAACAACTAATATCATCAAACAACAACGAGAGTAATTAGACAAATGCAACCAATTGCTAATAACAACTCACATTATATAATGTAGAAGTATACAATAACTTAGTAAAATGTTGAGGCAATGCAAGTCAAGAAATACTAAGTTCTTCATTGATCAAAAAAGCCCATGAACACGATACATGAAAGACTAAGCATCTTATAAAACTTAGAAAGAAAAGATATCCAATAAGAGCAAAAATATAACTTGCACAATATACTTTTTCCGGGTTCCAGGTTAGCTTAGCAAACAAGTTTCACATCTTTAAAGGCTTGAAGTCTAAGAAGTTCAGACTTACTAAGTACTGTAGCACACCTTTTCCTGATTATTAAGATTGTTATTGATGTCTTACATATCTTTAATTTCTTATTAAGCAGAGAAGTATATTGTTTGATTGTTAAGATCAAATAAAAAATCTTTTGGCTACTACTTTTCAAAATTACAAGTCCTTGGATGAGAACTCTTCAACAGGACTTGCAAACTTCTTTGGTCCAACTCTAGAAACTGCTTCACCTGCATTAACTCCTGCAATAAAACTCTTCAGCCTTCTGCATGATATACTCTCTCAAGAAGGTCAAAACACATTGCGGAACTATTTCAAGGTAAGCTATAACCTATCCTGGGAAGGTTTAGTACTTTCTCAAAGTCTAGTATTTTATTTTTACAGATTTTTTTTTCTCTTAAGTAAAGGGTTATTGTTTTTAATTTGTATTTCAAATTGCAGCTTTCTTTCCCGTTTCCTTTCTCTAAACTTTTGAATAATTTATTTGAGATAATGTCATTTCCTTTATAGACTGCTGCAACAAAGAGGTGTAGAAGATATTTGGTAGACACAGAAGAATTCATGTCAGACAACTGTGATGTCACAGAACCAATCACGATCTCAACTGTTTATTCTAAAATGAGGACATTATGTTTGAATATAAGTGGCGAGATTCAAGCTGATATGAAAATTCAGAACAAGAACATACTTCGCAGGTATTATCTCTGCAGCGGCCCGATGTCTTTATTTTGGAACAATGAGTTCAAAACGCCAGTTTTTGTTTCATAATAATTAGTTTTCATTCCAGTTGCATTGATCTCCCAAATACAGCGACTTCTATTTATAATGTACAGCTCTGTCAGAGGCTTAGGAATTTCCTATCAGCTTTTCCACCTTCCAAACCAGCTCCACATGTAATTGAACTGCTAGTTGTTACTGCTGACTTTGAAAGAGATCTCAAAATGGAATGATGCGGAAAAATGGCTTGTTAATAAGCAAGTGGTTCATGAAAATGGATTAAGGAACAATTCCGTGCAGTATCAGTGCCGTAAGTTGGTGAATTCCAGCTGGGCAAGGATTGCTCCAGAATCCATTACTATAGATCAGAAACCTTTTGTAAAAAATCATCAGTCTCTGAGGGTTTTCCTTCTGGAACTACAGGTATTGTTGCTATTTTTATGCATTCCCTACTAAAGAAAGTAACTACATAGGCTCTTGGGCTAGCAAGGAGACAGAGCAAAATTCTCAATTTTATAAACACCAATAGCATGTAACACATACATTTGTAACAACCAACACAATATGAAGAAATAAGTTACAAACTAACCAAACTACATGAAAAATGAGTGAACCAATTGAACATAACTATGTCTAGAACAGTGTTAACAAACAATCTTCAACCTAAACAAACACAATGTAAACAGATCAGTTATAACATAAACTAAACACATTAAGGAGTACTACAAGAACATTACATCTCCTTAGAAGGGTTTTAACAATAATTTCTATCAAATCTCCTTCGAAGCCACCAAAGTCTTCTTTCAATCGGCATTACCATGAATATCTCCCTGTTATTCTTATCTTTGAAGTATTCTGTGGCAAAGTCATACAACTCGAAATCATCAAATATATCAGGAATTTTGGAGATCTCTTCGAAAACCTCTAAGATAGAAAATGTTCTACGATTGTTATTTGATGTACTTATGGCAGAACTTATAGATTTTGCAGCATCCACGAGATCCTCAACATGATTTAGAAAAAGTTCTCTAGTCCCCGACTTAGGAGTTCTAACTCTTTTCCTTCTACGCAACAATGTGGCACTTTGTTGTGATCTTTGTGAATTATAGTTGCCTATAGGCTCATTTGTAGGAACATGTGAAAGATTTGTTTGTTCATCTTGCGTGTAGTCTTCTTCAGATGAGATTGTTTGATCGTCATTTAGTTCTGGGGGAAGTACACCAGAACTAGGAATCCAAACATTCTCCCCAGTTGCAACAATACGACGGAACATAATATCTAACTTTTCTTCCAACTCAGGTGGTATTCCATTGAAACGAAACTTCTTAGCATTTGGCATTACCTAAAGTACAAGAAATGATTAATTATGAATCAGGTGTTATACTACGTAAGAGTTGTTTCGAAATTAGAATATAAAGTGAATGATTTCAAATTTGAGTGGTACCTGCAATTTTTCATTCCACCAATCATTAGAAGCATCAACTGTTTTTTTAATTGGATTCCAACCAATGCCAGTCTCGCCTCGCAACAAATCTTTCCATATCTTCCATTCCTTCTTTAATTGGTCCCACTTATTTTTAAGCTGGGTTCGGTCATAAGTTCTTCCAGTCCGTTCGTTAAAATGTTTAAGTATATTTTTCCAGCCTTCCTTAGTAAAATGCGTAGTCGGTCTATTCCCAAGTTCTATTTCTCTTATACATATATCACAATAAATTAAAGTACTATCTATGTCCCACGTTGCAGGTGCACATCCTTCTTTTTGGTTTCCCATCTAGAGGTTTAAAAAAAATAATAGTAAGATGTTAGTAATATTTATTTTGCTGGTTATATTAGTGGTATAAAGAATTGATAATCGTAGGGTATTGGTTATGTTAGAATGTATAAAAGTCCTAAAATCTACAAAGCATTTATAGCCTTTAAATAGTAAAAATAATTATTTAGAATATTCTTATCAAATATCGATGAGAATATAACCTCATCAGTCTATCTTTAAAACAATAATTTTTTGTATTATGAAAATAAAATCATTTGTTTTGTATAAGACAATAGATATTGTACCAATTTGTGCCTTATGATAGCTAGAACAGATAAATTTTTTGCAAGAAAAAAAATAGGCCTTAAAAAAACATGTGAGTAGAATAGGTGTTGTGACAATGATAAGATTAATGCCGATTTTTCACCTTTGCCCAAGGTTGAAACCTTATGACATAATTTTAATCTTTCAATACTACAATAAAAATGTGTAAATTTTAAAAAATATTGGGCATAAATTTACATGCGGTAAAGTAAAACATTTGTAGGCTGAGTGCATACCAAATGAAATGAAAATATAAGTTCTGTTTTTTTTTTTTTTTTGAATTACAAGTTCATTAGTAGCTTGATAAAGAAAAATAACAAATTGGCAGTGAGGTAGAATAAGTTGAATCATAAAATACCTAGGGCACACTACCGCAAACAACAGAAGCAGGTCACGGTAGGAAGAACTTAGGTTTAACCTCTTAAAATAACCAGAAGATTCAAGCTGGAAGTGGATATGGGCTGCTGAGGGACGGCAACCACTTCAAATAGCCAGAAGATTGAAGGTGAAGGTGGATCTGGGCTGCTGAGGGATGGCGGAGACGTCGGATTTAGGTATGAGGTTAGGCCGACGGTGCTCGGATGGGGGACGGTACTGCTTGCCTGAACTGATCGACAACAGACTGCTTGCCGGCTGCCGTGGTCGGGAAGAACAAAGATGAAGCCGAAGGATTGGAGCAAGGCAAAGGCGAAAGATTGAGGGAGCGTCCAACTGCGAAGCTTTGTTATGGAGTCGCTGGAAAAGAGGAGACGTGCTGCGTGGACGTGCGTAGTTGGGGGTAATTTTGGCAATATGATTTCGGAACTCCTTTTTGTGACGGAGTAAGCAGTTGAAATTTTACTTGCTTAACTGCTAACAAAACAATGTTTTGACAGAATAAATTATGCTTAAGCTGGGCTTCCAAACGAGTACTAATTACGTAAATCGACTTATTCAAAATGAAAACTGAGAAAATAAACTGAATCAAACGAGCCCTAAATGTATGCCAAGCTCCTTTCGAAAATTCCGCCTTCTCTTACATCCCTACATGGAGGGGCCCACGTCATCTAATCTTGTCATCATTCGGACCCTTAACTCAGCTAGGCCCGCTAGGTGGTGGGCCCATCCTAATGCCTTGCTTTATGGGTAATGATAAACATAAACCGTTAATAGCCCCCAATTTAATAAGTTTGCTCTGGGGAATAGCTTTTTTTCACCCTTTTTCGGTTCTAAGGATAAATTGTGGTTCTTTTTTTTTTTAATTTGTTTATTTTTTATTTTTTATTTTTTTATTTTTTTGAATATTTAGATCAACTAAGATAAATTAACATATATAGGATTTGAATCCAAAATCTTTTAGTTGATAGTCAAAACTCACAACCAACATTTCAAGATGAGCTTCGTCGCTACTTAAACTTGATTAGAAGCTATTATTTATTTATCTAACTAATTTTATTTATTTTTATCAAATAAAATAGTAATTTATAGGTTATTTCAAATTTGTAAATTATGAATATGTGAAAAAATATCTTTCCAAACTTTATTGACTCCACTAATGGTAAGAAGTTTGTTCTCTCTCTCAACATTATTTCCATTGTTGATGTCATTAGCATTATTGTCATAGTTGATGTTTTGTCTTACCACCATTGTTGCCTTCATGGTCCCCTCCATGGCTCCACCATCGCCGCCATTGATGTCGTTAACATCTTCATCTCAACCATTGATGTCATTATTATTGTTGTTATATTATAGCGAGAATGATGCTATCATCGTCAAAATGGTTGAGTCCAATTATTTAGAAGTCTTGGTTAAAGGAGATTGTTGTCTCTCCAAGGTCATTGAAGATACAACCATCAATGTTATCATCATTATGTTTTTATTGTTGTTTATTTATGATTTATGACATGTTTGATATTATGAATAAATAAACTAATATAAAGTATACATTATACTAAGATCATTCTCTTTGGTTTTCATAAATGGAATTGAAATAGTTCTTTGGCATGTTGAGCGAGTTTAATCACAATTGTTAAAAGACTTGTTGTGAGTTAGTATATTCGCGACAATAGAGTGAGATAATTTTTCGTCCTAGCAATGCATGGATATCCAGCACACAAACAGATAGTTAGAGAGAGTGGAGAAACACCAGAAACCTTTTATGTGGAAAATCCAAAAAAGGGAAAAACCACGGGGGTTTGACCCAAATGTGAAGATTCCACTAAATTTGAGTGATTCCTTAACTTAGAGGAGGCGCAATTACAATAGTTTGGAGAGTCGGTCAAACTCCATATAGATACTCGAGAGCTTGTAATGATTGCGATCAGGTTGGAAGTTTGGTGGCTGCGGCTGGGAGAAGCCCAACTTGAGATCAGTATTAAGTGTAAATTGTATACTGTTTATTGTATTTCAATTCAATGAAATTATGTTGTTGTAGTTATATTTGTCCAAGAATTATACAAGAATGCAAAAAATCATAAGTGTTGAACGATCGCTGAAGTGCCCACAAATTTAGCACTGTAACGAGGCCATTAAAAAACATCTCGGTGCCAATTTTTAACATTGCAGTGCTGACCTCTCTGGAATTTAAGGAAAAGAGAGCACCCTGGTGGAGCCAAGCTTAGTGTGGATCACCTCATAGCGTCGTTGCGCTAGAAATCAGCACAACAGCATTAGTCTCAGGAAATTGAGCGTTGGAGTGTCGATCATCAAAACATCGCAGTGCCAGATTGTGCTTTCAAGCGCTAGAGTGCTCAACTTTTGCAGTGTCATGGTGGAGCAGTTATCAAAATAAAATGACAGGTCGACTCAGCCAAAAGACGCACCAGTTCAACCTATAACCATGCCAGGTCAACCCAGTGCTGCATCAGAGTAAACATTATAGCCCTGAGGCACCATTCCATTTTATACCACTGCGACACAACCTTGTTGAGCGCCACAATGCCTGAGTCCTTTTTTGCACTTGTATAAATAATTTTTCAATTATTTTGTTAGAGAGTTTTGTCACTTCAATGGAGTCTTGCACTTTGTAGTGTCTTCCTCAAATTCCCCCCTTCAAGTAAAATCTAAGAGAGGCTAGGGAAGTGCAAGATACTTTTATTTGGATATCTTAGCCTATTTTGTGTAAGCAAATCTATTTTTGGAGGATGAAGGATAGTGGAGAATATCAATTGATTCTTATGAGTGATATTTATCTTATTCATTATCTTGTATATTTTTCTTATGAATGAAATGAACATGAATTTGCTTTCTATTTTATCCATATCTAGCTAAATCTCTAAGTTTTAGGCTAATGATGTAAACACATAGTAAGTATTAATATATACTCTTGTGCTTAAAATTATTTTATGAATATTTTCACTATCTCTCGTTCTTAATTTAATGCATGTAAAATTATATATGTAGTTAATATAGTGTGATGTATTGCCTCGACGGAAGAATCTTAGAACAAATAGGAGTATTGAAATGGAATGTTGGCATACCTAAAAATAGGATGTTAAACCTTCTAGGTTCTTTGGAGATGGTAAAATTATAGGAGTATCTTAAAACCTTTCCTATCACCCCTAGAAGCTCAATAGAGATCTAAAGATGCATATGCTCTGGTCCATAATTACAAATTAAGAGTCTCACTAGAAAAGTATGTTGTCTTGCATTCATTATTACAAAATATTTTATTTTTATTAGTTTTCAAATTTTCTTGCAAGTTTTCATCAAGTAAAAAAAACTCAAAAATATATATTTTACATTTAGTAAGATAAATTATGCATTTAGATTAAATAATAATAATTTAATTACAATTAAGTAGTATACTTCCTCGTGGGATAGACATTCTTCTATATCACTTTATTACATGATCGACATGTACACTTGCGCATTTAGCGGCTTTTATTATTTTTATATAAAAAATGTAAACATATATCCACATCAAACCAAAGAAAGCCCAAACTTCAATCAGTAGTCGAGCGAAGATCTGGCAGTGGTTGGCAGCCAGACAGAGGTTGGACGACAGTTTCAACAAAAGTCTAGCGGTGATTGAGCAGAAGTCTGGGGGCGGTCGGGCGAAAGCCCGACGATAGCCAGCTTACAGGCGAAAGTCTAGCTGCGGTTGACGGCCAGGCCATTATCTGACGATGGTCGGCAGCCGAGCAGTGGTACGACGATGGTTGGGTGGAAGTTTGGCGGAGATCAGCGGAAGTTCGATGGTAGTCGGTAGCCAGGTGGAAGTCCGGTGGATGTTGACGGTCAGGCGGTGGTCTGCTGGCGATCAGTAGCTGGGTAGTGGTCTGACGATGGCCGGGTGGGGGTCCGGCGGATATTGGCAGACGGGCGGTTATCTGATGATGGTTGGTGCAAATCCGATGGAGATCTGCGGATGGGTGGTGGTCCGACGATGATTAGCAGCTGGGCGGGGATCGATGGAAGTTTGTTGGCAGTGGTGTTTGGGTAAAACTATAGGATCCTTGAAGCATCAGAGCTCTCTTCAATCTCAAAAAAATTCCCTTCATGTAGAAAGTGTGTGTGTGAGAGGGGGGGGGGGGGGGGGGGGGGGTTCGTATATATAGATTTTTGTGAGTGGCACGCTCTATAAATATGGATAAGATTCAGGGTAAATTGTGAGTGGCTCACTTAGCCAAAAGGTCTCCATCGGACTGCCTATAATGATTCCCTCGATCATGGAGCATTTTACAAGCGTTTAATTGCCTTAATGATGTCATAATTAAGCGATCTTGGTCTCATTGGATTTGCCTCATCGAGCCGCTTGATTTGACTATAAGCATGCCATATTTAGAGATCATTTGGTTATCTAATTAATGCTTTAAGCATTCCAAATATGCTTCGGTCACTTGATTTGGACCCATTTGGGCTCGTATTGAACCGAATTTTTTGTTGTTTGGTTCGTTTTCTTGATATGTTCAATTTGAATATAATTTTGTTAAAATCAGAGTTCAAATGATCCCAAAATTAATTTTGAAAATTACCAACTAAGATATGCCTCAAGATTCGTGCTCAATCAAGACTAATAATTAAGGTTCAACTCTTGCCTCAATTTTGGGAGCCAAGCCTCAAGATCATATAGAGATTTTTTTATTATTTTTCTTTTTGTGCATTTGGACTATTTGAAAATTATATATATATATATGAATTAACACTGTCTCTAATGATTTAGGATCATTCACTTAGTTCTTAAAAAAAAGGCCAAGGTAACAATTTCATTATAATGGTACTAAAAAATTGACATATAACATTTATATTTTATTCAAATGATATGAACACTAATGTTTTTAATTTATTAGTATTGTGTGCTTGAAGATTCGCCGGTAGAGATATAAGAAAGTTTATTGTTTTTGCCTTTGTATGAAGTTGTAGCACATACACAAATAAGCAAAGAGTGTGTAAAAATTTCAAGAGATGCCAGTATTTTTATATAAAAATTTCAAGGAAGGGAAAAACCATGTGTCTTGGTTTAGTCAAAATAATTCCACTAGCGGTTGTCATCTATTATAAAATGATGTCCTTTTTTAGGGAAATACATTTATTCAATGTAGTAAACATAAAATATATAGATCATATAGTGGTGGTTGACATTGGAAAAGTCTTGTGCAATGGGAACTATCTTTAAGAGATTATTTGCTTGTTTATTTGGTCGCGCTCATTTGAAAAGAGGAGACTAGTGTGAGAACTCTTGAAAAAAAAAAATTGTGCAGGTTAGTCCCGGACAAACCTGTACGAACTGAGAAAATTAAAAATTTTGTGCAGTTCGTACCGTACGAACCTGGAGCCATCTGTACGAATCGTTTGTACGAACTGAACAGAGCTGATCGTACAACAGTTTCGTCTGTACGAACTGAACAGAGCCGATCGTACAGTAGTTTCGTCTGTACGAACAGAACAAAAATTTTACAGAGCCGATTGTCCAGTAATTTCGTCCGTACGAAGAAATTATCGTCCGGGACGAACTACACGATCGTCTGGGACGAACTGAAAAGATCTCAACCCATTAAATATCTCAGCCGTTGGATTGAAGAGAGAGAAACAACTAGAGAGAGAAAGAGAAGGAAAAAGAGAAGGAAATCCGCATTTTGGGCGACTTCGGTCCGTTTTAGTCCGTCGTCGCAGTTGGGAAAGTTGATCGACTCGAGGTAAGACACATTATGCCTATCTCAAATTTTCAGAAATGTGAATTTTGACGAATTTTCTGATTAAAATTGTGTTTCCGTTAGCGAAAAACGGGTATAACTTTGCACTGGCAAATCTTTTACCGCGTAACTTTTGGTAGGTTGTCGAGATTGTTATTATGCACATTTTGACTATTTTCTGGAAAATTTTTATCTGGTATTTTGAAATCTGTGGGATTTTTATCGAACAAAAAATTTTTGGGATGTCGAAAAATAGTTCTTCAGTACAATGAAAGTCTTAAAACGATGTTGTGCATGATCTCTGGTAATTTAGAAATGTTTTGAAACTGTGAATTTTGATTCGTTAGATTTTCTGTTGTCTGCCGTTATACCGTTTGACTGCATTTTGATGCGTATTTGATTTCTTTGAACATGATATGATTGATGCTTTATATGATTGAATGCTCAGAAGGGAAGCATAAGGGGCCAGAATCCTTTGAGATTCTGTCTAGGTCCGGGAATATGAAAATGAATTCTAATCTGTTAATTTGATATGTTCTGGTGCTGTAAGCACAAAGGGAGACATAATGGGCCAGAATCCTTTAAGATTCTGTCTGTGTCTGGGAAGGGAGGCATAAGGGGTCGGAATCCTCTGAGATTCTGTCTGTGTCAGGGATACGTGATCTGATATGTGATTTGAAATACGATTCAGTGATGTGATTTATACAATTCTGTGAGAAGAATTTGATTCAATTTCTGATGATTACCGTGATAAAATGATTTCTGTAGTCTGGTGAATTCTGTTGATGTTCTGATAATTTTTGTGATAATATCTGAACTCTATTTAATATTTTGAATTTTGTGCTTTGTTTTGAGATTTCAGTTTTGTGTGTGGATCTGAGAATTTAGATTGGCTAGTGTGATCTTGCTGAGCTGTTAGCTCACTGTGGTTATCTTCATGGTTTTCAGGTTCTGGGAAAGGGAAGGAAGTGTCAGACTAGCCGTTCAGGATCTGAGTTGCAGTCATAGGTATTTTTGTACTTTTGATTTTTGTACAGTCATGGCTAGGTTGCTTTCTGTTTTGTACTTTCTATTTATAGCCATGCACTGTAGTGTACATTATTTTTTATGAAAGAAAGAAGAAAATGGATGAGTTTTCCGTACACTTGGATGTTTATAGCAGCTCTGTGGTTCTATAATTCATTGAAAAGAAAAAGAAAAGCAATTCCAAAGCTAGATCTTGGGGTTTTTAGTCGCAACCTAACACGATAGGATCAGTTCTTGTCGCGTTGGGTTGTGACAACTAGAGATCAAGAAGTCCAATATAAATTCCAATGCTAGCATTGAGATTCAGAGTTTTTGTCGATGACATGCATCAATCTAATAAATGATAGCATGTGTTGACATTATTCAAAATGGTAGGTGATAAAGTCATCAAGTTTCATTATAGCCAAGCGACAATGGTCATAATACTATAGGATATAGGACTGTAGTTGGGTAACAGTGGTCGGAGGACCGTAGTCATGACACGAAGAACGAATGACCATTATCAACAGATGATGGTCGAAGGACCGCAGCACCCTAGCACTCAAAACCCAGCGCCAAAACACTCAGAACTAAGATTTTAACAAATGAATAATCAAAAATCTTGAAGTGATGAGGCAATGACTTCAAAAATATTTCAATCTAGTTCGAATAATCCAAAATAAAGCATTTGAAGTATGGCTGGAAACTTCTAAAGATTAATTAAAATATCAAATGATATCTTAATCTTGTGTGCTTACAATCAAAAAAAGTTTTTGGATAAAAGCAATCCAATGAGGCTGAGATTATTTAATTCCAAGTTCATTAAGCTGCTTACATATTAAAAGGATGATCTATAATCAATGAAATCAACATGGGACATTCTATTGAGTGTTTTGAGATATTGGTTAAATTTATCAAAATGTCAATCTAAAAAATTGCCTTAGATGGTTTGGTCACATAAAAGGACGGTCTTCCAATGACCCGCTTAGGAAAGTAGAGGTATTAGATTTGACTTATATTAAGAAAGGGAGAGGTAGACCTAAAAAGACTTGGTTAGAAAATATTAGAAATGATCTTTCTTTATTAGATTTAGGCTTTGTTTGGAACGGCTTTTTTATTGCTTCTTAAAGTAGATTTCTAGTACAAAAATTAAAATTTTTGTACTAGAAAGCTGCTTTAAGAAGCAGTAAAAAAGCCGTCCCAAATAAAGCCTTAAACGAGAATTTGACTTTTAACAAGACATAATAGAGAAAAAAAGGATTCATGTAGCCGACCTCACGTAGTGGGACAAAGGCTTGATGTTGTTGTTGTTGTTGTCAATCTGAAAAATTATAAATAAACCCTTATTCTCCATGTGAATAAGACATTGGCCATAATTTGGAGGAAGTTTAAAAATCTAAAGAACATTATAGCCCTATCTGCTACTCGACACCAATGATCACTGCCAGTGCTTGATCGCCATTACTTAATCATTATCGCCCTACCACATTGCTCGACCATCAACATCTAACTGCTATCGCTTGATCACCTTTCCTCAACCTTTGTCGTCATCGTCCAACTGCCATTACTTGCATTGCTCTACCTCATCACCATTTGTCATCATTAAACCACTATCACCCGACTTCTATCATTTAACTATCAACACCTCTCTTCACTAAATCTCTAACATCCGCCAACAGATTCACAAAAAGTCAAATTAATGTTCCATACTTTTTAATCCCATCTTCTTCAAATGAATAGTAGATTTCTATGACTTCACCTACATGTTTGTCTAGTTTAATTGGGTCACGTCGTGTGGGTTTTTCTCTTTTTTATTTTTTTATATAAAAACTTCCGCCTAGTAGTGCTGGACGTGAGCACTCATTGAAGAAGGGGGTTTTTCCTCAACAAAAGAGTCATAATTAAGAGTATATTATCCATCGAATTAGAAGATATCTTCATACATGATGATAAATTATGGCTAAGTAGATGACAATACTATTAAAAATAAGATACCTTCTAAAAAATGACCTTAAAAAGTTCATTACCAAGGAGCCAATTTAGATATTGTCTTAAAAAATTCCAATAGTACTCATTTTCGCCAGTGCACAAGTCACCAAAAGACACGAAATAGCTGCAATTATGAGCTCTACAGACAATGGGTTACTAAATCATGTAACGTCATAGGAGAGTTATCAATGAGGATAGATCTGTAAGAAAACAATACAGTGTAATCTCTAAATACAAAATTTTAATGAGGATGTGTCTCTACTTCTGATATATCATCGGAAAATTATCTTGAACAGGCACGAATCTCGAGGCAAAAATTATGGTGGAAATTTCAAAAATTAATTCAAAGAACATCTGAACTCTGATTTCAGTAAACTTACAGTCGAACTGAACGTCTCGAAAATTCGAACCCAACGACACTAGATTCGACTCAATCCGAGCCCAAATGAGTCCAAATCAAAGGCCCAAAGCACGTTTGGAAGGTTCAATCAATAATTCAGATTACCAAACAATGTGCAAACTTGACATGCTTATAGTCGAATCGAGCGGCTCGACGAGACGAATCCAACGAGCCCAAGATCGTCGAATTTCGATATCATTAAGACCTTTAGATGCCTAATAAACGGTCCACAATCAAGCGATTCAGCATCGGCCGTCCATCCAAACCACTCCACATTTGCCCTTGCTCCTCCTCCTATTTACGGGTCATGCCATCCTCCAAAAACTATAAATAGCCCCTCATTTCTCTTAAGAGAGGACCCAAGCAAGAAGAAGAAGAAGAAAGGAGAAGAAGAGAAGAGAAGGAAGAGACTCCTCCTCAACCACTGCCAGACTTTCACTCGGCGGCCGACCTAAGGCTGGAGTTCTGCCAGACCACCACCTGATGTCGGAGCTCCACTGGACCACCACCTGACCCCGGAGTTCCGCCGGACCCCCACCTGACGCTGGAGTTCCGTTGGACCACCACCTGACGCAGGAGTTCCGCCAAACCACCACCTGTCGCCGGAGTTCCGTCGGACCACCACCTGACGTAGGAGTTCAGTCGGACCGCCAATCGACGCTGAAGCTCCGTTGGACCATCACTTGACGCTGGAGTTACACTCGACCACTCAACGTTGCTGGATTTTCGCCCTCTACTTGTAATTTCAGTCCGAGAGTTGATAATTGTAATATGATCATCCTCAACTTCATGGACGAGTCAACTATTTGTAACCAAAGCAAACACCAGTGGAATCCTTTCAACTCGGCGTGGCCCCGTGGTTTTTCTCCTTCCAGGGTTTTCCACGTAAAAATCCTGGCAGTGCATTTTCTTCTGTTTGTGTGCTGGATATCCATACAACGCTGAGACGAAAATTTTCTAACTCTATCACCGCGTATATTCTAGCCCGCAACAACTTCAATAGAGAAATAGAAATATTCTCTAATAAAATATTACTCTATAAAATTCTTGTGAAAGTAGCAAGATTAAGAAAACCTTATATGAAATTACCCACTAAAAAGACATTCGAAGCTTCAAACAATTGATTAAAGGTGGCCTTAACAATGAAGAGGGCTCGTTTACCTTGATAAGATGGAGGAAGAGCTTCTAAGAGGAAGTGATTGAAATGAAAATTGGCATTCCTCGAAGAGGAATGATTTGATGTGTAGGAACACTGATTTTGAACCACGTAACAAAAGTATTTCTAAGGGAAAAAGCATGAGCACAAAGAGCTAGAGTAGTAACCCCAGTTAGGCAATCCAATGGGAAGACAGCAGAGCGATGAGCAGGAACTAAAGCTAGGAGGGGAAAGCTATTTTAGCTAAACCATGAACCATAAGAGAAGAAGACTTGCCATTGCCACCATTCATCGAAGATAGAGATGTAACATGTTGCACTAGCAGGTGAATAGTAACACCGAGTGGTGTAGATTTGTGATGGAAGGTGGGATCGACAATGATGGGAGATCCACACAAGCGATGAAGAAAAGGACCATATGCATGATGGGTCAGTTGAAGAAGCATGCGATCAACAAGGCTAAGCATCTGAGTGGACTATAAACAAACGACTCTAGCAGAGGTGAATAAACCGTGAGGTAGAAGGGTTTGTTAAGCATGATTTGCAAGATAAGAATAGGGCTTGATGCTGGGCTGGTGTGTAAGAAAGAGCTATGTTTGGGTGGCTATCAGAGGAGAAATTATTTTGTGCGGAGGCCGGACGGAGAACATCGTTCGGAGACCAATCAAAATGTGCTATCACAGCAGTACCGAGCGGTATCGAGCAGTATCGAGCCACGGTACCTAGCGAAAAGGTGACGTGGCACGTTCTGATTGGTCTCTGGACGGCGTTCTCCGCACAGAAAAATTAATTCTATCAGAGGGAGGCTTGGGTAGGATAATGCTTGGGAGGAGGAGGCACATGGGAAAGAACAATGTATAGAGGAGTGTGATATATATATATATATATAACATTTTATCCAATTCTAATAAATATACTAATAGAATTGATTCAATTTATGTGATAATTGTTCTCCTAATTAGATATAAATATCTTAATATTTTATTATTTTATCATAAATTTTACATCAAGTCTCTTTATTATTCTTGTTTATCTATAAATCAATATAATACAGTTTCACATCATTTAAATATATAATGTGCTAACTTTTTAAACCCATTCTAATTGTCAGATTATCCTGACCCATTTTATTTTTTTTATTTTATTTGACTGACAGCCTTTAAAATGCAAAACATTCTTAAAATAAGAATTAATTGATGATGGGGACATAAAGATGGGGAGACGAAGAGGAGGGATGAATCAAAATTGTGGGTGATTGAAGAAGAAAGTATTGTGATTTCACAATTTTTTTTTTTGGGGAAAATTAGGGGCATATGCCCTTGTATTTCTATATCAAAAAAGAATACATGTAAAAAGAATGAAAAACAACCTACCCAACAGAAGCAAAAACAAAACTGAGCTTACTTAATAATGTGATTTCACAATTAATGATGCCTTTTACACCACAACCATCATCATAGTTAGAGCCATGCATCATCTATCAATTTTCATTTCCCAGATGAAAAGATCTGATTTCTCTTGAGAGGTACTATTAGTGACTAAAAATGGCGAGGGGCACAGGACTCTGGAGTTGAAATTTTTATTCTGTGCCGGCGTCCGGATGGCGTCCGGACTCCAGACTCCAATGAAAATGCTCTCTGTTCGGTACCGAGCGGTACTCAGTACCGCTAGGTACCGCTCGGTGCCTGAGCGTAAACCAGACGGTTCTCCCGTCCGATATCTGCACAGAATAATCTCTCGTGGAGTTGATGAGATACAGGCATCAAGAACATCATGATAAATAGGAGACAGACAGATTTTCAATTTAAATTGAAATTAGTGAATTTAAAATTTAGGGGAAATAATACTTCTAAGGTATTTTTAATTCCTTAAGGTTTATTTTTATTTCATTTACTTTAAATCAAATAAAAAAAATTTAATGCAGCCTTTTATTTGAAACCAACCAACCTCAAAGTGAATTTAAGAAAGTATTAACTAGAAAAATTATCATACTACAAAATTATATCTTTCTCATCATCTTTGCATCCTCTATGCTCCCGATCCCGACACGTACAACACATTTTGGATTTTCTATAATCATGTAAGAAATAAGTTTATTTCTAAATAACAGTTAAATTATTATGATAATATGCTATTTAAAAACCAATATTTTTTGTCATAATTTTTGAAAATAATATATATAAATTCCAATTTTTAGTTTAAGGCTCATCGAGGGTACGGTGGAGCTGGAAGGGCATGGGTTGGAAGAATTATTATGTGCAGACGTCAAACGCATTCGGAGGCGAATGAGGAAGCGCCACATCACTCAATGCACAGTGCATTGCATGATGTGGCGCCTCCTCATTCGCCTCCAGACACATTCGGCATCCACACTTAAATTAAATCGACAGTTAGGTCGGAACCATGTTCCGCTAAGGGGATGATTGGCTCAATGATTGTTTGGTACCTTACATTGAAAAAGTTGTGTTCGATTTGATTCCTAATGAGGTTGTAATGCACCATTATCAAAAGATGAAAAATAGATTAATAAGCTTGTAATAATTTTTAATTTATCTATTATAATGTAATAAAAAGATTTTACTTTGAATTTATGTCTTTATTTTATTTTTATCTATTTATATGAAAATTCCTCTTGAAAAACTGGTCTAGCATCAAACCGGTGAAAACTGGTTTGAACCGCCGGTTCAACCGATCGACCGTTGAACCGGACCAGTTCTTAAAAACCTGCCGGTTCAATTAATAATCTATTTAAATGATTTAATTTAATATAAAAAATTTTATTAAATATTAAATTAATTTAAATTATGATATAATTCTGATTTTTTTTAATAATATAAATCCGAAAATTTTATAATATTATATATTAAATACTAGTTAATCATGCCCACATGATTCATTCACCCCATGTGGGCTCTTAACCCATGGATACAAGGAAAGATATATAAACAACGCAACATAAAGCTCTTAAGTGATGTAAGACTAAACAACTAGTAGTTTCTAGTTTCAACAATGTGTGCATGATGATGCTTCTATGAGAATTTGTTGGAAAAATTTTATATAAAATATTAAAATAAAAAATAATCATAATAAATTTTAAAGTTCTTAAATATATAATTATTTTTATATTTATAATTATTCAAATAAAAAATAATTAATTATAATTTTTAAAATTCTAAAACTTCTCTCTAAATGTGAAATTAAATGATACTAAAAAAAATAATATTGTATGACTTTATAAGTATAATTTTATAATGTGAAATTTATATATAATGTATAGATATAAAATTATAATAAACTATATAACATAAATTAGTAATTATTTATATTAAATATATATTTATATATAAACTAAATTTTTATTAAATATAAATTAAAATCAAAGATTGGAGATATTTATATTTATATTTAAAATTAGTAATTATTTATATTTAAATATATAATATAAATATAATAATTATCTATATTTAATTTTAAAATTATGTAATATATTATATATGTATGAATTTTATTTATTTTTTAGTCTCAAAATTCTTAGAATTATGAAATTTTTAATATTAGATTGACATCATAATTATGTTAATTTTATTAATTTTTTATAATATTATTATTTATTACGTCATCCGGTTTGGCCCCAGTTCGACCCTGGTTTGACCGGTCGAACTGGTCAAATCATGAACCTCTCCTTCTTCCAATTTATTATCCGATCCGATTTTCACAATAAAAAGCATATTAATGTAAGATTTTTTTATTATTCCAAAACTGTAAAACGGTGTAGCTTTACATAATATAATTATAAGGCAAGATAAGAGGACACTACTGTAAGATTTTAAAAGGACGGGGGGTGGGGGGGGCTTTGCCTTTTTGGTTTCACCTTGAATCCGCCAATGTATAAGACAAGGGAGAGATCCATCTATATTTATAGTTATATAGTGATTAAATATTTCACTTAACTTCAAGATAGAAGTATATATATCACTTTATTAAAAATAAGAATTTTTCGATATATCACTTTATTATAATTACACTTCTATTAACTTCATATTTTTAATTAAAGTGTAATTACATATCAAAAGTTCTACAAATAAATGAAATTCCTCTCTTAATTTAATTCTTAATTTATAATAACTCTATTTCAAAATTAAATTATTAATATATAGATATTTCCAATTTACCATAACCGAACCCTTCTAAATATTGTGGTCGTTGATTTGTATCATCTTCTAGGGATTTCGTAACCCTAGTTGCCCTTGTCGTCTCCTCTCTGCTCATCTCCAACTTTGTCGAAGGGCCCTTCCTCACTGCTTTTTCTTCATTCCCCTTTTCCTTTTTTTTTGTGATGCAACAACTGGGTGTTCTCACCAATTATGATTTTCCCTCCCTTTTCTCAGCCCATAACTCCCTTCCCTCTACAGAAAAACCCTAACCCTTCCATTTCCTTAAATTGGAAAAACTTTTTTATTTCCAAAAACCCAGCCACTACTTCCTTCCTTGTAAAGTATGTCCCCCATCTCTCTCTCTCTCTCTCTCTCTCTCTCTCTCTCTCTCTCTCTCTCCCCCCCCCCCCTTCCTCCCTCCTCAAAACAATATGGTTCTCTTCTCAAATATGGAAGTTGTTGATGATGCCAAAAGAGTGGGATCTCTATCTAGTTGGCTATGCCGTTGGTAGGCATCCTTACTATGAAGTTCTTTAGGGGGCTCTCAAAAAAGCTCGGAAGCTTAAAGGTACCCTGTCCCTTATCTCCCTTAATGATGGGTTCTTCCTCTTCAAATTTTCTTCCCCTGAGGATTTTGAGATGGCTCGATCAGATGGACCTTGGTTTTTTTCATTGGTAAGCCTTTTATGTTGAAGAAGTGGATAGTGGACTTTTTTCCTAAGGAGTTCAACACCATACCCATTTGGATCAAAATACAAAATCTTCCCCTTTCCTGTTGGGACCCATCTGGAATTTCAAAAATAGCTAGCATCATCGAAACCCCTCTTGCAGTGAACTCCCGTACTGTTAAAAAAACTATATTAACCTTCACTCGGGTTTGCATACAAATTAACAAAAACTCAAAGTTCCCTAATGAGATTCAAATTAATGTGGTTGGGATTAGGAAACTTTTAGCATCCAGTATGACTGGAAACCTAACTATTGTTATGGATGTAGTTCCTTGTTACACTCCCTGAACTTTTGCCCCTATAAGCCCTCCCCAACTAAGGCCCCTCACTCTATTAAAGGCAGCAGTTGTAGCAGAAACACAAGGTGCGTAATACATGTCACACCCCTGGGTTTATAGTTCCCTGGTACAACTCCCCTAGGCTACAGTTCAAGCAGAATTTCTATTTTCTTAACGCATTTCATTTTTTAGGTTCTCACAATCTACCCACCTTCAAAAAATGTTATCCCCGATATTTCTATATCAGTTAGTCAGAGAGAGGGTGAGAGCATACTCAAACAAAACTATTAAATCCAATAGATGAAAAAAACCAATATTTAAAAATCTATACTATATCAGGAATCACAGTAATTCACATCAAAATGAGGCAAGCTTAACTTATATAAAATAACAGAAAATTATACCACTCATATCCTCAGGCACTTCAGAGACCTCCGCCACTAACTCCAAATGTCTACTTCCACTCTACACATATCCCTCTCAATGTCCAGGCAATAGACATTCTGCCGTTTGGTGCTCATAATTACCGCACCTGAAATATTGTCCTATCACCCAGTAGCAGGGTCCCACATGTTGCCTTCCAAACTAAATGCACTGCAGAGTGATAAGAGCTTTAATAGTTTTAATAATCCTTTTCTTACTACTTTCTCCCATCTTCTTATAGCTCTGACTGGCCCATTTCATCAATCGATTACTCACCATCTAAGCAATCATATCGATAAAACTTTTCGTATTTCCTGAAGTCACTAAAAACACCTCAATGCTGGGTTTCGATTTCTTTTCTTTTCCCATTGGATCCATTTGCATGATCAATAAATAAAATTTAAATTCAAAATGAATCTGTCAAAATATAAATATAAAACAAATTATTCGAAATAAAATAAATCTATAAACACACTTAAATAATGCAACCATTAATGCATCTCTGATCAAAATCAAATTCTTTCACTACCGTTGCTCTAATACCACTTTTGTCATACCCCATGATCTATAGTGAAAGAATTTCTTTTTTCCTTTTCAATTTTTATTATCTTGTTAATTCATTCTATTCATTAATCAACCATTGAAACCAGATCAATATCAATATCCAGAGCTAATTAACTTCATTATAGAGAACTAATAAATAGTGTAAAATATAATTTATATTTTTATAGTACAGAATTATATCATATTGGTATAGTCCATAATGATATATATAATAGCTACTCTGACTATAAAAAATACATAAACCAAAGAACTAAAATAAAAGCTATACTAGCATCATTGCATGCAAGCATAACCTCAAGTTGTAGGCTCCTTACCTAAAATCATTTAAACCACGTAATAAGAGAATAAGTCAGCAAGTAACTAAAATCTTACGACTAAAATTAATATAAAAATAAGTGAAAAATATGATGTAAATCATATAAAGTAATATATGCATTAATATCAATACTAGTTATTTATACCAATTGCTCAACTTATTACACATCACATCGCTGTCCACAATATCAATAACAGTGATCCGTATCAATAACAGTGATCAATATCATCAAGAATAGTAATAATATCAATAATAAACAGCATCAATACAGTATAAGCTACAATATTAGTAAGTAACAATGATTTGTATCAGTAATAATAATGAGTAATCATTCAATAATCAGTATTCTATAGTCAATAATTAGTATTCTATTAGATATTCATATAAGGGTATCTTGCTCCTGCACTTATGACTCTTAATCAATCTCTAACTCCTTATGACTCCAAATCATTGCTCTGAATCGTTGCCCTGAAATTGTTACTCTAGAATCATTATATCGTTGCATCGTTATAGGATTATTATTCCATATATTTGATATCAATCAGTACCTCCCTTTTTTATCAAATCAATAAAAGGATCAATACAATACATCCTTTTCTTTCTTAGTCAAACCAGAATTATATTTCAATACCTATCAATCATTTGAACACGTCGTATAGTTTAGTACATCTTACTAATCACAATACATCATTTTTCACTTCAATTTTAGTACACATTTTTACACATATTTCATAGAAAAAATCCTATACACAAATGTGACTAGTGAAAATGCAAGAAAATTATATCAAATCGTTCAAAATGATCACATATATAACATATCGGAAGTTACACAGTGAAAGCTTACAAAATTAAAAGATAATATATTTTTGGTAAATTTAAGAGAGATAAATCCATATAAATTAAAATTATCAAAAATAGAAAGAAGAGGATAATTACTTACAATGAATAGAATAATATTTGTAATAGAAATGATAAATAAAAATGACCTAAAAGTCTTTCTCTCCCTTCTCTTCTCCTTTCCTTCCCGGTCAAGCATGTGAAGTAAGGGTGAGGGGCGGTGCATGGATATTTATAATAAAATATATTAAAACACTATTAATGGCCTGGTTCCACATGCTGCATGTTGATTTCAGAGTTACTATAGAACAGAGACTCAGGCACCACAACGACCATTTTTAGCACCATTGTGCTCCAGACCCTAGTGCCTCAGCCCTCAAAGGTACAATGCCACTACACTCCAGTTCAAGCATAAATTCTATTTTTTTAGCATATTTCAATTTTCGGATTCTCACAATACCTAATGCCAACACCCTCCACCAGCTATGGACCCCAGCTCCTATTTAGTAGAACCACAATCCTCTATTTAAAAACTAATGAAAATGAGCCAGCCTCTACCTCTGATGTTTTCCTCCCTCCAGAATAGCTCAACTCTATCCATGTTAGATCCTATGAGAATATCCCTAATTTGAACATACCCATGGAAGTCCTACCTTCCTCTATAGATCACCTCATTAAGCACAAACAAATAGCCACTAAATCTAATATCGCTTCCTCCTCTACAGACCATTAGGCTGAGGTATCCTCGTCTAATATGATTGGGCAACTTTAGAAACTTATAGCTGCAAATGCCCAATTCACTACCAAAGTCCACCTACCCACCAAAGGAGCCAAATTGGATCATCACCATCCTAAGAATATATAATAAATTTGAACATTGTCTCTTGGAATGTTAGAGGCTTTCATGGTTCTGACTGCGTCATTGCATGCAAAGATCTCATAAAATCTTTCAATTTTGACCTTTTAGTGTTTTTGAAGAAAAAATATCTTGATCTCAAGCCTATGATCAATGGTTCACCTCATCTCATTCAATTTTCCCAATAAAGGAACCTATTTCATTTTTTTTTACTTTCTCAACTATGAAGACTTTGGGTTAAATGGGATAATGGAAAGTTGTCTTTCATTCCTTCTCATTTAGACTCTCAACTTATTCATGGTGCAGTTTTTTTGGAGCAAGAATAATGGTTTAATTATATGTAATTTATGCTGCTAATTGCACTATGGAGAGGTCTCACCTGTGGCAAATTCTTATGGATATTTGGTCTCATGTTCCTTCTGATGTTCCTTCAGTTGTTATGGCTCAACTGATGTTTTATTCATCATGAAAAAAGAAGGGTTGTTCAAATTCCTAATTCCAAATTATGGGAATTCAAGAACATGATTTTCAATAATGGGCTAAGGGACCTTACCTCTGTGGCGTTGGATTTCTCTTGGTTCAATAATAGGCAAGATTCTCCTATCTTGATCAAACTTGATAGGGTTCTTGTTAATGAGGTATGGTTGGAGATCTAACTTACTTCTTACTATAAAATTGATAACCCCAAGTGCTCTGATCACTCCCCCTTGATTACCTTCACTGGCCATTCTCCCTTGACCTATCACCATTTTTAGTTCAAAAACTGCTAGACTACTACTCCCTAATTTTAACTCCATGTCATCTCTTCCTTCTCTGAACATCAGTCTTCTTACCCTATAAATTCCCTTTACTTGAATGTCAAAAAACTAAAAGTTGATATCAAGGCTAAAAAATGGTAGTCTTCAATAATCTCAAATATGCAATTCAAGATTTAGAAAACTAGCAAATCCATTTCCTAGAAATTCTTAATGCAGATCTTTCTAATGATGTTTTGGTCTCTCTGGTTAAACTCACTTGGGATAATCTTGTATATTCCTATGCGACTCTTCATTCTTGGATTACTCAAAGGCGTAAAACAAATTTGTTATTTATAGGGGAAGATGACTTGAAGTTTTTGTATGAAAAAATCAGAGGAAAGAAGAACTACAATTTTATTAGAGAAATATCTATTGATTATGACACTTTCCACACTCATGCAGATATTGCTAAAGCTATCATTATTCATTATCAGAACATATCAAATGCCCCGCCTCTTAACTCCAATTCCCCTCTCCCCTCAAGTAAGAAAATCCCTACCTATTTGATTCCCCTTCTCACAGTTCCTATTTCTAATGCAGATATTAAAGAGGTGGTCTTCTCTTGCTCCTAAAACTCAAGCCTTGAGTAGGCTGGTTTTTCTTTTGAATTATTCTCTAACACGTGGAAGGTCTTTAGCCCTTATGTATGCAAAGTTGTACATCACTTTTTTCCATAAGAGTTATCTCCCTAAAATGGTTAAAAGCCATGGGGATATCTCTCATTCCCAAACATCCCAATGATGGTCATATTAAAGACTATCATCCCATCTTCCTTTGTAATACCTTTTTATAAGATCAATGCTAAGATTTTTGCCAATAGACTTAAACTTAACATGCCCTTTTATTATTGATCATGCTCAAGTTGGATTTATAAATAATAAAATGGTCTATGATAATATAATAATTGCTTCTGAGATTCTTTCTAATTTCAATACTGGTAAGAAGGATGGATTTCTTTGCGCAAGATTTGATATCTCTAAAACCTTTGATACAGTTTCTAGGGATTTCTACTAAAAAGAATGAAATTTAAAGGGTTCTATAACAAGTTTATTTGTTGGGATAAAGCTTGCATTGAGGACGTTTATTTCTCTATTTGCATCAATGATAATTTGGGGGGCTTCTTTAGCTCCTCATCCAAGTTGAGGCAAGGATGCCCCCTCTCTCCTTACCTCTTTTGCATTATGATGGACTCTCTTTCTATTGTTTTAGACTATGTTGCTCTTCATGGCTCCTTTTCTGGTTACAACCGAGGTAACCTATACATTTCTCTCCTGCTTTATGCATATGACTTGCTTGTTTTTGGTAAGGCGACTAAACCTAATTTGCAAGCTCTTATGAACATCCTCTCTACTTTTGGTAAGGTTTGTAGCCTTATTATTAATCCTTCCAAAAGCTCAATTTTGTTCTCCAAGGCTTCATCTAGTTTAGATGAATTATGTGTTATGATTAATCTCCTAGAGTATTTAACTCTTTTAAATATCTAGGTGTGCCCATTTCCCCCCAAAAGCTTAAATTTTCTAATTTCAAAGTTTAATGGCCAAAGCCTACTCCTTGCTTGATAAATGGACATGTTAAGCTCTCTCTTTGGTTAGACAGCTCCAATTGCTAAACTTCACTATCTATAACACAATTGCTTACTGGATTAAAAGTGTTATCGTGCCAAAAACCTGCATTAAACATCTTAACAAGTTTTGTGCTCATTTTCTATTTCATGGGGAAATCTCAGTTAGAAAACTACAGCTTATTTCTTGGAAAGATACTTGCAAGCCTATTCCCATTGGAGGCTAGGTATTCCCTATATTCTTGATCTCAATTTTGCTTATAATTGTGCTCTTATCTGGTGGGTGCTTACTTCTGGGTCTCTCCTTTACATATTCATAATAGAAATTGCAATACTTCTTACCGGTGGAAATCTCTCAAGGTCTCTTGGGAGAAAATAGAGCTTGGTTTGCAATTAGAAGTTTGGAATGGTTGTAATTTCTCTTTTATTTGGGATCCCTAGATGAATGGGAAGTCTTTGGTTGATCTGGAAAATTTCTCCTCTATCCTTCACTTGATTAAGCAGGATGTCTCTATTGTTGACTTCATGATTAATGAGGCTTGGAACCTTGCCTTCTTTCCTTCCTCTGATCATTAAAAGAGCTATTTGGTCCGTCCCTATCTTCCATGATGATAAAAAGTGTATTTTGTGGATGCAAAAACATAAACTAAAGACAAAATCTTTTATTTGTTCCATATATTTGACCTAATCCCCTCCTTGGGCCAAGATAGTTTGGCACAAGCAAGATGCTATTCGATTCTCTATTTTTGGTTGGCTGGCTGGGGCCTTAGGAATGCTGATGCATTAATCAAGTTCCGATTGACCCCACTTGTATTCTTTTCAATTCATCCATTGAGAATGTTAGCCACCTCTTCTTTGATTGTGAATGTTCATTTCAAGTTTTATTATTGTTTTTTTATGAATTTCGTTCCAAGTTATCTCCAAGATCTTGACCTTCAGCTCTTTATACCTGCTAAGGCCTGATATCAGTGAAATGTTAGATTATATTGAGGGATGTGATCATTTGTATGGGAATGCTATTAATGGTTATCTTTTGTTACTTTTTGCCTCTATATATTACATTTGGAAGGAATGCAATGGAAGGAGGTTTGGGCAGAATATTCATTGTCTCACTTATGTCACAAGAGAAATTAAGTTGGCTTCTAGTTTTAAAATGTCTCGATGGAAAATCTGGGAACTTATTCGTTCATTCTTCTACTAGATCGTGCCACGGGTGTTCACTATGGCTAAGGTGTTCATTGTGTCTAGGGTGTTCCATTTTTCGGCAGCAGTACAGTTCCTACAGTTTTTCCTTTTGCCTGAACAATGATGATGGGTTTTGATCTACCCAGCCACAGCCCATAGATGGTCTTCTGCTCAGACAACCGAGGGCTTTTGGCTATGGATGAATTGATTTTTTTGAAGGTTATGCGTCCTTTTGCTACCGTGTTAGTCCAGTTTCTTCTTGTTGTTCTCTTATTTTTCTTCCCTGTTCTACTTTGTTGTTTTACAAGTTTAATTTTTCTCTACGATGTTTTTTTTTTTCATGCATGGTATTCCTACAGTTTTTTTGTTCAGTTTCTCTTAACGAGTCTCTTGTGGCTCTCTTGTAATATTTTTTACTAATGAAAATGGGCCAGTCACCCAATTTTTCTCAAAAAACAAAAAAAATATGGCCGTTTGAAAGACTTCCAAGCGACGGTAGCTATTAAATTCTCTGGCATCTTCTTATTGTCAGGGTGTCATGACTTAGCGTTGGAAGAGCATTAGTCCAAACACTAGAAATATCCTTATGATTGCTTTTCCAACATTATTGAAGGAATTCTTTCAAGAAGAAAATTAAAAGCTGTACGTATTATATGGGTTGCCAGTTCAAAGTCCGAAGGAAGCCGACCCTCTAGAAGAAGGAAAAACAGTGCTCGTGGGACCGGATCTCATCCATCATGCTGCGAACTTCAGAAAGTCACAAGTGCTTCACTTTCGTCCTCGGAAGATGAAATGGTGTCGTAATAAAGTTTTCTTCCCTTGAAATTTTTAGCCACAATAATTCTGTTTTTATCAACTGTAATGTCTACATGGATCTCGGGGTACCTTCAAAAAAACCAAATAGGAGTAAGATTAAATTTTATTTTGATTTGCAAATGTCTAAATCAACCTAAATGTGCTCAATTGATTTCAAAAAATAATTTAAACTGTTATTGATATGTCACTAAAAATTCTATTTGTTTCAATGTATTCTTTTATATTGAAAAATTTTGGAATTAAATTAAAGATCATTCAAACTCCTATTTTTAGCAAATTTATAGTTGAACTGAACATCTTGATAAGATGAACTTAACGACACTAAAAGTGATCTAATCATAATTCAAATGAAACCAAATCATTCACTTGAAGTACATTTGAACATTTCAAGTTATCAATTGAATGATTAAACGGCCTCAAAATCTTGCATGCTTATAGTTAAATCGAGCGACTTGATGAGATGAATCCAACAAGTCTAAGATAATTTAATTTTGAGGTCTATAAAAGATCGATTTTTAAATGAACAATATATAATTAAATGATTTAATATGGGTCATTTGTTTTAGTGTTGTAGAATTTTGGCATAATTTATCAAAATGCAACTCTCAAAATACTATAAATAGACTTTCATTCTCCATATGAAGCAAGAAAAATGCGAGTTTGGATAGAACTCAGAGATCTGAAGGACTATATAGAGCACCACTTGACATAAGATGGCAATGAACACCACATCACTGACGTCGTTTGACTATCGCCACCAGACCATTAATGCTTGATTATTGTCATATGAACTATCGTCGCTCAATTGTTATCGTATGATCCTCACCATCCGACTGTTATAGTCTATCTTCCACCACTCCCTTCATGTGACTAATATCGTTCGATCATCATCAAATGATCATCATCATTCGATCATTATCATCTGACCATCATTATTTAACAAACATCATCTATCTTCTATCAGCATCCCTACACTACTTATTGCAGCACCCCTACACCACATCTTCATCAAGTTCTCTTAAACATTACAAGTTGCACCCATCCTTCCCATATTTCTTGGCCAACCAATAATCCTCCACCACTTGTGGAGGACTTAAACCTCTCATTATTGACACCTCTCGTGGTGTTATACAAAACAAACTTCAACTTCTTATTCAAGAGGAATTTTCTTGTGGGAAAGGAATCAACACCATTGATGTAACATAACTCGACCATCATTATTCATTATCTAGTTACATCCATATCTAAAATGGACATAAATTTTTTTTAAACACCTCAAGTGGCCAAAACCTTAAAACAAATCTAAACATTAGAGACCACTCTTAATATCACCACATCTACTATTTAAGAGGATATTTATTAGAAAAATATTTTCAATTAAAGAAAAGGATTAAATGTTTAATTTGCCTCTAACACCTAGGTTATTATTTATAAGAAAAACATAAAAGTCATCAACATCAAAATAGAGGAGATCTGAAGAGTTATGATAAGAAAATTATTAAATCTATTAAATAAGGATGTTATTACAACTTATTTACTTTCATACAGTAGAAGATTTGATCACTAAAGTAACCCAAAAAAGTTGAGTTTCTCATATCATTAGAATTTTTAAAAGAATATTTATCATAATTTATATTGAAGATAAAGATTTATCCATCAAGTAATTTTTATTTGAATTATCAATTAGGTTTTCTTTCTATAAATAGCATTGCATCTAATAAAACATTTAGATGGCATGCCTATGAGGTAGCCTTGATAGGAAGTTAGTCTTGGATATAGTCCTCACTAGAAAGATCATATGAGAGTAAGTTGTAGATAGGATATCCACTCATTCAAAAATCTCATAAGGTCCAAAAGCCTAAAAGAATATATATTTCTTTTATTCTCAAAAAATCTTTGAAGGATAAAAACTTTAAAAAATACCTAATTCTTCGACTCTTCTAAAATCTCATAAGATTAAAAGTCTCATCAGGTATAATTTTCTTTAATTTTCCAAGAAACTTAGAAGGCATGAGCTTTAGAAGGTACATGTACATAAAAATTTTCAAAAGGATAAAAGTTTGAAAGGTTATATGTTTCTTCAATTATAAAAAAACTTTAAACTATTAAAAGCCTCAAAAGATTTCTAAAATCTCATAAGATTGAGTCTCATAAGGTATAATTTCCTTTCATTTTCCAAGAAACTTAGAAGACACGAGCTTCAGATACTACACGTACATAAAAAATTTATAAAAGGACAAAAACCTCAAAAGATATATGTTTATTCAATTATCCAAAAACTTCAAAAATGTTAAAAGCCTCAAAAGATAAATATTTCTTTAGTTCTAAAAAAATCTTAGAAAGCTAAAAATATTATAAGGTACATACGTCTTTGATTCTCTAAAAATCTTAAAAAGCTCAATCTCTCTCTATCCCCCCCCCCCCCCCCCCCCCCACCTCTCTCTCTATATATCTTCAATTCTCCAAACTTAAAAGGCATGAGCCTAAAATGGTGAGACATATTAAAAACCTTAAAAGATTAAAAGCGTCAAAGACATGTATTTCCTTGATTCACCAAAAATGTTAAGGGGCTAACAGCCTTAGAAAGTACATAGTCTGTAGTCATATTAAAAATATATAATAACTCTTATTGTTGGTTTGTCTTTAAAAATATCAGAAGACTCAAGCCTTAGAAGATACATGATTTGTATTCATCTAAAAACAATAAAAGGTATAAGCCTTAAAAAACCTTTGTCAACTAAAGGATCAATGTCACCATATTCTAATTGGGTGGCTATATCTAATTGCTAACTCAAAGGTCCAATACATACAACATTTTAAGTTTCTAACAAGACTTAAAGATGTCAAGTACATTCAAAGAAATGTAGAGGACTTATTTTTTCTCCGGTACAAGTTTCTAACAAGACTTAAAGATGTCAAGTTCTCTAACAAGACTTAAATTTGAATGTCCCTCACATGATGATCAAGAGTTCATTACTTCCAAAAAAAAAATTACAAACAACAATCAAGCTTGTATATTAATACATGAAAAAAATAATACTTTAAAGCCACATATAGAAATACTATATATATGATGTCAGTACAATCTTCATTTTTATCATAAAAATTTTCTAGAAGTCTTTGACAATCTTCAAAATCTTCAAACTTTAGCCTCAATGTCCAACAAGCAATCTCTCTCTCATTTGAAGTTTGCTATAATGGTGTAACTTCTGTCTTAGCTACATTACATCTCAAATAATTTCAATGGCATCAAAATCAACAATAATCTTGGCATCACTAATATTGACACTAAACATTAATACAACCTAAAAATAAACTATATTTTTGATAGTACCTAAAAAAAATATACACATCTATATTAGATTGGAGTCTAAATTATAAATCTTTTAAAATGAAGAAAATAACACGCTGAATAATTTTTAAGTATTTTTGGTGGACTTTCTTTAACATTATCTTTGCATCTTTATGCTAAAAATATACTACTGCATCAACTATCATCTTACGTAGAAGTGACATTAAACTTTGATAAAAATTACCTCCCATTTGGGAAGAAAAATGGAGCTTCAAAATAAGGAGATTTTTTTTTTTTTTTTCATTTTGAATCACAATCTATCCAAATAAAGGCAATCAACTTCCTTCAAGATGAAGATTGGACCTCCATCACAGGGATTGCAAATTTTGTGTAACACCCAAAACTCTGTCTATGAAGGATAGTTTGTATTCTTTATAGAGACACTGGAGCCTTTGAGAGGGATTATAATTCGCCAACTAAGAGTAGTGTATAGCCTCTTTTAAAAGATGAAATTAAAATCTATAAAGGAGAAATTGAGAGATGTAGAATTTTCCCATAACTCCACTTATGAAGGGTTGCTTATTACTCTTAGTAAAGAAACACTGGAGCCTATAAGGGGGGAGAGGGTAACAGTATAGTTTGCCTAAATAAGTCATTTTCTAACCTTTATCAAGAGATGAAGTTGGAACATTTAAAGGAAGAGTTGAAGATATGGATTTTTGCCATAATTCTACGTATGAAGGAATTTTATTCTCTTGGTAGAGATATACTAGTGCTAGCAAGTGGGGAATGCAATCTTCCTACACTTGATATTGTTAACCTCTTTTAAGAGTATGATATGCAGACCTTAAAGGCGGAGATTGAGAAGAGTGAATTTTCTCCCTTTTCATGGGGGTATTTATATTTTAAGGAGATCAAAGGAGTTACATAATTTTTTACAAATTTTTATAGTTTTAGATTTCTTTTATAAAAATTTAGCAATTTTTTTTAGCTTTAATGGCTTAATTTAATTTTAAAAAAAAATTTAAACTTTTTTATTAAAAAAATTAGAAGGTATAAAAACCAAAAATTTATAGAAACTAAAATAATATAGTGGTAATATTTTTTAAGAAAATCATTTTCGTGAGCTCATGATATATATTTGTGGCACGGGTGAAGGATGTTGTCACTGGCCAACCAAGTGGCCATTCCCATTCAAGGCCCGAATAGTCATTTACCAACATTTTTTGAGTCCCAAAAATTAATTTTTTTAATATTTCATATTTAATTTGAACACTTTTAGAGCATAATGAAAAGTATATAAAACAGTTCCAAGCATATTTGAAGAGTTTGATGCAAATTGTTTTAATAATTTTTGCTCAAAATGATGTGCCAACTTCAAGAAAAGTTTAAATTATAGCTCAAGAAAATTTAATGATGTGCCAAATGGTCTCTAAATCTTGCATGCTTAAAGTCAAATCAGATGGCTTGGTCAGATAAATTGAACAAGCCTAACATCATTTAATTATGAGATTTATAAAGCACTTAAATTCTATATAAATGATCTATGTTAAGAGATTCGTTATAGAAAATCCAATGGAGTATTACAAAATTTTGGTTAAATTTATCAAAATATCTCTCTCAAAATACTATAAATAAATAGTCATTCTCCACATGAAGGGAGCCAAACTTAAATTTGGATGGAGCTTAGAGATCTAAAAACTATAAAGCTATACTTGGGATTCAATGGCGATGATCACTATCAATCATCACCATCATCCAACTAGCATTGCTAGACTATCGTTGCTTAACTATCATTATTTGATCCATCGTCATTTGACTATCAACATCTGACCATTATAGTATATTCATCATCATCATCTAATTATCACCAGTTGACCACAACTATTTGCCTATCATCAACTCACTATTGTCATTCAACCACCATTGTCTGACCATTATTATCTGATTGATATTGTCTGCCTATTATCACATCTCTCCACTAAAAACTACAGGTGGCCATGCTAATGCTCCTAGTTTTATATTTTTATCTTTTCTAGTTGTGTAGAAGAGAGAACTTCTATAGTTTTAAGTACATGATGAATTATTTTAATTGAGTCAGACCCCATGATTTTTTTTTCTTTTTATGTTTTTCATATAAAAATTTTAGTATCTCTTACATTTTTCTCTTATATATATATATATGTGTGTGTGTGTGTGTGTGTGTGTGTGTGTGATATCTTCGTATAAACTGTCACTCCCCAGAATCTAATTTGAAAGAATTATTATTTTATCTTTTAATATACAATAACTAGAGTTATCTAACTTTTTTTATCAATATAAATATCAATGAAAATAAAACTATCAATCAAAATATCAATATATACATATATATTCATTTTTAAAAAAAAAATCATATACACTACTTAGGAATTATACCATCATAATATATCCTTCCATTCATGAGTACAAAAGAATATCTAAAATAAAAATGATATAAACATGAGGAATCCTAATCAGCTTCACACTCATAAACCTCTTTCCTGACCTGAAATCATTTAAACCACATATAATGAGTTAAATAGCCCAATAGATCACTAAAATTCTGTAACTTAATTCAAAATATGGCAAAGAAACAGTATGCATACCATAAGTCAATTTATAATAATAATAGTCATATGATCAAGATCAGTATAAAAATAGTAAAATTCACGTATAGTAGTATTAGAATTTGTAAATAATAAAATAATATAGTATGAAAGAGAGTAAAGAAGTATATTGGGAAAATCAATAAATCAGTATGAATGTTGAATCAATAATGTAGTCATCATATCAGTACTATCAATCAGTAAAGCATCATATAAAATGGTAAAACCAAATCATCAATAGAAAAATGTTGAACTCAAGATCAGCGCAGTAAAATCTTATAATAATGTACATATACTATCTAGTTAGTCTATCAGTATCTTATTAATATCTTAATCACATGCTCAATAGTATATAGTATCAGTAATTAGTATATCGAATCAATAATAATAACAATAATAGTGAATAAGAAGTAATATCAGTGTTTGTATAGATACCAGTAAATCTAGTGGCAGTAATAGTAAATTAATATTATAACAGCAATTTGTACAGTGATAGTAGTTCAATAAAGTATCAATAAAGTCATACAGTAATAATAAATATGTAATAGTCACACTAAATAAGTAAGAAGTTGTGACTATCATTATGTTTTTTAGTAGTCGATAATCAATAATCAATAGCTATTAACTCAATAAGCAAAGTTGTCACTCTTTACCCATCAACACAGTAATAACTCCTTATAACTATCAAACATTATATCATTGTATCACGTGAATCAGTCGCGGATAACACCCAACTACAGTATTTAAAAGAAAGTCCATCAACCCACCATTCTATATAGGCTAATCTTTAACTAACGGGCCAACCAGTCTTTATTTATCTTTTACAATATTATAATAAAAGTAATAATAATTAGTTATTACTCAATCACATACCAGTATTCATTCTCAATACTTGAGTTAACAGTATACTTAAATAAAATTTATATTGAGTAAAGATACATAGTTTTAAAATACAACCAAATTATCAAGAATTGTGTCAAATATCATTTTAAGACTTTAATCGTGTTACAACATTATTTTTTAATGTCTAGATTATTTTTTATTAAATTAAGATAGCACAAATTTCAAAATACCAGTATAAAATTTTTAGAAAATACTTAAAATATTTATAATTTCAATCTCAATAACATATAAAAAATTACGCTGTGAAAGTTTTACCAATGTAAAGTTATCAGAAATTTAATCATGAAAATCTGAAAAACATTAAATTTTTAAAAATTGATAAAGGCATAATGTGACCTATCTCGATCTAAAGAACTTTCCAAGTACACCTGATGGCTAAAAATTACCCTGAGCGACTCAAATCGGCCTTTCTCACTCTAAAACCCCTCTCTCTACTTTAGTTGGCATGACAGGGAAAGTGGATTTTAAAATATATAAAAATGCATATAATGGCCTAGTACTGCGGCGCTACCACCTAGTTTTGCGACGCAGAATAGTGGATTTTAAAATATATAAAAATGTAAATAGTGGCCTAACGCTAGGGTGCTAGGGGTGTCAATTTAGGTCACGGGTTGGGTTCGGGTCCAACTCGAGTTGACCCGGGCATAAATGGGTTGAACCAAACCTAACCCGCAAACACAAATGGGTTAGGATTTTCAACCTAGACTTGACCCATAAGGGTTACAGGTTGACCTGACTCGACTGCTAACCCAGAATAGGGTTTAGGTTTCATCCAGCGTGAGTGCTTCAGCACAATGAGTTACGTGTGCAAGCTTGCGGTTCCATCAAGCATGAGTCAACGGCAGTGGAAGTCAACATCTCAATGGAGGTCAACTCAATTGGTCAAGCACGAGTGCCATCTGACGCGGTCAATGAGTGCGGGAGTGGGGCTTGCCGCTTGGGTGCTAGCACTTGCGGTTCCGTCGAGGCGTCGTGCATGAGTCATCGAGTCGACTAGTTAGGGTCTCAGGTCTGCCAGTCTAGGCTAGGCGGCTAGGCCTGCTAGGGGCTTCAGGACTCAGGAGTGAGTGACATTCAGTCTTCGGCGGTAGCGGCAGTAGCTGGGAGGCTGCGGGTTGCAACAGGTTAATTCGGGTCAAACCTTGGTTGTCGGGTTGACCCAAACCCAACCCAAACTACAAACGGGTCCAAAAATAGGACCCGAACCCGACCTATTTCTTTATCGGGTTGACCCGAACCCAAATTTTTAAGGTCGGGTTTTCGGGTCGTATCAAATATTGACACCCTATGCGGCGATACCACCTAGCACTACGATGCTAATTCATTATTTTCAAATTCTAAAGCCCAAAGCATTATAATGTCATTATTTAGCATCTTAAATTATAGCAGCACGGAGATGCTCTAACATCCAACATTGGGGCACTTAAGTAATAATATTTTGTAGCTTTGCCAAAATTCACTTCAGACCCTTGAGACTCATTTGAGAACACATACAAACTTTTTTAAGCATTAAAACACTTTCAAATACATACAAATTGGTTAATAACTCAAAATTTCAATTCTGAACCTTTTTATATTTTTTAGTTGTTACATAAACCTAGGACATAAAACTCCTATTATTAAAAATTTTCAACACAACAGGTCTATTCATAGTTTAATTGTAGAAGTGGAACCCAAATTGACAACCAAAAAATGTAAAAAGTAAAGATTCGAAATTTTGTGTTTTGAACCTATTTACATGTATCTGGAAGTGTTTTAATCTTTGAAAAAGGAATGTGCTCTAGAATGAGTCCCAAGAGTCTAGATTTTATTTTGGCAAAATCTGAAAAATGTTACTTTTAAGCTTCTAGGTGTTGGGTGTCTGAGCGTCAAAGCATTGCAACAGCACTGAGGAGCCAAATAGTGACATTTCAGCACTATTATCAAGGGTTTTTGAAAAATGAACTAGCACTGCAGCGCTAAATGGTAGTAGGGCAACGCTAGGTGGTAACGTCGATGCGTTAGGCCACTAACTACAGTCAGTGTTGAGGAGAGAAGGAGAGGGAATTTGAGAGAGAGCAAGGGATTTTGAGCTGCTTCAAGTCATTTTTAGCTATCAACCCAATTGAAAAAGTTTCTGAATCAAGGTAAGTCATATTATGTATATCTTAGTTTTCAAAAATATTAAGTTTTTTTGAGTTTTTTTATTAAATCTCTATTTCTATTACTGAAAAGTAAGGATAACTTTGTATTAATAAAATTTTCATTGTATACTTTTTTATATGTTATAAAGATTGAAATTCTGAATATTATGAATGTTTTCTAAAAAAATTTCATCATATATTTTGGAATTTGTGTAATTTTTGTTGAATAAAAAATAATTTGGACTCCAAAAAAATAGTTTTGTAATATGATTAAAGTCTTAAAATGATATTTTATACAATCTTTGATAATTTGGTCATATTTTAAATGGTAAATTTTTGCTTAGTAGGTATTTTATTTAAGCATGCTATTAATACATGCATTATGAATGAATAATGGTATGTAAATGGGTGATAGCTAGTCGCTATTGCTATTTTGATATTGTGATAATAAAATATGTGAAAACAAGTAAAAAGTTGGTTTTACTTATGTTGGCTGAAAACTAACTGACCCGTATAAGATGATGGGTCGATGGGCTTTCCTTTAAAAATTATGGTTTTGTGTTATCCTATACTAATTAACTAATATATTGATTGAATGTTATAATAAGTTATTACTGTGCTAACGGGCAGAGTATGATGACTCTATTTATTGAGTCAATAGTTACTAACTACTGGAAAAAAATCGTGCAAGCCAAAACTTTTTAGTTGTTTAGTGTGATTACTGGAATACATGTTATTAATTTATTATTATTATATGACCTTATTATTATTGCACTGATTTATTATTACTGTGTGGATCTACTATTACTATTACTATATTATTCTACTGTTACTATTACTGACGATATTGTTACTGATTCACTGATTCAGATAATAATTCATTGATACTATAATTATTTATTGATTCACTAGTATCATTTATATAATATAGTGGATACACTGAGTATGTGATTAATATACTAAACAAATACTGATATAGAATGGCTGGAGACGGTATATACTCTCACATACAATTTTATTGCATTGATGTGATTCTGACAGTTTTATTGAAACTTTGGTTCTACCGATTAATATGATTTCTTTACTGATTGAATAGTAATACTATGACATGATTGGTTTTGATGCCTATATTGGTTTAAAGGATTGTTAGTTATTTTACTACTCTTTGTACTTTATTGTTTTACTGCTTTACAAAATTTATTGTTACTAAGTGTGAGTTTTATTATTTCTGCACTAATTCCTGATCATTTGATTGTTATTGTTATAAATTGATTGACGACATGCATAATGCTTTTGTACCATGTTTTGAATCAAGTTATAGGATTTTAGTAATTTGTTGGGTCGTCTAGCTCATTATAAGTGGTTTAAATGATTTCAGGTCAAGAAAGAGGTTCAGGAGTGTGAGGCTGATCAAGATTCCTTAGGTTCAATCTTTTTTTATTTTAATTATTCTTTTATATTCATGAATGGATAGATATGTTGTGATTGTATGATTCCTGAGTATTATATATAATTTTCAGGTCAATGAATATTGATGTATATGAATATTTTGATCAATAGAATTTATTTTCACTAATATATGATTTTGTTAATAATAAATAAAATTAGATAGTTCTGGTTGTTACTTAATAAAAGATTAAAAGAAGAATTCTTGTAAATTAGATTTTGGGGTGTGACACAAATGTGCCCAATTAATCTTTAATATAGATATACTTTATAAGATTGGCCAATTATCTCCTTTTTCATATAAGCCACACTCATATATAACCTCCACTTTTATATTTTATATATGGGGTATTATATTGTATCTTTTTATAATGGAAATTAATTGTAGAAAATTTTTAGGTGATAGCCTTTAGTTACTTCCAAAATGTTAAGACACTTTGCCTTAGTAATTCTCTAATAATGGAGATTTGGATTTCATACTATTTGGGCAGAACTTGGCCATAAAAGAGGTGTCTTGGTTTGGTTAGATACTTTTAAAATATATGCATTTTAGAAATGTGAATTAATTAGAATACATGCAATTTAGAAATATAGGAGCTATTTGGTTCAATGCAAATCAAATGCAGCGAAAAGCTTTTTTGTATATGATACATTCTAAATATATTAAAATATGTTAGACCCTAGTATATATTGGTTGGAAGAGGTGATGAGTATTTATTTTAGGTGTGGTGATAGTGGATGATGGTCATAGTGATTTCTAGTGGCGTGTGATTGTTGACCTTGATTTCCACCTCCCTTGGATTCCAGTAGTCAAACCCAGTCTATGGGACCCAGACCAATGCCCTGGGTCAACCTGGTTGATCCAATTAGCTTAAATGGGGTTAATTCAAGTTCTAATCCATTCTAAACCCTATCTCTTGCACAAGCCCCCATCCCTTGGACCTCTTTGACTAGGTTGACCAAGTCAACCCTTGACTTAGTCAACCCAAGTCTTAATGGGTCAATTTGACCCATTTAGGCCCATTTAAACCTATTTATTACATCTAATACCTTCCATATTGATCTTTCAATCAAATCACGGCCAATATATCTTAGTTTTCCTCCTAATTAGATCTAGATTCAATCCCAACTGTTGATCATAAGTCTAGGGCTTTAAATAGAGGAGATTAGGGTTCTTTTAAGGGACCTTTAACTCCTTCTCCCTCCCTAAGCCACCTTGAGTCGTGAGACTTTGGGTGAGAGTTCTCCTAGACTCCCTCCACCTCCCACGAGCAAAATCCACTATTAAACGCACACCGGCGATGAGATCTCCAGCGAACTGAGGCTAGGAAACTTCCAAAGCAAATCGTCGTCGATCCACTACATTTTAGAAAGTGATTTCTTCTACAACTTGGAGCGTGGACAGTCTACAAGTGCAACAAGCCCAAGATCTCTCGAATCTACCATGTGGATTAGGTAAAATCACAAACCCTAGTTCAATACATATAGATCTAAATAGCTTTTCATAAAGCTCATTTGAAGTCGTGATTCTTACCCCACATGAATACTCTTCATATACCCTAGTTGTGGTTAAAATTTTATTCAATTTGATCTACCCGATCGAGCGTACGAGACGAAAAACCTATTCTAGGGCGTTTTCGTAACGTACATTTGATGTACGTCTTTTGGATCATTGATCACATGATCAATGATCCAGATTCATCTGTTCTACAGTTCTGTTCGACCGTGGATCCGATCCTGTGGTTATCGCGCCCGTCCGACATGATCTCATTCGTTGATCCAAATCATGGCAGATCCGACGGTCAGGCGCACGAGCTAACACGGATAAGTGCCTCGTCATTTTTCTTATTCTTTTATTGGGTCTAGAGACCAGACGTAGCTCTACGTTCGAATGCCACAAGAATGGCGCCATGTAGCGATCCGAAGACCCGGCGACTTGGCTCGCGGAGAAGTCCATACGATGCATGTGCGTTTTAATTTGTGCACGGCCCGACGACCAGACCTGGATCGGACGTGCAAATTTAATAGAAAATAATCGTAGACCCCTAAAAAAAATCAAAATCGAAGCTTTTCACTTCTTTGCTGCTATTCAACGTCGGACAAAGATTTAGGGTTCGCTCATCACCTTCATTGCAAACATATATTCTGAATCAATGCCGAAGGTCAGTATTTTATAATGAGATACATATAGTCTTCTTTCATTGCTTGCCATTTTTTTGATTCTCGATACAAATTGGTATCAGAACAGCGTATCGAGTATACCAGTCGGTACCATTCGCTATCTCACAGTAACGGTCAGCATCGAGCTGCTGGGATTTAGGGTTCGCTTCGAAATTATAATGTCTGGTTTAAAAAATAATTTATCTACATTTCTAATACGCTATTTAAGCCCAGAATAGTTGTGTATGAAACCTTGATTCTTATAATCACTACTGTTCTATCTGTAAATGCTTAATCGGTATTATTCGGTATCGAGTTTACCTCTAAATGATTCAGATATGTTGGAGTTATTTCTTGGTACCAAATGGTATGGTACTGAGTAGTAATGCTCGGTACTGATTGGTGTTGCTCGGTACCGTTCGCTATCTTGCAGTAACAATCGGTACCGAGAAATAAGGACCAATACTGCTCGGTATTATTCGATACCGAGTTTGTCTCTAAACGATTCCGGTATGTTAGAGTTATTTCTTGGTACCAATTAGTATGGTACCGAGTAATAATGCTCGGTACTGATCAATATTGCTCAGTACTAAACTTGTTTTGTGCGGAAACTATTCGGTATTACACGATATATCTTGATAACTTATTATCTATCCCAATGTTGCAGGGATATTCACCACCTATTCATTTTTGATGTAGAACATCCACATTTAGAGAAGTTTGCAATCATTTAGTAAGTATATTTGGCCAGCAATTTATGGATAGACTCAAGCAGCTCCAACTTAATTAGTTCCTAGTTTTGCCTCCATTCCGTCAGAATGTACCCCTGGTGCATAAGCTCCTCACCATGTGGGACATTCAAAAGTAGTATTTTGTTATTAAAGGATGAAGTCTACCATTCACTACAGATGAGGTTGCTCTTATGCTTGGACTGCCCAATCGAGGAGTTAAATTCATGCCAGGAAGTGATAGAATTAGTGGAAAAATATCCAATGACATTAGGCATGAGATTGAAAGTCTTCCTGTCTCTACTCCGCTAGAAGATCTTGCGAAGAAATTCATATTTTACTTACTTTCAAATATTTTTTTCCCATGGAGAACTTTAAGATACCTACTATAATCCCTAATGTTACTGGCGATGTTAATGAATTTTTGACATACAACTGGCCAGCATCCATTAGCGAATTCTCAGTGAATGAATTCAATAGCATAGCTAGGAAGAATTTGAAAGGCACCCCACTAGGTTACATAAATGGATTTGTAATCATTTTAATTGTGAGTAGATCTATCATGTTGATTATTTTCGTCACTATAAAAGAACATTCAATTTAGAAGGTTAACTTTTTCTTAAAAAATGCAGATTTAATTTCTAGAGCATACAACCATCTACGATCCAGTGGATGAGCTATCCCGATCTCATTTTATTCGTTGAGACAGCCACATTATGTACAGTGAGAATGAGGTGACCAAATTATTTGCTCGTCTACGTAAACATCAGGTAACGATTCAATATGTATTAATACTCATTTCTTATTGAGCTGAATCTGTTAAAAATATCCTGCATATTGTCCAGCAATTCGAAGGAGTCATCGATGTTGAGATAACATTATTAGAGAGTTCTCCTATTCTTTCTCCATAGAAAATATCAACTCCACCTGATAATCAGCTATAAATTCAATTTCATCAACCATCCAGCCCCCAAATTTCCCCTGAAATATCCCCCAGGCCCACTAGTCCAGTCAGCTCCCCAATGATTCCCAGCCCCCTAGAACCCGTAGCAGACCATCACAAAAAGAAATAGCAATTATAAATGTTTTGGATGATGCTAACATGAAGAATGATGTTAACATAAAGAGTATACAAGAAGCATGCAGTAAATTGATTGCACAGAATAAATTACTCGTGAAGAAGTTAACTGCGATTGAAACGACATCCACTTTGTTAGAGTGGCGTATGCAAGCTCTAGAACAGTCTGTTTTTAAATTAAGGGAAGAGGGAAATTTGAAAATAGAAGGAATTAAGAAGTTTTTATTCCACCATTTCCCTGATGCATATATAGCTTATCAAAAAGAAAAGTCTGCAGAGTCTTCCTCCAGGACCATTACTAAGAATAATGCAGTTAGCCCATCAACTGGCATAATTCCTGAAGAAGTAACACATCCAAAATCTATGACGGAAGCTTAGGATATTGTTGACATTGTTGTAAAAGAAAAAACAAAGCCTGAGGAAGAGGAGGAAATGGAATTTGCTTCTTCTTCCTATACTGGAATTGCTAGAAGGGTACAACGTCGGGTTGAGAGGAAAAGAAAACTGGTGGAGTCTCCATTCACAACTGGCGATAGAAAATATAAAAAAACTAATGTGCCAGTGAATAATTAGCTATCATCGACTGATATCGAAGTTGAGATAAATAAAATAAATAAAGGTACAGATGAGAAGGTGCCTCCCACGGGATTAAATATTATTGAGGTTGCAAGTGACTCTAAGATAGAAGCACAACTAGCCGAACTTATACTTGATTATGGTGGTCGGTTATTAATAAGCGATGAAAAGTGCATATTCATTGATAGATGTCTCCAAAAATACACTGATAAATAAGTTCCATACGTTTTAATTCACGGTACTACTCGGTATTACTCGATATTACCGATGAATTAGTCAGTATTACTCAGTATTTAATTCGTGGTACTACTCGGGACTACTCAATATTACTCAGTATTACTGAAGAATTAGTCGGTATTTAATTCATTGTAATAGGGACTACTCGGTATTAATCAGTATTAATAAGTTTCTCTACGTATTATTTTAATCCAACTGCGTATACTAATCATTTCTTCATAGGAGTGACATTATTTATGAGTCTGGGAACGTTATTATTTATAGAAGCCAAATTGATAAACTTTTAATGTCAGAGTACCTTGATACCAACCACGTCGATACATTTGGTATTCTTCTTATTGAGAAGAGCCAGCTATGCCCTGGCCTCTATGAACCAATTTTATTTGTTTATAGCCTCCATTGGATGAGTTAAATAGTTTAATTACTTTTTTCTTTTATCACAGTTAATTTTATTTTTCCCTTATGCCAGGCTTATCATGCGTATAAGGTAGATACGACAGGATACGTTTCTCATATAACCAAAGAATCTATCAGTGCGGCCAATTTGATGATTGTACCAATCATAGAAAAAGCTCATTGGACTCTCTTAATCGGAAACTTAAAGAATAAAGTTTGGGATTTTTATGATTCATTACCAAAGAAAAATCACAGAGTTGTTATTCATCAAGTTGTAAGTAATCCAGGAATTTATTCAACATAATATATAATTTCTTTTATTTTCGTCATTGTTTTAATGTCATGGCATTTACAGATATCTCATCTCTATGATGAAACTGGAAATTCATTTGAAATGGACATTTGAGGGTGGCCGGTCCAACAAATTAAACTTACACCAACCTAGAAGAATAGCGTAGATTGTGGGATGTATGTTTGTAAATATATGGAAGCCGCTATCCAACTGGAAGTTATTATATGGGGTGATGTAAAGGATTGGCAAGAAAATATGCCTAAATTCAGGGCAGAATTTGTATATGTCATTCTTAGTACTACAATAAAATAAAAATGTATAAACTTTTGTTAAGAAATAAAAGTATTCCGTCTCACATAAATTTAGAAAATCTTTTTTAATTGATCTTCGAATGAATAACAACTGCATTTTTGGCGAAGTAGATTAGTTTCTGCTAAAGCTATTTATCTGACATATTATAATTTGAAAGACTATAATAATAAAAGTTGCAACATCAAAAATATGTATATACTTAGGTACAATAAAACTTAAAAAAAATCAATAAATAGAATAGGATTAAACATGCTTAACAAAAATTACTATTATCAGGACTAAGAAGCACCAAGCACCATGGGATACTGTTTGGTGCAGATAAATATCGAGCATAACCGATTGATATCGAGCGAAACAAAAAGTACCAAGCGGTACCATAGGAGATTGTACTCAATACCGAGTAATACCAATTGATGTCAACTACTCATCTGTCAATCAGTTGGGTATATTAGATAAACGACGGCTGAGTCACTGTATCTCCAATTATAAATTGTACAGTTGTAGGAGCATTTTTCTCTGTGGGTTTCAATTTCTTGCTTTTCCTCTTTTCCCAGTGATCTTTTAATCTAGCATTAGAGATGCCCTTAGGCCAGCACTTCATAGGGTCTTTAATATTTTTTTGTCCTCCCCCAGGTCTGCTGCAAACATTATTATTGTTAACTTTTTTCCCTTTCATAATGAAATAAACTTTCAACCATGTCACTCATCGTAGTGAACATACACTATTCTACATCCTCATTACCCTGTGCTTGTGTGCTTATTTGATATACAAATCTATAAATATAATTTCTAAATATCATGCTACTAGATCCCTCCTACGATGGGCACGCATTCTTTCCTATACATGTGAGCTTTTGCCCAGCATAAAGATCTTTTCGATCTCTGGCTGACCATCTTAGCAAAAAATATTTTTCAGGAATATTAACAATATATAACTACCTAAGAACTCTCATACAGTGAGAACATAATAAACCCATCATCTCGAACTTGCCACAACTGCAGTATATGGTACCCTGAATTGAATCAAAATGAATAGTCCAATTTTGCGACTGAAATGATTTGTCTGTATTCTTGATGGAGAACTTAGATGAGTCCAGTGAAGCATGATCAATGCACAGTCCACCCACACCCTGTAAAAACTCATCTTCAAAAAATGTGTATAATTTTTTCGAATAAAAATGGACGGCTTGCTTTAATATTAAGCTACTTTTAATTATAGGTTGTATCTCAGATTGGCAGCATCTAAAATCTTCATCTTGTTCATTCCTATGCCAAGTCTTCATCACCTTCTCCAACCCCAAGAAACAATCAGTTATACAATTGGTTGGCTTGGAAATGCCATGGCAGATATGATTGGTGGATTCACTACATTATGTAGAAAGAATGCCAATGTTAAAATAATTTTTGTTTAATGTTATTGACCATTTGTGTCTAATTTTGTATAGATCTTTCAACCATTGATGGCTCTAGAGGTTCCCTTCTGTGATCATTTTAGTCCAAGTTCTCTCAAACTCATCCTCAGAATCACACTTATTGAAACAGCTATAAAATAGACCTTTCACTTTATTGTTTCTATTAAAGCAGCCTACTTTGGAAGGAGCCTTCTTGTAGTCCATTAGCACAACCTATGTCTTGTGTTAGGTAATGCAATCTCTATTACCTTAGCCATTGCTTGGTCCTGATCAGTAAATATAGTTATGGGATGTTTATTATCCATAATTCTTAAAAAAGTTTTGAACAATCAGGTAAATGACTCATTTGTCTCCTCAGATAAAAAAGCCACCTCTAATAGAATATTTTGCCAATGATTGCTAACTCCAACAAAAGGTGCACAGGCTAAATTATATTTGTTAAGCCTATAGCTAGTATCAAAAATTATCACATCCCCAAAGCAGTTGTAATTAATTATCTCCAACCCATCAACCCAAAAAAAATTTAACAACATGTCCTCCTCATCAGTTTGGACATCCCATGCAAACATGTTGTCATCAGCAACTCATTCTTTAAACAATTGAATTAGTGAATTTGTGTCTTCATTCTCAATCATGGCTCCTCTCTTTTTGTATGTAGTTGTATGCATCCCTCTTTGTGAACTTTAAATTTTCTACACCTCCCACTTCATCAAATAAGTATGTAAATGCATCAACTGTTCTTATCCCAGCTTCTGACATTGATTTCAGAACAGATGCATTCTCATCACTAATGTGTCTATATGATCTAAGCAAATATTGATCTTCATCCCTAGCCAATTCACGATTGTGGCTTTCAATCAATTTTTACACAATCTAAACTCCATCTTCAGTCATAGCAAATCTAATCATAGCTGGACACCCGGTTCTTGTGATTGATTTTTGATATTTTGATTTTGTATTTAAGTTAATTCCCTTCTTGAACCTGCTTTCAAACATACAAAGTCTTTTGATTTTATTTTCCTCAAATTAAGCTAGAATGAATGATATTCTTTCTGAACACTAAAATCATGACAATAAGCATAATCGTAATACATATCATATACTTTCTTCTCAGAGTTGTAAACACCCTGTGTATAAGACAAATACATTTCACATGCTTATACATACGTAGAAGTAAAAAATTTACATGGACAAAGTAATACCTAATCTATACCGAGTATCAATACTAAAACGCTGTGCCAGGTAGCGGTACCGAGTCTCAATACCGAGAAACTCTCCCGGGTAGCGGTACCGAGAATCAATACCGAGAAACTCTGTCGGTCTCGGTACAATGATCGGTACTCATGAATATGCTCGGTACACGGTACCATAAACCCAAATAATTCTCGGTATTGAGATGACTCGGTATAATGAACGTGGTATTGCTCGGCACCGAGGTATAGCGATAATCAGTTACCGACACTATAACAATATAAGTAGATAGAGTAGCAAAGAAGAGGTGCACACATAGTTATAATATCAAATGTTATTAAACCTCTATATAGAAAAAATTACTGATATTAATTCAGAAAAATCCCACGTAGATCGCTTCATGGAACCTTCATGAACATTAAACGTCTCTTCAATCTCCTCGAACCCTTCAATGTCATCTAAAGAGAATTCCATTTTTGTCTCTTTCTCGGTAATTCTTTCTCGGCGCTCTTCTGACTCTAAATCCTATATAACATCTCCAGAATAATCTGCTAAAAGTTATTAAACCTAAAAAAAAGGTGGGTTATTTAAATTTTCGAGTCCAATCCGGGTCGGGTCGTCGGGCCGCGCGAAAATTATCAAAACACATGCTAAATCTCCATAATGCTATGTGGCACCATTCTAGTGGCGTCCGAATGTAGAGCTACGTCCCGTCTCCAGACCCAATAAAAATTCCATTTGTAGAGAAGGTGAGGTCTACTATGTATTTTTCAAGAATTTTGAATTCACTTGATTTGAGCGAATTTTAAATTCATTAAAGATTGACATCCTTGGGTATTTCAAATCCCTTACACAAATAATTTGTATTTGATTAAATTCAAAATAAAGCCAAAAAATTAAAATCCATGCATTTATTTTACTATACACAATCAATACTTAAAATAAAATAGTCTCTCAGTGAAGGGGTTTGGCTTACGATGATGAATTATCAGTTTAATTTTGAGGGAAAAATTTAGGCATACATAGATGTTGGTTGATTGGGTGTCTAAAAAATATGTTTGCATACTAGCTTTATAATTTAAATTTATATTCTTTTATATTTGTTTTATTCTTATTTAGATTGAATACTTTTCCTTAGAGAATGCATTTATCGGTTGAGGTTCTCACCAACTCACTCACCTTAATGGGAGAGTGAACTTCTCCTCATAGTTGGGGTAGCAAGTTTCTTCTACAATAGGTGTTAAGGTTAGCACTCTATTACTTGATCACCCTTTCAGCTTAGTAAATATAAAAATCATTATGGCGCCTTCTAGAGCAGCTTTAGGGACTCATCAAAGGATCTCTATATCATTTGATGGGATATAATATTATGGTTCTCCATGTTTACAAATTCTTCTCTATTTTTTTGCTCTTCTTCTTATGGTGTTGGACTTCTTATCTATAACATCAATCCACGCTCACCACAATTAAAAGTTTTTTGGATCCAAATTTGACAGTGGTTGACCTTGACTATCTAGACTATCACATAATGAAGAAAAGAAAGACAGGTCAGTAAGAAAAGGAACTCTGAGACTTTATTAGTCTTTGTGACCAGTAAAACTAGTATAAGTCTAAAAATGCCTCTTAACCCTATAATTATATGGTCAAGAGTACTACATGAGATTTTACATAAAAATAATAATCAAATAAAATAAATACATAATTTTATTGTTATAGACATGTAGATGAGACTTTTTGCGATTACATGTGGATAATATTCTCTTAAGTGGCTATGAGGTGCTTTCGAAGAGTGCGCTCACGCCTTCAATAAGTGCTCAAAATGAGTCACCAGTTGGATAGGCCTAGTCACCATTTCTAGATGGGCGTAAATGAATCTCTTATGTTGTTTAGGCGAATGACTTCCTTGACTAGGGCGAGTGCCCCTCTTAGTTAAATGCTCATGGGGTGAGTCCACTCCTTGGTTGAGTAATCTTGAGATGAGTCCACCCCATTTGACAAATGCTTTTTAGAAGAGTCCCTCTTGATTGTCCTTAGGCTTTTCATTGAACTTGCTTGATCTTCTTAACCCGCTAAGGTCTACATATTGGGGTGTGCATGAGTGAGGTTCGTATATGCTTTGTGTTTAGCTTGTCTAAATTTTCATGTGTAAATGTTCAACTTGTATTTAAAATTGTTCATGAATGTTGTGTTAGTGTTCACCTAGTTAGAATTCAATCCCAACACTAGCTTATTTTGAGCAAATAAAAATAAATAAATAAATAGCCAAATAAAATATAATATTCTATATATATATATATATATATAATGAACCGACCACAATTAAACAAGAGTCATTTCATGTTTGACTCATTAAAAAAACAAATTGCAAATAACTAATTAATATCAATTTGCTACGATAAATTAAATGCTAGTTTCTTGGCAAGCTAAATAAGAATTATTCACAATGAGCTTTTTTTATAGTACGACATGATAGTTTATTATTATATTTTTCAATTAAACTATATATTTTATATTCAATTATTTTTTAATTGTTAAACTTTTTATAAATTTATTTTTAAACCCTATCCTTTAATAATAATAATAATAATAATAAACAAAATGTGCCATTGGCTAAAGACTATTAAGCAGCCACAAATTGAGAAGTTGGACCCAAACTCCTTATAGAAACCTCTCTAGAAGCAGCTTCCAGTCCTTTTCTTCTTCCATTTGAGTATTTGACCTCCATTCCATTCCATTCCTCCAAATTTCCCTCCTTCCACATTACGAACATCCCAGAACATCAACTATAGACTTTGAGAATTATTTTTTCCATCCTCTCCCCCTCAATAATCTATACACAACCAAACCCCTCCTCGATTCCTAAAGCTTCCGTCTTTGCAGAAAACTTGATGCCCCCAGCTATCTCAGCTTCTGATAAGCTCTCTTCCCTCTTACTGCGACGATGGCCTCCGATCGGCCTCTCCTGATTCCGTCCCCGCATACGCCGGTGCCATCCGATGATCCAGCACCTATTCCTTTTCCGCCGCTCGCCGCCACACGTTCCTCGTCCTCCTCCTCCCGCAGGAAATCGGCGGCTCCTCACTTCCGCAACTTGTCAGTGGAGAACGTCGACTTCTCCGCTGAGATGCGTTCGAGCTCGAAAACTTCTTTTTCTATCGAAACCACTTCGCGCTCGGTGTCCAAGCAGCAGCCGCCGCCACCGATGCCACGGTACGGCTCCCGCCGGTCGGAGTCCGGCCACATGGGCTCCTCGCAGAAAGAGATCAGTGATGCCGACGCCCGCCTAGTGTACATAAACGACCCCGAGCGCAGCAACTCCCCTGTTCGGCATCCCAACAACTCCATCCGCACCACCAAATACTCCCTCCTAACCTTTCTACCCAAAAACCTCTTCGAGCAGTTCCACCGCGTTGCCTACATCTACTTCCTTATCCTCGCTGGCATCAACCAAATACCCCAACTAGGCGTCTTCACACCCGCCGCTTCAATCCTCCCCCTCGCCTTCGTCCTCGGAGTTACCGCCATCAAGGACGCCTACGAGGACTACCGCCGCCACCGCTCGGACCGCACGGAAAACTCCCGCTCTGCTTCTGTTCTATCCTCTTCCTCAGACTTCCAGCCAAAGCCATGGAAAGACATCCGCGTCGGAGAGATCATCCGCGTCCATTCCAACGAGACCATCCCCTGTGATCTTGTCCTCCTTGCCACCAGCGACCCAACCGGCGTCGCCTACGTGCAGACTATCAATCTCGACGGGGAATCCAACCTTAAAACCCGCTACGCCAAGCAGGAGACCCTCTCCAAACCCCCGGAAACCCTCACAGCTATCATCCGTTGCGAGAAGCCCAACCGCAATATCTACGGTTTCCACGGCAACGTCGAAATCGATGGCAGTAAACAGCGTGTCTCCCTCGGCCCATCCAACATCATCCTCCGCGGCTGCGAGCTCAAAAACACGACTTGGGTAGTCGGCGTCGCCGTCTACACCGGGAAGGACACTAAGGTCATGCTCAACAGCTCCGGAGCGCAATCGAAGCGCAGCCGACTCGAGACTCACATGAACAGAGAAACTATAATCTTGGCCGTGGCCCTCTTCGTGGAGTGCACCATCGTGACGGTGCTCGCCGGTGCTTGGCTCGGCCGGCACCGGGACCAACTTGACGTCCTGCCGTATTACAGGAAGACTGATTTCTCCGGCAGGGAAGTTGGGAAGTACGATTACTACGGGATCGGATGGGAGGTTGTGTTCACTTTCTTCATGTCGGTGATTCTGTTCCAGGTCATGATTCCGATTGCGCTCTACATTTCGATGGAGCTCGTGAGATTGGGGCAGGCCTTTTTTATGATTCAGGATGAGAGCTTGTTTGACAAGGAAAGGGGAAACAGGTTTCAGTGCCGTGCTCTTAATATTAATGAGGATTTGGGGCAGATCAAGTATGTTTTTTCGGACAAAACAGGGACTTTGACGGAGAACAAGATGGAGTTTCGCTGCGCCAGCGTGGTCGGAGTAAACTACAGCGGCGGCGCCGCCGCAGCTGATGCCGGAGAAGAAGGCGTCTCCGTCGTGGGTAAATGCTCGCCTCCTAGACTACAATTGCTAAGTTTCAGCTTCTAATGGTGAAAAAAATGTAAAAAATGGCTGGATATTCTCGGGAAATTCAGTGATTTTATATGCTATTTCTAAATAATTCTTTCCAAAGCTTGAAATACGTTAACAGATTAGTCTGCATCGATCCCTAACAATAGCTGCCACACATTTGCATCTTGATTTTGCGTTGAATTGCTTGTACGTAGCATTGTCCGTATGCATCATTGTCATTCCACTTGTGTGAGGCATCACGTGTTCTTAGGGATAAGGAGAATATGCATTTAAACCATCCTTAAACTTCAACATTGCGAGAAGCCTTTCAAACCATTTCCTTCAATTACAAAAGCACCCAAAACAAGCATTTGGTCAAACCACTCGCATGTGAATGCTAAATAAAGCCCTCTATTATTTTGAGCAGTGGATGAGCAAATCTGGAGACCAAAGATGACCGTTAAGACTGACCCCGACCTCCTTAAATTATTGAGGACCGGAGAGGGAACAGAGGAAGGAGATAAAGCCCGAGAGTTTTTCCTGGCTCTAGCCACCTGCAATACCATTGTACCGATCTTGTCTGAAACAGAGGATCCTACAGTTCGGCTAATAGACTATCAGGGTGAATCACCTGACGAGCAAGCCTTACTCTATGCCGCAGCCGCTTATGGTTTCATGCTCATCGAACGCACCTCCGGCCACATTGTTATTGATGTCTTCGGTCAAAAGCAGAGGTACCACCTACTTCATTTCCTTCAATTCGACATTTGCTGGGCACCTGATCTTCAATTCTGTACTTTACGTTTCATTACTTGATTTGCATATTCTGTATGACGTGATCCACTTTTTTTTTTTTTCAAAAGTTCTTTTTGTTGAATTGTTCCAATGTTAATGAAGCCTTTATTATAGTCTAATGAGCACTATAATTCCAACTTGTGTGCGTTCAAATCCAATTTTTAATAGAAAAAACAGCTATGGATGCCAAATAATATACGAATTTCGATTAAAAAATTTATATCCATCAAAACACGGAGAAAACGCTGATAATAAAAAAAAATATTTCGTGCATGCCGTAAATATTCAGTAGTCAAGACACTTGAAGTAAAAGACAACAAACTAAAAGACATTAAAAAATAGTTATTGGGGGACTAACCATTCGAGTCGCTCAACTTACCAAATAAATAATAATAATAATAATAATAATAATGATAAAGCTGCAAGAGCTAGCTTGATATCCATCAGTAAAGGCAATAAAAAAGTTATATACAGACGTTTGAAGCTTTCCTGGACTATTCCACGAATTGCAAACAAGGCTGGTCTTTTAAATATTATTAGTGCATTGGGATGGGAGAAGCGGTGACATGTTTGCAAATTAAATAATTACAGGGTTTGGTGAGGAAAAAAGGCCATGGATTTCTCCGGCTGGACGCATGATTAACATGGCTGATGTGACCATAGATAAAAGTCAGTCATGATTGGGTTTCTTAATTGCTACATGATTTAGATTTGTACAGCAAAACAGAGAGATAGAGATGTATGCATGTGTGGTGATTGGAAGATGGGCTAATGAATGGTAGTTGTTATTAATGTTCATGATTTTTATGGGATGTAATTATGCTTGGCCACCTACTTAATAGCCTTAGATTAATTGCACATGAAAGAAAATGTTTCTTCTTTCCTTTAGTTTTAGGAACGCTGCATCATTTAATTAAAATTAGTTTTATATTTATAACCATTTTGAATAAAGAATCAATAGCTCATTTGAAGTGTAGATTTATTTGGGCAGAGAGGGATTACTTTTTTTTCCTTCTTAAATGAGCAATAATCCTATCTTTTGTAAAAAATAAATAAATAAATAATCCTCTCATCCTAATTTTTATAGTTGACAAATTATATATATGTATATATATATTAAAATGGGTTATTAGGTCCAATTAAGATCATCAGGTTTGCTAGCAGGTTGGATTCGGGTCAACTAGATATAGATTGGATCAATTTGGGGTTGGACCCAAACTTGAACTATGAACTCATTTTGACACCCCTGGTTCACCGTTTGTTATATGGTATGAGTCATGTTCTTTGATGGAGCGGTCGTTGTAGATCACGTATGAGCTAATCAATCATAGATTGTTGTTCAGTGGTATTCTTGGGTCGCTGATTTGATAGGATTGATAGGGTTAAATTTACCATGCATGCTCATCAATTGATTATGCTTTTTTTTATCTGATATCTAGTTTTTAAAGCATCAGAATCATTGTTGAGGCATATGCTTATCATCATTATGCTTAAATGATATTAGTCTAAGAACATGAAATCTAATCAGCGCCTCAAATTTATTATTATGTCCAACTTTTTTGCTACCATTATGTGGGTTCTTTGCTTATGTCATCCGACCTTCCTCAAGCTCATACAAGCGTCGGATCTAGAATTAAGTCCTTCAATTTTGGTGTATCAAAATATTAGGCAGAAAAGAAGAAGAGGCAAGCCCCTATTTATGTCATCCATAAAGACTAGGCCTTAAAAAGGTTTTTTATTAATAAAGAGGAAACAAAGATAATCTATACCGCCAACATAGACATTAATATGAATGATTAGTGTTTAATATAATAGATAGCACATAAAAATGATGTTTAGCACAGAGATGTGAAGAATCATCAAAACTTCATTTACTTTAGTCCACGTGAATCCAAAAGACCAGGGTAAAAATATGGTAAATATACAAATCTTGGTGAGAAAATTGATTGTTTTCAGCGAGTAAACCATACTGCCTTATATGCATACGGGTCAAGTCGTATTTTTTTATAATTTTTTTGTATTTGTCAAGTCCTGGTAGGTAGAGTTCTTTTTATAAATTCGAACATGGGTCAAGTCCTGGTTGGTAGAGATCTTGATTAGGTTTAGATAAAGTTTGAAGGCGAACCAACAAACCCATATCCAAATCATGGCTCATGTACGCAAAATCTAATGTTTAACAATATAAAAAGCTACGTTTGAACTTTGCCTTTTTTAATTTTATTTTATTGATTAATATTTTTCATTATCTTCTTCCCTATCTCCCTTTTTTATATGAACTGAGTGGAGTCCTTTCATGTCTAGCATGCATCATCAGCATTTATTGGCGTCGATGTCACAACAATGAAAAAATACCTAAAATTTTAAGTTCTCATTCGAGTAAGAAGCTTTGCTCATATAGAATTGACAAGTAAAATGAATGGAATGCATTACATCACCCAGAGAGGAGTCATATATTGTCGGGTTGTCACAAAAGGGCCCCACAAAGGAGGAGCTAGCTTAAGATTATATGAGCAAAGAGAGCTGGTCTCTTTAAGTGCTTCTGGCTTCCATTTATTACTTAAAGACAATTCTTGCAATCGGGTGGGTAAACATAGGACGTTGCTCTCTTAGTTCTTCAGAGAGACTGTTGTGGTTGTGGTTAGTCATTAACATTCTCCTTTCAAATTGATTGTCATGGTGATAACCACCATTTTGAACAACTAGTTTGCTCCTAACTAAATGATGTTTTTGAGCATACCTATTTGCTCTTTAACGGAACTTCTGCTATAGTGTTATAATCAACTGCAAACATTGGTAGATTGGCTATTGTTTCTTTGACATCATTGGTCAAAGTAGATTGTTAAAGGATTAGTTTGATAGGAAACACTTTTAAACACTGGTGTTTCTTATCAAAATTGAGATTTCAACGATCTTTCACCACAGTCCTCCAAACAAATCAAGCTAAACAGCGAGAAAACTTGCAATAATAAAAGAAAACGGAAGGAAAATACCGAGATACAGTTGATCCTCAATTCGAAAGGAGGATCGTTCTCTCCCAAATCTCTAGCCGTCGCTAGAGACCAAGACGCCAAAACTTCCTACACCAAATTCAACAAACAAACATGATGCCCTAACCCTAATATAAACTTCTACTTAAAGAAAACATAAAATTAACTCAAAATGACTAAACAGTCCCCTCCCTCTCTTCCCTAGGCAGTCGATTCCACCCCAAGGGGGACGGGATTTGATTCCTGCGTAACAGCAGGCCTCCGCCGGTTGTAAAACTTGAGCCTTGGGCCGGCTCGACCGGTCCCTCCTGGACCAGTCTATCAATACCCTGCTCCCAAAGAACCACCTTGTCCTCAAGGTGGAAAGATGGTAATTGATGTTGCACCCTCTCGTAAGGCTCCCATGTAGCGTCATAATTGGGAAAGTTCCTCCACTTGATCAACACTTCTTTGATCCCTCGCTCCACCTGGCGCATCCCTTGTAACTCAAGGGGTTCTAATGCCACTTCCAAATCAGCAATCAATGTTGCTGGTAACTCTGAACTTGCTGTGTGATCCCCCATAGCTCTCCTCAACTATGATACATGAAACACTAAGTGTATGGTGGTGGTTGGGGGCAACCTCAAACGATACCGCCACAGCTCCAATTTTCTCTAATATCTCATAAGGGCCAAAAATATCTTGGACCCAGCTTCTCATTCCTCCTGTTAGCTACCGTCCTCTGCCTGTAAGGTCGAAGCCTCAAGAACACTTTATCCCCCACTTCAAACTGGATGTCCTTCTATATGCCCATCTGCCTGTGTTCATAATTTGCTGAGCTCTTAACAGATGCCTTTTTAACTCTTCCATACCATGTCCCTCTCCTTCAAGTATTTTTCTATTGAAGAAACTGTAGTGCTACTCTGCTTTGAATAGGGTCATATGAGATGCGGAATGATACGAAGTGTTGTACCAGTACTCTGCCCATGCTAGCCACTTGGCCCAAAGCCGATATGTCTCCAAAGCAAAACATCATATGTATGTCTCCAAGCTCTTATTTACCACCTCCATTTGCCCATCTGTCTGCGAGTGGTAAGCGGTACTCCTCTTCGATACTGTCCCCTGCAGTCTGAATAACTTCGTCTAAAAGTGGCTGAGGAACACCTTATCCCTATTGGATACTATAGACTCTGACATCCCATGCAGTCTGACCACCTCCTTGATGAAAGTTGATGCCACTGTCACTATCTTGTAGGGATGTCGTAGGGGTATGAAATGAGCATTCTTGCTCAGTCTGTCCACTACCACTAGGATCACTGTGAAACCTTCAGATTGAGATAGCCCGTCTATAAAATCCATGAAGATCTCCTCCCACACTCGATCTGGTAGAGCTAGGGGCTGCAATAATTTTTCTGGAGCAATGGCCATGTACTTATTCCTCTGACAGACCTCACAACTGGTTACCAACTCCTCCACATTTTTGTGCATCCCCTTCCAATACAACTTTGAGGCAAGTCTCCTATATGTCTTTTGTACCCCTGAATAACCCCCAACAGTGCTCCCATAGAACTCCTAGAGTAGGTGGGGAATGTGGATTGAGGTCCTTGGCATCAAAAATCTTCCCTGATACAGCAACCTCTCCCCCTTTAGAGAATAGCCATGGTGGCTACTCCCATTTAGGGGTGCAAACAAGTTGAGTCGAGCTCAAGTTAGGGGGTGTTTGAGTCGAGTTCGACTGCCAAATACCGAGCTCGAGCTCAAACTTGAGTCCAGCTCGGGCTTGACTCGTCTCACATCGAGCGGCTTGTCAAGTAGCTCGCGAGCCTTCGTCCTCGTCCCGCTCCATCCCAAGGTCTGCTTAGAAGCTTCTATTCCATCCTGAGGTCCCGCTCCATCCCGAGGTCCACTCGGAAGCTTCAGTTTTGTCTCAAGGTCTGCTCTGAAGCTTCAATTCTATCCCGAGGTCCCGCTCTGTCCTGAGGTCGCATCTCGCGTCCTGCTTGGAACTTCGAGTTTCGTTTTCCTGCCTGAGCTACGACTTCCATTTTCCCGCCCGCACGAGCTCCGTGGTTTCATTTTCCTGCATGCAATGCAGTTCTGCGAGCTGCTCGACGAGCTTACGAGTCGAGCAGAGGGCTGTTTGAACTCAAGCTCGGTAAGCCGTCAAGTTCGAAATCATGTTCGAGCTCGACTCGTCGAACCGGCTTGCTAGTCGGCTTAACTTAGTTTCACTCCTACTCCCATCCTTTAATAAATTGCCCCTAATCCTCCCTAGCTCCTCATCCTGCACACTCTTCTCCTTAATGGCTCCCCAATCTAGCATCAGGGGTATCGACACGGCCATCTCCTATAGCTCCCCCATATATTTGGACAACGCTTCTATCGCCTTGTTCTATATCCTAGGCCTATACTGAATTTCAAAGTCATATCCCAATAGCTTTAATAGCCATCTCTGGTGCTCCTCTATCACCATCCTATGCTCCAACAAGAATTTCAGGCTTCGCTGATCTGCCCTGACAATGAAATGTCGACACAACAGTAAGGTCGCCACTTATGGATGACTAGCACAATCGCCATCCACTCCCTCTCGTAGACTGACTTCAGTCTGGCCCTGGCTGTCAACACTTGGCTGAAGTAAGCAATGGGTCGGTGGCTCTGCATGAGTACTGCTCCCAAACCATACCCTGATGCGTCTGTCTCTATTACAAAAACCTGACTGAAATCAAGCAAAGCCAAGATCGGCACAGTGGTCGTGGCCATCTTCAATCTTTCAAATGCTGTTGTGGCGGCCTCCCCCCATAAGAAGCTATCTCTCTTTAGCTATTCAGCCAGTGGCGAGGCAATGGTGTTATAGCCCTCCACGAACCTCCTGTAGTATCATGCTAGCCTTAGAAAACCCCCCCAGCTCCTCAGATTCTTCGGTAGTGGCCATCTCAACATTTTCTCAATCTTAGCCTGATCAGCAGCAACTCCCTCCAAAGAAACTACATGTCCCAAGTATTCCACACTGTGCAAAGCAATATTTCTTCAAATTGTCCCTCAGATGTTGCTCCTATAACACCTCTAGGACTATCCTTAAGTGCTCGCAGCATTTCTCCTCTGACATGCTGTACACCAGGATATAGTCAAAGAAAACCAATACAAATCTTCTAAGATATGGTCGGAACACCCTGTTTATGAGAGACTAGAATGTAGCTGGAGCATTAGTCCAAAAGGCATCACTAGAAACTCATAATATCCCTCATGCATTATGAAAGCAGTCTTTGACACGTCCTCCCCTTTTATTCTAATCTGATGGTATCCGAACTTCAGATCTATCTTTGTGAAGATAACTATCCCATACAGCTCATCCAATAGCTCATCTATATTAGGATGAGAAACTTGTTTGGCACCATCTCCTTATTGAAAGCCCTGTAGTCCACGCATAACCTCCAACTCTCATCCTTTTTCTTAACCAGTACGACTGGGCTAGAAAAAGGGCTCATACTAGGCCTGATAATCCCTGCCTTCAATATTTCTATGATCAATCTTATAATTTCATCTTTTTGAAATTGAGGGTAATTGTATGGCCTGACACTGATGGGTGATACCTCTTCCCTCAAGGTGATAGTGTGCTCCTACTCCCTAGGCGGTGGGCCGGTGGCAATCCTTGAGGTGGCTGAAAGACCTCACTGAATTTCTAAATCAATGGTTGTATAGAAAGATGAATGTCTCCACACTCCTCCAATCTAATCTCCTCTAATCTCTGTAGCTCTACTAGGAAACCTCCCTTCACCTCCTGTACGCTCCTCATCGTAGTTTTAAGGGACACAATGGCTTTTGATAACCCTGCATCTCACTTGACCACTACTCTTCTCCCCTCCACCACCAGCTCCATAGTCAGTGCCCCCTAGTTAACCTTGGTATCTCCCAAGGTCTACAGCCACTTCATCCTTAGGATGACATCGGTGCTGCCTAAGTCTAATGGGAGAAAATCCTTCCTAACCTGAACCCCCTGTATAGTTAGCACTACTCCCCTACAGATGTCCTTGCCCATCTCTACCTTCCCCATACCCATCATCACTCCATAACACCCTGTATCCACCAATGTCACCCCCATTTGGTCCACGACCTGGTTGGAGATGAAATTGTGGGTAGCCCCATTGTCAATCAACACTTCCACCTCCTTGTTTGCTATTTTTCAATTCACCTTTATGGTATGACTCGGAGTGAATTCTACCACTGAGTTCAAGGAAACCTCGGCCACGTCTTGATGTAGCTTGTCCTCCTCCTCTACCCATATCTCACTCCCTCCTCCCTCCTCAGCTTCCTCGTCATCATAGACGGTGAGAACCTAAAGAGTTCGGTCTATGCACCTATACCCCAGAATATATTTCTCATCACATCGGAAGCATAATTATTTCGCCCTCTTTTTCTATAGCTCCCTCTTAGTTTGGCTTTTGAAGTTTCCCTCACTCCCCCCCCCCCCCCCTACAGGCTTCTCCCTTGCGATCTCACGAAGTTTGCCTGGTGTAGTCCCCTTGGGTGCTAAAAGAGTGATAGTCATCCTGTATGAGCCACCTGAATTGCTTCCTCTGGCTCCACTCTCCCGGTACTTTTGATTCTCCACTAACTGAGCAAGCTCCATAGCCTCGCCCAAGTTAGAAGACCTTATGACTCTAGCTGTTTCTCGGATCTCTAATTTGAGCCCCTTCATGAAATTCTCCTCCAGAATAGTCTCAGATAGCTGATCTAGTCAGCTTTCCTGGAACTCAAATCTTTCGTAATATTCTGCCACCGAGCCTTCCAATATTTGGGCAAAGAACTGCTCATAGAAGTCCCCTCCCATGCTGATTCGGAAACATTTCAATAAGCACTCTTTGAACTCCCTCTAACTCCGTATGGACCGCCTCATGTCTCTCCACCGGTACCAAGCCAACACCTTCCCTTCCAAACATATGTCGGCTGCCATCAATCTCTCTTTCTCCATCAACCCATTGACGGCGAAATATCTCTCTATCTTATAAATCCACCCGTGTGCATCCTCCCCTTCAAAGATGAGCATCTTTAGCTTCCTAACCTTCGAATCCCCTCCATTTCCCCTAATTCCAATATAATTTCCTCAAGTGTCCCGATCCTCCCTTCCATGTTTATACCTAATCCCATCTTCAAACTCCACTCTCCTTCCTTCAAAATCAACACCCTTCAAGCCATAATCTCCCTCTCCTCTTTCCCAATCAACACTTCTTTGTTCATAACTCTCATATCCACGTCTCTCCCCATGCCTTCCACCTCTCTTCTCCATCTGGAAAGGTTCCAGATGGGGTCTTCTCCCTTCTTCCTCTACAACTCCACATCATTCTCATCCCTACGAATTTTGGAATTCATACTCCTTACCACCGGCTCTCTTGCCTCCGATGCCTCCATTTGGTTTTGAAGATCCCATATCTTCTTCACAATCTCTTGGAGATCTGAGAAGTTTCTTTCCATGGAGGAAATTCTATCTTCCACTGCGCCTTGATTTGGCACATCTCCCCCTCAAGGTGTTCTTCCAAAGCATCCACCTTCTTGGCCACTATTGATACTCTTTGTTAGACTCAAAAATCCGAATTTCGACCCCAAAAATAACAAAATCAGCGGTTCAAAGTCAAAAATCTGTTGTAGGAATCTGCCAAAAATAGCCCGAAAACTGGCTCTGCTACCAATTTGATAGGCAACACTTGTAGACACCAGTGAGATTTCAGCAATCTTTCACCACAATCCTCCAAACAAATCAAGTAAAACAGCGAGATAACTTTCAATAATAGAAGAAACGGAAGAAAAATATCGAGATATAGTTGATCCTCAATTCGAGAGGAGGATCATTCTCTCCCAAATCTCTAGTCGCCGCTAGAGACCAAGATGCCAAAACTTCCCACACCAAATTCAGCAAACAAACATGATGTCCTAACGCTAATACAAACTTCTACTTAAAGGAAACATAAAATTCTCAGAAGGACTAAATAACCCCCTCTCTTTCTTCACTAGGCAGTGGACCCACCCCAGGGGGGGCAGGATTTTATTCCTGTAGAACAGCAGGTCTCCGCCTACTATAAAACCTGAGCCGGCCCAAGGGTTGGGCCGGTTGGACCAGTCTATCATAGTTCCCACGGTTCTATTGTTGATTTTGCGGGTGGTTTAATTCCATATATTTTTTATTTTAATCATGAATGCAATTAATTCAAGGGTGAATTTCGAAATAGTCCCGTAACTTTTGATATATATGATCAATTTAGTCCTAGAGTCTCACCTTGCTCCAATTTAGTCCCTCGGCTATACAAATATTCTCCAAAATGGTCCCTTTGAGGCTAAATTAGGATCAATTTTGTATACTCTAGAAACAAAATTGTGATCAATTTTATATAACCATTACGAGGGACTATTTTATATCAATTTGTATAGTTGATAGACTAAATTGGAGCAATATGATATTTTAGGACTAAATTGATCACACATAAATAGTTAACTATTAAGAATGTTTCTATTTAGGAACTATTTGACATTTTGGCGAACACTAGCAATTCCTTTTTATTTTTTATTTTTTTTACGTGGGAGTCTTTGGTTGATAACCAGCAGAAGTAACAGCTCGAATATATGGTTCGTTTGTGATTGTTATGTTATCCTTTTATAATTTCGTCCTTTTAGCATTATATCCTGCCTTTACTTCGCATTAATTTAAGTTCTTTTGAATCCAATACTATGGTGGCTGCAGGTTTGATATTTTGGGTCTTCACGAATTTGATAGTGATCGTAAGAGGATGTCAGTTATAGTGGGCTTTCCTGATAAGACAGTTAAGGTTTTTGTTAAAGGTGCAGACAGTTCAATGTTTGGAGTTGTAGACAAGATGTTGAATGTGGACATAGTTCAATCAACCAAATCACACCTTCACACCTTCTCAACATTGGGTCTGAGAACCTTAGTCATTGGTATGCGGGAGATGAGCAATGTCGAGTTTGAGGAGTGGCATTCTTCCTATGAAAAAGCTAATACTTCATTGTTTGGGAGGGGCAGTTTATTAAAAGCTGTTGCAATGAATATTGAGAACAACATTAGCATTTTGGGAGCCTCAGGAATCGAAGATAAGCTACAGCAAGGTGTGCCTGAAGCCATTGAATCTTTGAGGAAAGCTGGGATCAAGGTCTGGGTTTTGACTGGGGACAAGCAAGAAACTGCAATTTCCATTGGCTTTTCTTCCAACCTCTTAACAGGAGATATGACCCAAATTATAATAAACAGCCATTCCAAGGAGTCATGTAAAAAGAGTTTAGCAGATGCCCTTGCCATCACTAAATTAGTAGCAGGAAAGTCTCCAGCAGCAGAAAACAGTAATGCAGGAGCTGATGCTGTAAAGTCCCCTCTTGCTTTGATAATTGATGGTACCAGCCTTGTCTACATCCTTGAGACTGAGTTAGAAGAAGAGGTATGATGTCAACAAAGCATTCTTTTTTTTTTCAGGATTATAGTGTACTCACTTCTCCATACATGGATGTTCCAGCTGTTCGAAGTAGCAACATCATGTAGTGTTGTTTTGTGCTGCCGAGTAGCTCCATTGCAGAAGGCTGGGATAGTTGTTCTAATCAAGAGCAGAACAGATGATATGACTCTTGCTATAGGAGATGGTAATCTTGAAGTTAATTATCTTTCAGAAATACAGGTTTCAACATGTTTTTCATTCTGGGATAAACTTTCTCTTCATATGCTATTCAGGTGCAAATGATGTTTCAATGATCCAGAAGGCCAACGTTGGGATAGGCATTAGCGGCAGAGAAGGGAGGCAAGCTGTTATGGCCTCAGATTTTGCAATAGGACAGTTCAGATTCTTGGTACCCCTTTTATTGGTTCATGGTCACTGGAACTACCAAAGAATGGCATATATGATATTATACAACTTCTACAGAAATTCTATTTTGGTGTTCGTACTTTTCTGGTAAGTAGATGAGATGATATTATTTAATAAGCTCATTCTAAATGTTGTTCATTACATTTTTTAGCTGGAAGTTTAGGCATTCTATTTATCATAATTTGCTTTCGGTTCTTCCTGCATTATTTTAGCAATTTTAGTTGGAATGTGAAGCAACTCCTTGGTCGTCAGTATCCACAATCTGGATCCGTTTGCCTGAATAATTGTTGTTTTGCTCTCCATTTTTACCTATTGACGTTTCTTATGATTATGTGTTTCCTATCATTCCCTAGTTGCTAATATTGTAACGTGGGATTAGTTTCCCAAGATATCAGGTGATATTAGTTGTCTGTAGTAAGCATTCTATTTTGAAAACAGTCAGGTTCTGTTGCTTAATAAATTACTTTCAAATATCAAAAAGGCATCAGCTAAAACATTTTCTTAGTTAATGATGGTCTCTATGTTAGGTATGGAGTTTAATTTTCCTCAATCATTTTAATCTTGAAGTATTGGATAAAATTTTGATTTTATGTTTATTTATGATTAGTGGTTGCCAACCTCAAGATCCTATTCACACCTATTCCATCATACCTACTACTAGATGTTGCTCTATAATAGAAGAAGAAATCAATGGATTTGAGACATTACTCATTCTTCTCATTCATTCATCCAAGTGTAAAGTCACATGAAGGCTTAAAAGGTTTCTAGTGGTGATCAAAGGTTGGCGATTTTCCTAACTAGTGTCATATAGAGGGATTTGTACGTTTGGTGGTTACTAATGTGCGTTTAAGGGTGTAAGGTGACAATTTGAAGCTAAAGACCTCAAAAGGGAAAATTGGTGGTTGTCACGAGGATTGGTTATCGATGTGGTAGTCTGAAATAGGAGAAAATGGGTTATCCTCTATCTCTGGTGACTCTAGATGCGCATGTTTGGTTGAGAAATCACTCATATTTGAAGAGGGAATAAGAGAGAGAGAAGAATACTAGAGTGATAAATGTGAGATAAAACTTGAAGTGATCAAATATTTGTATCCTGTATTTTCTCTAGACTAGTGAATACTTATCTCTTTGTATAGTCTTAGACATAGGTAGATCTCACCATGTTACACGGACCTTTTCCATTTTTCTTGGCAATTCAACGACTGATATCTAATTGAATGACAAAGTTCATGCATTGAGCTTCTTATCATCACTTCTAAGAAGATAGATTGGAATTGCGATAGTTGTTGGCAATTCTTGCAGGCCTATGAAGCTGAAGTTCAATGAAGTCCACGACTTTGATTTTAGGTGAGGTCATCAAGAGAAGAGAATTAGGTGAAGATCATTCTTCTATTGCTTTGAATCTTGAGAGCAAAGGAAGAAGCGTTGGAAGAGGCAACAATGGAGGATGAAGGTAGATCCAAATCTTCGCAGAGGTGTTAATTAAAAGATTGTAGAGGAATATGCTGGTAATGTAATAAGACTGGTCATATAAAAAAATTCTTCATAAAGGCATTTTGGGCAAAATTCAAATTAGATAGAGAAATCTATGAATAGTACAAGTAGAGCGATCTATGATGCATTGGTTCTTAGCGTGAATAATCTTATGGAGTATTTGTTCTTAAACTCAAGTGTCTTTTCACTCTGCATAAAGTGTTTATATCTAATTAGTTTTAGGAGATTTTAAGAGTGAACTCTTAATGTTACATGTGTTCTTATATGCAAAACCAAGACAATAATGAGACTATTGGGCTATTTGGTTAGATATTTTTAAAATACATGCATTTTTAGAAATACAGATTAATTGAAATGTATATATTTTAGAAATGCATGAGAAGTTTGGTTGGACACAAATCGAATGTATTGAAATACTTTTGTCTTTGTTACGATACATATTAAATGTATTGAAATGAGTTGGCGTCTGCTATAGTGGGTAGGGGCTAGTGGCGGGCAATAGCTGACGTGAATCATAAGCAGCCATACGGCCACTTTTGGGAATTACCTAATTTCGGTGATTTTGAAAACAAGGAATTTGAGGTATTTAAAATCCCTCAAAATTTTAATTTATATTTCATTTTCAAACCAAACACCAAAATTATTAGAATGCAAGGAAAATGAATACAATATACTCTTATTTCTTCCGAACAAATAACTACTATGTAAACTTCATAATTTGAGGTATGCTACTTGCTGTAAGAGGAATTTAATCTCATTAGACGTTTGGTGAAGAAGATTATGTCACAATCTTCTATATTGATACTTAAGAGGTAAGGATGTTGTGGTGACCGCAATGAAGTAATCATGGTAATACGTACATGAAAAAAAAAATTGTGCGAGCAACCATTTAATCTATTGGTGATGATTCTAGAGGGGTATAATGGAGGATAAAATTTTTGTGAAGAGAGATCCTCCAAAGAGCAAATGGGCATTACAAGGCATACAATATTTTTGGATCAAGGGGTAACAAGGTGGAAAGGTAAGGATGATGGCCAAGGATGATAGGTTTATAATAACAAACCCTCACTTAGTAACCAATTCTGACGCCATCACATAGAAGGAACGAGTGTCTCCAGCTTAGCTCGCATGCTCACCAAGAGATCATAACAGACAAATTCAATCTCAGCCTTACACCTATACAACACCAGCACACTTACACACACATATATATATATATATATATATATATATATATATATATATATATATATATAGTTACCTACAGTACAAATGTATGCAGAAAATACATTTACACAGAAATGGTATACAGGGTTCTCTTCCAATATTCCTCTGTGGTTGTCTTCTTTATGTCTGACCTAACTCAACTATAATACAGCTTTGTTCACATGGTATCAGAGCTATTAGCTCACAGCCCATCCCCGATCCTTTAATATGGTAGCCACCTCCTCCTCACTTCCGCCGACACTCCCGCTGACGACTTCATCATTCCCTCCTCTCTCAAATTTCTTATCTCCAATATCAAAACCGTAGTTCCCCTTCAACTCTCAAATGACAACTACCCTACATGAAAATCTTAGATCCTGAAACTTTTTTGCGCAAATGGTTACGTCGGCTTCCTCGACATATCATCTCCAGTTCCCCCACCCATCCTCATCGACATCAACGACACCTCCACCCCCAACCTAGCCTACAATCAATGGACTCACATCGATCAAAACTTAGCAGCGGCCATCTGCTCCACCATTTCACCTGGTATCCTCTCCTACATTCTTCACCTGGATACCTGTGCTGACACTTGGAGCACACAGGAACGTCGCCTGCAGGCGACAAACAAGTTCAGAGTTATACAACTTAAGAATGAACTCCACCACATTTCTATGGGTAATCTCACCATGCTTCAATACCTTACCAACGTGAAGACACTGGTTGACAACATTGCTGTCGCTGGCTGCTCTATTGACAGCGAGGACATTCTTCTCTACACCCTAAATAGACTACCTCCTCAATATCAAGCCTTCAAGACCTCCATCAGAACCAAATTAACATTGATTAGTCTTGAAGACCTCTACTCACTACTCCTGAGTGAAAAAATCAATCTCTCCCAAGACTCAGCCAAAGAAACACCCTCTCCAAACCTTAACACAGTTCTCTATTCCAACCAAGGCAGAGGACGAGGTCGCAGCCGTTTCAATGCTTCATCCACTCGTGGTCGTTCCTCATCACTGACAACAAACCGACCACCTCTCACTACAACTATTGGACTAGCCGTTTGTCAAATTTGCGGGAAAAGAGGACACACTGCCAACATCTGCTGGCATCGACTAAACACCCAGTATCCAACAACATCCACAGCTCTTCTAGCCTGAACTCTAGAACCTACTACTGACTGGATAATCGACTCGGGAGCTTCCTCTCATCTCACCAACAACTATGACAACCTCCTCCATCCAACTGACTACACTAGCCCCGACACCGTCTCCATCGGCGATGGTCGCTCCCTCCCAATCGCTCATTCAGGACAAGGTCTTCTCCCCACCCCTAATCGTAAGCTTCTACTACCTAATTTTCTGCATCTCCCTCACATCTCTCTTAATTTACTCTCAGTTTCAAACCTCACTGTGGGTCTCCGAAAGGATTCTGCTCGCGGGGAACAGAATGTAAAAGATACGACCGCACTATCCCGTAGGACAAAACGATCATAGTCCTTTACACTCTACCCAAGCAGTCCAATGGAAGAGCAGATGGAGTCATACATACGATTAGCCATAGAGGATAGCGGCTTTCGCCTACACACCTCGATGGATAATAATATATATGACCCAAAATATCACGAGATTTCCCTCATTCGATACATCAGCTCGAATAAGGTTTATTTGATGTGGGAATCGGTCTCCCACGGGCGCAAGCCCCCGTGGTTAATTACATCTTAAACCTTGGCCTAAGAAAACTCTCGATTAGGGATGATGTATTATTCTCTTCTTAATTTGGTGTACAGAAAAAGTTCCTAAGTTATATTCCAAAGGTGATAAACTTTTCTCTTTATCCTTAGTGGTGATTAAATATTTTTTAAATGTATAAAGATGTGATTAAAGTTTTGAGTTTAAAAGATCAAAAATCAGATTACTATCCTAAGAGAAATGACAGACTCAGAATTCATCAAAGATGAAAAGAAACACATTGAGGGGTGTACAATTTGGGCTTATGCTTGCCTGGAGTGAGCTGCCAGCTAACATCCTAAACACAATCAATCGTCCTACATGTATACAAGATAAAGAGGCTCTATCCTAAGGAATCAAGGATTTTTAGTTCAGAGGTTTAAATCAAAGACTTTATAATATGCAATAAAATATACCTAGCGTTGTGTATGATCCATGAGACAGATACATAAGTAAAAGTACTCTAAAAAAAACTACTGAAAGATAATGTGACGTTTTTATTTGAGTAATGCTAATGCAATGCATGTATGTAGGCAAAGTGCACTGTGGAGTAAAGTGTATAAAAAATGCATGCATGACATTCATAGTACAGAAAATAAATAGATAAACACACCTAGGATACCCTCCAGGCAAGGTATCCTCATCACATCACAATAGAAAATCATCCTAACAGTGCCCACTTCGTGTGGGAAAACAACGATGCCCATGGCACAAATAGGTGGCCTACACTACAGGCCTAAATGACCCTAATGGTCTCTAAGGCTCACAGAAGGTGGGGGGGGTATCATACCCAAAACAGAAGAAAAAGGGAACATCCTAACGGTGCCCACTTAATGTGGGAAAACAACGATGCCCATGGCACAAATAGGTGGGCCTACACTACAGGCCTAAGGTGACCAGAAGGGTCTCTAGGGCTCACAGAAGGGGGGGCAAGCTTTGGCCTATAGGGCCAAAGCTTCGTTAGTGCACTAACCTATGGCCAACTACCTAAACATGCTAGAATATATATTAAACTAAAAGCTAATAATAAGATGTGTATGGTGTGTAGCAGTTTCGATACATAATTAGAAATTTTTTTTATAAGTTGCAGGGATTATACCTGACCGTGGCGCGACCACTTAAGAGTTCCAAGCAAGCAAATGATCCACTGATTATCAACCCTGCAAGATTGTGGCGCAGCCACTTAAAAGCTTTAAGCGAGCAAATTATTTACTGATCCTTGATCATGCCTGACCCAATGTACCTCGCAAGACAATAAAAGAAAAATACACAAATGAGCGTAGATGTCATTCAGAAAATAAATGCAGGTAAGTAAAAATGTGACTAACAGCAAATTTAATATTCACATTTATAAAACATACACATGCTATTGCTAAAACATAAAACAATGCAGGGGTTCTCTAACTTGGCAGGAGTGATTGGCATCAAATAATAAAACAAAACATCGGCCTAACCTAGGACTAGGAGTCGTGTCCTAACAAACAAGCCTATGTGTATGTAACAGGCTGTGTGGTTTTGGGTATGTCCTATGCAGGATGATTAAGCTAAGGTTGCTTGTGTTTTAATTTATTGAAGGTTAAGGGGAAACTTTTAGTTTAAGTGTAAGTATTAATATTTTAGGATTAATTTTAAAGATTTTATTTTAGTGTTTGATTGATTACTACCTTTGTTGCTCATCGAGGCCGTGAGGTTTATTTCACCCTCCTTGGGGCTAACTTAATAGCCTCGTAGGCCTGAGTTACCCAGTAGCAATCAATTTTGTTGAGTTATTTTTAGTTTGTTATAAATTAAAAGAAAAGTAGATTAAGTAATCTATTATTAGTTAAGAGAGATTTTGTTGGTTGATTATTAATGAGCTAAGGCACAACAAACCTAGGAAAATGTATCGCTAAGTTTATGTTTTGGTGTCTCTATCCTATAAGGAGCATGCACCCTAAGTCTATGTTATCTAAGACTCGGTCCTTAATTTTTGTCCTTAGGTGTCACTAATGTTATATAAGGGACAAAAGGAGGTTCTTTTCTAACCCTTTGGACATTCGTACATATATCAATAAATTTAGAAATCTATGAATAAAATAAGATAATAAGTAGAATAATAGTAGAGAGAAGAGAAGTAAAAAGACAGGCGATAAAATGTCGAAAGAAAGGAATGAAACTCAAAATAATAAAAGGAATGTAGGCATCTCATTATTGGGCATACCTCTTTGAAGTCAAGTATGCCTCTAAAACGACCTCCACCCCAATTCGATATAATACGAATAGAGAAGAAGATGTTTTCGGCGCCCTTTGCTGTCCCCACGTTCCAAACAAAGCTCTCAAGAAAATCCAACTCAATAACTTACACTATATCCTATACGAAACCCAAAGTGGCAAAGGGGAAAACAAGTTCCCAAAACTAAAACATAAACAAGCAACTTTCATTTCACATTCAACCCAAACTCAACTTTGGAAATAAATACTAACAAGAGAGAGATAATTCATACACTAAATATCACTTCATTCTAACAAGAAAAGACATTAAAGAGCTCTCAGAAATATCACTTTATCCCAAAAAAGACTTAAAAGTCTCCAACACAAAACCATGCATAGAAATAATTTCAATCACAAAGTAACAACTGTAAAACTTCATAAACAAAGTGACCCAAATTCTCTTCATAAGAAATCCATAAAAAAAGTCTTTTCTGACACAAAACAATTGAGTGCTTTCACTTTTGGCGTGGGGTAAATCCATAAAAACTCTTCAACAAAATTACTAACACAACTTTATATAAAATTCAAACTAGTGGAGAAGAAAGCCAAACTTGAGAAAGTATGAAAGCACTTCGATATCCATCAACTCTTTTATGGCCAAATATGCCTACAACCTATTTAATTTGTTTCAATCCAACATCATCATCCAAATGAAATTAAAAGTAGGAGCTCAACTAAAATATGATTATAAAAAGAGAATATGACATAAATTTTCTCTCCAAAACCCAAGAGGTGTTTTAACCAATCACTAAGTAAATCATAGGACTCTCCAACATAAAGTGGCATGAACGCTTCCCCCCACAATGCTCGTCGTAAAGCTTTCGAATTATAAGACAACTCCTAAGTATTTCCAATATAAAACAAATTATAGCATTTTCAATCTCAAAAACAATTCATGAAGTTTTCCAACACAAAGGCACTCATAAAACTTTCCATCATAAAATATTCGCAAAGCACATCATAGAAATTCTCGATGTAAAATAACTCACAAAGCTTTTCCAACAGATACAACTCATAAAACCTTCCAACGTAAAACAAGTCATCCATCTCTCAAACATGAGACAACTCATAAAACTCTCTAATCATAAAGCCTTCTGACAAGTGAAGAAACCATCACCTTTTCTGAAACAAACACATAACCCAAGATAACATAACACATTCTATCTAAAAATCCGTAATTATTAAATAGCTAAAGAAGCATGAGAAAAGACATTCTTGAAAATTACAAATGAGATTTCTGGATATAAAATGATACATCTCCTTCCACTTTCACTCTAGCCATTTTTAATGAAGCCACAAACATTTGAGAACAAGAGACTATAATCCTTCATGCCAAGCAACAAAATAGTTCATCCCATAGGAATTTGAAATTCAACATTCTTATCAAGACATGGGACCACAAGGAAGATCAATCTATTCTCCAAAGTTCAAGAGACACCTCAACCAGCATAAATCGAAATAGCATTTAGATCTAAAAGAAAACAAACTCACATTTGAAAACCTATGAAAGTTCTCCCACACTTCTCCAAACAGAATATATTTTCAGATGCATTTTATGAGATAATTATGAATGCTTGCCAACACTGTCTTCTTGCACCAACCAAAGCAAATAAAGAAGAAACATGCCTAAGGGAAACACGAATAACATTTCATCACCCCTCAACTTTTTATAATTACACATATCCCAAACATAAACACCACCCGTTGTTTATAGCAACCCATACAGAATTCTTCCAAACAATCACAACTCAAAGAGTCCAAATATGCATTTAATGTGTTATCACGAAAGAAGCATCAATCTGTTTCTCATTTCAAGCACAATGTATGTATTCAAAGAATATTAACTTCAATAATTCCAACAAGATCCAAAAAAAAAAAAAAATTCAGAGAAACCCTCATGAATCCACCAATACAATGATACATTCAATATGCCAAGAGGTGTTCCCGCATTGCATAACCCATGCATGCTTCAACATTTTACCAAAATCGGGCCAAGAACACAACCACACATAATGCTAAGTTTTCAACGTCAAAAATCAGATGATCTCTTCTTGATATTGATTTCAATAACAAAGAAATAAGACATTAAAAAAAAAATCTTCTAAATAGCCACAATCCCATCAACTTCGCTAGACCGTATATAAGGAAGAGAAGATGCAACTTGTGATATATAACAACACACATGTCAAGAAGAACGAACTCACCTCCTTCCTTTCAACAATGTCTACTCATCTATACAATAGATCTATGTATTCTCATGGTTAAGAAGCAAGAAATAAAAAAAAAATGATGTGACGTAGCATTTACATTTCATAATACCAAACATGCTCGTCAAATTTTTTTTGCTTTATGTTAAATTTGACTTCCGATGACAAAATAAGAAATAAACTATATGAAACTCTTTCATACCCAATTAGGCTTCTATGAGAGAAATAGAAAAAAAAAAGAGTTCTAAGACAAAGATCACATACAAGTCTAAAGAATTACTCTTTGATATTCTAAGCAAAAAGACCTCACGCCATCTTGAAAGCAACAAATCCACTTAAAAAGAAAACTCGTGAAAGAAAGTGTTCACAACTTATCATGTCTCAATAAATATAACAAAAGTCTATTATCAAATTTTCATTGACAAGCCTCTAGATAATGCATTGAGGAAAGATCCCCACATAGGTAAGATCATCATGCAAAATCTTAGTGCAAGCAAAACAATCATAAACTCCTTTAGTGACATTTCTACAGGCAATTAATATACAACACTTGCCAAACTATAGAGAATGAACCAACATGAAGAACCAAACTCTAAAATCACAAGTATTCATGAAGGCCTCAACTCCACCTTCAAACCTCGTTCTTCATGAGATGTATGAATGCATACAAAAAAAGATTTTGTTATATTTCAACTTGCTCTTTAAAAGTATGAGGGAAACAAGATGCAAAGGTGACTTCCAATAGTTCCTCATTTAATCAAAATTTGTATCATTCTTTCATAAACATTAATAAAAACACCTCTCATGCCTTTGATAGGGGATGCTATAATTTATGAAAATCTACATATGCGACTCTAAACCAACCTCACATGGCATAAACCATCAAGAAATCAATTTCTGTAGATTTTATACATAACAATATGATTCCAACAACACAGATCTTGTTGTAGGACACACTCATGTTTCACAAAATTATCTAGCCTAATCTCCTTAATGAAGTATTTATGAAATAGAGAGTGTTTCATTCATAAAACTTGCAAGAAATTAACTGTAACAATAAGATATGAGTTCTACATAAGTTCATATGATGGGTTGATCATATAACCATTGTCATTCTTAAAGAAGAAGGAAGGGAAGAAGCAAAAGAAGAAGAAGAAGAAAAAGAAGAAGAAGAAGAAGAAGAAGAATAGGGGAAGAAATCACCTTGCGAGTCTAGCGGCTAGGGCAAGTCGGCCGTGTCGGGTTCGGTCTCGGAGCTCGCGAACAAGAGAGAAGGGGAGGCCTATACCTGCAAGCCGAAGAAGCGTCGGGTCCGGCTAGGGCAGGTCACGAAGTGGATCGGGCCTTGCAAACAGAGAAAGGAGGTCGGCGGGCTGCCCGTCAAGGGAGGCGAGGCGGACGGGGTCCGGCCTTGGCTCAGGTCTGGTGCGAAACACAGAGAGACGGAGAGGGGGTGGGCGTCGGAGAGAGGGAGATCGCGAGAGAGAGAAGGGGCTGCGACCGGAAATTGGCTCGGTTCAACTTAGGGCATGTCGCAAACGCATCGGTGGGCTCTAGCTAGGGCAGGTCGACAACGGTCTGGAGCTCGGACGGGGGCCGTGCGAATGAGAGAGCAAGAACCAGCTGAGGGAGGGAGGAGGTTCCCCCTCCTAAGCTTGCGAATCCACCAGACGGAGAGGGAGGGAACCACCGGAAAGGGGCTGGGCACTTGCCATCTCCCTAAAGCCGTCTGAATTCTCTCCGAAATCAGCACACCACGCGACTGGGCCACTGAAACATGGCAGAATCGGGCTTCGGGCAGAATCAGAGACGTCGAACCTATTTCTTGATTTAGGAATGTATTCAAATTGCTTAGAAAGTTGATTAAGTCTTAATTAGAATTAAACTGTACCCATTAGGATGAAAATCGGGTCCAAACCAGACCAAATTCAGGTCGATTCGGGCTCGAGACGACCTATTTAGCTAATTTAACAAGATTACACTTAAATTGACGTCGATTCGGATTGAATCAACCTCGACGAAGCTCGATCAAACGCGCTCGAGGGCAAATCAAGATAAAAACGAGGTCAACAAACACAACCCCAACAAGTGCGGTGAATGATAAGTGAACTGCGCGTGTTGGCGTTGACCTCCTTATCTCTAAGAAGGTACAACCCAACAACCAACGAACAAGACTCACTAGGAAGACATAACCCTAGACTCACTAGGAAGACACAACCCTATAACCAACTAATAGGAATTGAGAAACATACAATCATACCACAATCATGCAATAAATGTCCCACCATGCTATGATCACGCAATCATACAATGATCATCCAAGTATGCATCAATCACACACATGCGATAATCACTCGAGTATATAATGAAAATCAAATCATATAGCGTTCACATAATCATATAATCATGTAGTAAATATATAATAATAATCTAATCATATCAAATCACATGCTAATAAGCAAATGATCACGCAATACTCACACAACGATCATAAAATTATCCAATGATCAGATGATCATACAATGATCACTCAAGTATCAATCACATAGTCATGTAGTAATCACCTAAGCATATAATGATCATCAAATCATACAAAAATCATATAATCATGCAATCATCATATAACCATATACCAACCATCAAATCACCGTAGTGATCAAACAATCATGCGATTTAAATATTACTTACTACTTGTAGATGACTATGCTCGTTTTATGTGGGCATTCCCCCTCATGTACAAATCTGATGTGTTCTCAACATTTACCAAATTTCAATCAACCATAGAAAAACAACTCTCACGAACCATTAAATACCTCCGCAGCGATGGAGTTTCAGAATTTGTAAACTATACATTTCAAAATTACCTTCAACTTTATGGCATCACCCACCAAATTAGTTGTCCATACACGCCTGAGCAAAATGACCTTGCCGAACGAAAATATCGTCATATACTTGAAACCACACGCACACTACTTCATATAGCTCATCTTCCTTACCCCCTCTGGCTCAACACACTGCTCACCGCCGTCTATCTCATCAATCTCATGCCCTCACCCACCACCTCTAACAAATCTCCATACCAACTCTTGTACAACAAATCCCCCACCTACGATCACCTTCGCATTTTTTGATGCGCATGCTTCCCCCTTCTACCACCAACATCCCGCCACAAGCTCTCCATCAAATCTACCATTTTCATATTCATTGGTTATGCTCCGTCTTATAAAGGCTACAAATGCCTTGACCCTGTCACCGGCCGCATCCAAATCTCTTGTCATGTCACTTTTGACGAATCCACATTTCCATACAAAACTACCACACCTACATCTACAACTCACTCCGACCCTCCTCAATCGAACCATCACCTTCTCCTTCCCACATCTCTTCAACAACAATCCCCACCTCCCACAACAATCCCCCCTACCAACCAGTTCCCAGCACCTGATCTCCACATCACCCCATCATCCCCACCTACTAACACCACTCCAAACCCTCAGCCTGAGTATCCCACATCCTTAAATTCCCCAATCTCCTCCCCTACAGTACCTCCCATGCATCACATGCTAACTCGCTCCAAGACTGGTTCCCTCAAACCTCGCCACATATTCAACCTCAATCATCAACTTTCCTCGCCACCATCAGATCCTACCACATACACAGATGCATCCAAACACTTTCATTGGCGCTCTGCCATGGCTGCTGAATTTCTCGCCCTCCAACAACAAGTTTATTCCACCTCCACCTAATACACCTATTCTCGACTGTCACTGGACTTACAAAACCAAATGACACGCTGATGGTTCCGTAGCCCGATACAAAGCCCGCCTCATTGCTCAAGGACATCGCCAAGAATACGACCTCAACTACATCGAAACCTTCAGTCCCGTAGCCAAATTTCCCTCCATTCGTGTCCTCCTTACAATAGCCATCACTAAAAACTGGCCGATCCATCAGCTAGACATCACAAATGCCTTCCTACATGACTCCATTAATGAAACTGTTTACATGAAACAACCCCGCGGCTGCAAAGATTCACAACTCCCTCACCATGTCTTCCTTCTCCAAAAGTTCCTCTACGGCCTCAAACAAGCCCCCCGCCAATGATTCAAAACCTTCTCCTCTCATCTTCTTTCTATTGGCTTTCACAACAGCAAGGCAAATCCCTCCTTCTTCACATTTCACCACCATCATATTCAAGCCTATCTCCTAATCTATGTCGATGACATCCTACTCACCGGCAGTCACCCCCAAACACTACTACACATCATATCCTCTCTCAACAGCCATTTCTCCATCAATAATCTTGGCTCCCCCACCAACTTCCTTATCATTCAAATTTCTCATCACAACAATCACTTACATCTCTCGCAATCCTCCTACACTCAGATCATTCTCAAACAAGCTGGTCTCTCTCAATGCAATCCCCTCACTAATCCCTCATACTTCAAACCTCCCACAACCATCCCAACAGATATTCTCTCTTCCGATCCTACTCTCTACAGACAACTTACTGGCTCTCTACAATACTTGACCATCACTAGACCTGGCATAGCCTTTGCCGCCAACACCCTATGCCAATACATGCATTGTCCACTTTCTCAAGACTTTCATCTTCTCAAACATCTCCTCTAGTATTTTCAAGGAACAAAACACTTCGGCATCCCCATTCGACCATCCTCCCTCCAACTCACCGCCTTTTCAAATGCAGATTGGGCCACTGATCCTCTCTCCCGCCGATCGACAACATGATATTGCACCTATCTCGACGACACTCTCATTTCATAGACTGTCAAGAAACAACCAACTGTCGCCCCGTCATCCACCGAAGCCGAATGTCGGGCGCTAGCCGCAGCTGCAGCAAAAGTCCTCTGGCTCAGATGCCTCCTCTTGGATTTTCACATCCTTTTAACACAGTCGACAATTATCTAATAAGACAACACATCTGCTATAGCTTTGGCCAATATCCCCATTTTCCACGCTCGAATGAAGCACATCAATGTCGACTTCCACTTCATCAGGGATCATATTTATTCCAACGAGATTATTGTAACACCAGTCAGCACAACTAATTTGACAGCCGATATTCTCACCAAGCCACTACCTACTCCAAGATTTCAACTTCTCCGATCCAAACTAACCGTCCATCAGTTACCCGTTGAATCATTAGTTTGCGGGGGTGTGATAGCAAACCCTCACTCAATAACCGATTCTGACTCCATCACATAGAAGGAATGAGTGTTTCTAGCTCAGCTCGTATGCTCACCATGAGATCATAACAGACAAATTCAATCTCAACCTTACACATGTACAACGCCAGCACACTTACACCTATATATATACATGGTTACCTGCAATACAAATGTATGCCGAAAATGCATTTACACGAAAATGGTATACAGGGTTCTCTTTCAAAATTCCTCTGTGGCTATCTTCTTTATGTCTGACCTAACTCAGCTGTAATACAGCTTTGTTCAAAGTTTATCACTAATAGGCTGCAAAATTTTTATTCAACATTTTTGGATAACCGAGGAGAGGGTTGCCACATAGAGATGATAGTCTCAAGGCAATACATAAAAAATCAATCTCCAAGTGGGAGATTTTACTTGTAGAGTCTAATTTCCCACGATTACTGATAAGATTTTATTTTGATTTTAAGATTGGTAACGGTCCAACTCATGATTATTTTCCCTTAAAATCCTTCATATCTACCATCAAATGTTGCTCTATAAAAAGAGAATAACTCGATTGCAAGGCATCATTCATTCTTGCCCTTTGTCCAGTTAGATATAAAAGAACGTAGAGATGAAAGAGATAGTTGGTGGAGTGATCAGGTGTTGGTTTTTTCTCTTGGCTTGCGTCACACAGAGGAAGTTCTATGTTGGGTGATCGGCAACAAACATTGCAAGGCTAGATGTGATAGTTTGAAGCCAGAGGCTTTCAAAGAGGAAAGCAGTGACTGTCGCACTTGTTGATAACTGATGGGGTAGCCTGGCATGGGAGGCAAGAGGTTTTCCTCTATTTCAAGTGAGTATAGCTGATGGAGGAGTCCTGCTTAGGTTTGAAGATGCAATAAAAGAGAGAGTGGAATACTGGCGAGTAAAAGTGAGAAGATATTTAGGTTAGCAAATATTTATATTTTTTGTTTATCTTTGGGTTAGTAGATATTTATCTCTGACAACTATAGATATAGATGAATTTCACTGAATAATATAAACTCTTGTGTTCTTTTTTAATATTCTTTCAATTTATTTTACTTGTTCTCATGCATGTTTTTGTAACAAATTCATCTCTAACCACATGGCATCTCCAAATCTTGGAGAAGCATAGATGTGTCTGATATTAATTGGTTGGAGATGGTAAGCATACGAGGTGGTATTCTCTGGGAAAAGGAACTGGATGGAAAGTTAGATACAATGCTCGACTATAGTGGCATCTCAGATGAAAAGAGCAATTTAGTCCCCAACTTAAAATGGAAAGAAGTTTCTTCTTTTGGATAGTCAGAAGCGATTTAACTTTATTGACTTCAGTTCAAAGAACAGGAGTCGTTTGATGACGACCATTTTTTAATACAAAATATCCACTTTTTCATAGATACTGCTCTTTCAATGATGGTAGTATAACAATCATAGCAACCCATTGGTTAGTGGAAGGGAAGCTCATTTCTTTGTGTGGCCATGTGAAGATCTTTCTGCTTTCATGCTTTCTTATCCAACACTACAAGAGGTTGCAATTTCAATTGCCTCACTAATCTTACTTTTTTCTTTTCCTGGTGCATAGCTAATTATACTCTCACGCTTCTTTCTACAGGTATGTGTTATATACAGGTTTCAGTTTGACAACTGCGATCAGTGAATGGAGCAGTGTCTTGTATTCAGTTATTTATACAGCTCTGCCAACCATAGTAGTAGGTATTCTAGACAAGGATTTGAACAGGAAAACACTTCTGAAGTACCCTCAGCTCTATGGGTCGGGGCAAAGAGAAGAGCGTTACAACCTAAAACTGTTCATTTTAACCATGATGGATTCTGTTTGGCAAAGCTTAGCTACATTTTTCATACCATATCTTGCTTATAAACACAGTACAGTTGATGGATCCAGCATTGGTGACCTCTGGACCCTTGCAGTTGTTATCATGGTAAACCTTCACTTAGGAATGGATATTTTCAGGTGGAATTGGATAACACATGCGTCCATATGGGGCTGCATAGTTGCTACCGTCATTTGCGTCATCATCATAGATGCATTGCCCATCCTACCAGGATTTTGGTATGTTCTCTTTCTCTAGTTATCTGAAGTTACTTTTGGAGTTTATTTGTGTGTGCAATGTGCAAGCATATTGAGAAATATTGTAGAACCTATATATTTTGTGCATTTAGCTGAGATAGCCCTACCCAATTTAAAGTTATCAGGAAGAATGAATAAAAAAGGATCAAAGTTGGGCTAGATATACAAGTAAGCAAATTCATTTTTAACCCAAAAGTTTAAGCCTATGAATGAGGGTTAACTATTTCGTATACATACATAAACATATTTTTCACCTTTCTTATGTGAGATTAAACCAAAAGCTTTATGCGAACAAAAAAAAAATGTACATCATTAAACCAAAATGTTTAACATACAAAATTGCTCCCACTACTAGCAACAATAAGGAAATACATAAGGATACTCTAGAGATCACTGTGAGAAGTAAAAAAAAAAAAAAAACCATCACTAGAAATTTTGTTTTTTTAAATGATGGAAATCTATCCAATATTTTTATTAAGTGGGCCCAGGGCAATACATATATAAGATGGGTATGAGGCCAATTACAAATATAAGGGGAATATAGGATCAATTAGGGATATTGAATCTTTGTGGATATGAAAAAAATTATCATAACTATATTTGTTGATATTGGTGCCTGAAACTTCTAGATTAAGAATCAAGGAATATACCACTTGAGCCAATGCCCTTTGGTAAGCATCACCTGAAGTTGATTGTAAGAAATTTATCAATTTTGGGTCCAATACACTGCAAGCACATACATTTAATAGAAAAGTGTTTAAGGAGAAATCCAACCATACAATATAAAGAGTAGGATTAGAGAAGCAAGCCTATTTACTTTGAACACAAATAGAGATTCTTCATATTTTTTTGTTTATTATTTTTTTGTGTTAATATCACCATGATCTCTTAGATTTGGGTCAAGCTTCATATAGGTCTATGATTTTAGAACTTTATCATTATTTGGTCATTGATGTGTAGGTCATATTGCACATAGGCCCTTTCATTAATATAATCATCAACTGAGCATAAAAAGACAAAAATACCCTATACTTTTTCCTCCATTTTCATTATTTATTCTTTTATGCAAAAACCACCCCCTTTTCATTTAGACCATTTTGTTAATAGATGTCAATTGAGCATTAAAAGATAAAGTACCCCTTTATATTATCTCTTCATTTCCCCTATTTTATTCTTTAATAGATGTCAATTGAGCATAAAAAGACAAAGTACCCCTTTATATTATCTCTTTATTTCCCCTATTTTATTCTTCTTATGCATAAACCGCCTCTCATCTCTTGCTTATTATGCAAACGATCTCTTGTGATTTCATTTCTTTTGGTGAGTTCCTATACTCAACTGCTTTTATTTAAGTTGAATTGGGTTTCATTCTTTTGCATTTTAGAATTTCCTTCTAAAACACAACCTATCTAATCCCACACAATGAGCACTGGTGATGTAATGCACAACAAATTAAGTAATTAACATATTGTGCACAATGGAATGTAACAAGTCAAACTAAACATAAAGTATTATAATATGTATGAAGGTGAACTATGTATGAGTAATCAATATTAAGCACAATATAAATAATGAGACACGCAACTAAATAACCAGACAAGCTTATAATTAAGCAAAACAACTTGTAAGTGTAGAAACATAAACACGCGATGGTGCTAAACAATTATGCGAAAGTGCTGAAACTAGCAAGCTCAATAGAAATAGGGTAATACTATAAAAATTTGTGAACTATTGATTCAATTAAACACTAAGGTTCTAAAGCAAGTGCCCACACAATTATGATATGATGGTAATATAATTAGATTTGTACTTTGGAGAGATTAATTAAGATGTTAAGTACCAAGATGATGTATACTCAACTACTTTAGCATAGGAAAAACTTATAAATCAGCCCATAAGCATGGAAACATATAACTAAGGAATTAAATATGCGATAAGTAAATGTAAGATATAGAACAATAAGAATAAAAGGGTATTTATGTGGTTAAGCCCAAACCAGCTTTTTTCCACACCTAACCCGTCTTTGCTTAGGATTCCACTACCTAATTATTTCTTTGCTCATAAGTTGATGGAGAAATCGTTATACTTTCTTGCATCATGGGGGAAAATCAACCTCATTTTAATTGTGGACATGGGCACGTCCTCTAATGTGAAAAAAGGTTAATGACAAGCTATTAAAGTTTACGAAAAGCTATAAACCACTTAATGGTGACCCACAAGAAAATAGAATTTTATTCAAAATCTCTAACTGCTTGTGGTGAAACGTTAAGTTTTAAGTTGTAAATCTAGCAATGACCAGAGAACTAGTTGAGAATCCCATGAATGATATGGCAATATATCATCAAATAATTTACTGTTTAATTAAATAATAAAGTTCTAGTTAAGCCCTAATATATATTTTTTGTAAGTGATTAAGCCCGAATACTTTGAAAATATTTTTTTGCGAGTTTCTTTACATAATCAAATAATTATTTAAATATAAATAGTTTTGTCATATTTTAAATATTCATCAATCTTGAGACATCTTGAGACATTCAAGGTAAATTATAAAATCGATCAAACAATTATTAGAATCTTTATTTTACACTTGAAGTCTTGAAGTATCTTGTTTAATCATCTCGAGCTCATCTTTAAGCTGTAGAGGCTCCAAGCAAGCATAGTGAAAATTAGTCATCATCACCATAATTTAGCTAATGCATGAATAATTTGTAGAACACTTAGCAAATCATCAGATAAAAACACACAAGATTTGTTATTATCAAATCACTTGTTAGTTATACATGTGTCTTAAAGTTATGAGTTCGACAACGACTCTTCTGAATTAGATGGTGTTCGACTAAGGAACTCTCTTGCAACTTCCACCTCTCTCATTCTTCTTAGTCTTTTTCCTTAGCCTTGGTGGAATTAATTGGCCAACCTCATTGAAAAAATATTTAACCCCACTACCACTAATCCTAAGAATGTTAGGATCTCTCACTCTATGCCCGCCTCTTATATTCTTTGTTCTCCCCTTCACCGATGTCAATGGAGTGATTGGTTTGACCTCTTTCACAAATAATATAATCCTAGAATAGAAGAAAACTTTTGATGAGGGTATTTTAGTCATAAGAAATTAATTCATTCAAATTTAGGGGCTGTTTGGTTGGCTAAAAAAGAAATGCAGTGTAAAATGAATATTTTGGAGTTATTTGGATGAATATAAAGTAAATGCAAGTGAATGACTTTTTTCTTTGTAGTAATCAATGTAGTGTAAAGTCCAAAAATGGTGGCTTCTATCGGGGGAGGTCACTACAGGAAAATCACGTATTACCGGCGGATTTGAAAGTTTTCTGGCGAAAATTTTTTTGCCGGTAAAACGAGCGTCGAAAAAATTTTCCATAAAAAAAAACCTTCAGAAAAATTTTTCGGCTGCTATCCGGCAGAAAAAAGCCGTCAGAATAATTAAAAAAAAATAAGCCCAAGCTGGCTGCCCACCAACCTGCCCGTGACAGCTCCCTACCTAACCGCATTGCCCGCCCTCCCGCCGCCCTCTCGGTGACGCCTAGGATTCGAACACACAACCTTGTGCAAATATTTCAAAGAGTCTATCGCTTTGCTGTGGAGTAAAATATGTTACAAAACTTACTGTTTATATTTAAATAATAATACTAATATTAAAATTTAAAATAAATTAAAATTAAATATTAAAATTAATAAATAATTACAAGAAGCTATTAAATTAATAATTAATTAAAATAAGTTATTAAATTAATAATTAATGAATTAGTAATTTAATAACTTATTTTAATTATTTAAGAATAAATTAAAATAAAATATTAAAGTTAATAATTAATTAAAATTTATTATTTTAATTAATAATCAAGATAAGTAATTAAATTAACAATTAATCAAACTAAGTTATTAAATTAAAATAAATTATTAAATTTATAATGTTAATAATTAATTAAAATTTATTATTTTAAATAATAATTAAGATAATTAATTAAATTAACAATTAATTAAATTAAGTTATTAAATTAAAATAAATTATTAAATTTATAATTAATTAAAATGAGCTATAAAATTATTAATTAATTAAATTAGGAATATATAATTTTTTCAAAAATTATTAAAATCCGCAGAAAATTCTGCCGGAAAATCTGTCTAAAAATCAGTTAGAAATATTTCATCATAATCCGTGTTGGAAATCCTTCGAAAAATCCGCTAGTAATGGGCGATTTTCCTGTAGTGGGTGGTGGTGGTGACCGGCAGTTCTGGTCGTCGCTGGTGGTGGCTGGTTGTGTTGGTGGTGGTGGCCTGCGATTAGTGGTGGCTAGTGATCGGGGCGGCCGACGATAGTGGTGGCTGGCGGTGGGGATGACCGGCAATGGTGGTGGCCAGTAGGTGGTGGTGGCTGACAGTGGAGGCGGCCAGCGGTGATGGTGACCGGTGGTGGGGGCGGCTAGGGGTGGGGGTGGCGGAGATGGTGGTGGCGACCTCTTGTGGTGGTGGTGGCCAGTGGGGGTGGCAAAGGTGGTTTCCGGCAATGGGTGGTTGCCGGAGGGTGGTTATGGTAGTGGGCGGCGATCAAGCGAGCTTGCTTGTGATATAAATGGTTATCGCTCAAAATTGGGCTAGTTTGATTTATTTCAAAATGAACTAAATTGTGTTAATGAACTAAAAGAATGAAAAGTGGAACATCACCTAAATTAACTTATCATATAATGCCATCAGCAAAAATAGACCTCTTCGAAGAGTGGAAATGAACGTTAGTGTAAGCTAAATTTAAATCATGGACCCATGTGAAGCGCAGTTCGAATTCGAGGACCCAAATGATATTTACTCTTTTTTTTTTTTTATGATCACATGAAAGAGCAAAAACAAAAAATTATCCACCTTTTTTTTTCTTGAATTTTTTGGGATCAAGATTGCTATCCGATCATTATCGTTCACTTCCAATCTGCATGCAGCGTTTGGATTGTTATATCTTCTTTGGAAGTTCAATCTTCCACCATGTATTCCATACCCTTTCCAAGAGTGAACCGTATAGACTAGTGGTGGTTGCTAAATGTAAAATGGCATTTTTATGGAAGCATTTGAAACCCTGCAGCATGATTATTGCAAAGGTCTAACACAACTAACAATTACATCATTGTTTGTAGAGAAACTCAATATTTTGCTTTCATATTTTTCAGGGCAATTTTCCACATAATGGGCACATGGGTATTCTGGTTCTGCTTACTTGCCATTCTAATCGCTGGCATGATTCCACGATTTGTGACGAAAGCTTTTACAGAATTCTTCATTCCCAGTGATATCCAGATTGCAAGGGAGCTTGAAAAGTTTGGTAATATAAATGAGCCCCTGGTTTCTGAAGTTACAACGAGAACTTTGTCCATCCATCAACAGCAGAATAGACCATAGAATTCTTTTAATAAAACATCTTCCTTTTTTTTTTTTTGTTCTTTCACCTGAGTGTATAGTAGCCTTATTCTTTCCAGCTGTAATCGGAGTTTAGGCCGATTGCAAGCTTTATAGGCTGTCCAAATGGATAGTTGTTGTCTGTAGTAATAGCATTTTTTTCCTTTAACATATCATAACTTCATATTAGAGTTGTACACAATACACAGTTTCCTCATAGCCTTTCCCTTGTCTTATGCTCTTGCTGAGTTTGCTGATGACATGTGCAAACATCAGCTTTCAGGCTTGTAGAAAAGTGAATTTTACTGTAAATGCAATCATATTTTGAATTTCTGTGATATGCTGATTATATGATCACTCTCTTCAAAAAGTTGCAGGAAAATCAAATTGGTTATTTAAAGTGAGCATTTGTGGCCTATTGGTTAATGTAGATGATTGTATTTTAATGTTATGAAAGTATTTGTGGCCTATTACTTCAGTACAGCTCTTAGCCTCAATAGTTACTGTATGTATATATATATATATATATTAAATATGATCTTACAGCATTGTAGCCCGGAACCAAGGAGCTTGTAGGCAAATAGACGGGTTTTTCTTTAGAAAGGTAACGATAACACCTTGTGGTGAGAATATCATCAACGTGTCTTGTATCTCACGCAACTATTTTGTTTGCTTGCGTCAATAGCTTTTTCTACTCCACATGATTTGATCTCCATGTGATCAAAGGCAGAATCTTTGAGGGGAGTACATTAAATTTGCAGGTTAGTTAACTTCATCCAATTGATGCTCTACAGTTTATAAACATATTTCTGTTATAGCTGAGAATGAGACATTGTGAGGGCGCTTTGTTTGGGTTATTTATTCTCTCTTGTGGTGGCTTGTCAGGTTTTCACTGTTTTCTACATGCTTCCTCTACTCTATTGTGTCTCCTAGATTGACGACATGCCGTCCCTTCCCTTATCTTTGATTGAGGCTTGATACGTCATCAAAAAATTATCTTAATCGGGCACGAATCTTGAGGCAAAATCAAGTTGGAAACTTCCGAAATTAAAATTAGGATCATTCAAACTCTGATTTCAGTGAACTTACAGTCAAACTGAACGTCTCGGAACTACGAACCCAACAACACCAAGTTCGACCCAATCCGAGCCCAAATGGGTCCAAATCAAGGGTCTGAAGCACTATTGGAAGGTTCAAACCATAATTTGGATTACCAAACGATCTCCAAATGTGACATGCTTATATTCGAATCGAGCGTCTCGACGAGACGAATCCAACGAGCCCAAGATCGCCAAATTCCGACATCATTAAGACCTTCAAATGTCTAGCGAACGATCTATGATAAAAGGATTCAAGATCGGCCGTCCATTCAAACCACTCCCTAACTACCCCTAATCTTTCACCTATTTACGGGCCATGCCACTCACGAAAATCTATAAATAGAGCCCCCTCTCCTCTTGAAAAAGAGACCTGATCCTAAGGAGAAGAAGAGAAAACTCTTGCTTCCTTGCTCCTCCTCGACCACCGCTGGACCACCGCCGGACCACCGCCTTGACGCCGTTGCTCCGCCGGACCACCACCTGAGGCCCTGCACTTCGCCGGACCACCACCTGAGGCCCTGCTCTTCGCCGGACCACCACCTGAGGCCCTGCACTTCGTCGGACCACCACCTGAGGCCCTGCTCTTCGTCGGACCACCACCTGAGGCCCTGCTCTTCGCCGAACCATCACCTAATGCCCTACTCTTCGCCGGACCATCACCTGAGGCCTTGCTCTTCGCCGGACCACCACCCGACACCCTGCACTTCGCCGGACCACCACCTAAGGCCCTGCTCTTCGCCGGACCACCACCCGAGGCCCTACGCTTCGCCGGACCACCACCTAAGGCTCTGCTCTTCGCCGGACCACCACCTGAGGCCCTGCACTTCGCCGGACCACCACCTGAGGCCTTGCACTTCGCCGGACCACTGCCTTGACGCTGGAATTCCGCCGGACCACTATTTACCGTCCTCAACTCTGCCCAACAACTACCTAAGGACCAAAGCTCTGCCAGACCGTCAGACGACCCCGAAGTTCTGCCAGAGCTACATAAGGCCCTCACAAGCCTCTAACTTTCACCCTACGGGTGATATTTGTAATCTGATCGCCCTTGAAGGCGAGTCAGTCCCCTGTAATCTGCTCAAGCTCTAGTGGAATCATTTCAACTGGGCCAGGCCCCGTGGTTTTTCCCCTTTTCAGGGTTTTCCACGTAAAAATCTTGTGTTCTCTGTGTGCGAGCTGGATATTCGTGCAACGCTAAGACCTAGAATTCATACTCTACCACTGCGTATATTCTAGCCCGCAACAAGGTTGAAGGGTTTGCCTCTCTCATCTGCTCCACCTCTTCTACCTATGATAGCGCCCTTAAAATCCTGCTTATATCTCTTCTTGTTGTTACTTTCCAACATCCAAAATATTTTCTCTCTCCATAGTGTCATCCGCATTGAATGCCACCAATTTCAACACTAGAATGTGTCGCTCTCTATGCTAGGCTCTTCCTCTATATGCCTTGTCGAGCATCACCTCCATTGTCCTTCATTGAATGCATCTGCTCAACTTAATTGGAAAAGCTTCCTCACCAAACAATAAACTATATCTACAAGCTTTGATCTAACTTACATAAAAAATGTTATGGATCTAACTTACATAAAAAATATTTTGGATCCGACTTACATAAAAAATATTGTGGATGAGATCTTTTTCTCCTATAGTAAAAATGGTTGTGGAGGTAAGGATTGGAGTTTGACTCTTGTTGGTTATTTTGTGAGCAAGAGTCATTTTTATGAATCACTTCTTGCGACCCTTAGAAGACTATGAAAGTTAACTTGGATCTCCCAACGCTTAATGAAGATTTTTTTCCTTTATTTCTCTCTTAAGTCATGTGAGGATTACGAGACGATTTGATTTGGTGTCCCTGATACAATGGCTGGTGTTTCATTTAAAAAATATAATCTTCTAACTTTAATCCCTCTAAAGAAGCCTTCTACACCATTCTTATATAAAGTGTGCTCAATGATTTGCCGCTTTTCTATTGGAGTCAAAGGTTTTCATGTGGAGTATTAGGTCATGGATTGTGCGATACTCCTGAGCTTATTTGTCTACTTGAAAAATAAGATTCTAGTTGTGGATCTCCTTGATTTGTAGTTGAATATAATGTGTCTTACTTCATAATGAAGTAGGCTAATATAATTTTCATTATGACCACGTCGTCCAGATTTGCTTAAAGTGTGATTCTATATGCCATCAACACCATGTCAATGCCCAAGGATTTCTTGCCCGTCACTGCCAATAATGCTAACGCATGTTATTGATTATAAGACTGATGCATTTAGTTGACACCAACACTAACATCAACTGACTTTGCCCCTTGCTGTCACTATCAACATAGGTTGAAACCATTGCCTATAAAGGTGATGCATGCAATCGATTCTAACTCATACTCATGACATCAATACATATATTTATGTTGTACTTCTTAGTCTCAAGTCTACTCTCCTCAAAAAAGAATGACCAAATGAATAGCAAACAATCTCTTGAAGATAGCTCCAATATTTTAAGGCTCTTACAATTTCTATTATGAAATCAATCATCTACAGTCAATATTTGCTACATTGTATTAATGCTTTCTCCAATTATAGGGAAGAGCATATTTGTAACCAATGACATACATTGTTAGAATTATTTTAACCGAGTTAGGTCTTTTTGATCTTTTTTATTTAAGGATTTTCACCTAAAAACTCTTGTATCTCTTGCCACTTTTATTTTATCGGTGTGTGTGCTAGATCTTTCAATTAAAACTAAGATATTTTAGGATTTTTCCTCCAACTACAGTCGCCCATCAACTACGGTCCTACTATCATCATCCGACTATGGGCTCTTTGACCTCTGTCGCTCGCTGACTGCTACCTCTCTGAACTTTGCCGCCTGCCGACTATGGTCCCTCCGAACTTTGTCGCCCACCGAGTATGGTCCTCTGACCTCCGTCACTTGCCAACTACGATCTTTCTGACTTTTGTCACTTGACAACGGTTCCTCCAACTACCATAACCCGACTATGGTTCCTTCGATCACCGTCGCCCGTCGACTACAGTCCCTCCGAAATATGTCACCCATCGACTACAACCCTATGACCTTCGTTGCGCACCAACTATGGTCCCTCTGACCTCGATCACCCATCGACCACAATTCCTCCGACCCATGTAGCATGCCACTACAATCTTTCAACCTCAATCGCCCTCCTACTTTTTGCAACTCGGGAATCAAGATTGTGATTTTTGATTAAAACAAAATATTATTATTTGATTTTATTGTTTCTCCTAGCATACATTGGATATTTCTGGTTATTTTTTTGTGTACTAATATTTCAAAGAAATCACGAACTACTCCAGATTGTCAAAGACTTCAAGACATGGTAGAATAAGATTTCATGTAATATAGTCTATATATCTCTATTTTTATTACTTGAGTCTGACTAAGTGTGATTGTAATTGGGTAACTGTGCACACACACACAGGGGGAGAGAGATAAAATTTAAATTAATTTTTTACGACTAATCGTATTGTACGATATCTAATCGTACTGTACGATTTAAACATAGTTTTCCTTCAGAATATAGTTAATCAAATCATGGCTTGAATTTTTTAATTGTTCGTTCTATACGATGTCAAGTCGTACAGACGACTGACATAGTACGAAATTGGGCTCGTTCCAGATCGTACCAAACGAAGTTTTAATTTTTGAACTGTTTATTTAGTACGATATTAATTCATATAGACGACTGGCAGAGTACGAAATTAGGTTTGTTCAAGATCGTACCAAACGAACACATCTATTTTTTGAATTGCTCGTACAGTATGATTTGCATTATTACAGACAACTAACAGTGTATGAAATTAGGTTCGTCCAAGTTCGTACCAAACAAAGCTTTGATTTTTTGAACTATTAGTACCGGATGATCCACGATCGTATAGTACGAATGTAGGACTGTTCTCTTGAAAATTTTAGTTTTTGGATGATTTTTCATGTGTTTTCTATTTAAAGAGTCCTAAAAACGGTTTCATTAATCATTTGCTGTGAATTTCTCTTGAGAGTGACCATTGAGAGTAGGGGTGTCAATATTGGACCCGACTAGAACCCGACCCAAAAATTTTGAGTTTTGGTTGACCCGAATCCAAAGCGGGTCGGGTTTGGGTCCGGAAAATCAATCCATTTGAAAAATCGGGTCGGGTTCGGGTTGACCCGAAAACCCAAGAATGACCCGAAAAAAGTTACCTTCACAGCGAGCGAGCTCCCGTCGTCAAAGGAGCGAAGTCGAACTGCAACGAAGAAGTCGAAGAAGCGACTCGTGCAATCTCCACACCTCCTGTGGAGGTCGAAAACGAAGACGAACAACAACGAGAAAGTAACCTTCATAGTGACTCAGCGAGCGAGCGAGCGAGCTCCCATCGTCGAAGCCTCGAAGGAGAGAAGTCGAACTGCAACGAAGGAGCCGAAGAAGCAAATCGTGCAATCTCCACACCTCCTGCGGAAGTTGGAACGAAGCTGAACAATAATGACGAAACATAGAAAGTTACCTTCACAGCGAGCGAGCTCCCGTTGTCGAAGGAGTGAAGTCGAACTGTAAACGAAGGAGCTGAAGAAGCGACTCGTGCAATCTCCACACCTCCTACCGTCCTGCGGAAGTCAGAACGAAGCCGAACAGCAGCGACGAAATGGAGAAAGTTACCTTCATAGCGAGCGAGCTCCCATCGTCGAAGGAGCGAAGTCGAACTGCAACGAAGGGTTGGAAAAATCTAACTCGAAGCGAGTCGGGTCAGGTTGACCCGAACCAGAGTGATCTCTTTGTTTTCTTCAAGTTTTTGTCTAACTTCTTTGGAGGCTCTTGGGAGAAGATCTTCAACATTGGATCAAGGTTCTCTTCCTTCACTAGGAGGATGAAAAAGGACGTGACGGTACATTGCCATCACTTGTAGAGTGTAAAAGGTGACGGTTCTCTGTCACACTGGGTTGGTAGAAGAGAGTTTGTAAGGGATTTTTCGTCTTATTATGGGGGCAAAAGGAGAGTCACTATTGTTTAGTGCAATATCTGGAGGAGTCTCCAAGGAGTGGATGTAGGTCAAGTTGGACCTAACCACTATAAAATTTGATGTTCTTCTATTGTTTTAATTTTTCCTATATTTTTATTTTCTGCATTTAAAATTCGTATGGTTGAAAAATCCTCTGTGATAATCATTTCTATAAACAACTTCATATTTCAGGATTAGTGATTTTATTTTCTAAAAGATCTAAAAAGATTTTCAAAAATCCAAGAAATTTTTGTAATAACCAATTCACCCCCCCATCTCCTGGTTAGCCTTGGGATAGTTTTATAAGGTCTAACAGCCTACATGAATTTTCACTACTGTGGTCTCTCCAACCTCAGTTATCCGACAAATGTCCCTCTGCCCACCATCGTCAACTACAGTTCCTCGGAACTCCATCTCTCGACTACGACCCTACCAACCAAACTAACTAACCAATGTTCTTTTGAAAACAACTCTCATATCATTGGATTCTTCCAACTCCCACTATGTAATTTGATCTATATGATATATATTTATTACATTGAACCCAAGCATTTCCCCTAGAAAGTGCATCATTTGTAATCGACTACAAACTTTAGTATAATCATTTTAACTAGGCCAAGCACTGTGGTTTTTCTCCTTTTCAAAAATTTTAACGTAAAAAAACTTAGTGTCTCTTATGGCTTTTGCACCCCTCTCTCTTATTTATTTGTGTGTTGTATATTTGTTCAAAGCTAAGACGCTAAACTTTATATCTCTCTACTACTACGAATGTTCTAGCAGGCAACAATGATCATAAATTTTGAAAAAAAATGCACTAAATCAAAGTAATTTATATGATTTGGAAGAGATAATCCCATTTTGATTTGGGAATTCAACCGGTGAGTTTAAGGGTCAATTTGGGACTACTGCAGCTTTTATAAATTTGATTGCAAGGCTGTTGTAGGAAAAGTATCTTTTTAAAGTTGATGTAAAAATAACTTCCTAGAAAAAAAATTTTGAAAGCAATAAAAAAATAAAAGTCAAACAAAATTATGGTCTTGGTTTGAAAAGTAAAGCAATAACAAAGTTGTCCTAAGCAGACTCTAAGTTGATTCAAAGTGATGATATAATGTGCAAAATTTTGTCCAAAGTTAATATTACATAATAATTAGGTCGAATATTCCAGCATGAATGTTGATTTTAAGGGAAAATATTATGTAAGAAGTATTAAAATGAAATTAAGAGTCATTAAATTTAAATTAAAATTAATATAGTTTAGGGTAACATATACAAATACTAAACTTAGTATAAATCCCAAAGCTCTCATAGCCATTTTAATGCAACTTATGATAGAATCAGCTCACAAAACTTTTAAGTCGGGTCAAATAGAAATATTTAGGTCCTGACTCGAATCAAAGACGAAATTGAGATGATAAATAACTTATCGGGTCAAAAATATTGCCCAAAAGGTTTTTGTTTATCAACTCGGATCGACCAACGAAAAGAGCCTTCAGATTAATCAGATTTACATGATTGCATTTACGTTCCTATGCACATACAGTTATACATTTTTGTTCCTATCAGGAACTATAAGGCTTTGAGTTACCTCCCAGTACGGAATGCTGGGTCCAGTCCAGCCAGCTCTTGGACCCAGCTGTCTTGTTTCTGAGCCAGATCCAATAATTTTAACGGCCCAGGCAAGTCCAAAACTCTGACTCAAGCTTCATTTGAGATAATTTTTTTATTATTTTTTAAAAATATTGTGGATAAAATAATGTTTGAAAGTTTAAAAAATAGCTTTTTAATTGAAATTTTTTTGCAAGTAATAAAAAATAATTATAAAATAAAAATTATAACTGTGTAGTCTGAAAAATAAAATAATAAAAAAAATTATCCCAAAAGAAGCCTCATTGAAGTGCCCCTAAAATTCGGGAAATTATTCTATGCGGTCACAGGACCGTCTAGAGGCGAATCAGGATGCCCCACTTCACACGATACACAACGGTATACAACACTGGTACACAGCAAAAAAGTGATCCTGATTCGCCTCCGGATGACATCTGATGACCACATAGAATAATTTCCCCTAAAATTGGGAGAATATCCTATCTAAAATATAATATTTTGATTCGAAAATATCTTTGTATAGTGATTATAGCTTTTGTAAAGTTGAAATGTCATTGACATTTATAAGCAGATTTAACAAATAGCTAATCGTAATACTCATAACTGCTGTAATATTTTTTAATGGCAACCTTTAACAGTGCTAATATATATTATTAGCGACGTTTATTCAACAACAAGAAGAAGCTTTTATCGGATCGGCAAGATGAATTTTTTTCTTCATTTGTCTTATTAAGAGTCCACCAAATGTTGTTCACTATAATGAAAATTATAGCGATTTTAATCACCGTCAAAATTACTAATAAAAGCTCTTTTTTCTGGTATTACAGTCAAAATAACTAATAATTATTTTCCAGCAATAATATTATCAAATATTAAATTTAGATGTGTTTTACAACTCTTAAAAAGCATTTTACATACGGAATTATTATTTTTTACAGATTTTTTTTTTTTTTTTGCAACAACTCTAAAACTGCTGGTAGCTTTTTTATGAATGTTAAAATCACAGTAATAACTTAAATATGCGTTGCGGAAGTCTATTTTTTAAACTTAGGATTCGTTTGAGACGGCTTTCTTACTGCTTCTTAAACGAAGCCTTAGCTAATAATTTTTGTGAAGTTTAATTTAGGCTTCGTTTGAGACAGTTTTTTTATTGCTTTCTAAAACAATTTATAGCAAAAAAATTTTTTGAATTAAAAAATTTTATACTAAACAACTGCTTTAGGAATCAGTACGAAAGCTGTCCCAAACGAAGCCTTAGCCAGCTTTCTTATTGATTTCGGAAGCAGCTTTTTAGTACAAAAGTTTTTAATGTAAAAAATTTTATACTAAAAATTTAATTTTAAAAAATAGTAAGAAAATCGTTACAAATAAAAGCTTAATTTAAAACAAGTCCCTTTTTATTTAATTTTTTTTTTAAACAAAAGAGATATTATACTAACTCAACCAAATAGTACAACTCCAACAAAATAGTTTACATTTTCAATCAAATTTAGCTAACAACATTCTGACGTTGGAAAGAATTATTTCTCGCCTATATAAGACAAAATAAAAGTACTGTGTGTAATTGTTTAAGTAGTTCGCCACTTTATATGATTGAAAGGTAATGTAGCTTCTCTTGGCCTTTTGTATGATTAGAAGATTAGTATATTTCACTGGTATCATTAAGAAAGAGGAGATTACAAATTTATATTTTTAATTATATTTTCTTAAAGAATTTTAACTATAGATAGTGTGATTAATAATTTGTCATAGTGTTAAAGAATTGTAAGAAAATAATTAGCATACTAAGAAAATACATATTTTATTAAAAAATATGATTAAAAGGTTATATTTAATTAATTATAAAATTTGAAAGAATGAGAGTGAGAAGTTAATTTTTAAGCATAGATTTAAAAAAAATAATTGTTAGTCAAATTTGAGTGGTGACTTGAGGTTAAATTTTTATAAAGGAACATGTTGATAGTTGGAACAAGCAAAAGGAGCATCATCGAATCACAAAAATTTTAAAAGGAACAATTATACCAGATGATCTTATACATTCAGCTCATTTACGAGAGAGAACTGATGGGGAGAGAGAAAGATGACGGACGAGAGAAAGAGGGAGAGAGAGATGAGGGAGGAGAGAGATAGATGCCTGAGAGAGAGAGAGATGATTGGTGTAGAGAGAGAGATAACGAGAGAGTGGGAGATGATGGGGAGAGTGTGATTAATAATTTGTCATAGTCTTAAAAGAGTTGTAAGAAAATAATGAGCATACTAAGAAAAGACATATGTTAATAAAAATATGATTAAAAGATTATATTAAATTATAAAATTTGAAGAATGAGAGAAAGAAGTTAGTTTTTAAGCATAGATTTTACAAAAAAAAATTGTAAGTCAAATTTGAATGGTGACTTGATGCATGTCATTTCTCAAAAGTTATTTAAAAGTTATAATTTTTATCCAATTTTCTTTAAAATAATTTTCTAAAATGAATTCTTTAAGAAATTTCTGCCCGTTTTTTTTTCTTCCAAACCAACGGTGCTTCTTTTTCCCGACAATAACAGATAAGAAAGAAAAGCCAAATTCGTATATAATTAAGAAAGTGACTGCAGACTGCGCCAATATTCATAATTGCCAGACAAATTTGGTTTTTGGCAAAATTTTGGACAGGAGTTGGTGGTACGAAAATAAATTTTTGGATCATATTTGCTCAAAATTTTGTAACTAAGGATTTATTTGAGACAGCAATAATTTTTATAAAAATGATTATAAAAATATTATAAAAAAATGACTTTTTTAAAAATTATAATAGAAAACAATTTTCTAGTAAAAAAAAAAAAATTAAAAGCAAAAATAAAAAAATAGTGATAAAATAGAAACTATAATAATGATCTAAAAAGCAAAGAAATAAAATAGATTTCTTAAATGAAGCCTAAGACTTTTAATCAAATATTAGTTATTTATTGAAATTTTCATTAAAATCTTAGTTAAATGAATAACGGTTACATTTATTTTCTACAATATGTGATAACAAACTATAAAAACGTTGTGCCTAATATTATAATTTTTCTTAGGTCATTACATTCCTAATTATTTTTAGTAACCAGCTCAAACCTATACAAAAATTTTATATGTGAAATTTATTTAGCTAGTCATAATTAAAAAAAGAATATTACATGATAATTTTTTGCTAATCATTATTTAAGGAAAAAAATCTAAATTAGATTTATATTTAGTTACATTGCTAATTTTTTTTCTAGAGTATATCTCAATATTTTAAAAACTTCTCTCTCTCTCTCTCTCTCTCTCTCTCTCTCTCTCTCTATATGAGATTCTGAGTTGGTAGGGTGCTATACTAATATTTCTTGTAAATAATCAAGTTTGGTGGAGCCTAAATAATTAAACTACACATTTCTAGCCATGTGATTTGTTGTAAGGTGATGTTTTGATCAGGTGTTATGTAACAACCTATTACTTAATTGAAAATAATAAACATATCAAATATAGTTTGGGATAATTTTCTTTCTGCTTTCTAAAGTAGTTTTCTAGTATAAAAATTTTTAGTTCAAAATTTTTTTTGTATTAGAGAGCAGCTTTAGAAAGCACTAAAAAAGTTGTCCCAAATGAAGTCTTAATTTTATCTTATAAATTAATACATGCTATTTACATTATCTCAATTTAGTACATTAATACAATCCCAATGGCCTCTATATAAAAAAAATTTTAAGTCAAAAATATTTTTTTACTAATAAAAAAGAATATTACCACTTAAATAAATAAACTATTCAAAAATATTTTATTCTCATTGACTAATGCCCAAATCTCAAATTGTTATCTTATTTGTTGTTATATATAAATGAGTTGCTTAATTATTATAATCTCAGCAACTCTATTAAAATAATTATAGCAAAAAGGGACAAAAAGTTCAAAACAAGCCACGGCCAAAAAAATTCGTATTAGCTAGATATTAGCATTTTGTTCTTCTCCTCCAAACTAGTGTAAGACCTGCCCCAAATCACTAGGGGTACAAACTAGGAGCTAGAGCCGCCCCTGATTTGAATTTGAGCTTGATTAGTTAATCAAGTTTGAATTTGAGTTTTATTTTAAAAGTTCGAGCTACCTCACGAGCCATATCATTTATTTTGAAAGAGAAAAAAATAATTATAATTCAAGCAATTATTAAAACAAAATGATAAAAAGAATGAAAAATTAGAAGAAAATTAGTAAATAATAACTTATATAAGAAAATAAGTATAGCTTTTTCATATTTTAAATAATTTTTTACTTAAAATTCTAAATGCTAATATATGTTAAGTGCATTTTATATTAATTTTTTTTTAAACAAATAGCTCTCGAGCTAAGGAGTCGAGTCAGAGATGACTCAAGCTTAGCTCGTTAGAACATTGAGCTCATCTCATGAGCCATTATTAAGTCAAGCCCGAGTGAACTCATGAGTTAGCTTGAATCACTTACACCCCTACAAGCTACAAATGAGCATAAAATAAGGACATCAGAGTCTTTTTTATTTATTTATTTATTTTGAATCAAATTATTCTCAAAACTCATACTTATGCACATATAAAACCTTAAATTTAAAATCTCTTAGTTGAATAACTAAGCTTTGAACAAATTGACATGTATGAGCTACATGAATATGAAGTCTTGAATTCTCTTATATTTTTATATATGTGACACATCATTTTAAATATAATTACATATTATACTTTAATTTAATCAATGTTTATAAAATAACTTGTTCAAAATTATAAGATTTTTTTTTTCTATTTCACCCATAAGATTATAAACATCCCAAATCTAAGAAAATTGCTCACTTCTAAAAGAGAGCCTGATTTCACTCTTAACTAAAACTAACATGTATAATTACTCTTTTATATCATAATCACAATTCTTGTATAAGTGGGATTATTAATAGGGGGATTTACATACATGTCACTTCATATCATGCTATTTATATATCTAATACCTAAAATTTTAATATTTCATGTCTACCACCCATAGAACAATTATAGGAGCAAGGAATAAAATATTAAAATTTAAAGGGTGGTATGGATGGTAGGATAAAATATATGAGTGATATATTTGATAGTAAAGTTGTTTATGAGTGATAGGTATGAAATATTAAAGTTTTAGATTTTAGGTATGTCAATAGCATAATATAAAGTGGTATATATGTAAATCCCCTTATTAATAATGTAACTGAAAATTTTAATTAGAAGTTTTTTATAAAAATATGAAAGCATATGATTTAGGCTTTCTTTGGGATGACTTTCTTACTACTTTTTAAAGCTGCTTTTAGTATAAAAATTAAATTTTTTGTACGAAAAAACTGCTTTAAGAAGCGGCAAGAAAGCCGTCCCAAACGAAGTCTTAGTCACAAGTATTTTTAATGCTATCAACACTGTACTTCTGAGTTGAATGATGTTTGATGACCAAAACATGATTAACATGCAACATATAATGTCGGAAAGATAAAGAACATAAATTTAACATCTATCAATATTCCACCTAACAGATGCCTAATCATAAGCATGAAAGGGCCACTACAATCCCATCAGCGCAAAAGCTTCATGTGAGGGCTATAGGTGGTCTCCTTTTAGGACCTCTGTGGATACAATTTTATTCGAAGAAAGAGAGAAAAGAGAAGAGGGAAGGGGGAGACAGCGAGCAACGACATTAATTCGTGCTTGTCTTTTAGAGGCATAGTTTCATCGAAGAAGCTATTAACAAATAAGCCGACTTGACAAGTGTGTGCAGGCGCGGCGCTTCCGTTCAACGCGGCCGCATTTTCTTTTGCAGCCAGCCACCGCAATTTTCTTCTTTTGCCAGAAAGATGTGCAGTGCATGCATCGGCGCTACCTTGGAAATTAGTACTAAATAAAATTATGAATGGGAAGCAATTAAGTTCTTTATTTTTTTTTATTGGGATGTTGTGAAATTTTTTTTTAAATAGAGTGTGAGCCTCTGAATTTTAAAATTTTATTTAAAATTATTTATAATTTTTGTTGAGTTTGCGGTACAATCGAGTCTAACTAATAACTAATTATATACATGATATTGATGCTTTAAACAAATACTTATATTATTAATAATATGTCCATTGATGATTTTTTAAATAAAAAATGATAATAATTCACAGGATGTTATGTCTGATGATGTTATATTAATATTAGAAATTAATTTTTAATCTGAGCTGGTTAATTAACATTATCATTGTATTTATTGCGTGCGGGAAAATTCATAGTGATAGATAAAAAATATTTAACGTCTTAGCTTTGTAAGAAGATACAACAAACATATAAATAAAAAGGATTGAAAAGTACACCAATGTTTCAACGCAAAAAAAAGGAAAAAAAAATCACATAGCTTAGCCAAGTTAAAATAATTTCATTAGCATATATCATCGATTACAATATCGCACTTTTTCATAATTAGGAATGATGCTGATGCTCTATAGCAAACAAAAGTTGCATCGACTGGATTCTATAGTCAACCTTGGAATAGCCTTCTGGCACATGAGTTATCTTCAAGAGGTTATTTATTATCTATTTGATCATTCTACTTTATGTAGGGGACACTACGAAAAACTCCAGAATCAATTTGGGTGTTAACATTGAGAGTTATAGTTTGTGTCAATAATATGCATTAGTTTTATAAGTGATGGAGTGCGTCGATATTGGTGGCGACAATGTTAGTGAGCATCCGCCTTTATTGCAATGATGTACATGAATCTTATAAGTAGTGGCATGCATTTTGGCTATTACTGAAGGTGCATGACAAAGTCAGCGGGCATTGGTTTAGCCACAAAATAGTGGTTAAGTGACTATAGTGTTGTGGCAGTGGCTGGGAGATTGTAGTTGGGTGGAGAAATTCTGAGAATCATAGTTTGGAAATGATGATTAAAGGATTATAGCCAAGGATAATAGTTGGAGGTCCATTGCCTAGAGATGGTGGCAAAATGAACATCGTTGAGGGACAATGATTGGAGAATCGTAGTAGGGCGACGATAGTGAGAGGATTGTAGTTGGGAGACAATGGTTAGAGGGACATAATTAAGGGATTATGGTCAAAGGTTGGTAGTCCAACAATGGTGTTTGGAAGACTATAGTCGAGCGACATTGGTCAGAGAATTGCAATTGGGAAACAATGATCGAAGGTTTATAGATAAGTAATAGTGATCGGAGAAGTCTAATTCAAGAATAGTGATTAGAGGACCACAGCCGAGCAACGGTAGCTGAAAGAACATAGTTGAGCAGTAGTGGTCAAAAAACCACAGTTTAGTGAAGATTGTTGGAATACCATAGTTAAGCAATGGTGTTTAACCGTAGTTCTGTGATAATGGTCGGAGGATCATAATCAAATAATGATGGTCAGAGGGTCGAGATTGTGCATGGTCATAAGACTGTTGTTGATTGTAAGAGGGTAAATACTTGATAGCGATGGTCACATGATGGATCCTTTCGAAGGCGGTGATCAGATTGTGGCAGTTCAATGACGATGGTCAAATGACGGTTATTTATTGGTGGTGGCCTATTGATAGTGGTCGGATAACAGTGGTGGTCTAATAATGATGGTCTATTGATGGTGTTTCATTTAGGGTGGTCCAATGGTGATGGTCGGATGATGATGCATGATCTAATAGTTGTGGTCTAATGTTCATTGTTTGAAAGGTAATCTCTCTCCGATTCATGTTAAGATCTAAGCTCAAGCTTCATCTCATATCCTCCTACTCATGTAGAAAGTGATGGTCTATGTATAATTTTTTGAGAGTGATACTTTTATGAAATATAGTCAAATTATCACACACTCCATCGAATGGCTCGTGTTGATCCCTCTTGATCATAGGCTATGAATTAAGTATTTTTGTACCTTAATGATATTATAATTAACCAATCTTAAGCTCTTAGATTCATCTCATCAGATGCTAGCTCAACTTAACTATAAGAATATAAGATTTAGAGATCATTTAGTTATACAATTAATACCTCAAAGTTTCAAGCTATGAAGTGCTTGATTTGGGCACATTTGGTGTTAGATCGAAACACTTTTAGTGTTGATGGATTTGTTAAGATGTTTGGTTATGAATATGATTTGAAAATTTAATCAGTTAACCTTAAAATTACTTCGCATAGCACGTGACGGAGTCATTTCGTGAAAATGTATTGAATATTTCAGGTTCAAATTAAAGCATTAAAATACGAAGCTTTGACTATGTTTGATTAGCACGATTATAGGAGGTTTAAGTACAATTAAACTAAGATCAAATTCGGAATTTGTGGCTCTGTTGACTTGGGTTATAATTAAGAAAATTAACTAATATTATGTACTTAGCGAAATGATCATTGAAGAGGTTAAGTGCTTAATTACTTACATTTTTCCAATGGCATTGATTGCTTTGATGCTTTATTAGTACTTTAAAATTGGATTAAGATTAGGCCGGTCCCCATTATTTTTGACAGTCTTTTAAGTAAAGCTTGCTAATTAATGATGAAGGATTAGATTCCCTAAAGGCCGTTTGTTCTCCGGCAGCACGAGATTTCGTTGTATAATCGCGTGCGGTGCCTTAGTTATTGCTTAATTTATCAACCAAATAGAGTTAGTAGATTGTTTACGCTTAATTAATCAAAGAGATTAGCATTATTTCCTCTCCCATGGTAAATCTTAGAATGAGAAAGTTGTTCACGGTCTCTTTTGGCTTGGAGGTGAGGCTTCCAACATAATATGTATATTAGCATATTATCTTAAATAAATGAACTTATTAGAACATGCAAGACATATCCACTTACATGTATTTTATCCCATGAGGGAGACGCCGACATCGACAACAGAAGCAACATCAAACTTTTATCCCACTACATGGGTCCAACGGAAGACGTTTAGGTCGTCAAGAAATTTGGACTTGTTTAAGATTAATTATAAAAGTATTACTTAATTACATACTTGAAAGTGATTAAAAAAATGCATCAATAATATTTTAACTATTCGAGATTATGTATTATAGCATTACCCTAATGATGTTAAAATGTGTGAAAGGTATTCAGTAAAATTCAAAAAGGATATTTGACCTATTCGAAATTATTTATCAACATATTACTCGATAATATTAATATATATAAATAGGTCGAGAGCTTTGGGAAGGAGAAAGGAGAAGTTGAGTGTGAGGGGTTTTCACATGGTTGCTCCGGGCTAACTTCTGTCTTGTTTCCTCCGAGTGTCTTGCTTGATTTCTTGGGTTGCTCTAGGAAGAAGATCATCAGCTCGAAGCCCATTGAGGTTCTCTACCTTCATCATGAGGGTAAAAAGGAGGTCAAAGTTCTCTACCTTCATCAGGAGGGTAAAAAGGAGGTCAAAGTTCTCTACCTTCACGAGGAGGGTGAAAAAGAGGTTAAGGTTCTCTGTCGCACCAGGTTGGTGAAAAGATTGTAATAACTTCTCCGCCTAGCTGTGGGAGCTAAAGGAGAGACAGTAAAGGTTTAGTGCAATACTCAGATAGGAGGATTCCGGGGAGTGAATGTAGGTCATTGTTTGACCGAACCACTATAAAATTCTGGTGTACTGATTCTAATTTTCATTTTCTGCACTATACTTTTCTGTGATTTATTTTCTTGATAATTATTTGTTAAAAATCTTTGGTTGACATTATGTTGTGTTGATTAAATCATCATCATCATTATTATAACTTTTGATAACTTTATTAGCTTTCGCATCGGATGATAGTATTACTTATTTTTTAATTATTGAAAAATCCAAAATATAGTTTTACATTTAAAAATAAATTTTTTTTAATACCAATTCACCTCCCCCCCGCATCTCTCTTGGTGTGCCTAGGGATAGTTTACTTAAGCTTAACATCCTACATCAAACATTCAGTTGTAGGGTCCCAAGACTGGTTACTTAGAATAGAAAAGATCTTTGATAATCTATAGTGTCCAGATAATAAAAATGAACCATTTGTTATGTTCTTAAAAGTTTAAGGGAAGATGAATGCTGAGAACACTTAGGATGAATTTACTACAATATTCAAAATGTAGTTTATACCTTCATCAGCTCGATGACAGATGCATGAAGCTTTTATCAAGTTGGAGCAAAGAACCAAGACAATGATAAAGTATAAGATTAAATTGATTGCATTAGCAAGGTACGCTCCTCACTTGATCCTTACTGTTGAAGAAAAATGCTACAGATTTTTGTAATGGTCGAATAGGGAGCTGAGACATCCGCCAGTGTTTTTGCAGATCTAAGAGTATTTTGAGTTGGTTGAATGGGCCAGATTGATAGAGATTGATTTGTCAACACTGGCATTTAAGTATGACAGCTCCAGATATGATGTTAGCAGGATGAGGGGAAGAGATAAACCAAGCGAGGAGAGAGATAGTGAAAAGAAAAGCATATATAGTAATTTGAGAGGACTTGAGTTTATAGCATCTACTAGAAACTATAGTACATGTATTGAGGGACAAAGGACTATAAGTTCGATAATATACGGTGAAAGATCAATGAACAGGGCTGATGATAGAATTATCAATGGTAGTCAGAGAGAGTCTATTACACCAGATCGATTGCACCTACTCCAGAAATATCACATGTGTACAACTTGCAGTATCATGAAGACCGATAACAACCTGAAAGTTTTATTGGTAAGTAGTTTATTTTAAATGATTGTATGATATAATATATCATACATATGTGAATGACATATAATGAAATGAATTGTATGATTATATGATAGAGAATGATTACTGATTTGATGTGAATCCTATGATGAGTTTTGATTTAATTTTTTATTTGAATTATATTGATACAGATTTATTTTATATTGATTTTATACCTGAATCCTTAAGAAAAATATTAGGGATTATATTTTTTTAAAATGTGTAGAATATAATAACCCATATTTTTATCCAGTCATATAAATTATTTTAGGAGTTATTATAAGTTTAAATTACAAATTATCTTCTTCATAATATAGATATTATTGTGCTCTAGTTATATTTTTTTTCTAATTTTGGGCATTGGTGCAATTCCATAAGAAATTAACACTTGTCGGTATAAGTGGGAGTTTTGGGACCATTAGGAGTCCATTTTGTAAATTAATTTCACCAAAATTATTTAAATATGCTGGATTATTTTATGAATATTTTTTTTATAATTTTTAGATCTCTCAATTTGAAAATAAAAAGAATTTATATTAATTTTTTGTTAAAATTAAATAATTTCATAATTATATTTATATATAATATTATTTTTTCCTAAATATCATAATCCACTCCTTAAACTTTTTTTAAATGCCTTTCTTCTTAAATCAGCTTATAGAGAACTGTAAAGAAAAATAAGGAAAGAAAATAAAGGAGAGAGAAAAAAAGCCTAGATTTTGAGATCGCAGAGCGATTTAAGTTCATCAACCCTGTTGAAAATTTTACTCATCTCATTGTAAGGAATTATTACCCTATTTTTGATTTTAAGAATTTTATATATTTTATATTTTACACAATTTAATTTGGTCAAAACTTCCAAAAGAGACGATATCTTGATTTTTAGCAAACTTTCACCACATACCTTTTGATATGTGATAGATGACATCAATATGAGTATTTTGATTGTAATATTATTGAATTTCACCGCGTAACATAGAAGTTATTGAATTTTATATGATTTACACTATATATAAATTGGATATTTTTATTTAAGTATACTATTAATACAAGTATTGAGAATAAAAATGGGTATGTGATTAGGCAATAATTGGTGGCTATTACTGTTATCATACTGTGATAATAATATATATGAGGATAAGTAAAAGCTGATTTCACTGATATTGGTTGGAAACTGACTAACATGTACAGAATGATGGAATGATAGGCTTTTCTTTAAATACTGTGATTTGGTATTATCCTTTACTGATTTATGTGATTCATTGATTGAGAGTTATAAAAAGATGATTACTATGCCAATAAGTAAAGAGTGATGACTCTATTTACTGAGTCAATGATTTATTAATAATGATAATGATACTGATTACTAAAAAAACACCACTGTAACCAGGATTCCTTACTTGTTTAGTGTGTTACTAAAATATTTATTTCTACTGATCATTAATAATGTATAATTTTATTTATGCTATAATGATTTACTATCAGTGTAAGGATCTACTATTACTACTGTTGTTATTATACTGCTATATTGTTACCACTACTCATGATATTAATACAGATATTATTCTTCTGTTATTGTTATTAATATTATTTGTGATTCACTAATTTAAAAGTATGTGATATATGTATTCTAAGCACGGGAGATAGTGGATATACTAAAGATATAGAACTAACACTTATCTAGAATAATCTACTGAGCATGGAATGCATTATTATTATCACTTTTATACAATTTTACTATATTGATATAATTTCACTGCGACCTCTATACCGATTTAGTGGGCTATTGAGTTACAAATTTTATTATTTCTTCAATGTATAATTTTACTAGATTGCTTTACTAGTTTCCCTATTATAATATTTTACTGCCTATAAACTCTACTAATGCATTACTATTATAACATATGCGTTTTACTATTTTTTTATTAATTCATGATCATGTAAATGTTACTACTATTATTTGATTGCTCACATGTATATTTCTCATTTTTTGAGTTCAGTTGTAAGATTTGATTACTTGTTGGGCTCTTGAGCACATTATATATGGTTAAATGATTTCAGGTCAAGGCAATGGAGAAAGGGCGTGAGATTAATCATAATTCTTTAAGTCAGATTCTTGTTATTTTAGTGATACTTTTGTACTCAGGACTGACTTGTTGTGATACGATTGTATAGATCTTGAATAGTGTAGACTTTTTTGAAAAAAAATGAATACAGATGTATATATTAATCTTTGATCAATAGTTTTATTTCTGTTGATATTTATATTGATAAAAAAAATTAGGTATCTCTGGTTAATATATATTAAAATATAAAATAATAATTTTTCAAATTAGATTGTGGGGCATCACAATTTTTTCTTCGCTTGAAACATTTAAAAACATTAGAATGAGCTCAACTAGCTCAGTAAACTCTCTCTCTCACCCATTATAGATATCATTATGCAATGAAAATGTTTTATAATAATTAATTAAAAGAAAATATAAAAACTTACAAAATAATTTAACTATATGCAAAACCTGAATTTACAATAGTTCCAGTATATACCTGATCTCAAAGCTAGCACTTATACTTTCATAACCACATAATCACTTTCATAGAAGTTTCAAGATGCAATACATAATACTTATTCTCAAAGGTTCATTTGTATTTCACTTTTCCATCAGAATTCATACAGAAGTTTATAGTGTGCTAATGCATATTTCAGAACATTTCTTAAACTTAACTCATTAAAACATTAATAGATAAAATGCAATGATTATAATGCACATGTCTTAATGCATGCTTATATCTTTACTTTCACTTATGCCTCTTTACCTCTCACACCTACATATAACAAGTGGGGCCAAAATCCCTTCTTCATCTGCATCAGGTAGATGGGGCCTGAAGAGTACTTACAAGGTTACATAACCTCCCACGGTTGCTTTCAGTAAGTGGGGCCAGAATTCCTCCCACATTTGCATCCGATAAATGGGGCTAAAAGAGTACATTTACAGCACTTATAATATAACAGAGTGCACTTTTTCACTTATCAGAATAAAACTTATTCATTGTCATATAATGCAGGATGTAAATACAATGCAATAGTAATAAAATTAGACATATAATGCAATGTTCAAATGATGTAGGAATTACTAGTAAAAAAGCCACATTATTTGTAAAACAAAATACTCACTAAATTTTTCCTTTTTAATTTCTAACTTAAGAGGAGTATTCACATGAACATTTCAAAACTTTTATTTAACTATGACATTTTTAAAAAAAAAGCATCAATTCAATAATATACTCAGAAATTTATATAGTAAATACAAACTATTGAAAACTCAATTTTATATTGCCAAAATATTCATAATAAGGATTGCAATAACATATTAAAAATCACATAGTAAAAACTTCATGAAATCATAAAAATATATATATTTTCATTCATATCCATTTATAAACATATTGAAATTAAAATTAGAGATAAGGGTTTAGGAGTTTACCTTGAGCTCTCCAAAATCTTGAATTGGCGTGACGGACAAATCCTGAGTTTATGACTTTGAATCCTCTCTTTCCTCTTCTCCTTCTCTCTTCTTCTCGGATAAGGCTGGGTGGAAAATGAATTTTAGCAAGTAATTTCAAAGATTTTAATATTTTAAATCCACTATTCTAACCCAGTACCGCTACACTCCTAAAGAATGTTTTAGAATCTCCTAAAATATCCTCACCTAAGACCTGGAGCCACAGTAATGCTTCCAGTTGGGGATGGAAGTAAACACTACAACGAAACAAACAAGAAAAATATAAAAACAGAGGAAAGTAAAGGACAACGGGATTTAACGTGGAAAAATTCAAAATTTGGAAAAAACCATGGAGCCACAAGACAGCAAAAAATTCACAATAAAATTGGGAGAAATAAGTACAAATCTCTCTTCTCTCTCACTCTCTCCTTACTTCTCTTCTCTCTTACACCATTCTCATATATAAAATATAAGAGAAATACGAGTAAATAACACCAATGGACACAATCCTTCAGAAAAAATGAGAAAAAAACTGCTCAGTCTACCTCGAAGCACTGCAACGCTTAAGCCTCTATCATCATGATGTTGTGGCGCTTAAACCTACAGCACTGTAGCATTACATAACACTGCAGCACCGAATCTATAGCACTGCGATGTTTTGCTCTATCTTGTTTCTCCCACCAAACTCTATAGCACCAGGGCGCTAGGGCATTGCACGAAAAAAAATCGGTTACAAAGCACCCGCACCCCCTAGCGAGCACAACAAATTGAATTGAGGTTCGAGGCAACAATACAAACTAATTGATCAACACAATCAGATTCCACACAGAACTAACACTTCCCCGGCATCGCGGCGCATGCCTAACCTATTTTTCTTTCCAAAAAGCCAAGAACTCAATGCCGGGGCATCGTCTACTCTGGCATCATGGTGCTAGTAGAGAAATTTTCATATATTGAATTTTCACTTCTTAGATTCCAAACCTATGTTACTTACAATCCAAATAAGCATTCTAAGACTCATAATCATTATTTAACTTAAAATTAATGATCGTTAATATAAAATTACCAAAATTTCATATGAATGATGTTACCCAATGTTAGTCAAACGATAGTATTTCATTGATGATTATCCATTAACGATGGAGGGTAAGCAAGCAGCAGGTGGTAGTGGTGATGGGCGGTGGGCGGGGGCGAAAGTGGAATTAGCTTGCAGTGCATTTGGAATTTTGCTAAAAATATGTGAATTTTGAATAGATAAAAAATGAACAATGGAGTTAATTTTAAATTCATCAAAGCTTTATTTTGTATTCTTCTTTTATCAAACCAAATATCAAAATTCTAAAAACTCTTACATTTGCAATATTTTACACACTTTTTATCAAATCAAATAACCTTTTAGATTAACACCAATCAGGGGTTTCAATAATTGACACGACACGAAAACCCGACTCGAATCCGACCCAAAAATTTTGGGTCTGACATGACACGATTTCAAAACGGGTCGGGTTTGGGTTCAGTAAAATGGTCCGGTTTAAATTTCGGGTCGGGTCTGGGTTAACCCGACAACCCGATAGCTGACCCGTTTCGACCCGTAGATTTCCATTTCACGTGATGCGGTAGATTAAATTAGGGCTCTGCATTCATTTCGCGTCTGCTTCATCCTCTCCTCTCCTTCATTGCTTCATCTAGGGTTTCCTTTTCTTCTCTTCGGATCTCCTCAGATCTTTGGCTCTTTTAACAGTTTCCTCTCTTCTCCTTCTCTGGCATATTGTTGGTCTGTGGTGTTCATTGTGTACATCTCGTTTTGCTCAACACGAACACTTACATTGCTCAATGTTTATATCTCTTATCTTTTTTCTATTTTCTCCTTTTAGAAGCTTGATCTATGAGAAGAGTAGAGGGTTGTCTTGCTGTCTTGCTGTTTGATTAAATTATTACGAAGTTCCACAAGAAAATTTCAGGTTTAGGGTTTGTCTGATTTATTGTTGTTTTGTTGACTTACTATTATCTCAAATATTATCTCAATTTTTTTTGAAAATCTGGAAAAGTTTGGCATGCATTTCTGGATTGGCATGCTTTCTAATTTGGGGTTATTTTTGTTCGAAAAATGGATGAGGTGTTGTTTAGTTAAATCTGATTTGAGAGTGGTTTTTCTGTTTAGTTTGTGCTAGTTTTTCTAATTAATCCTTTTGCTAACTTCTGTTGCTGAGTGTTCCGAATGTTTTTCTGGGATTTATGGAGAGGAATATGTTGTTATGCTGTTATTAGAGATTGTATTGTGTAAATTATTGACACCCCTAGCTGTTATGCTGAGTTGATGTTCGTGTAAATTATTGGTTTTTCTATAAATTTATGAAGTTAATTATGTTTTTTCTGAATTATATATGTTATGTTGGAGAAGTTATTTTTTTATCATTTGGAGAAGAATTTAATGAGTTAAAGTCTCAATGTGTTATGTGATTTTTTAAATAAGAAATTTAACAAATAGGTTGGAATTAACATTGTAATATATTATAATATTTTGGTTAGACGGAGGATTCCAATACCATTCCTGAGAATTTTTTTTTGATGAAAATGATGAAGTCAGGACTTGTGAAAATGCTGTAGAGCCCTCTAACGAGCTATGCGTGATATAGGACAGTTGATCTTATAAAGCAACAATGAATCTTCAATGTCTATGTCAGATGATAAGTTTGATCAAGCTGAATTTTGTGACTTATTTATTGCTTCTATCATTATGCACGATTTGCCTTTTCAATGTGTTGAGTGGATTGGACTTCGAGCACTTTTGCTGTATCTTCGTCGGGACTTGCAATTAATTTCTAGAAACACGGCTAGAAATGATTACAAAAAATTATTTATTAAGGAGAATTGTAATATAAAGGAACAATTATCTAAAGTCACTAGCAGGGTTTGCTTAACATCCGACCTTTGGACATCTATAAATACTGATGGGTTTATTTGTTTAACTGCTCATTATATTGATAATGATTGGCAGTTGCAAAAGAAAATTATTAATTGAGGAAGTTGAAACTTAAGTTAATTTCATTGTTTACTAACTACATTTCAAGAAGGAATCTTTCATTAGGACAAAGTTCAAATACTTCTGAGCTGGTACAAGGATTACCTTCAAAGAGCATTTCATTACCAATTATTAAGTCCAAGTTTATGAAGGTTTTGTGTCCATATCTATATATTTGCAACTTTAATTATTTTTCATTTTTGTTTCTAATGCTTTTCTAAAAAATAGGATTTCACGTCATTTCAGAAGGATGCCTTTGCACCTATGAAATCTGAATTAGACATTTACCTAGATGAACCTAAGCTTGATAGCAATGTAGATTTAGACATTTTGATGTTCTGGCAAGGGAGTCAGTATAGATTTTCTAGTGTTTCAGCTATGGCTCGTGATGTACTATGCATTCCAATAACAAGTGTAGCATCTGAAAGTGCCTTCAGCAATAGCGGTAGAATTTTAGATCAATACCGAATTGCATTGAAACATGATATTATCGAGGCACTAATTTATTCTAATGACTGGTTATATGGAGAACAAGATGATTATTCATTCAGCTTAAAGCAATTTTATGTTTCTATCATTTATTTAAGATCTGAAAATTATTTATCTTATTTTGTTGCAGCAACAAATGACCCCAAACTTGATGTAGTAACTGATGTTATCCTTAATTTAGATGTGAACAGAAATGATGTAGAGCTTGGTGAAAGCTCAGTTGTTGGATAAACAGAACTGATAGAGAGCTTGCCTATTATTTATTTCATGCCTATCTATATTAGTTGATGCAGTAATTGATGATATGCTTTATTATGTTGGTTGTTGTTGTGGGTTTGGTTGCTGCTGTATTGGTTTGCATTATTTGCTATCTTGGTGGGTTGGTTTATTTGTGATGTTGTCTTGATTATTTACCTGTAGGTTGTGATTTTATTTTTTAATTCTTTGTTGTCTAGGTAACTGGGTTGATTTCCTGTTACTTGCTATATCTTGGTTGTTTATTATTCACCTGCAAACTTGCTATATCTTGGCTAACCTGGGTTGTTGTCTTAGTTGCCCTGGTATGATATTTTGGTTTCCTGGGAAGCTGGGTTGGGTTGCCTGGGATGCTGTCTTGGTTTCCCTGGGAAGGTGCCCTGGTTGCCCTGGTTACTGGGTTGGTTTCCCTGGGTTGTTGTCTTGGTTGCTATATTAGTTTCCCCGGGTTGCTGGCTTTGTTTCCTGGGTTGGTGTAACTGGGTTGATGTCTTGCTTGCCTATTATTCACCATGCTATCGTGGTTTCATTTTTGAATTATTTGCTGCCTGGGTTGGTTGCTGTCTTCTTTCTTAGGTTGGTTTCCTGTTACTTGATGTATCTGTTCAAATGATGGGTTGGTTTCGAAAGCATTGAAAGTTGAGTAGAGATGATGAGTACCCTTCTAAACTGATTGTGAAGTTATTTGGGGAAAAAAATTATTACAACTAGGTGGCATTTGTGTTATCGTCTAATCAAACAGATACTACGTATAACTCTAAAATACAAAATGCTGCCTTGGATGGTAATACCACAACTATAAAAAATTGTATTGTTAACTCACATTTCATTATTTGATGAATTATTTGGAGGGTTAATCTGAGCTAATCACTCAATCTTTCAACTAATTCATGTATTTATAACTATTTATATTTTGTTGCAGCTAGTGTAAATCTCCATGAGGGCTAGCAAATGACTTTCGTTCTCCAAAGTTCAGAGTTCTTCAAATAGTCAAACTTATATTTGTAATTTGTAATTTAAAACTTTATGATTTGTAATTTGTGAAATTATATGTTTGTAACTTGTTATATGTGGTAATTGGTATGTAATTTATTTATTAATTTATCATTTATGAATTATGATGTATAATTTGACTATTTGTAATTTGTAATTTAAAACTTTATTGATGAATTGCTGTCTTGGTTTGCATTATTTGCTGTCTTGGTGGGCTGGTTTATTTCTGTTGCTGCCTTGGTTATTTACCTGCAGGTTGTGGTTTCGGTTTTTAATTCTTTGCTGCCTGGTAACTGGGTTTGTTCCCTGTTAATTGCTGTAAATGTGCAAACGGGTCGGCGGGTCAAACCGGGTTGACCCGAACACGGCTCGGGTCGGGTTCGGGTCCTGAATATTGACCCGTTTACCTAAACGGGTCAGGTTATGATTGACCCGTTTAGGTTCGGGTCAGGTCGGGTTCAACCCGAACTCGACTCATGACCCGATTTTGACACCCCTAACACCAATCAACGGTTTGCATTTTTGTTTGATCAATAATGTGATGCATCACTAAATTTATTTATTTAAAATATTACACTGATAAAATTATTTCTGTATACATCAATTTTGATAATTTTATCAGTTAACCATTGTAATTACTTTCCATAGCACGTGACGGATTCATTTTGTAAAAATGATTGGAATAATTTCATCAACCAATTAAAGCAATAAAATATGAAGCTTTGACTAATGTTTGATTAGCACGATTATAGGATGCTTAAGTACAATTAAACTAAGATTAAACTAGGAATTGATTGCACTGTTGACTTGGGTTATAAAGAAAATTAACTAATATTACGTACTTAGCCAAATGATCATTAAAGAGGTTAAGTGCTTAATTTTCCTAATGGTCATTGATTGCTTTTATCTTTCTTTAATTGTACTTTAAAATGAATTAGGATTAGGCCGGTCCCCATTATTTTTGTCAGTCATTAATTAAAGCTTGCTAGTTAATGATGAAGGATTAGATTCCCTTAAGGCTGTTCGTTCTTTGGCAGCATAAGATTACGTACTATAATCGCATGCAGTGCCTTAATTATTGATTAATTTATCAACCAAATAGAATTAGTGGATTGTTTACGCCTAATTAATTAATGTGATTAGCATTCTTTTCTCTCCCATTGTAAGTCTTAGAATGACAGAGATGCCACGGTCTCCTTCGGCTTGCAAATGAGGTTTCCAAGATGATATATGTATATTAGTACAATATTGTAGATAAAGAAATTTTTAAGTATAGGCGAGGGATATCTACACGTCTCACGTTTCCGTTATACGTGACTTGCATTAAATTACTCTGCGTACGATGTGCATGGTTAGAAGATAAAGTATCCTCAAATCCCGATATGCTGAATCATTCTTTAATTATGTTTATAATTTTAGAAAAATACATATTAGGCCAAATAATGTTGAAATGGTTTTTATTAATAATAATAATATAATGCAGTGTATCTTGATCTGTTGATTAGCAACTTGGTCTATCAATCAAGAGATCTTGGATTCAAATCTTGTGTATGTGATATGTGTATGACTTTGATTTAATTGACAAAAATGTCGTAAAAAATATAATATTGATATATCTTTAAAAAAATTATTTAACTGAAAGAACATATTAATACAAAATAAGTGAAAGAAGTTTGTTATTATCTTTAATGTTGGTACTAGGCAGTGGTGGAGCCAAAAACATTTTTTAGAGGGGGCACAAATTTTTAAAAAAAAAATTCCCTCAACTTTTTTCATCCCGGCTTGGGACCGGCATAGGCAGTTTTAAATTTTTTTTTAAAACATTAATACTAAATATAAGATGGAAAACACTTACAATTTATAGCATCTGTTCTTCATATTTTGAAAAAGATTAACAATTACATCATTATCAATACAATCAAATATTTCCTTCTCAATATAGGCAAGTAAAGTATCATTCATCCACTGATCTCTAATCATATTTCGTAGTCGATTTTTAATGATAGTCATTGCAAAAAATAATACTCCTGCTGTTGCAACCGGCAAAACTAAAGCGAATTTTAATAGCCTGAAAATAAGATGATATAAAATATCCTTCTTGTTCTGTATCATTGTCTCAGCAAGGCATCCAATATCTTTTAACAATGAGAAATGTGGATCTGACTACATATCCATGATATAAGTTTCCAACTGATTGTCTAGAATTTTCAATTCAACAGGAGTAAAATCACTTGGATAAAGATGTGCCATTCGAATTAATCTATCTTTATTGAATGCACAAAAAGCATTATTTAGATTCAAACAGGCAATAGAAAAAAATAACTCAGTATTCGTCTCTGTGAAATGATTATTTAACTCTTGAAGTTGCATATCAACAACCTTGTAGAAAATTTCAACTCAATAGTGATGTAAATTTATCATATCTTGAGCTCTACGATGAGGCCGTCCCCGAGCAACCCATCTATCATTTATGTGGGGAATATCTATTTTGTGTTGCTTACAAAAATAAGTTAGTTTGGTGATGAACTCTCCCATTTATTATCTCTCATATCTTGCAGTCTATTTTTACATATTCAAACCAAGGAAATGACATTTACAATGTCATGTTCTTTTCTTTGCAAAGCTTGTGATAACTTACCAATTATACCAAGTATATCCTTCATCAATAGTAAGCAGAATGAAAATTTGAATGATTGCATTATCCCTAATAATGTGAATGCCTTACCTTTCTGTTCAAAACTTATACCATGTTCAACAACAACTTTTAGAATATCAATAACTGATGGGAATATTGTAATCAATCTTATAATTGATTCATAGTGTGATCCCCATCGTGTATCACCTGACCACTTCAGAGTTATTTCTTGATTCAACCCTTGTCAAGTTACTAGTTCTCCATTTTATAATTCCATTAAAGTCCTCTCCTGTTATTTATCTCGAAGTTGGTTACGACGCTTACATGAAACACCAATAATATTCATCATATTCACAATTACTGTGAATAAGAGAGCAATTTGAACATGATTTTTTGCAACAGATACTAAGGCTAACTGGAGCTGGTGTGAGAAGTAATGAATGTAATGTGCTATCTTATTCTCAGTGAGAAACAATACATTTAACCCATTAAACTCGCTGCTCATATTACTTGCTCCATCATATCCTTGACCATGTAATTTAGATACACTTAGACCATAAGTTGAAAGCAATTCTTTGATAGATATTTTGAGATTTCTAGCAGTTGTATCTGGAACATGAACATTGCCTAGAAAATGTTCAACCACCTAACCTTTTTTTGTTAACAAATCGCACCACAATAGCCATTTGCTCTTTTGAGAAATGTCGTGTGCTTCATCAACTAAAATAGAGAAGTAGTTTTCTCCAATTTTTTTCTTTATAAAATCTGTGATGGCAATTGATGTAGCTCTGGTGATATCCTTTTGAATTTCTGGTGTAGTTAACTTTTAATTTTTTGGAGCCTTTTTTAGCATCACATTATTTATCTCATTGTTATGTTCAGCTAAAAACTACAACAGTTGAAGAAAATTTTCTTGATTTCTGGATGTGTCAGACTCGTCATGGGCTCTAAAAGCTAGTCCTTACCTTAAAAGAAAACACACACAATCAACCGATGCATTTAGACGAGTATGATATACAACTGTGGCATAATCTATTTACTTCTTAAACACAAAACTAATATGTTGACTTTGCTTCATTAAGACTACACGGTTTCATCGTACAATATTGTGCATACTATTATGACTCCCAACATGAAGTTCAAATCTATTTGATTTTTTTCCAATTTAAAAATCTATTCTTATTGAATGCATTGCCATCCTCATTTCCTCTACCAGCTGCTTTAAATAGATAACAATATAAACATTACGCCTTATCTTTGCATATATTGTATTCTAACCAATTAGAATATTTATCAAACAACGCAGCATTGAATCGTCTATCATTTGCCCCAAATTTAGTTTTAGGAAATTCATGAATGCGAGGTTGGAATGAACCTCTTTGCAAGTAAGCCCGACGAACTTGACCTTGAATATTAAGAGAAAATTCATAGATAGGAATTCGCAAACCAGGATCAGATGGAAGGTTCTCTAAATCTACTTCTTGACTTCTTGATGATTAAATTTCCATACGAATTCTTTTTTGATTTTGGTCCTTGTCTGCTTTGTTTGTCTCATTTGAACTCTGTGAAATCTTCTTAAAATAATTCTCCATAACAAAAACCTAGTTATTATTTCGCAAGGTCAACCGGCCAAGATCTTTACAAATTATAAGTCCTATGTTAATTAAAACATAAGATCGACATGAAAACTCATAAGATCAACGTTCAACAAGAATACAGAAGAAAGAATACGAAGATTAGTGCACGAATAACTCATAAAATCGATCAATAATGCAGTAGAAGAAAACATAAACTTGTAGAAAAATTTTCAGATTACCTAAAGCCTGAATTGGAGACCGAACGAAATGAGCAAATATGGATCGGTCAAGTAATCACGGCTTTGATTTCGAGCGGAGGAGCAAGTGAGCAACCAAACAGGATGACGGTCTGGTCATCCCTTCGGCCTTCGTCCGTCAAATAGTGAACATGCCGACTGGGAGGCACGAACAAGGTAGAGTTCTGGTCATCCCTTCAACCTTCGTCCGTCGGGCTAGGAGACCTGAACAGGGTGGCCAAATGCGTAGGAGAAAATGAGGTGCGAGTGCCGACTGTCGAGTCATCCCTATAGCATGTCGACTAGTCGCTAGGAGGCTAATCCTGGAGCATGAGCAGTCGGGCATAGAAATTAGGATTTTTTTAGGCGGGCGAATACGAAGAAGCAAAGACTTATTCCAATTTACTAGGGGGGCACATGCCCCCTTGGGCCCCCCTCAATCCACCACTAGTGCTGGGTATCGAGATATTCCTTCTATCAAAGAGGACACAAAATCAATGGTTGAAATTCAAAGACCACTCAGAATAGTTGAGACATTAATGCTCCATTTGCAAGTAGATGTGAGACAATTTTAGTAGATGGATGATGAAGGTGATGGTTTAAGACACACCAAGAGTATAGTAGGAGGTGAATTGGTTGTGTACTTGTCACACTTTATAATTTCTTTTCAAAATTAATCAATCAAATTACACTTAATAATCATGAGAGATAGATAGTACAATGAAATAGCATAAAATAATATATTTATGTATACTAGAATACAACCAAGCAAATCAAATAAAAATGTATATCCATAAAGGAAAGATGGGAGAGCAAAACTTTGCATCCAAATTAAGTAATATATGATGAAAGGGTTTCACCAGAAAAGTTTATTCTATGTTTTAGAGAGGTACTAAGCCATCATGTTGAGCATGAGAGGGAAGATAGGGTCCCCTTGCCTAAGACCACTCCTAGATTTAAGGAATCCATAATCACTACAATAAATAATAATGAAAAATCCAATTGATACCAATGCACCAATTATATTTATGAATCTAGGGTGAAATTTGAATTTCTCAAGAATAGCAAGAAAAGGCTATTGAAAATAGTAATAAGCTTTCACTATATCCAATTTGAACCATATTAATACCACTTTGTTTCAAATTAATAACATGAACAATTTTTTAGCCTTGAGAATATTATCAAAGATGTTTCAACCTCTAATAAATCCACTTTGATTGATAGATGCCATTTTATCAATTAAGGAGGCTATTATGCCTATTAGCTCAAAATTTAGAAATTATTTTATTGAATAATGCATAGACTGACTAGTCTAAAATCTTTTTATTGTAATGCATTTAAGATTTTAGGAATTAGAATCATGATCATTGTAGAGAAATATTTAGGTATAAAAGCCTCAAATAAGAATTCTATGACAGCATAGCCGGATCAATTTTAATGATGCTCTAAAAAGAAATATAAAATTTTAAAAATAAATAATTTGCTCCCACCATATAGTTCTTCAGAAGGATAAAAACTACTCTTCTCAATCTATTCCAAAGAAGGGATATAAGCATGCATAATGTTCTACGCAATCTAGATCAAATTAGGAATAAAAGTTCCATCAATGTCCAAAAAAGAAATTATTTTTGTCAATCAAGTTTTTTTAAATAATCAATAATATATTCATAGATCAATTGAAGATAAGTAAATAAAACTCAATTTTGATTTAACAAATTTTATTGATATACCTTCTCCTATTGACATACACATGGTTGCACTTTGTACTTCTCTTCCCCTCCCCTTTCCACTTTATAAGAGATTTTTGCCTCCAAAATTTCTTCATATAATTTTCACCGAACATGTATTCAACAAAAAACTATCGGCTATATTCACATTTCTAAAAAATTCATCTTTAATGTGAAAAAACATCCTTTTTCGCCTTACGTTGGCCATAAAAATGTTATTGAACACATTTTTAATCCAAAAAATTGAAGTCCCTTTTTTAAGTCTTTTTTACTTTAACCATAGAACAACTAGGTCATTTCCCTCCATTGAGGCACTCTATTCTCTTCAACATATTAGAGGAAACAATCACGTCAAAACCTTATATTAAAATCATTCTATTTAGATAAAAAAATTTTCAAAATAAAATACGAGATATAGTGTTCAAAATCATTCTATTTAGATAAAGCACTTACCTAAGCTAAAGCAATAAGAATTATATCTAGCCTAGCTCATTTGAAATTGTTAGACTAATAAAGGGAGATCTAACTAACTTAGTATCTATTAAACCACAATTCAAGGTAATATGATGGAAGATTTGTATGACACTTCTAAGACAATAGCCTTATGTAGATCATGAAATTTTTTCTTTATGTGATCAAAATTTTTAATTGAATTTATTTATGCATTTGATCATATAATCAAAAATTTTAAAATATGGAATCATTTTAATTAGATTTGATGATGTGAAATAGGATGATTAATATTTCCAGGCATGTGAAATAAAGAAAAAAGGCATTGACTTAAATCTTATAAATATAGAGCGAATAAAATTCTCCTGTTCAAGAAAAAAAAATCTAAAATATATCTACAAAAGATCAAAGAGAAAAATGATAAGAGTGAGCAGAAGAATATTTGTTGTTGGCTAAACAAAGGGTCAAAAGGAGGCAGTCCATGAGAGGGGCAATTAAGGCAATCGGATAAAATATGAATTAGAGGAGAGGATTTGGGTTTGGGGATCAACCTACTATTAAAGTTATGATGGAGCAAACACTTGTTTCAATCATTATTTTCTCCCAATAATAGCAATATATCAGAGCAGCGGTTTTAATCATTGCAATTCTCACGATGGTTAACACACCAGTAAAAGAAAATATATTGTAGTAATCCTTAAGCCACTGCAAGAAAGTGTTATCTTAGATAGTAAAAGGAAATATTAAATCTTCTCACTATTTTTTTCCTTCCAACGCCTATTTTATTTGGTTGGATTTAAATGAAGGGCTATTTTTATATATTCCAAAGAAAGCTAAAATACTGAAAACATTTCTCCATTTGATGTTTGCAAATTATTGATCAAAGGATTAAATAGGCCTACAATACATATTCTCATTTTCAATATTATTTCTAACCTAAATTTTAGGCCAATAAGTGAATGAAAACAGTCAATACTCCTACACCAATATAGCATTTACTTATTTCATATAACATTAAATATCAAGTACTGTATTTTTGTATTATAAAATTTGAACTTTACTGATGATAGAAGCAAACCACAGTATGCATAACCGGACGTTAGCTGATATTGAATGATTTGAATGATCTGATGGCTGACCTAATGAAAAACAAAGGGGACAGTGCTTGCTTAGGAGGTCCCATATGGGTGAGCTCAATTATGTAGAAAGCTACGAAATTGTTTGCTTCTTTAGTCTATCATAAAGTTAAGACAAAAGAAGGACCCACTTGTCCTACAGCTTACCTTATTTCTTGCATGCATTTGCTGGCTAATATGGAGCTCTGCCTAACATATCCTCAACTTTGCCTTTTGAGGTGTCTTTCCTACAGTTCGACCAGCTCTGAGCAGAGTTTGACATTCAAAGGGAGGCATGTTTTCTTGTATCTCCAGATTAGAACATACCTAGCTCTCAAATCAGACCCATATTAGACAAGTGATGACATATATCATACTGATTAATGATCTATTCTACTGAGATATATGTAGATAGAAATGGATAGTAATTCCACCACAAAAGCGGAGAGTTGTATTATATGAGAAATATTTTATCCATAAAAAATTTAATGCGAAATCAACATGTATGATATTCAGGGAGAAATTATAATTAAATGGTTTTTTTGTCTTATTTATTGATTTTTCATTGAATTTTCCCATTATTTTTTTTCTAGCGGATTAGTGAAAATATGAGAATGAAAAGAAAATACTTGAAAAGTAGTTTGATAATTGTGATTATTTTTAGGGGCTTCAAAATGCGATTGACTTGCTTTCAACCTACTCGACCTGTTTGAAAAAATGGGTCACAAATCTAGACCTAAACCCAACTCGTTGACCCGTTTAGATTAAAAAAAACAAGGTTAATTCAAATGATAAAATTTACCCAAAAAATTTGCATAAAATTTACCCAAAAAATTTGCATTACTTTGCAAAAACATACAATCTCCATCTATATATATATATGTTAAAATTTATAGAGGGCCTACGCGTTGATTAAGAAAATTGATTATAAGTCCTTAAATGATCAAATGCTCGCTACAGCCAAAAAATTACAACCAAATTCAAAAGAAACCTTAATGAGCCAATGATCCTATCTAATTACAATAAACAAAAGCAAAAAGAACATGGAGGTAAGGAGCCAACCCTCAAAAAGCACCCAAGCGAGATCTTCAATGAAGCCCAACACAAGGAGAGAAACTGCAAAACAGAAAGAAACCAAACAAAAAAGACTAATATAACGGCACACATATACCTGAAAGAAACCAAAGGATACCCCATGTAGCCAACGCGATACAGCCTCTGACCATCAAAGACCAAGTCAACCCGCACCCAAAGCAAGATCTAGGATCCAAACCTACAGAAAAAGACTCCAAAGAAACTGAATAAGCAAAAAAAAAAAAAAAAGAAACTTCAAATTAAACCAATAACCCACACCACACAATCGAGCTTCACAAGCAGCCAAACACCACAACAAACACAAAATAGAACCAAGAACCAAAAGCAAACACCCAACTAACCAATCCCGGAGGACCCAGACATGGCACCCAAAAGAAAGAGCCCTGGCAACCAGAACCAAACCAATACCACCACCAAACCAAGTAGCACCGACCAAAAACCCCAACACGAGGAGAACCCAACATCATAGAACTAAACATTAGAAAAATTAGATCTGGTAGATCTACCCTCAGAGTACTTGAAAGGATACACAATTTTTTTTTCTTACTTTTGTTTCCAACAACATTGGAAAAACCATTGTTATTGACTTGCACCGCATTCAAATCATAAACCTCCTGAACCCATTGCCAAGATCATTGTTACCCTCCCCAAAACCCTACACTACAGAAAAATAGTCTATTACCAGCAAATTTTTTGGCCTAAAATCCTTGATTTTTTGGTGGATTTGGACGTTTTCGGTAGAAAAATTCTGGCCGGTAAAAACCGCATAGGAACAAAATACAATGAAAAATTTTTCACCGGAAAATATTTTCGATGGATTTTTGGAGGCTTCCCGATGGATTCTAGTTTCGTTAAGAGTGACGTACGAAGCGACGGAAAACTGGCAATCGCTGTTGGAACTTTCTTGCGGCATTACTGATGGACAAACTGTCGGAAAGCCCGCCTATAATTTCTAGCGGTCAGTCCGCCAGAAAAGATGTCATTTGCCCCTGATAATTTTTGACTACCTTTCACCATTTTCCGACACATTTCGTTGTTTCGCCCAATATCCAAAATTTTCGATAAAAAATCTGCTGGAAAGCTGTCGGAAACCTGCTGCACTGCCAAAAAAAATTGGCAGCACCGTATTGTTCCACTACAACATTTACATGATAAGACTATAGCAATTAATAGATATATACACAATAATATATATCACCATACAACATTGCTACTCAAAACATAATAAAATCACTCAAAATATAAGTCTAAGAACTTAAAAATTCAATCATTCAACATAAAAATTGTTCAAATAAGTTTTTAAAACACAACAATAAGCTTTCCATCTACTACAATAACTTAAACATAATAATAAGTGGTCAAAATAAGTTCTCCAAACTACTATAACAACTTAAACATTAAGTTCTCTAATCATCTTCTGTCTCCTTACTCCTCTCTGATTCATGCTTTGCTGACTCTTTTTCTTTTGATGTGTCCTTAGATATGATCGCAACTTTGCCTGCATTTCAACCTGCTGTGTCAATATATTAGCCTTTATCTGTTTCATCTCCTCTATCTCTTTGGTGAGAGCAGCAACTCTCTAGCTGACGATATCATCAACTCCACTGTCACCAAAAGATGTTGATATGGATATATTAGTCTCATATGCATATGCCTGAGAATCTAGTCCATACACCCTCACCTTCTATCTCCCTCCAATAACATGTGACCACGTATGATACTTAGAGTACTACGTCAATCCTAAAGATGATCTCTTAATAGTAGAAGCCTGCCCCTCCCGAAGTCATACAAAATCATCCTGTGAGGGACTAACTCCATAAAAATCTATTATTTTAGAAGCTATGGATGGACTGGCACGAGTATCTATATGTGGCTTATACTCCTCATATGAGGTCTAAAACCAATATCATGAAATAAATCTCCTATGGTATAAATTAAGCTTAACATTCTCAGGGTTTAAGAAAAGCTTCATTTTTATGCTTCGAGCATGGACATCTAAACATTCCATCAGACTTAAATGAAGGTAGTTGACATGCAACATGAATGAAAATATCAACTCCTTAAATAAATTCATCTAACAATACTTTTTATCCTGGTAGCAATCTATTGTACATCCAATACCTCACCTCTTAGATAGTTATATGGATGTTGAATTAATAATCCTAAAATAAAACAAATGTATAAAAATTTATTATTTTGGTGTGCAACTCTAAGGATATAAAGAGTCTAAGTATCAAAGTGTACATAAACATTGAATTACACCTTACAAATTATCCAATTTATAACTAACGAATGACAAAAAGCCTAAATCCTGAAAACCAAAACATCTCAATGACAAGTTAGTTAACCCTAAACAAATCACATATAACCATGAATATATTCATTCTAACATTACTAAAATTCTTCCATACATCACTTAAACTCATGTATAATTATTCAAATAAAAATTATCCTTTAATATCTACTCCAAAAATTCATCACATAATCCTAAAACCTAAGAAATTAATTAGTGCACCAAAATAAATGAACAAAAAGATCTCCAAATATAAAAATATTTACTATAAAATAAGATCTATTAAGTTATACAATATTAAGTGAAATAAACTCTCTAAACTCATAATAGCATGTGTTCTAACAGTTCAAATTGCATTAAAAAAATGAGTAAAGAGAATAAATTTTACCTTGTAAATCTTGAAGAAATGGAGAGAAATGAGCTAGAAATAGGTTGGATCGCCAAATGGGGGCGAAGAGGGCATCGACTTCTTCTCTGGACAAAAATGCATGAAAATGAAGAAGGGAGGAAAGTTAGAGAGAAATAGGGCCTTTCTGGAGAATTTTTTGATGGATTTTTTTGCCCAAAAAATCACTTATCATCAGCGGGCGATCTGACAAAAAAAATGACAGAAATAGCAAACATCAGCAAAAATTTTGGCACCATTTTTTCTCTGGCAGAATTACCGGCGAAAACACCGCCGGTATTTGCCATCGGTTATTCCACTAGTAACTTTGATGGAATTTTTGCCTCTATTCAATGATTTTTCTGTAGTGCCAGTTAGCCAATGAGTCATAGGAAGTTAACCAGTCAGAATGATCAACAAGATTCTTATTAGAATGCAAAACTAAATGCTGATTCCCTAAACCTAAATTTAGTAGCACATCATCAGAAATAGGGGAAGAGGATGTTAATTATAGGCACTTTATCAAAAACATCCAAACTATCAGGCACCACTGCAGGAATAGAAGAACCCAAAGGCTCATGTTCTAGTAAATCAATAATGACTCTAAAATTCATATTTAACATTATATCATCAACCTGAAGATTATTGAAAGTATCAAAAACAAGAGCGAAAATAGGATTAACAGCCATAGTGTTAAGAGTTTCCATAGTTTCCTGAACAACAACATCAGAACTATCATAAGGAGCTAAATTATTAGTTTCCTTATCAACAACAATTATAGGCTTAGGAATGTTCATGGGAACCTTTTCTAAATGAGGGTGAAGGATACAACAATCAATTTTAGAATGCCCCAAGGAGGGAACTCTCCATCTCGATATGTTGTATATACCCAAATTTTTTAGGTCTAATCCACACACTATCGGGATAATGTTTGATGATATCTAATTCTACCAGAACATAAGTGATAAAGTGCCACAATCCAATCAAAGTAATGTTATCAGTTTTTAACGGGCGACCAAATAATGATCCCAAATCGTGAAGGATACGAGGAGAAAATAGATGAGGCCGAATATTAGAAAATGAAACCCAAATATGGTTAACGGGGGATTCCACAGCAATGTAATAAAAAAGAGACCACTTGATCAATTTTATAAAGCAATTGTTAACAAAGAATAATGAAAAAAACTCTACTATAATCCATGTCATTCACTAGTTGATTCAAGAGAGTAATCAAAAAATCACTGATTAGCTTGAGATTAAAGAAAAATTTATAGATCGAGTTGAGAATAGGTCTACAATTGGGAAATTTACAAATGAATACAAATTTGAAAGGGGCTGCAAGAGTAAGGATCTCATCTTTCGAAATCCACGACGATGGTAAACCACGATGGGTAGCATACAACTTCTCAAAACTCGATAAATATTTTATTATTATTTCAAAGTGGTGACAACTACCAAGCAGTGTATAACTTCTCAAAACTCATTTTTAAACTTTATAACATTAATAATTCAAAAGGATTTGCTGGTCCATTATTAGGGTTTCAAAAAAACAAAACCCTAAACCATAAAAATCACCCCGTCAGGCTCCAACAACAATCAAAATAAAAAAGGAATGATCATCTCAAAATGAAAAAAGAAGAAAGAGTTGACTTATAAATTTAAGATTTGATGAATAGATAAATACTGACTGCCAAGATGAGAGGAATGAAACTGGAGATGGAAGAATGAGGCAAATGGTAAGGAGCATTCTGTAACGCTTCAAAATCAAATTTAGAAGAATTGTCTATTTATCATTTTAAAAATATATCAAAGCTTCTATGAATCATCAATATAAATAATAACTAGCAAAAGCAACTAAAATCATATACATCAAGATATTTTACTATTTATTTACCCAAAATATTATTTATATTAGCAAGGATATCACTACAGTCTTTAATCTATCACAAGCTCCTAGCAAACAAGGAATAAAAAAATACATAATAAAATCTAAAGAAAATCTAAGGATCTCTGTCAACCTCACTCCAACTATTTTTAACCCTTTTCCAGACCTGAAATTATTAAAATTCATAAAATGAGCTCAAAAGCCCAACAGTAATTCAAAACTCACTAAGGCTTTCAATGTAAAGCTAAAGAATTAATATGAAATACTCAGTCTAAAATAATTAATAGCAATCAATATAGTTAATGACCAAATATTATTAATAAAACTCAAAATAATTAATAATAAAAATAGAAAATTATTACAATAAATTTAAAAATTAATACTATGTATACAATTTAATAAATTGGTAAAATAACGTTGCAGAAATCATTCATAAATCACTAAAGAAATCCATCTTATCTATTCATATACATCATCTATTTATGTATTATCAATGCATCCAATATTATCAATGATATTAATGTATCTATCAATGTCATCAGTGTTATCAATGTATGCATGTATCAATGTATAATTTAGCAAGGTATGACATCCAACTTTAATGTGATATTTTTAACATCTTTTATCCCAACTAATTTTTCAGTTGGTCATCAATCATATCAATTATCACTTATCTAATTAATTAATTGTCTTTACATGTGAGTTCATTAAATTAATAAAGAGTCATCACTCTCTGTCCATCAACATATTAGATCATCTGTTATATGCTATAACTGGGATAACATCACAAACTATCTTTAAAAGAAAGCTCATTAGCCCATCCTCTTGCACAAGGTATTATGATTTAACATCCAACCAATTTTATAGTGTTAACGATCAACCTTTCTTGTTCATGCAAATGCCACAATCAAAATGTAGTATGAAATAATCAATTCTGTTCAATACAAAAAATCTATATAATAATCAAAATTATTAAAAACTAAAATGAGATTTGCACTACTTACAACAAATAAAAAAATCCTCTGAACAAAATTGACAAATGAAAAGCCCTGAACAATATCCTCTCTCTTCCCTCTCTCTTCTTCGGCAAGGCACGGTGCTGAAATTTAAAATTTTCATTTAAAAAAAAATCATTTAAAAAAAATTGGATTATTACACTTTCGGTCGTCTACTTTTAAACACTCAAACAATGTCAACTCCACTGATGAGAGACAAGGAGTAGGAGTGATTCAAGAGAAGTAGTTGTTATCTGCTACGAGCGTGAGCCTGCAAGCTGTGGAAATTAAAAAATAACCTAGATTAGATTGTTATTGCTATTTGGAATTTCGGATCATGCCATTAAAGGATTTTCTTAACTCTTATGCAAAAAACTGAGATGCATTGTCGTGAATCCTAAATATGTGAAACGATTGAAGCAAGTCAAATTAGATTAATTCTGAGTTGGCGGGTTAATCTGAACCCGATCCAATATTTAAATCGGTCAAAAAATAAGACCCAAACTCGACGCCTTTTTCAATCAAGTTAACTCGGTTCCAAATTTTTTATATTGTGTTAGCAAGTCGGGTATTTTATGGAGACCACTAATTATTTTAAGAGATCATTGATTATCTACAAATTTTTAAAAAAAATATTTAAAGTAATTTATTTTTCTCAAATCATTTATGTGAAATTAAAATCATTAATATCTAAGTTAGTGTTTATAGAATTTAAGAAAATTAGAAAAATTGCTTGCATGGTATCAAATTTTTTTTATTTACATATCAAACATCCAAACGAAAAATAAATTAACAAATTCATATATTTATTCACCACGCTCAAATAATTGAAAATTTAGCAAAAAAGTAAATAGTGATTATATTTTTTATGTGCTATTTAAGACTTGGATAATATATATTACTATACGTAGAAATAATTAAGCCTAGGTTTGTAAATATAAAAAAATTGGGTATTACATAAAAAGTTTTCTTTTGAAAAATTATTTAGATTTTATTACCATACAACAAATTATGGAAAATAAAAAATTATTATGTTAAAATAATCTCTCTCTCCACAAATAAACATATGCATCCCAAGTTTATACATTAATAAAAGCAGTGCTTCACTTCTTATACATTATAAAATAAATGAACTTAGGTGTCATTTGATTTGCTGAAAAAGGAATGCACTAAGAAAAGTAATATATTTAAAATATTTTGGAGTTATTTAGATGAATGTAAAATAATTGCAATTTATTGATTTTTGTATTTGACTTTAAATAACATGAATACAGTATAAACTCCAATGACTCCAGGTGACTAGTGCCCGGTGGTGCCAACAAGTGGCAACGAAAGGCAGTGATTGACGACAATTAACGGCTGTGAAACGACATGCGATGGGCAGTCAGTGGTGAGCGGTGGGGCTGACTGTATGTGACAGTGTCAGGCGGCGACAAGCGACAATTGGGGCTACAAATAATAAATAATTTATAATGTATTTGAAACTCTGCCACTATTTATTTTTAAATACATCAAGTTTGAACTAGATAGGAAATTCTAAATATTCTAAAATTTTACATGCATATCTTTTATTTAAATTTAACTATCAATATTTTAAAACCTCTATATTTATTACTTTACATCTACTTTACTTTCAATCGTATAACCCCTTAATTTAGACTTCTTTTGAGATTACTTTTTTACTGCTTCTTAAAATAACTTTTTAATATAAAATTTATTTTTTTATTAAAAAGCTGCTTTAAGAAGCAGTATTAAAACCATCCCAAACTAAGTCTTAATAAATTAAGCAAGTGCACCTTCTTTTTTTTATAATTAGGAGCAAGGTTCAAATACACACATGACATATATGTAAAATTCGAATCTAAAATTTTTTAATTGGGAGCTAAAATCCAAACCAATAAAATAAGGAGAGCTCCGTCTAATAATAAATTTTAATAGGACAAAAACAGCTTTATATTTATTATTTAGATCAAACCAATTATATTATTATTTTTTATAAGGAACCGCCCAAAGGCTTATTTTTTGCCCAACCAAGCCCTATAAATACGTCAAGACAATAAAAGCATGCGTTCACATATCTTGTCTCTACATGTCACCATCTCCCCTTCCTTCTCCACCCTTGCTTGTCTCCTTCCGCCAACCGCATCATTTCCTCTATTCCCAACTGTGTTTCTCCTCCCTTCTCCTCCACCTATGGAAGACAGCCAAACCAATTCCGGCAACCTCCCGGCCTCCGCCGGCGAGCCCGTCCGCTCGCGTTGGACGCCAAAGCCGGAACAGATCCTGATACTTGAATCCATCTTCGAAAGCGGAATGGTGAATCCAGCCAAAGAAGAAACAGTAAGAATTCGCAAGCTTCTGGAGAAGTTCGGTTCGGTTGGGGATGCGAACGTGTTTTACTGGTTTCAGAACCGGCGATCTCGTTCCCGCCGCCGCCAGCGCCAGATTCAGGCGAGTCTTGCCGCCGCTTCGGCTGTGGCTGGAGGCGGAAAGACTGTGGAGTATGAGAAGTCTGTTGCGGCGGCAGCGGTGGCAATGGCGTCTTGTTCAACAAGTTGTACGTCGTCGTCGTCGTCTTCTTCGAGTTCTTCTGGCGGTGGTGGTGGGGCCGGCTTTTATTATGGTGCTTCCTCTTTGGTGAATCCGAGTTCAATGTCGTCATTAGCTGGGTTCGTTGGGAGTTACAAGGCTGATGATTTGTTCTCTATTTCTCAGCAAATGGGGGGTGTTGGAGAAGATAGTTATACTGGATCTTATGAGGCGGCGCAGATGCAGTACCAGCCTGGTTAGTGACAGTATAGGCCATTGATTTGCTATGTTCTTATTATTTTTTTTTTCCTGCAAAGGTTGTTTTTATAATTTCTGCAATGACTTTTTAAATAGAAAGATATTATGATTAATATTAGTTGTTTATTACTATAAATTTGAAGTATAAAATCGTTACTGAAATCAATGTTTTTGGTTAAATTTTGTTTTTTCTAGTGATATTTTTGAAGAAATATGATTATGGTGATATAGCTAAAGTTTTTTCATTTAATTTTTTCAAAAAATATGATTAAATAGTGAAGAATTTTTAGCCACATAAATGATAATCAGTCTTGAAAGAAATGATTAAAGATATACAAGAAATGTGATAAAAGATAATTAACTTACCTGTTTAACTAAAAATGTGCATGGTTAATAATATACTTTTTAAGCTCACTACTTAATTAAAAAAGGACAAACATTAAAAATTGTTGTGGTGTTGACATGTTTCATTACACGAGAGGAGTAAAATCACCAGCATATAAATGGTAGAAGGAATTCCTCTCTGTATCAGCATAATCAGTGATGTGCTCTTATAATTTTGAGCTAAGGTCATTGATTGTCAATGTATTTTAAAAGAGTTATTAAATTCCAATATTTTAGTCAGAGCTTTGATCTTCTAGTCCCAATTGTTACTGAAGCTTTTTTGTTAATATTTTCCGAACTTTAGAGATATATATGGCGTTGAAGAGCTAGATTAATGCTAAAGTTATAACTAGAAGCAAATTTAAGGGCATGACCAGTACAACTTATGTATAACAAAATGATGCAGGAAGCATAACTGTGTTCATCAATGGGATCCCTTCAGAAGTTCCAAGCGGACTAATTAACATGAGAGCTATGTTTGGTCATGATGCTATGCTCATCCATTCTTCAGGGGAGCCCCTCCCCATTAATGAGTATGGAATCCTTTTGCAGAGCTTGCAGATGGGAGAAAGCTACTACTTGGTAAGATTAAAAATTCACCACTTACCCGTTTCAGTCAGTCAATATATATATATTTCTTCAAATATTGCACGCACTCATTCTTTAAAATAAAATATCCAACCTTACCTAGCTATTTATTTGTCCTTGACCGGTTGACCTCTCTCTATATCTCTTAAAGGAAAGCCAGCTGCTTACTGTATTTTTATATTTTTGTACAGGTTGCAAGACCTACTTAATTTAGTAGGGCTGATCTTGGCATTGAGAAACGGGATGATGGAGTTGAGGAAATCTTTAAAAATAAGGCATGAGCTGGTGATTTCTTTTTTTTCATGCATGCAGAAAATGAGAGGTGCCTTCTTATCATCCAAGGCATCCATGTGCACTTCTGCCAGGGCTGGAAATTATGTGATTTTTCTCTTTTTACGTTAGATTTATGTAATCAAAGAGTTTGAACTGGTTCCTGCCTTCATGTGAACCACTATATTATTATGACTAGGATAGCCAGAATATATATATCTGCATATTCGTACTTCTGAATTGTTATTCCAAATGAAATAATCTTTTCTTGGGGTGAAAAAGATGCCAGAGTTCATTATATTATCTATATTGCTACAACAATGGTGAGAAGTCGGCAATTTATTTTTTATTGAGACATGGAGCTAGCTGGTATATTGGGGAAATAAGAGGGGAAGCTGCAAATTCTAGCTAGCTTCTATGACTTTGCTATATTATTTTTAAAATAAGGAGTAGCTTATTTTCATCACAAAGATAAAAAATACGGTTAAGAAAAATATAGATCAAAAGGATTACAATCCCGAAAAATCTCAGCTACAAAAATAGGAAAACTAATTGTTATCGACCTCCTTCCTACCCATAGGGTCCACTGCAATCTAAAAAATTAGTGAAGGCTCTATTGAAATGAAGGCTTCTTCATAGTTCCTCTTCTTTGCACCGCCGTGCCATTTTAATGATGCTCCTCGAAAATATATTAAAATGAGATTTGAATCCTTGTATGAGAAGACAAACTTTGTGATAACGATGGTATTTTTTTTATTTTTTTTTTATAATAGAAAATACTCATTTATGAGCGTGAATTTTATATCATCAAATCAAAAGATACAAAGCCCATAGAGAAATCACAGTTCACTATTGCTCCCAGAGCTATAATCAAAAGAGAAAATAAAACCTATAGAACACATATTTCTAAAGTAAGTTACACAAATAATTATAGTGACGGCATTTGTTAGGACCACTTAAATAATATAATTTAACTATACTAAAGTTAGGAATGTATGTAGCAAAGTCATTAAAGTCATGCTTATTGATGACCCTACCCTTAACGTGTCTATATAAAGAAAGCTCTAACCCAAATAAAATACAATGTGTATAGAATTTTAGAATTGTTTAAATTACCATTCTTTATTATTGATTTTTGTTCTTTTAATCAATTCATATTCATTAAAAATTTATATGTCATATCTAAATGGGTAAGTACCCTTGCATTTAATAGCCTTAATAATGCATCAAAGTGTATATCGAGGTATAATGATTTCTTAAATATTAAAGTCAAAGATAAAAGAATAGCCTAATAAAAAAGATGAACCATTAGATGCAGAATAAGATTCAAATTAGGGCAATTGGGCATTCAGTATAGAGATCAAAATTTGAAGATCACTTATCATTCCTCGTAAAAAAAACCTTCAATAATCATGGCCAGCCCTATGCTCAAATATAGAGCATTAATCTTCCACACTATAAAACTTTAATAATACATAATTGAGTTTTAGAAATAAATTAAAAATCCAATATATGATCCTTTACATTGTATGTGATGCTACTCGGCTTATATAGATGACAATTGACCTTGGAGAAATATAATCAAGGTAGATAGTTGGTTCCTCGCTATTTGTTGTATATTCTCATTAATCATTATTATGTGATGGTATATTGGTTGATGCATATGATGGTGGTGCACTTATTATACCACCTTGAGAGCAAACTCAATAAAGTATACCCTTCTTCACACACCATAATAATTAATGGAAATATACATGGAAGGCACTTAGCAAACAAAGATTAATCACTCATCCTTTCTTGAGCTAACTAAAATTATTGGATTAAGATATATGTTATTGTATTAACACAAGTTTAAATAATAATTGATCAATCTACTGGACTTCATGCTAGTAGTAAGCTTGAGAATAATGCTAATTTATTTAAGGAGGGTAGGCCTATAGATGATGAATAACAATACCTAAGGATCTTGAGCTAGGTTTTAAAGGGTATATATTGAGTGGAATTTTTAGACTTAGAAGCACATATATAAACTTTAATTTCTTCTCCCAAATGAAGATGGGTGGATCCTACACATTTAATATGGTTTTTTTTTTTTTTTTTTGAATGAATATTTCCTTGTAAGATTATCCTTTACATATTATGGTTGTTCAATAAGAATTCATTATAATTTTTGTTATGATAAAAAAATAATAATGTAACTAAGGGTTCATTAGACCTACTTATAAGTAAGGCCTCGTTTGGAACGACTTAATTTTACTTTTTCCGTCTTGAAACGGAAAAGTTATTTTTCAATTGTTGTTTGAATGTGACATTTTATAAAAATGTTTTTTATAAAACAATATTTTTTTATTATTTTTAAAAACTTTTTGGTATGTGCTTCTCCGTTACAAACCTCAATCCTCTCGACCAATATTTTTAAAACTATCTTTTACAAAAGTACTTTGTAACCAAACGAAGCCTAAATGATGGATGGCCCTTGGCCTATTGTGATCAAATGGATAGAACGGATTGGATAACAGTATCAAAATTTTAGGATGACTAAGAAAACTCAAAAGACTTACTGATGTTTTTAGTGGTCTTTAGGGATTTTATGGGGCTTTATAACAGTGCTTCTTAATGACAATATGAACTTATGAAATGAATGAAATCTTGATGAAGTTATGTGATTATTTTCATCTCATGTTAATCTAATCCTTTTTCATTATATTCTTAATACATCACAATTCATTTTATCGAAGCATATTTCTTTCCAAATATTATATTGAACCATAATTCATTCCGAATTTTATCCTTCCACATATTGATATTTTCAAAATGCATATCATTCTATATTATAAAATTGATCAAAAATTTATCTTAGTGTTTTCTTGTGGGGAATATATATATATATATATATATTTCTCTCTCCATAAAATATCAAAGTATATAGTATATAATAAATTGAGAGAGAGAGAGAGATATAGTTAAGGGAGAGTTGGAGAGAGAGAGAGAGACAGAGAGAGAGAGAGAGAGAGATTAGGGAAAAAAAATAAGAGACCCAAAATCCCTCGACATCCGATTGATTGGGTGCCACTTAGCAATCCAGCTAGTTACGTATGTGACATTCCTAGTTGCTCATTAACCAATTCTTCTTTAATTTCTTTTTCCAGTGTATTTCTTTGGCTAATTTCGATAACTCTTATGCTCCTTCATAAATTTCTCCTTCAATTTAATTTGATCAGCTACATTGCATGCATATAACCCAAAACCCAGCCTTACTCTCCCAATTCCTATATATAATTATAGGCTTATAGCTACATGAGAACAAATTCATTCCAAACTTCACACAATGAAAATTTTAAAGATATCATTAAAATTTACAACAAAAAAAGGGCCACTCCGAATCACACAAACCAATCATGAATTCGAATTCTGTTGGCTTGGAAGCAATAATAGTGAGGTCCATGCCCACAAATTAAGCTTGGCATTAATTAGCTTAACCTACCGAACCTTTTCAAGCTCACGCAAAAACTTCAAGTTGAAGTTGACTCAACATATATTCTAATCAAATCACTTAGAAGGGCCATCTAAGAATTTAAAATCCAATGGGAGAGAATAAACTTTTTCTATATATTCTCATCAAAATAAATAAATATAGTTCCATCTTTCAAAAAATGATTTAGGGGCTATTTTGTTTGCTCAAAAATGAATGCAAAATATTTTAAATATAAGAAATTTGAAATTTTTTATGTTTAATTTGATGAAAATGAAATACATTGTAAATTTTTTATGTATTCATTTTTCTCTCTATAGTTCATTTTATATGTATTCAAAACTCGTTTGTCTTTGACAAAATTCTAAAATACATCGAAAGCTAACTCCATTATTACCATGCACTAGACCCCACTGCTTACCCGAACTCCGCCGCTGCCTGTCGTCGCCTGTACTCTTCATTGGCTGCCCTCGGCAACCAATCGCTGCTGTTGTTGCCTTCTTCCACCACTGACAATCATTGGCCGCCAGCATCATTAAACTTTACACTACATTCATTATATTTAGCAAATAAAATAAGCATCTGCATTTATTATACACTCATTCAAATAATTTCAAAACATTTTAAATATATTACATTCTTTTTGCACATTTTTTTTTTTATTTTACTCTTCATTTCTTTTGTAACAAATCGAATATTATCTTATTCAAAATCAAACTCCATACACAGCTTTACATCATTTTAGCAAATCAAATAGCCTCTTATTCAAAATCAAACTCCCTATACAACGTCACATCATTCTGTGTAGGACAATGTGTATATGCTTGAATTCAACATGCATGGCTGATCATCAGTAGATTAAGTGTAAAATAAGAATTTATTTTATTTTTATAAAATTGTTGATGTCATTATCTTCGATAGGATAGAATTCAAACCCCAAAAATGTTGCGTATGATGAGTATAACAATCTTTCTTTTGATAAAATATCCTTAATCCCCTGCCTTTTCTAGTAATACTATCCCCTTCCTAAGCCTACAAGCTAACACTCCAAGCTTTTTTTTTTCTTTTTCTTTAAGTTAATAATCCTGCTAAGATAGTTTATATTCTTTGCACATAATTAGCGTACATGGCTATGTGGAATTCATTGGGAAAGTAAAATCTCTTTGAGATGGTAGCGAGCCTGTTGGGATGCGAGCATTTTTATGGAATTTGCTACCGACGTAAGAATAATGTTTTCTGCCGACATATGCAGGAGAGAGGAGAAAATGCCACATTGTGAAACACGCACCGCCCAGAGCTTCCAATGCTGTGATCAATGACGTTTCTTCAAGGAATATTCCTCTAAGACGCCTGGTTTAGAAGTGGGTAAGGTGCTAAATTATATATGCATTAATATTTTATAATAATTAAATATATTATATCAATTTTATATTTATTTTTAAATTTAAAAATATAATATTATAGTATCATATATGATATGACTCCAAAAAATTCACATGAACTACATGAATTTCGAGATAATCTTTGAATGAGAAACTTTTGAAATTAAAATTATGATCATCTGAATACCAAACTTAACATGCTTATAGTTGAATTAAGCGGCTTGGAAGAGGAATTCAATGAGCTCAAGATCACTCAATTCCGACTTCATTAAGGTACTTAAATGCTACAAAAATGTTTCGTGATCAAGGAGGTCAATATGGGCCATGCGATGAAGTATTTTGGATTTTGATTCAAATTATCAAAGTGGCCATCCTAAAAAAGTCTATAAATAAAACTCCATTCTCTACATGGAGGGAGAGGCCCAAGAGCTAAAGTGAACTAAAGAGCTCTCAAATATTTTATGGCTATCATCGCAAACAATCACCACCAACTATCACCACCAACGACCACCACCCAATATCAATGCTAACGACTACTACTAGCAATCGCCGCCAAACCTTGTTGTTGGATATGAATTGTCTATTTGTGGACAACAAATTTTGGTTATTTATAGGAGAAATCAAACTTTATTGTTGGGTTTTAACTGTTTATTTATTGACGGTTGATTTCTATAAGCCAACAAAAAATAAATAAAGATATTCGTTAACTAATAATATCACCTTCTTCAACTAGGAGGAAATGAGAATTTTTATATCATCTATTATATAATGAATTTTTCAACTTGATCAGACCCCTTAGTATTTTTCATTTATCAAGTTTTCACATCAAAAATTTTTGGCCTTACCACTTTTATCGGTGAATGTTAAATTTTATATAATGCTGAGATATAAAACATACTCTACTAACTCAATTTTTTAACATTTAATAATACATATATTTGTGCTTCATTTTTTATTTTACAAATATCATATTAATATATATATATATATATATATATATATATATATATATATATATATATATATATATATATATATATATATATATATATATATATATATATATATTCGAAAATAAATACATAACATTTTTAAATCGTATCAAGTATATATCCTCATATTAATACTTCATATATGCTAAAATAGTGAAATTCTGCTCCCATATATAATATTTTAATCTTTGAAATGAAAAATAAAAGCATTTAAAAGTTTGATGCGATGGACAAATAAAAGTTTCTCAAAGCAAAACAATATCATATTTTTCTTAAATTTAATTGGTCCATCTCATTAGATGATGAAGATTTTGCTTTATGAATTTTTGAAGAAAGTCCAGCAATATTTTGTCAAAGTTGTCTTGAGAATAATTCACGTTAGCTTAGACCAAGAAAACTTTCTTTCTTGGGAGAGATTTTAGATGAGCATTGTCGATGACAGAGAAATATAAAGTTTACGTTCTAGTTTTGTATGAAGATTCAACACACATATAGGTAAACAGTAGGGGTGTAGCATTCGTAAGAGACATTATAGTTTTTATGTGGAAACCCCTGTAAAGAGGAAAACCATAAGGCCTTGCACAGTTTAAGTGAATCCACTAGTGTTTGCATGCAGTCGATTATAATCCTTCCTTGGGGGAAGGCCTTGGCTTGATATAACTAATTTACATTTATATAGAGTGCATTACAAGGTGGGAGTTAGAAGAATCAGTGCTGACATGTTGATTTGGTCGGCAGGACCATAGTTGTCGGACGATGTGGGTTGGAAGGACTGTAGTTCGGCGACAGTGGTTGGAAAGATTGTAGTTGAGTGACGGAGGTCACAAAGACTGTAGTCGGGTGATGGTGGTCAGAAAGACCGTAGTTAGCGGGCGACGGAGGTCGGAAAGACCGTAGTTAGGTGATGATGATTGGAAGGATCGTAGTCGGGCGACAGAGGTCGGAAAGACTATAGTTGGCGAGCGACAGAGGTCAGAAAGATCATAGTCGGTGGGCAACGGAGGTCAAAAAGACCATAGTCAGGTGATGGCGGTCGGAAGGACCGCAGTCAATGGATGACAGAGGTCAGGAAGACCTTAGTTAGATGACATTGGTCAAAGAGATCGTAATCTCGAGATGTTGATCGGTGAGCGACGGAGGTCAGAAAGATCATAGTCAGACGACGGTAGTCGAAAGGATCATAGTCAGGCGATGGAGGTAGAGAGGCCGTAGTCAGTAACGATGTCGGAAGGACTGTAGAATGGAGATATTGGTATGAGAGACCATAGTCGGCGGGCGTTGGAGGTCAAAAAGACCGTTAGTGACAGAAGTCGAAAAAATTATAGTTAGCTAACGACAGTGGTCAGAAAGACCATTGTCTAGCGAAGGAGGTTGGAAGGACCGTAGTCGGTGGGCGATGGTGGTTAGAAGGACCATTTTTAGGTGACATAGGTCGGAAGGACCATAGTCTACAGGCGACGGTGGTCAGAAAGACTGTTGTTTGGTGATGGAGGTTGGAAGGACCATAGTCGGAGAGAGATAATGGCCAGAAAGATCATTTTCTGGCAATGGAGGTTGGAGGGACCATAGTCGGGCGACGGAGGTCAAAAAGACTGTAGTCGGAGGGAGACGATGACCAGAAAGACTATTTTATGGCGATGGAGGTTTGAAGGACCGCAGTCGGGTAACGAAGGTCGAAAAGACCGTAGTCGGCATGACGGCTAGTGGTCAGGAAGAAGTTCAGTGATGGTTAGTGAGTCGACGTGACGGCCGGTGGTCAGGAAGAAGTCCGGTGAGGGCCGGTAGCCGGGCAGAAGTCTGGTGTGGGCTGGTGGCCGGGCAAAAGTTCGGTGACGGCTGGTAGGTGGGGTAGAAGTCCGGTGACGGCTGGTGGCTAGGCAGAAGTCCAATGACGGCCGGTGGCCTGAGAGAAGTTCTAGGACAACCCGATGGTGTAAGCTTAAGAAAGCAAAAGAAATCCTTCATTTTTCATCTCTTCCTCCTCCCCCAAATGAAGAATGAGGGGCTATTTATAGTTTTTATAGAGTGATATGACTAGTAAATAGTGAGAAGATCAAGGGTAGGTTGAGAGTGTTTTGGATGGACATCAGATATTGATTCCCTTGATCATTAACTATTTTTTTAGCATTTGAGTGTCTTAATTATATCAAAATTTTCAGATCTTGGGTTCATTGGATTTGTCTCATCGAGCCGCTCGATTCGGCTATAAGCATGTCATATTTAAAAAATCATTTGGTCATCCAACTTATGCTTTGAAGCTTCTAAAAGTGCTTCAGACCTTGAATTCTGATCCATTTGGGCTCAGATTGGATCGAATTTGATGTCGCTGGGTTCGTCTTTTTAAGACATTCAATTCGGTTGTAAGTTTACTGGAATCAGAGTTCAGATGGCTCCAGAGTTAATTTTGAAAGTTTCCAATTAGAATTTACCTCGAGATTCATGCACGATAAAAAATGATGATATATCAAGCATAACTCGAGAATCTTATTGCACATATATATCTTTAATATTTTAACAAATATCTTAATTTAAATATTAATATAATATTAGTAAAAAATGCAATATTAAATATCGTTTATAACTATGCAAATTATTTGTGCAGTCATTTAATTAAGATGTGATGATGATATGATATTATGTAATATATGAAAAATGGATGTAATATTATTTGATTAATTGAAATTATTATGAGTGTTGCATCCTGGAATATTCGCAATGGTAAAGAATGATACAATTTAACATCTTAGCTTTGTACGAAGATCCAACACACAAGCATATAATAGAGTATGATTATAGCGTTTATAAGGGACACCATAATTTTTACGTGGAAACCCTTAAAAAGGAGAAAAATCATGGGGCCTAGCCCAGTTTGAATGAATCCACTAGTGTTTGCAATTGATTACAAATGAGGCCCTTCCTTAAGAGGAAGGTCTTGACTCGATGTAGCAAATATACATCATATAGAGTGCATTATATGGTGAGAGTCAGAAGAATTAGTATTGATATATTTGTTTGGGCGATAGGACCATAGTCGGCGAGCGATGTAGGTCGAAAGGACCATAGTCAGATGACAATGGTCGAAAAGATCATAGTCGAGCGACGGAGGTCAAAAAGACCGTAGTTAGGAGACGGTGGTTAGAAGGACCATAATCGACGGGCGACAAAGGTCGGGAGGACCATAGTCGGGCGACGACGGAGGTCAGAAAGACCATAGTTTGCGATGGTGGTTGAAAGAACCGTAGTCGACGGGTGTTGGAGGTCGGGAGGACTGTAGTCGGTGGACAACGGAGGTCATAATAACCGTAGTTGGCGATGGTGGTTGGAAGAACCATAGTCAGTGGGCGATGGGGGTCAAGAGGATTGTAGTTGAGCAATGGTGGTCGGAAGGATAGTAGTTGACAGGCGACAAAGGTCAGAAGGACCGTAGTCAGTGGGAGACGAAGGTCAGAAAGACCATAGTCGGTGGGAGACAGAGTTCAAAAGGACCGTAGTCGACAGGCGATGTAGGTCGAAAGGACCGTAGTCAGCAAGAAATGAAGGTCATAAGGACTGTAGTCGGCAGGCGATGGAGGACAGAAGGACCGTAGTCAGCAGGAGACGGTGGTCGGAAAGATCGTAGTCGGCGGGAAACAGAGGTCAGAAGGACCGTAGACGATGGGAAGTAAAGGTCAGAAGGACCATAGTCGGCAGGAGACGAAGGTCAGAAGGACCGTAGTTGGTGGGCGACGAAGGTCAGAAGGACCGTAGTTGGTGGGAGACAGAGGTCAGAAGGACTGTAGTTAGTGGGCGATGAAGGTCGGAAGGACCATCATCGGTGGGCCATGAAAGTGGGGAGGATCTTAGTTGGCAGACAGTGGTCGGGAAGAAACTCCGATGGTGGTCGGCGAACGAGCGGAAGTCCGACGTTGGTCAACAAACAGGCGGAAGACCAACGGTGGTTGGGAAGAACTCCGAAGGTGGTCGGTGGCAAGTAAGCTCCCAAATTCTTCCCTTCTCCTCCCCCTTTCATGTGAAGAATGAGGGTCTATTTATAGTTTTTTGAGAGTGATATACCCCGTAAATATAGAGAAGATCGAGGGCATGTTGGGAGTGGTTTGAATGGACGGCCGATATTAATATCCTTGATAGTGGAGCATTTATTGGTCATTTGAATGCTTTAAATGATATCAGAATTTGGCGATCTTAGGTTCATTGGATTCGTCTCGTCGAGCTGCTCGATTTGACTATAAGCATGTCACATTTGGAATTCGTTTGATAATCCAAATTATGCTTTGAACCCTGTAAATATATTTTGGACCCTTGATTTGAGCTCGGATTTGATTGATTTTGGTGTCGTTAGGTTCGTCTTTTGAGACATTCAATTCAACTATAAGTTTGCTAAAATTGGAGTTTGGACAGTCCCAGATTTAATTTTTGAAGCTTTCAATTCAATTTTATCTCGAGATTCGTGCTCGATCAAGATAAATTTTTGATGATATATCAATGAGATTGATTTATTATCGGATGAACCAATCATATGAAAATCCTCTATCAATATGTTATTTAAATAGTTTCATTTTAAATCTTATAAAAAAATTAAAAATTAATCTAATTAGTATCCATATTTTAAAAATTAGAAAGTTGCATATTACTCCCAAAATATGAAGAAAGAAGTGCATAAAATATTGACAAATAAAAATCTAATCATATATGCTCGAAGGAAATAAGCGAGAAAACTTAGGGGTGCCAAAAAAGGTTGACAAGTCAGGTTTAGATTCGATCCGAAATTGGTCCGATTCAAATCCAATCAACTCAAACCTAACCAATTTAATAAACGAGTCAACAACGCCAACTCGAACCGACCCGCTAGCAACCCAAATGATTCAAACCCAACTCATTGACTCATTTTATCAAAATATATTTTTATAACTTATTATCTATGAAGTTTCAAAAATTGATAAAAAAATTAAAAGATTATACTCATAAGTAAAAAAAAAAAAATTAAACAACTCACTTTTGGGTCCAAATAAAAATTTGAACTAAATAAAGCTTAATTGGAAGGAGGAGAACCCTATGAAGCTAACCAATTCTAAGTTTCAATTTAATTAGGCATGTTCAACCTATTTAAAGATCCTTCTAATTAGTTAATCTTTACAAAAACCCTATGAAGCAACAATGGGCGCACTGGAGGCCTGTGCCTCCTCTGGACCTGCCCACTATAAACAAATTAAAATTTTTTAATCAACACTTTCAATGTCCTTCCCTTAATCCTAATTTCTCGATCTAGCTCCCGCTTGATTCAGTTGGTATGTTAGCTGCCAACAAGAGGCCAACCCTCGTTGGACCTGTTCGACACATGTCCTCGCCGTCGACTCTGTATGTATAAAGCTTGCAATTAATCGAATTTGTGTAGCCAGGTCAGTTCGCTAGAAATAAGGACTGCTGTCAAACCATAGAGAGCATTGCAAAGATAGCATAGTAAGATTCGTTTAATATAAATGATATTCAAGAATATTAGAGGCTAGTCGTAGCCAATCAGTCCTTATTACTAGCAGGGCTTTATTAAGCATTAGTTAGCAATACTTTGCACCAAAGAGACAACAACTTTTGAATTGTCACCTCATTGAGTTGTCAAAGAGTAGCAATTGCAAACCACAACTGTTATTCAGAAATCACTATTTTCAATATTTTTTAAGGCTTTATTTATTTCAGCTTTAGATTATCATTTTTCTCTGCTTCTAAAAAAAATTTATATTAAAAAGAAATTTGACAAAACAGTAAGAAAGCTGTCCCAAATTAAGCCTTAGATTTAGTTTGGGATGACTTTCTTACTGCTTCTTAAAATAACTTTTTAATACAAAAATTTTAATTTTTGTAATAAAAAAATACTTTAAGAAGCAGTAAGAAAGTCGTTCCAAACGAAGCATTCATGTCTTTTTTCAAGTTATAAAAAATTTATATTTCTTAAAAATATAATTCTATGGAAGTTGCTCACAAGATAAAATCATAATCGTTTGTTACAACAAAATTAAAGAAAATCTATTATAGGAATTCTGGCATAAACACTAAAAAAATGAGCAAGCTAATATAATAAACACTAAAAAAATGAGTATTTTTGCATGACATGATATTAGCGATTTTAAATTTGGCACTATAGAGAGCCTTCAACAAATAGTTTAAACCCCCACTATTAGCTTTGGGTTAAACTACTACTTAATGTGCAACACTTCATCCATTTTTTCTAAGCAATTGTTAAACTACTACGAAATACCTTTGCAGTGAAGGGGCGGTCTTGCAGCGATTTTGCAACCGCTGCAAGCAAATTTATAATAGTTAAAAATGTCACAGAAACTTATTTTTAATGTTGTGATAGCTTTTTTTTTTGTAGTGAAAAGTGTTGCATCCGGAATTTACAATTAAAAATAAAATTAAGTAATTAATATTAATAAAAAAAGATTGATTAGAAGAATAAGCATTTAAAGAATGATAATATTGAAATTATCACATATTATTATAATATAATTTATAATTATCTTACATTGATATCACACTTTCCTATATTTCTTAAAATGCTAGATTTTAGTTAGTAGCGTATTACGAAATTTGACTTTTGTCCTCCAATTTGATTTTAGATTTCAAATGTCTTAAAGATGTTAAATATTATGTTGATTTACCATATTTTTATATATATAAATTTGAATGAAGTTAATTTACCATAGCAAAAATATTCTCACCCTCCAAATTCTTCTCTTATTATAAGGTTAAGTTATTCTCCAAATATCTATCCAAGCTCCATTGCTCACCAATTGTCTATCAAACCAAGAGCTCTTTGAAATTCAAAATTGAATTGCTTGGAGATGAGATATTGAGATTTCAAACTTGAGCTCTTTATTTTAGTTGAGATCAAGCCAATCAATCGACCATAATTTAAGAAGAAGAAGTAAAGTAGAAGTAATAATGATCAAAGAGAACATTAGGGTTTGGGCAGGGAGAATGTGAGTTGGGATTGATTTATATAGCAGAGGAAATCACTAGATAACACACAACATGCATTAGGAACAAGAGAGTGTGACTGTTTTAAGCAAGAAGAAGAGTGGTGATTTTTATTCAATTGAGGACTTTGATAATGTTATAACCTATATGAAAGATGATCCAAACATTGTAGATTAAAATGAAGAATTTGTAAGCCCAAATATGAGAGACGTATATGATATTTACCTAAAAAATCATATAGATGGCATAATTTTATCCAATATGTTTGTAATTTTGCTCCAATTATTTGTTCTCTTTTGATTACTAAAAAATATAAAACAATCACTTTTTTTCAAAAGAATGGACAAACATTAATGCTTAAATTAATCTATTTATAAGAAGTAACAAACTCACATCAAATTTGAAATATCATACTTATTATTCGAGAATAAAAATATAATTTATGAATTTAAATTCAAGACCTTATAACTTGTTTGGATCAAAAGAGTACTCTCTTGGAATTTGCATGCCTTAAGTGTTTATGTTATGTTCATATTATTTTATCATATATATATATATATATATATATATATATATATATATGGATCTTATTAATAAGATTGACTATGAAAATAAGAGAGATAAGGAAAGTGAAACTGAAGAGAGTGGCTCTGTGAGTAAGATTTCCTTCATGGGGCCCATTGGATAGGAGTTATCTTTTTATAACTGGCTGACTGCTTGCTAAAAATTTGTGAAGATGAGTATATAATTACAAAAATAAAAAAATTATGCCAAAAAATAAAAAAATCTTAGTCATTGATTGATGTGTGAAGAGATGGAAGATTAAAATCTATTAATATTTTGGTCCAATTTTCATATAAGTATACTTTCTTTAGGTATATCTTTATATTGCCTTGTGTAGCCTTTGGATTGTATTTCCTTTTGAGTCTCTATAGATAGGCGTAAGAGGCTATCATAAAGGGAGGACAAAAAATAAGATTAGTTTTCTGATTTTTCATCTCATGAGATACCCTCTCTCCCCCTCACTCTCCCTCTCTCCGTAACATTCAAGAAAGCACAAGAAGCTCCCCTCCTCAAGAAATCCCAATAAATTGGTATCGGAGACTAGTGGAGGCGATCACGGGGAAGGAGGAGGAAGGTGTTCTTGTAATTAAGAAAGGAAGAGGGGAGGTCTCGGCAGTCGGGTGGATAGCAGGCTTCTTCATGCAAAGTGAAGCACATAGTTGGTCAATGGCTCGAAGGAGGGGGGCCCGAGGCTGACGGTGCATGGGTGTTTACACACAGGGTATGGTCGGAGTTGGAGTCGGATCCTGTGATCATGGGGCACAGGAGGACACGTGCGCGGAGCGCATATGGACATGCCCAGGGCACAAGGCAGGCACAGGTGCTGGGTAAACACGGGCAGGGCCTGCTGGGCAAACTGCTGCGAGGAGTAGTGTGAGCTGAAGGTGCGTGAGCGCAATTTTGGGTCAGAAGTGCGAGATCAAATTGGGCTTGAGGCCGAGTGAGAGATCTAAGGACTGTGGGTCAGGATGCGTGTGGGGCACAGGTGCGATCGCTCGAGCGTGGGAGCAGAGTCAGTGCCACAGATCTGCGATTGGGCAAAGGATGCGGTTGCTAGTCGGAGAAGAATGAAGGGGGTTTTCGTGACTCAAGAGTCAAACCAGGTGAGAGGAAAGACTAGGAGGGAGACGAGAACATGAGAGTAAGAATTGACTAAGCACAAAGGTCTTGCTTCTTATCTGCATTCACTGTAATTGATAGATCTGATCCATTTAACCGAAGGAGATGATTGCGAAGGTTTTGCTTGTGAAAGAAATTGAAGGTAGGGGTTTGTTTTTTATCATATGGTGGCTCTCGGTCCAAAGAAGCAGTTCTTGGTGGAACCAGGTGGAGCGGTTAGATGTCTGTCCAGAGGCAAGAAAGTTGCATGGATAGGGCTGCAAATGAACAGAGCATTCGTCGAGCTAGTCATGGCTCGACTCGATAAGAGCTCGTTCATATTCATTTGACAAGGTAAAGAACGAGCTTGAACACTTTTGATAAATACCAAATGGCTAAATAAACGTGCTTAAACAACTTAGCGTTCGGTTCATTTATGTTCATGAATAGTATCATTTAGCGCTCGTGAACAAGGTCGTTAAGAAGCTCGATTAGAGCTCTACTAAGAAGCTCGATTAGAATTATATTAGAGTTTTAAAAATATATATATTGTTAAATTTAATAATTTAATAATTATTTTTACTAATCCAATCTAAAATTGTTTAATAATTTATTTTTACTTCTCAAATCCGCCTAAAATCGTGAATGACCCGCTCTCTGAACAAATATAAGATGAATCATAGATCGTTTGTTCATGAACGAGCTCATTTAGTAGCTTAAAAATACTAATTAAATATGTTTATGAATTGGCACATTTGATAGCTCAAGAATACTCATGAGATATTTTCGTGAACGAGTTTGTTTGATAGTTTAAAAAACTTTGCTATATATGTTCATGAAGAGGCTCGATGTAATTGTTTGTTAGAAGGCTAGATAAAGCTCGTTTGTTAATTTAATGTACATCTAAAAGTAAAGCTCGTTTATAGCTCGATAAGGCTCGTTTGTTTAAAGCTCGATAAGTATGAAATGAATCGAACATGAATCAAACTTGAACACCCATTAATTTAAACGAACCAAGCTTGAATACAAATAGAAAGCTCGAATCAAACTCGAACCGAACTTGAACAAACTGATAATAAACGAACTCAAATATGAACACGTACATACTCAGCTTTGCTCTGTTTGTTTGCAGCCCTATGCATGGAGATGTAACTATGAGAGTGTATTCAAGAAGCTGAATTATGACTGCAGTAAGGGTCCAGATGGAGTAGCAAGGGTCAAGCATGACTAGCAGAGGCAGGTGTGGACTGGCCAAGTACGGGAGCGCATGAGACGGGCTTGGGTCGCGAGAGGCAAGTCGAACGGGAGAAGGACACATAAGGGAGAAGATCATGCAAGAGTTTGGGCCAGGTGTAGGAGACGAGCAGGATCATAAGCTGTGCCAGGACGTCGAAGCAACTGTGGTTTCAAGCAAACTGGTGGAGGAGCAGCAAGGGTTTTTTTTCTCAGTTTTGTAAAATTGAACCTAGGTGAAGATTGTTAGTATTTTGGTTCCATTTTTTTTAGTCATAGTTGTACTTTCTTTAGGCATTTATGTTTATTGGTTTGTCTATAAGTAAGGTATAAGAGATTGTAATTGTGACACTCCGAGTAAGAAATAAGATTAGTTTTCTAGTTTTTCATCTCCTGAGATACCAACTCTCCCCCTCCCTCTCCCCTCTCATCCAAGAAAGAAGAAGAAGCTTGCCTCCTCAAGAATACATGAATCCCAATAAAATCAAAAGTTCAAACAATTTTGCTGAGAAAGCAAGGCAGTTTAAGGCATCTTTTGGAACGTCTTTTTTATTGCTTCTTAAAGCAATTTTTTAGTACAAAATTTAAAATTTTTATACTAGAAAGCTATCACAACCCAACCCGACCAAGACAGATCCTATCGTGTTGAGCTGAGACAGGCAAATACCAAGATCTAATTTTGAAATTATTTCAAATTTTCTGTCAATATTCATTGAATAAATTACAGACTACAAAGCTACTAAAACATCCACATACCGAAAATAAACTAATCCACCAGGTTTCTTTCATTTCATCAAAAGAAATATCTACACTACAATACATGGCTACGATCATTATACCAAAAGGATAAAACTGTGAGGCTCTTAGGTCAAAGCGGACAATAACTTGATAATTAAGAGTTTGAGATGTTATAAAAGCTGCTTTAAGAAACAATAAAAAAATTATTCTAAAAGAAGCCTAAGAGACTTTCGCCAACGATTTTTTATTTGCAAAGAAAGCTGTGTTGTGGACTTTTTTAATGGATTTGAAAGTTCTAAAATTAGATAAGATTAAAGGGGTATATATTTAAAACCAGTTATTATAAGTTTATAACTCTCTAGTTTCTACCAGCAAAGGCTAGGAATGAGCCAACTCGGAATTCCATGAATTCTCTAACGGCTAGAATTAATACATTTAGCTGCTATTAATTCGCTAAGTTAACAAGGCCTGCAAAAGGTGTTAGTTGAGGCCCATTAAATCTTTGTGGAGGACCATAAATAATTTAAAATAAGCCCAAATCTTTGCTTGCTTTTGGAGAGGGTTTGCAGAAGCCCATTTACGCCACAGTGACTCGACAACCTCAGTAATTTAAATTTTATATTTTTAATAATTTTTTTCCTTATTATCTTTGCAAACTAAGCATAAAACATTTCAGAACATGTTTGGGGCCTACTTAAAAATATATAAATTAATTCAAAGATTTCTATAATATATATAGAACTCCATACATCTTGAATATATATATATATATATATATATATATATATATAAATTATTTTTCTGTTGTGAAAATCTCACCTCTCAAATATAGCTAAATCAATGAGAGATCAATTTTTATCTTGTGTTGTTCACTCACAATCATAAGTATATTTGAATGCCACATGAATAATTTAATCATATTTTATTGGATAAGAACTACATACATCTGGGTTCTCTATAGCTAAAGTTCTTTGAGCTATTAACTATTAGTTGTAAGAAAAAAGAATTATGCATAACTTAAATGTAGACATGTAAACCTTACTAGTGAACATAACAAATCAGAAAATAACAACAAATAAGAATTAAATTATTATTTGGCAGGGGTGGAACCCTTTATAAGTGAGGGGGGCAATTGCCCCCCTAAACAGTGGCGGATCCAGCTTCTTTTTTCAGGGTGGGCAAACTCGATATATTAAAAAAAAAATAAATAAAAATATAGATATATTTCACTAGCAAAATTCAAAGCAAAGCATTGTATTACATCATAATTTAAGAAATAAAAAAGAAAATTACAAACTTTGCATTCTATTTTGCATTTTCTGGTAATGTTGCATAATGACTTCATTCGGAACATAATCAAATACTTCTTTCTCAATATAAGGCACTAGACAGTCATTGAGCCAAGCATCACCCATTTTGCTACGCAACCGATGCTTAATAATCTTCATTGCAGAGAATGCTCTCTCCACTGTGGCAGTAGCTACTGGCAAAGTCAGTGCCAAAATAATAAGTCTATAAACTAGGGGATACACAATATTTTTTTTGTCCTTTACCATTTGTTTTGCTAGATCAGCAATGCTAGTCAATAATGTGAACTCATCGCTCGTACGCATATCAATAATATAAGTAGATAGTTGATGTCCAAGAGACACAATATCAACCATAGAGAAATCTGCTGGATATAACTCTGCAAGACGAATTAACTTTCCCTTATCATAAGAAGAGAACATATCACTTGGATTTAGACATGTCACACAAAGAAGTAATTCCGTACTAGTTTCAGAAAATCGATTATTCAATTCCTGTAGTTGCAAATCAATAACAACATAGAATAAATCAACTTGATAATGATGAAAATTTGTTATTTCTGCACTTTTTCGTACTGACCGTCCACGAGATTTGAATCTGGAATCCATATTAGGGACTTCAATTTCAAAAACATTGCAAAATCGTGACACTTCTTCAAGTAAAAGCACCCATCCATTTTCCCTCATCATTTGCAATCGTTGCTTTGAAACTTGTACCAATTTCATTGCATTTATAATGTCTTGATCTTTTCTTTGTAAGGCTTGTGATAATTCATTTGTAATTCCTAAAATATCAATCATTAAATGTAGTGCCAAGACAAAGTCAAATGATTCCATGGCATATATTAAAATGCCAGCTTCCACTGATTGTTGATCATGTATTCCCTCTTCCTTGACAATTTCAAGCACTTCAAGTACATAAGCATACATTTTGGTTAGACTGATTAGTGTTTGAAAATGTGAACTCTAACGGGTGTCACCAGCACGATGCAAATTTGTTTCTTGGTTCAAACCACGACCACTATTTAAATCTCCACAACTTAAATGAAAAACTATCTTATCACGTTGAATAGCTTTTAGGGTATCATTTCTCTTGCATGAAGCTCCAACCGTATTGACAATTCTTGAAGTGATCTCAAATAAATGCTTTACTTGTCAATGATTTTTTGCAATGGACACTAAGCATAATTGGAGTTGATGAGCAAAATAATGAATGTAGAAAGCCTGTGGATTATCTTTCAGAATGAGTGCTTTCAAACCATTAAACTCACCCCGCATATTAGATGCACCATTGTAACCTTGATCCCGTATTCTATGTATACTTAATGAATATTTTGCTAGAAGAGCTTCAACTGCTGCCTTGAGTGCAACTGCGTTTGTTGAAGATACATGAGTAATACCAATGAACCTCTCTATTACCTGGCCCAATTTATCTACGTATCTCACTGCAACAGCTAATTGTTCTTTTGTAGACACATCACAGGACTCATCAACTAGAATGGTGAAATAAGAATCAGCAATATCATTCATGATTACAGCTAAGGTCTCAGCAGTTATAGAACTATAAATCTCCTTTTGAGTTGAATCTACGTGCAATATTTCCTATCACTGTTTGAGGGAAACAATGATTTTTTGGTTGATGTGGACCCTTCAACAAATAAGCTTTACGTACTTTATCACGCTCATTCACATCATAACTCCAAATTGATGGTCTAAGACCAGGGTCAGCAGGGAGATTGTTAATATTAATCTCGACACGCTCTTTTCGCTTCAAGAATCTTTCCATTTCTCAAAAGCCTAATAAAAGAAGTGCAATAAACATCAAGGATACTACGTTTTATTTCTTCTATAATAAAAGTATGAAAATAATCTCCTTGTGTGTTAAAAAACAAAAATTATCACTCAAGTTCAACATTAAAAGAGTAGCCCTTGATATGTTGAATATTATTAAAAATACAGGAATTATTTTATGCACATGTGAAACATTTTAGGAAATCCTCTTAACCGTCATAAATAATCCAGCTTTAATGGATGTTTTACTATTTAGTTATCAAAAGTAGGAAGTTTCTTATGGTTGGTACTTGGCTAATCAAATAGTCCATATTTTACTAATTATGTACCAGAGTAGGATGGTATTGAGGTCAATTCATTGCAGTACAGCTAGTTTTTCAAGGGAAATGACATTAATGAATCTAGAAGTATTTCCAAAACTAATGCATTGACTTGGTAACTGTTTGTATTTGAAAAGGTTGTTTCTGCATCAAAATACTTAAAATTAAAAATTATAAAACAAAAGGAAAGAAGAAATGCATGCAGATTCCACTGGAAAAACATTAAACATGTACAGTAATTCATGGCTGTGCAGGATTAAATTTACAGATTGATCCATCAAAGCTAGCTTACTGGTGATTTGGTAACTGTTGCGAGGCTTTTACTTGGAGCTCTCGATCTTGGGCTTTGTTTGGTTACTTGATACAACTTGCTAACATTCTCCAAATACTACAAAGAAACAAAGCTCAAGCCTCAAGAACAGCAAAAAGGAAACTAACAATGACGTTCAATAATACACAGTAGGGAGCTTATCAAGCCGGCGGGATTTACCTTTGGAAGGGGGAGCAGCCGAACAGGGAGCTTATTGAAGCCAAGGTGACGAAAAACTGGATTCTCCTCTAGACTATAGTCGCAGTCGGCGTCCGCAGCGGGCCAGAGGTCGAGTGTTCCGAATCCGACGGGCGACGGCGACAATCCTCGTAGTCGGCTCGGCTGAGAGAGGGCTGCTCGCTGCAAAGAGGGATTTCGCGAAATGAGGGGATTTTCGTGAAATGAGGCGGCTGGTAGCGCCTGGATGGGCAGCTTTAGGGCAAAAAAAATTTTGAGGGGGGGCAAAATACCGAAAGTAACCCTCTTAATATATATATATATTTTTTTGAGGGTGGGCATTTGCCCACCCTGAATACAGCTAGGATCCGCCCTTGCCCCTAAAATTTTTTTTAAAAAAAATTATTATATATGTTTTAAGCCTTATTTTAAAGAATTTTAGGCAATTACCCCCCTAAAAATTTTAAAATACTATGGTCTTTAGGCAATTGCCCCCAGGATAATTAAACACATTATATAGAGATGTTATTGTTAGGAAACGATGAGCCAAAATACAACTAAAATTTTGTTCCAGGGGCGCTGCCCCTTGACCCCGCCAGAGGGCGCTGCCCCTTGGAACCCCCGACATATATGCGAAGCATATAATGATCAGTTACTTATAAGTTTACCCCCCCCCTGAAAATTAAGGCCGGTTCCGCCCTTGTTATTTGGCTTATGTGACATCTCGATTAAATTTTTAAGAAATTAAATATTATGTAGATGCCAAGTATTTATTTTATTTTAATAATATACTAAAATAAAATAAATACATTTAAAGTATAAATGAGTCGTGATCCCCAGTTTAAGCGATGAAGCTCTCATTTCTCTCAAATTCCCATCTTGAGTGAAAAAAGAAGGGGTCTCTCGTTTTCTTGGAGAACGCCGCTTCAAACATGGAAGATCGAAAACCTCGATTCTGCATTTCAACGGATTCAGGTACGCTTCTAATAATTTTCTCGATGATTTGACTGTATTTCGGAGTCAATAAATTTATTTTTCGTCTCCATTTAATCCTACATATTCTACTTTAATTGTGCCTACAATTATTATTTTTTAGAGATCCAATTATTTTCTCTGTTAAAAAAAGTACATTTAAGAGATTATATTTTATATAAAGCTGGAGTCATATATGCCATTTTCTCTATATTGCTTGTTGTGAAGGAGATGACTAAAAGTAAAGATATGCAATTAGTAAATTGCAGAGTGCAATTATTGAAGCTTATTTATTTTTAAATGAAATGAACGAAGCTGTAGTCTTTTTTTCATTCTAAAATGAGAAGCTCCTCCTCGCTTTGACTGAAGACTCTTCCCCCCCGGCAAAATACAGAAGTCTCTGATATCTCTCCCTTGCTATATTACCCCAGTTGCTACAATATTTCGATTCCTATAGTGCTTTCTTCACTTCTACAATACTCGATTGTTCATTGTACCATCCACAATAGTATCCACTACTACAAAACATGATCCTCTTTAGTGGTAGTATTCAAATATGTATTTGTTTATTTGATGTTTTATGTGTTATGTTGTTATTTCAAGCATAGGTGATCTTTGATTATCGCTCTAAATTTATCCCACTAATTCAAATGATTGTAGTGATCAGTGGGGGGATGCGGCATCTTGCTGGAGGCAGGCAGTGATTATGGTTGTGGCATTGGCGGGTGGAAGGTCATTGCTAATGATGTCGGTGGCCGACAAGAGGTCGTTGGTGATGGTGGGTGGCGGGTGACAATGACTAGATGCAGCGGGTGACAATGACTAGATGCAGCAGGCGACAACGCAGTCACCTTGTGGTGAAAAATGAATTCAACAAAAATAAGACAAATTTATAATACATCAAAAATAAACTAAGGAGTGGAAAAGAAACTCACTGTACATTGCATTCTTTTTTTTTTCAACAAATCAAACACCCTTCTCCTTTATTTGGAATACTTTAACTTCTTTTTTTCTGCAACCAAAAAGCCAAAGGGAAAGGACACCATTTCGAAAAATATGATTTTATTTTATTAATTAACTAAAGCTCATACTAAGCCGTTCAATGATATCAAATTTCAAATATTTTGAATGTTATGTGAGAAATAAACAAACTTCCATTGTGAAATAAGTGCAAAATATATGTTATTTAAAGTGTATCAAAATGCTGCTCTTAACATATTTATATGTCTATGATGTTGAATATGTATAATTAAATTTAGATAAATTGTTCTAATTTACTATAATTAGTTAAAAATCTGAATATAATTATTACTATTTTATACATAATTATTAAAGTATTCTTATATTTAAGTTAATTTTTACATTTTGATCGACCATGATTTTATTATAAAGCTATAAATCCTTACGCGGATGACAAAGGATATTAATCCTTTTGTTGATGCTCTAAGAGATTGTTAGGCTACAATTAGGATTTAGCTCTAAGTAGAATTTAATAATTCATATAAATTCAAATTTATTAAATTTTATATGACTTAAAATTTAAAGATTATTTGACATGGTAGGTGTAAAATTCAAGTAAAAGTATATAAAATTTTTTTGGCTATTTATTTTTAAATTTAAGAATTTATATAATTAAACCATCTTATCATATTTATTTTACTTATATAAATTTTAATTAAATTTATTAAAGTTTAATTAATCTAATAAATCATCTCAATTAATAATTAATAATTTATGAAGCTAATTAGCTAATATTGAATTGGATATTAATATTTATAATCAATAATTAGTGAGATTAATATCCAAATTAATAATTATTTGATTGTTGATTTCTAAATAAATATTATAAATTTTATTTAATCAAATTAAAACATAATAGTATAAATTTATTTAAATTAATGTATTTAATTAATTAATAATTATTATTAAAATAAATTAATTTTTTATTAAATATATATCATTTAATTAATGTCAAGTAATAAATAGCTTTAAAATCTGAAACCCTCGTCTACCCTGCAAATCCCCGCCCCCATAAATCCATAATTGCCATAAACCTTCGACGCGCACAGAAGCGAGGGAGTCGCGACGGGAGCTCGCTGGAGAAGGCATTGACGGGAGCAGCGGCGTGTGAAGAAGAAGAGTTCGTGAAGCTTGTCTGTTAAAAGTAAAATCCACCCAACGGGATTTACTAAATCCGGGATTTAAGGCAAAACGGAGGAGAAACGGGATTCAAGATTCTATTAAATCCGACTACCAAACAGCCCATTAGTTTGCAGAGAATACGCTTGGACTCAAATTACCTGCTGTATGTATTTGCATCTTAAATCTTTAGATCGCTCCTTTATAGTAATATTTGCACCAGTTAAGATTCTTTGTTGTTGTAAGATTGATTGGTTGCGTTTAAATTCAGAGAGAGGAGATTTTCCGATGAGTCAAGCTGCCGAAAAACCAGTCATGGGGAAACCCGATGCTCCTCCATCCAGATGCCCTCACTGCGCTGGACCTCTCTCGAAGGACTTGGTAGGCATAGCATCTCTATGTTCATTCGCTCGTCTATCTAGGCTTTTGCTGTAATAGTTTACTCATGTTTCTTTGAATTTTCAAAGGAAGCGAGTAGTTGGACGGTCGGACCACTAGTCCGAGATAGCTTCTCCATGGTCAGATTCTTATTCATTTCGCCCTGTAGTTTTGCCTAGTTTTGCATTTTCATTCACCAAGGAAATCCTTCGTTGTTGATCTCCAATTGATCTTTCACGTTTATAACCTAAAATAACTTTTCTGGTGCTATCGGATTTTTATTCAGAAATTATTGGCTTTTTTCTCCATTATTGAATATATTATGTTCTTTTGATGACGGGCAGATTGGCAGTGCCGTGGGAGGTACCGCAAGTGCTTTTTATGGATTTAACCATGGTAAGTTTGTAGATTTCTTCTTTTTTTTTCAATAAGTCCGAAGTGTAATTGATCTCATTAACTAAAGATAAGAACGTGTTGCTTATTGGATTTCAACTTCATCTATTATGAAAAATCATAATTTCCCCATTAACGGACCGCCAAAACCTCATGTTGCTTATTTGATTTCCTGATCTCATTTCATGTAAATTCTTGCTTGCTTATATTTGTCGATGATATTTTCACCATTTTTTTAATATGAAAGATTTTTTAGTGAACTGTGTTGGCGAAAAAACTCTTTACATTTGGAGTTTTTGTGCTTTGGAATAGCAAATCTTCTGCAATGCTTTAAAGCTATGGGCTTGAAAGTTAATTAGTTTGAAGCGTCAAAAACTCAATCTTTTTTGTGCATAAGTATAATAATCGTAACACGTTTCTAGAATGTTTTACCCAATGCTGAATTAAAATACCACTTTCTAATGATAAAAGGGTTTCAAAAACCCCCATTGACTCAATCGAACATAACCAAGAGTATAAATCTGCTTAAACAAATCAAAGTGGATAAGTGCAATGGAGTAAATTTATAGTTGAAATTACATGTAGAGTAGAAAAGGGAGAATAAGGAATAATGTATAGAAATACAAGCCATACTTGCCTTATATTGCCTCCATACCAAGAAAGCATGCTCCCCTTTCAGTTGAAAAAAGGAGAATAAAGAGCAGATAACAAATGTAGGGGAAAGACATTCAAATCATTCTTTCCTTATCTTGTTCAATGTCATGAAAGCCCGCTCCCCTCTCAATTACCTGTCCTCGTAGGTTTTCTACTGTTCGAGCACAATGGGCATAAACAAGACTTGTCCCCTACTGTGCCATGCTTCCGATCGGCAATCCATTACACCTCATCTTCTTTGGTATAAGATCATGTTGAAGTGCAAGTTGAGCGCTTTTTCCACTCCTGGCCTGTTGAGCTTGTCTTCGCCGATGCCTACGTCCTCTCCATGCCAGTTCTTCATCTCTTCCTTGCTTGCTCATGCTCTCCTTCATCCTATCACATCTCACTTACAATCTTGCTCTTGCCTTCTCTTGCTTCCTCTTTGGATCTCACTCAGTCCTTCTTGCACCCTCTCCATTGTTAGGTGTTTGCATTGTTATTATTATTATTTTTTTTTCTGGAGGCCACTATAGGAGCATCAATGCAACGTGAGACATGGCAAATTTGTGATCTTAAAATTTTCATATTCCACATCTCCAACTTTATAGGTAAGCCAAAGATTAGTAAATCAACCCTATTTATTTGATCTAAGTAAAATGTTTCCGTAAATATTTTAGATTATTTGATCTCTTGGGCGGTCATTTAATTGCCAAGTGTGACTTAAGCATCTTGGAGTCCTTGCCAATTAAAGCTACTTGACTGCATGGACAGCTTTGAGTTTCTTCAAGTCCTCACAGGTGGGATGGTTCACTACATCTTGACATTACCTGTATTTTGGGATGTTGTTTCCATTATCATAAAATTCCATGAATTTAAGAGCACATTTGCGTTTTATTTAATATTTTAAGTTTTAATGAAGATCTATAGCCTCAAGCTTTCAAATTTAATGTCTCAAAGTATCTCTGGCTGATCTCTTTATTGGCTTTTGAAGGATTCTATATATTGTTTTGTTTCAATCATACTACGGTCAATATTATGCTATCCACATGCTAATGGCACTACTTTCAACGCAGTTATGCCTGTGGTCAGCAGATGGGTAAAGGGTCCCATGTGGATACAATTTCTTGTTGGGGTGAGTATTTCAATTTCTAATGTATCCATTTTGTTCAATCTTGTTATTGTATTGTTGTATCTTATTAATTTTTAGCATCAATTTTCTATTCTACTTCTAGTTTTATCTTACCATAGCAGGTTGTCTAATTAGAAGCATCATAGTTTTTCTTCTAATGCAGGCCTTTCAGTTTAATCAGAAAAGTCTATGCACTGGTTTCCATTGTCTTTTGTATTGAGTTGATGCGCGGGGGTCATAAAATCTTTATATTATTTCCTAGATTATCTTGAACTCATTGTTATACTGGGCGAGCATCACTTTTAGACTTTTTGTCCTTTAAATATCCTGATTTGGCCAGTTAAGCATATAAGTGTTCTTGCGTTTTTTTTTTTTTTTGCGTGCTTAGTTACATACCTTTTGATTGTCTCTCTACTTTTTTTGATATAAGCAATGGTGATATATGAAACAAAATTATCATATTCTCACATAAAAACACTGGTTGCTTCCTCACTTAGTCCGTATGCTTATCAAGTCATTGAGAAAATGTACGTGCAAATTGGTGAATTTCTAAACATGTTTTTCCATATAAACAAATATTAATTTTCAAAAAGTTAAGCGTTTAAAATAAGAACCACACGGAGCCTAAATAATCATTCATGGTTAATAATGTAATTTTTTTATTGCTTTTCTCATCTGAATAGTCTTGCTGGTTTTGAACTGTAAATTTTCAATGTTATCACCTTCAACCTTTTGCATACCTCAATTACATTTTTCTTACACCTTGGCTTTGGGATTGACCCAAGTTTAACAAAAGCATACCTTTTTTAGAGGTATAAGCTCTGCTATCGAAATTATTTAGTATTGCCATATTTTTGTTGGTGAAAATATCCTTAATGAATGAAATAGTGGCCCTTCTACTCTGATATTTTAGCTAAAAACTGTATTAGTTAATCTTTATTCATTTCATAATGTTAAGTGATGATAGATAGCAATATCTACAAGCTATATGGTTGTTTAGCTGGAAAATTTTTTGAAAATGCTGTTGCATTAGTTATGAGTTATGACTTACTATAATGACTGTTTAAACAGTTAAAAAAAACTAATCCTGAATGTTTAATCCCTTTGGACTTGTACTTTTGGAGTGTAACTTAAAATCTTCCTATATTTTATGAACATGAGTGTTTCTGAGGACTTAACGAATTCATTGTGAATGCAATTTTATCATTACAATAGTATACTTAAGAATCTCTTGGTCTTCTTTGTTCTTTATTCCTTTTTGAAGTTATTTCTTTTCTCAACTATTTTTGCTTTTTTGTTTTTACCGTAGGAGACCATCTGTTGCACGACTGGCTTTTTTACTTATCTCCATCTTGATTTTTCTTCTTTTGTAAAGCTTTTATCTGATGAATATTCATGATTTATCTTAGACTAGGACTCAATTTAAATATAGTTTTTGTTTTTGAGGCATCAACGTGAATTTTTTCACAAAATAAAAAGCTTTGATGCACAGACACGGACACGACGATACGGATACACTCATACGACACAATATGGATATGAGACACGACAATTATTAAAAATCTAGGACACGGACAATGATTGGACATAGCATTATAATTTTTATATTTTAAAAATAATGTATAAAAATTGAATAAGTATAATATTAAAAATAATTTAGAAATAATAAATCATTTAACTAGAATTTGTGCTTAAAATGATTAATATTATGACGTCGAGAGTTGGGCATCAATGTCATATATCAGACATCGAGTGAGGAGACAACAATACTGTTGAGAGTCAGGCATTTATGTTATGCAGTAAGTATTGGGCGTCGATGTCGAGAGGACATCTGTCGTTGATGTTGAGAGGGCATTGGTCGTCGATATTACAATGATGTTGGACAAATATGAGATGTCAAGTTGTGGGTGTAGAAATTGATAGCATTGAGTATCAATGTTAAGACAGTGTCAGACTTTGATGTTGAGATGGTTTTAAAATGTCGATATTGTAACGACGTCAGACGTCAATGTTGAGATGACATCGGGCATTATTGTGAAACCAAAGGCGCGACCTGCCAAAGAGAAATTAAAATGAGAATATTTGATGAATGAGTTATTGAGTGCGGGCGATTAACTTGATGTTGTGGAGAGGAAATAAGAAATTTAATTTTTATATTCTAAATAAATAAAAAATTTAAATACAAGAAATTATATTATAAAAAATTTATAAAATATTTAAGACACGTGTGTTCAATTTGTATTTAATATTTTTTAATCAGACATATTTTTTGCGTGTCTGACACGTGTCGTGGTCGTGTCGGATACGTGTTGGACACTGCACACCTCTTTGAGGAGAAGTGTCGGTGCATCATAGATAAAAAGTGAAAATTTTGTACGGTATCTATGATGGCTATGAAAGAATTGTCTTATACACAATTTATCATAATTTTATGAATTGGTAGGTGATCAAGGAAAATCAACAATCAGATTGGCTCTAGTGAAGAAAATTTGCCTCTATTTTAAGGTGGTTTAGTACCAAAATACTGTCTAGTGCAGGCATACTTAGTGGAGATCATCATGTTTATGTTGATAAGTTTGAAGTTATGATTAAGAATTTCGTTATTATTATGTTTTTTTCAGCACACCCTTTGGAAGATAGTTATTTTTTGTTGTATCTTGTGGTTTTGCAAGTATACGTTTCTTTAAGGGTAATTCTATTTGCGCGGAACTATGCTTCTCCTGTGTTGTAATTCACGTATAATTTTAAGTGCATTATTTAAAGTAAAAGGAAAAAGTTGTACTAAATTCTGGTGTAGATATCCCACATTTCTACTCTCATGTATGTGCGGTGAATTAGGTAGTTTAAAGTTGTCTATATTTTAAAGTAATTTGAGAATAAAAGGTAATATGGGAATGATAAATAAACTCTATGTTATGTGTTGTATATGGTGAATTCCTGACAATAAAGGCCTAATGCGTCTTATAACTTAAATTTGTGTTACTTTGTTCAGGCTCCACCTGTGATAGTATTCTCCTCTGCTTGTGCTGGACTTGCAGGTATGTAATCGCCTTGTTTTAATTTGTTAATACTCTTTGCAGTTTGCAACCTTTGGGCTTTGGATAATTTTTATGATTTTCTGATCCCCATAAACAAATTTTGCTTTTTTAATAGAACATTAAATAGCAAAGCATGTCATGGTTTCTCAAAGCATTCTTCTTATGATAACTAAACGTTTCCTTGTCATCTGGGATATTTTGGGATCTTTTTTTAACATTTACTAGCCTGTATTGTGACACTCATGAAATCATGTTTTATTTTGTTATGGCATCTGTACTGGCTTGTATGTTTGGTTTCCCGAATCATATGGTTTCTTTTTTTGGCATTCAGTAAAGTTAAACGCTTCATTTACATTAGCTTCAATTGAATTTTGACTCTTTTTAGCTTAATGACCTGGTCGTGTTTTTTTTTAGGATTCCTGGATAAACTATTTGAAATCGTATAGTATTCGCTAAAATTCTCTCATAATACTGAATGGTTTTCACTAAAATTCTCACATGATAGTCATGGTATTCATGCTTTGCTCAACTTCATCAATACTTTTGCTTCATTACAGTTCAAAGATCTATTTAAAGTCTACACTTTGAGAACTGATTCATTTATTGATGATTCTCATATTTGACATGAATTTAATATTTTCATTATGTTTGGCAATCCAAACTTCTACATTTTCATGTGTTATCCAGCACAGCCTCCTCTAGAAAGCCCGTTTCTTTCTTATTCCATTTTTATTTTCTCAAAGCAATGTTCTAATCATTATCTTGACCATCATCATTAGCTTTACCTGACTATTTGGGGTTCGCTTTATAAATCATTAGTCTATATTTGATTGTTGTAAATTTTAGGGAGGATGAGCCAAGGGAGGATTGAAGTTGGGCTAGATGTAGTTGTGCTCATTTATTTTAAATTCATGAGTTTAAGATTACACCAATATATTTATCAACTATCAAATGTTGGGTTTAAAATCCAACATTTTCATGTTTTTAAGTTTTAACAATCTTTCTATCATGCAAGTCCTCTCCACATTGGCCATCATGCCCCCTTCAAATAGAGTTTTTCAACATCAAGCATTATACATCAAAAACCTACTCAACCACATGATGGCACTATGCAACTCACTCACACATGAACTTTGCTTAACCATGGTATATGATGGCCAAGAGTGATCAAATCCATTTTTAACCAAAAAATTTAAACTATGAGTGAAAGTTAACCACTATATATTTTTATTCTAACATATATATAAAAGATGTGGGCTAAAATGCTAAATCAAAGGCTTTCATGCCCCATAACATTTAAAACACCAACATTATGATTTCTAGCTTATAAACTATACTCTTGTTCTTTTTTTTTTTTTTGCGTCGGAACTCAGATTATATGTATCAATGTCTATGTATGCACGTCTAATTCAATTACATAATGGGATTGAGAAGTTCAGATTTCCAGATATCAACTAATTTGACTAGTACAAAATTCAAAAGTATCCTTTTACGCATTGACCTTGCAATGACTTAGCACATAGCCCATTAGAGAATTCAGAAGCTGTCCTTGGGGGTTCCTTGATTTTGATGCTATTGTCTCAATTCATCATCGCAACTTGCTCTTATGCATATACAGGTGGTGCTGTACCAGCTCTGGCGCAGTTGGTTTCTTCATCATGTCATTCATCAATGTCCTCTTCCAGATTTTCTCGTACATCTTCCCAGGATGACAATATGCAAAAATCCAGAAGCTCTTCTCCGCTGTGATTTTATTCATCATTTCCTTCATTTGAGAGGAGAAACAGACAACGATTACTGTGGTGCCTTCTGTTTTCCCCTAAAACCCGTTAGTACTCGTAATATCTTTTGGTTGCATAGTATTATCTGGTTATAATGTTTGCAATTTTATTATTATTTTTTGTTTTCTTTTTCTTATTTGCTTCACCATTTGGTTTCAGTCTTCACCCTTTCCTTCTTTGCGTCTTTGTAAATGAACTCTCAGTCAAATACAAATGGTATTTTCATACTGAATCTTCCACATGGATGTCTATCGTCGAAACATTGGCTTAGTTTAAAGTTATGGCATTTGATGAAACGGTTAGGCTTATTCACACTGTATCAGTGTAAGCCTATTGGCTTAAGCTTGTTGCCTAACCTAATGTTTGGATTTGTGTTCAGTAAGGCTTTGAACCCAACAATGCTTCGACTGTCTAAATGATTTATTTATTTGTGTTCAGAAAGGTTTCTGGATTTTTGTGTTTAGGTTTCGTTTGCGAGAGTTTTTTTACTATTTTTTAGTAAAAAAATTTCTTGAACTAATAATTTTTTACTAGAAAGCTGTTTAAAGAATTGTTCCAAACGAAGCCTTAATTATTTACATTTAGAAGGCATCCCTTAGACATTTGAAATAATTAAAATCTTGATAGGATTTTAATTATTTCGACCATCTAAATGATTTAAACAATATCGATAATTTATCTAATTTTGAGAAACAAGATCATTGAGATTCATTGAAACTAATTGATATATTTAGTTTCTCCGAATGCTAAATAGCCCCCTGCAATTTAATAACATTTGGATTTAGTCCAATATTGAAGTTAATAGCAAACCAAATGGCAAAAAATTGAATCCCCCAATTAATGTGGATGGTAGATTTGTAGAGATAGCTAAATTATTGAAATAATAATGTTATTTAACAAATAATGAATAATGTGTTCTTTTTGACAATTATGTAACGCAATGTTATATAGACTGTTAAATGATTATTGAGATCTTTTGGTTTTTTTAGCACTAAATTTCATGATATTTAGATATCATTTAAATAAAAAGGAAGAATCGTCTAAGAATTCTTTTTAAAAATATCATCAGACTGAACAATTAACATTGGTTATTAGTGTTCGATAATCTTAAATGAACTTTTGTCAAATTTATTTACAAGAAAACTACTTATTTTTCAATAAAGGAGAAAGATAACCTCATGAGATGTTCTTGTCCAAATGTTAACACTATCAGACAAAATTTGGGGATAGTTTAGCAAATTTTTGACAAGATTTATCTGTCAATAGCATATTACATATCATTAAATAGCCCAAACTAGCAGATCCTAAGAACTTTAAACAAAGTTTTTGACAATCGAGTAGTTTTTGAGAGCACTTCGATGTATGTTAAAGACTAAGCAAATAAATAAAAGGGAAAAGCTAATATGAAGAGCATATATTTAATCATGAATGGTACATAGAAAAAAAAAAACCTTACTGAATAAAGACAAAATAATTAGGTGGGAGCCCTTAAGCGAACAATAATAGTATGAACTTAACCTAAGTCGGTTGAGCAACATAATAGTATCATTCAGTATACAATTGTTTCACAATCATTTTAATTGTGCCACAAATTCAAATACATCTTCCATACTATCACTTTAAGTTGAACACACTTCATATTTTGAGAGACCGTTAAGCATATACATCCTACATATAATACATGTTTAGAATGATTTTGAATCAAAGAAGAATTATTGTTGTGATTTGTGGTTTGAGCTTAAAACGATTTTATTTGGCAAGACCAAGAAGAGGAATTCCTAAAAATTTGCTCATATTTTATTCTTATTCCAACCTTTATCAAATAAGACTCGATTATTTGCGCTAGAAATATTTGAGGAAAAAAGAACATATTTATGATGGATGAGAAGGTGTTTGCACATCAACAAAAAATTAATGATCAAGATTTTGGGTTGAAGTTAACAATCCCATCATTTCAACTATAATCTATTATAGTAGAGGAGAGGCCCAATCATTTCAAATTTAGTTTATCATCTTAATTTAACAGCAACAAAAGTGTAATATTTTACACAAGGAGAGCATATGTATTATCAGTTACTTGCTTTCCTCTCTTTATCAGGATTGTTGCTATATATTGCCACTTCATCATCAAGATAAGCACTCATCATAGTGGCCACTACCTTGAATTCCATCTCATATGATCATGTTCAATGTGGAATTCTATTTATTAGCAGTCAATTCCTCCTCTAGTCCATCTCAATCTTTGGATCAAAACTTCCCATCCAATCCTAGCTACAATTATGCAACAACCTCTGTCCTTGTGATAGTGATCCTTTACTCATCTTTGTATTAATACTGAGCAGTTTCATTATAATGGTAGATTGAGATGAATTACATCATTGCTTCTTCCTCTTGAGTTTTATTTTCTCTATTTTTATTACTATCAAACTATATAATGATATCATAGCAAGTTTTTGATGTCTGACATCACGAATTTTATCAATCTACAACTAACCATTGACAAACATCCCGTATGGCGCTCTCAGTTCTACAAGTTATTCAAAGTCAATGATTTCCTTAGGTTGATTCATCCACTCCAAAATGGAGCAAACAACTCATCACTGAGGAAGACACCATCACTCCCAACCTCATTTCAATATCTAGTTGCTCATTGATCAAAACCTCACAATTGCTCTCTATTCCATTATTTCATTGTCTCTACTACCTTATGTTCACATCATAGATTCCTGTATCAAGATTTGGATAACAACTGAATCAAGAATTCAATCCAAAAATCACTCACACATTTTTCAATTGAAAAATGAACTTAACCATATAACTATAGAGGATAAAATATTGACCCCATACCTCTCCAATATCAAGTCCAAAGTTGATATTATCACTGCTGTTGGGTCTCTCTTGACCCCTAAATATATTATCCTTCACACCCTCAATAATCTTCCCTCATCCTATCAACCATTTAAAATCTCCATTCAGACTAGACTTCAACCTATTAGCCTTGAAAGCCTATTTCCGTTGCTTTATAGTAAGGAAACATACATTATAATTGAAATAGCAAAAGAATTGCAATCTTCAGCCATTGTTGAACCTCCACTTGCACTCCTCAACACTTAAGGCAGAGGATGAGCATCATTTGCTATAAATCGCAACAGGGGAGCTACGGGCTTCTCTCATCAATGATAATCCTTCTACAACCTAAATTGAGATAGTAAAAACTCTACCACTTTAATTTCATGCTAAGTTTCCAATAAATTTGGTCATATAGGTCTCAAGTGCTAGCATTGCATGAACCTTAAGTATCAACCCAATGAGAACGCACAGCTTGTTGGATCCTCCCAAACAAATGCTGATTGGTACCTTGACTTGAGATCCACCTTGCAACTCGCATTATATTTTGAACAACTCTGCTAGGGCATCCTATATATTGGTACACATAATGTTGCTCTAGAGAACATACATATCAATGCCAGTAGGGAATTCTCCTGGTTTCATATAGAAAACTTAAACTATCCAATCTATATCATATATTTAGCATCACAAATTAAGGATTTGATGACCAATCAGACCTTCTTCATGGATCCACCCATGATCATCTCTACCAAATTAATTAGTAGTAACTTCCAATCACCTAGTCCAACCATCTCACTCTTCAATCAACTCAACTTCACTCCACTACATAGCATCATAGACTTGGTCAGCCCTCATCCAAAATATAGAAAGAACTCATAACTCATACCCAAAGTCCAACTCCACAGCAAAAATCAGCACATTGTACTTCATTTTCTGCAAAAATCCATAGGATTTCTTTATATATATATATATATATATATATATATATATATATCCATTACTACTAGTTGTTCTCCTTTATAACTCATTCACAATAATATATAGGATCCTTCCCCAATTATCTCAAATCAAAGATAACAATACTATATTTTCATTTATAGATGATTTCTCCCATTTTTACTTGATTTATCCTATGAAGTTTAAATAAAAAACAACCACCAAATTTATAGATTTCAAAAATATGATAAAAAACCAACATAAAACATCCATTAAAATACTTAACTTAGATGCTGATGGCAAATACACAGATAAAAACCTTACGAATCTCTTAGGCCAATGGGGCTTTGTTCAACAATATAACTGTCCATACACGCCTGAAAAAAATGATATAACTGAGCATAAGCATATACATATAATTAAACCATCTTAACAGTAATGATCGATGCAAGCCTACCACATACTTTTTGGGTAAACATCCTCATAGCTCATGTTTACCTTATCAGTAGTCTTCTATCTCCCAAAATCTATCATATCTCACTGTACCAACTCCCATATAATAAGCCTCCTACATGTACTCACTTAAAAGCCTTTGATTGTTTATGTTACTCATAGTTTCAACCTCAATCTCCACACAAACTCGGAGTAAGCTTCACTTCATGTGTCTTCGTTAGCCATGCCACAAACTATAAGGAATAAAAATGTCATAAACCCAACTCCCAGAAAATGTATATTTCACGCCATGTCAATTTTCATGAATATGTATACCCTTTTCGAACTGTTAAATCCTCAACAAGAGCTCACATACATTTAGCAAATACTCACTCTCGTTTTGGCGTACAATACAGTCAAAACCCCCACTTCAGTAAGCTCCACCACATCATCTTGCTCACAACTGCAACTTCCAAATTACATATTCCATCAACCTCCTCTTCACCGCAAGATTCCAAATCTAAAGCACCACTCAGCATTCTGAACCTAAAACATCACTCAGCATTCCTCCATCGCAAGTTCCATAACATACATCTCCGCCACCTCCATTTCAACATCCCATTAAAACCTGCACTCAACAGGTTCTCTCAAACCAAAAATATTTTTCAACCCGAGCAACACCCTCTCACCTCCTCTCAACATTACGTGTTATTCATAAGGAGTAAAAGAAGAAAAATGGAGTACTATGTCTGATGAATTCCAAGCCTTATAAAACCAAGGCACATGGGCTCTTGTGCCACCTACACCAACTCAAAGCATCATAGGTTGTAAATAGATCTATAAAACAAAGCTCAATTCAGATAAAACAATGTCAAGGTACAAAGCTAGGATGGTTGCTCAAGACTACAAGTAAGAACATGTGATATATTACCAATAAACTATCAACCCCATCATTAAAATGTCTACTATTCATGTTCTAGTTACAGTTGGCTCAATTATGATGACCTACTACACAAAAATTACAAAAAAAAATCATATGAGCTAACCTTCCAGCTTCATGGATACTCAAAAACTAAATCATGTATACCTTTTTAAGAAAGCCATCTGTGACATAAAACAAGTTCCATGTCAATAGTTTGCTAGTCTCTCCTCCCACCTACATTATCTTGGATTTCATATAAGTAAGATTGACCTGTCCCTACTTATCCAAGGCAACAACCGCTCATATATACTAGTCTACGTAGATGACATATTACTTATCATAAATAACTCATCCACCATTCACAAACTGCTCAACAATCTCCAAAAACATTAAATATAAAAAAACCTTGATCCATTTCCCATTTATTTAATGTTTAAGTCCATCAAACATTAATTAGATTCGATTCAAGTCTGGCAAAATACTTTATTGAAGTACTCAATAGAGCAGGGATAAACAATTGCAAATATATCAATAATCCTATCTGGATCAAGCCTCCCAGCACTTTCCTACAATAATATTTTTGGATCCCACCCTATATCATCACTTAGCTGGCTTGCTATAACACCAAATAATAGCAAGACCTGACATATCCTTTGTTGTCAATTGCATTTGTCAATATGCTCAATATTCATTTATAGCTTCCAAAATGATTGCTTGGATGCAGTGATTATGCCTTCCTAGGCAACACATAAATCCCCTTATATGTCAAGAAACAAACAAATATGTGTAGGTTTCACGGAAGTAGAAGACCGAGCCCTCACTATGGTTGCCACAAACACATAAGATTACATCATCTACTTATAGAATTCCATGTCTCTTGTTAATATGTGGTCCAATTTTAGGTTAGAGTTGTTCTGCACGACACCATATTAGTGTCAATGTTTATATATAGTTCATAGGTTGATGTAAGATGTCATCCCGATAGAACAAATCAATAAAGATTTGTGAGCTCTCTTTCTCTCCCTCTCCATTCTCCCTCTCTTCTTTCTAAGGCTATTCATGTAACAGCCAAGAAGTGATCTTCCCTCCAAGAATTTTTACATCTACACTTATCAACATACCATACTCTGCTTCAACAATAACACCACTCTAACTCTCGCACATAATTCGGTGTTTCACACAAAATTCAAGAACATTGAAATCGACTATCGCTTCATATGTAATTACATCAAATCACATGATGTCCTTATTCATCATATAGCAACTCAAGATCAAACTGTTTATGTGTTCACTGAAAGTATTACGAGTTACTTCATGGCCTTAAGAAACAAGTTGACCATTAAGGAATGAATGAACAACTTAAGGGGAGATGACAGGCTCTTAAATAAGAATAACCACCAACCATATTGGCCACTACCTGGAACACCATCTCAAATAATCATGTCACTTGTGCAATTCTATCTAACAGTAACCACTTCCTCCTCTAGTCCATCCAAACTGTTTGGTAAAAACTTTCCATGTAAAGTTAGCCGCAATTATGTAACAACTTATGTTCTTATAACAGTGATCTTTTCTTCATCTTTGCATTAATACTGCCCGAGCACTGTTTCACTATAATGATTGATTGGCATGAATTACATAATTACATCTTTCTCCTGAGAGTTTTATCATCTCTGCTTTCTTTGGTAGTCAACTTTCTCAGGTTGAAACCACCATCCGCCATCGCCTTCAATAGGGCTAAAAAAAGTAGCCTCATCCAAACAGAAGACTGGGCAGTCTGGGCAAAACCAAACCACCCAATTCAACACTATATAATATCTTCAGGTGGGTTACGGCTGCCTACAATAACGATGAAACGATTGATGGATGTCCTAAATTCCTCCTCTGCCAGCATCGCTGTTTGTGTTTTAATCATGCTATTTCACTGGAATCGAAGCATATTTAAAATTGAACTATTCGAATCCTACTAATACATTCCTAACATTCCATCTGTTGCTGCATAATCTTCTAGATATCACTAAGCCCCAAAAGCATCACCACAATTCCTCGAACTACTACTATTACAATTTTTTTATAGTAGCATGACTTTTATAGGTATCATATTGTAACAGAAGCATCTTTCTACAACAAAATTTTTAAAAAATAACAAGAAGATTGTAGCCAAACTAAAGTGTAACGGTAATGAACTAATAATTAAATTAAATCAACAAAAAAGCTAACCCAATCCAACCCTAAGATTGGATTTTTACAAAAACATTTATTCAATTGAAAATTGAGAAAACAACCCATTTACAGGGAAATGAAGAAAATGTTAACGCTCATCCCTCATTATCATTTATTTACTGCTTACGTATACTTGGGTTAACCGGTCTTGTTCTTGGTTCTTGTATATTATCTGGACCAGTGCACTAGCCTAGTCTGGCTCTATATATAGATGTGCTGTACTCAACTCAATGTAATGAAATATACTTTCTTTGTCCTACATTTTATCTTCTGTCTTCCCTGCTTTTTCTTTCTTTCCACATGGTATCAGAGAACCGCGTCCCGTGAGCCTTCTTGTTTTTTCATCTGGACTCTTCATCCACCTCGTCTGTTACTCAAGGTCAGCTCCCCAACCCTCGTTCATGGTCAGATAATGTCTCCATTCCCCCTCAACTCAAGTTCCTGGTCAGTAGTATCAAGAGCATCGTTTCTATCTCGTTAACCTCCAATAACCACCCAGTCTGGCGATCTCAAGTCTTCAAAATCTTCCATGCCAATGGCTTCGAGGGTTTTCTCGACGGTACATGTTTTTGTCCCTCCCCAACATCCCCATCTCCCTCTACCACTTATCCCTATCACACATGGCTTCTTGCGGACCAAAATCTTGCAGCCGCTCTTTATTCGATCATCTCTCCCAACCTGTTACCTTACATTCTTTCCCTGGAACATTGTGTCGAAATCTGGGAGACTCTATCCCATTGTCGTCTCCAATCCACCACGAGATTGCGTCTCATCCAACTCAAGAACAAACTTCATCATATCTCTATGAAAGATCAAACAATGACCCAATATCTTCTTAACATTAAATCTAAGGTTGACGCTATAGCTGCCACAGGAACCTCTCTTGATCCTGAGGATATAATTCTTCACACCCTAAATGGTCTCCCTCAATATCAAGCGTTTAAAACTGCTATCCGCACAAATCTCCAGCCAATTTCCTTGGATGATCTATATACTCTCCTTTGTAGCGAAGAGCAGAATATCGTGCAAGAAACCACCCGCGAATTCCAAAACTTACAGCTCTCGGAACCTACCATGGCTCTAGCTGTCTCACGTGGTCGTGGAAGAGGACGACAGTCATTTACTCGCAGTCGTTCCCTCACCAGAAATGGATCTGCTCGTAACCACTCTGCTCGCCCCGCCAAGAACTCAGCGCCTACGGCCATCTGTCAGATATGTTCTAAGAAAGGCCATTCGGCTATCCATTGCTGGCATCGCCATGACTCCGCCTATAGTGAAGAATCTTAAAAATCTGCATTCTTCTCCCCCTCGAATTCTCCCAGCAATTACGATTGGTTTCTTGATAGTGGCGCATCTAGTCATCTTACTGTTGGCTAAAGAAAAACGGCACGAATGCATGAATCCTGCTTCGCAGCTGTTTGATTCCATTTCCCTTAAGTCAGATTAGAATTAACCAGATTTCTCCTGAGGGTAGTTTGGGTTTAATTAGATCTAGGGTCCTTACTTCCCATGAGCGCAAGCACTCATAGTTAATTACCTCTCTTAACATGTAAGAGAGAACTCTCGATTAAGGATGAATAAATTTTAGGTGATTAGTCTCAATTATGAGGAAAATGGAGGTAAACCCGATCAAGATCCCATGGTTCCGTCGTCCCGGGTATACCGTAGTTTCAATCTACCAACACTAACAATCATTGATCGTAGTGTCCAGGGAATCTGATTAGCAGCCATGGGTTGCCTTCTCTCAGGGATCCTGAGTAAACTGAGATGATTAGATTTGAGTTTTAATTTTAATTTTATTTAGAGGTTTTGGGGTTTACATCTATTAGAATACCCAGAAGTTGATTTAGTTTGGGAATTTATAACTTCGTTTAGAAGTTACACAAAAATTTGAATTTGGATCGGGACTTACAACTTTCATAAAAAGTAGCCCGTATGTTTAATTTGAAGTGGGGCTTACGGCTCTATTTATGAGTTGCCCAAAGATGGGTCTTACAACCTAACTCTACAGCAAGGCTGCCCGAAAGTTTTAATTATTTGTGTAGGTCTTATGATTTTCCTTAAGAAATTTCCTAAAAAGCGGGTCTTACAGCTTAATCCTTTAGACTAAGATGCCCATGCATTTGAATTTAATTGTTTGGGTTTTAGGATCATTGCAATTTATTTTAGCAATTTTCCTAAAAAGTGGGTCTTACGACTTCACTTAGAAGTTGCCCAATAGCGGGTCTTACAACCTAATCCTATAGACTAGGATGCCCGGTAACTTGAATTCGATTTGGGTTAGATCTTATGACTTTCCTTAGAAAGTTGTCTGGTTATTTATAGGATTGTTAGGGTCGATCTACTTCATTTTAAAAAGTTTCCCTAATGCATGTGACTTACGACTTCACTTAGAAGTAGCCCGATAACAAGTCTTACAACCTAATCCTATAGACTAGGATGCCCAGGAAATTTTGAATTTAATTATTTAAGTGAACAGTAGTTGTTTGCACTAGACCACCGTGGTTTTTAGTTAGTTGTTTACTAGCAAGTATACTTACTAGTTTGACTAGTTGTCGTTGTGACACTAGTGTTCTTTTGCTATAGTAGTTTTCCTTTCTGTTTTAGCAGATTATTTTTCCTGCGTTAGTGTAGTAACATACTCTCTTTTCTTGCTTTAGCATTTAATTAATATTGATTTAACTGTGACGCTAAATGAATTTCGTTTATTTGTTGCAGGAGCTCGTACAGGAGAGACTTTTGGAAAGCTTGTATAGTGTTTGGTTCTGTTGAAGAGTTTTATTTTGTGTTGAATTGAGTGTGTTGTTTGAGTTGAGAGCTTGGAGAGTTTGAGAGATGTTTTGTTTGGAGAGTTTTACTTGAGTTTCAATGTTGTTTGTTGTGAATTTGATAATTATTGTTGGAAAGTTTGAGATCTTCTTGTTTGAATTGAGTTGAGTTGAATTTGAGTTTGAGTTGTTTATTGTTGATTTGAGTTTGAGTTGTTGTATAAAAATCTTATTTGAAGAGTTTTAGTTTTGTGAGAGATTATGTCATGCTGTGTTGAGTTGAGTTATAAGTTTGAATTATTTGTTAGTTGTTAAGTTTGAGTTTGTTAAGTTTGTTTGAGTTGAGTTATGTTGATTATTATAAATATTTTAATTATGAATTTTATTTTATTTTAATTTTTTGGTTGGATTTTATGTTTTAAATTAAATGAATTTCAAAAATTAAGTATTTGAATTAGTTTAAATGTTGAAATTCGATTTATTTTAAAGTTTTTTTATTTAATTAAATTATTTAGATTTACTTTGAGTTGAATGATTAATTGTTTGGATAATCTTGAATTGCTCAGTTTATTAAATTTCAAAATTTATTTTAAAGTTTGATTAATTAATTAGAAAAAAATAGATTTAAATTTATTTAGAATTGGCTTGATTAGATTAAATTACTATTAATGTTTTAACTTGAAATTAATTTTTAAAAGTTAGATTTCAGTGTTATGTTTTGAAATTAAATTTTAAATTAAAGTTAAAATTATATTCACTTTACAGTTTAATTAAAAAAATTTAAATGTTATATTTTGAAATCATTAATCAAGTTGAATCATATTATTTAATTAAAGTTAAATTTATTTGAGTTAATTAATTGTTGTATTTTACAATTAAGGAATTTTAATTAATTAGATAAATTAATTAAATTAGTCATTTTTTTAATTAATAAGGTTGTGACGTTGCACTCTAAATGGCGATGTTGCTCTCAAATGACTCAAAAGGCAACTCGGCAAGATTCAAGAAAATTTTTCGGCAACCTCCCAGCGTCTTCTCCCCGCCGGGGGAGGTCGAGACGGTATTTACCGTAATTTCATCATACCCGGATCAATGATCGACGGCGTATGGCCTTCAAAATTTAAAACCATCATACCCGGATCAAAAATCGACAGCGTATTGTCTTCAAAATTTAAAACCATCATACCCGGATCAAAGATCGACGGCATATGGTCTTCAAACTTGAAATTCATCTCGCCCAGATCAAAAATCAATGGCGCGAGGTCTTCATTCCCTTTTTTTTTAAATTATGGCTTATGATAAATTTAATTAAATTAGATAAGAGCCATATCACTTATTGAAACAGAAGTTTGAAAATCTACCATTTTAATTATTCAAACAAACAAAGAAAAATAATAATAATAATAATAATAAATCTGTATGAGGAAACATTTGTGAGCGGAAGATTTTAGAATATATTTTTGTCAGGTTTATCATCCCAATTAAGATAACTACTTGAAGTATGTATATGCTGGAGTAATCAAACAGTTTAAGTAAATAGAGACAAATGCTCAATCTACGTGCAAGGCTTGGGTTGAAACTCTCAAACAGAAGTATAAGAGACAAAAGCTCCCTATATATTTTGAAAAGCCCAAAGTAAGGGAATCAATTTTCAAAGAAACATGCGTGTGCAGAAGTCAGTTTAGCGTGAGGACATTGTGGAGGTGGAAATCCAGGCAATCGAGAGAGTCACGCGCGGTCAGAAAAAAAATATGTGGATGGCCGATCGTTCCTGTGTGCAAATGGACGGGACGACGCAGTAATTGAGTTCAGTTCCGTGCGAGTGGAAGCAGACGGAGGCAAACGATCGGTCCGGCGTGGGTTGATTCCGACGGCGGCGGATTAGCGATCGAAGGCAAATTTGTAATCGGAGGAGAATCGAATACAGAAAATTGAACTAGTGTATGAGTCACTTCTCCCCCTTCTTTTTTTTTTAATCAGTTTTTTTTCTCTTTTTTATTGATCGAATTGCCGAAGAGATGCATCTTTTGGATATTAACTGTATGCAGTGGGACCAAACCGAAATTGTGAAGAGATACACCGCTTAAAAAATTTATTTTATTTTATATACATAAATTTTTTAAAAAAAATTAGTCAGCAGTTTTATTCCTCTTCAGTTGACAATCGATACATGAATAGCAAACTAACAACAGAATTTCCTTCCACCTTTGGATTTCTGTAGGCCACAACAAGTGAAAAGTTCATCAAATCTGCTTCGGTTCATGGAAACCGGTATGGAGCAAGTGTAGATGCAACTACAGCAATTTCTGATTTTGGGAAGCTTATATCAAGTGTGCTTCTTTTACCAATACTCTTTGTCAATACTTCAATTCATATATTTCTCTCAACTGAATCTTGTTGACTGAAATTGATAATCAAGTTAAGGAAAAGTAATTATCTATGCCTTATCAAAAATTTTTTAGATTTAGTCTCGTGCTTCTCATCTAGGAACTATCAATGTATCCCCTAACAGTAAACATGTCTTGCCCAACGAAGATCGTACTCCTACCATTAGCTTCTTTCGATGATGTAGGTATTGGCTTAATTGTTAATATTGAATTGTTGCAAGAAGCCAAAATTCATATCTATTTCAAGTTGAATCCAGAATCTCTGTTTATGATTTCTAAGTGTGATAAATCTGCTGTATCTCTGAATATTTCTAAAAAAAAATGATGCCATTGTAGCACGGGCTGCCTTCCTTTTACTTTCTTATGTTTCCAATTCAGTCATGCTTGATAGGATTATGAAGAGATACATCACTTTACAAAATTAGAATTTATTTTATTTTATTTTTTATTTTTTTTACTTTGAATTAGTCAACACTTACCTCTGATCTATCTCATCTCAATTCACCACACCACAACGGCTCAAATCATATCACTCTTGACAACGGTCAAAACCTGCCCATCAAACACTCTGGCAAGGGTATTATTTCCACTCCTACTGGTAACCTAAACTTGAGACATTTGTATCATGTTCCAAATTTATCATTCAATCTAATATCCGTTTATCGTCTTACCTCCGATAATCAATGCACTGTCACTTTTTCTTCTAACGGATTTCGAATTCAGGATTTGAAGACCGGCCGCCTTCTTCTTCAGGGTCCGTGTCTTAATGGTCTATATACCCTTCAATCCTCCGCTTCCACCAAAACACTTGTGTTAATCTCCACTCAAGACATTCCAAATCTTTAGCACCGGTGACTTGGGCACCCTGCGCCCGTTACTCAGCAATATTTAGCTAATAATAATTCTGAAAATTGTTTTAGTTCGCCACATTATCATTGTAATGCGTGTAAAATGGCTAAAAGCCATCGTCTTCCTTTTTCTAAATCTTCTAATACCGCTTCTTCTAGTTTCAAATTAGTTCATTCAGATGTTTGGGGACCCTATCCCCATGTATCAATGCAAGGCTATTGCTACTATATTTCTTTCATTGATGATTTTTCTAAGTTTTGTTGGGTTTATCCTATGATTAAGAAATCCGAAGTCATCTCCAAATTCATTGAGTTTAATAGAATGATAAACAGACAATGCAACAATAAATTAAATCACTTCGCTCAGACGGAGGTGGCAAATTCATTAATAATCAATTTAAATCGCTTTGCAAACAATGGGGCATTCTTCATTAATACTCGTGTTCGTATACTCCAGCTCAAAGCGGCGTTGCTGAATGCAAACATCGTCACATTCTTGAAACTATTTGCAGCCTTCTTTTTGAAGCCAACCATGGGTCGAAGCTTTACATACTACCGTTTATCTCATCAACAGACTTCCAACTCAATCCCTGCATAATATTAGTCCATATACCAAACTTTATCAAAAATCACCGTCTTACTCTTATATGAAAATCTTTGGTTGCCTGTGTTATCCTTAGCTCCGTCCCTACTCCACCTCCAAACTATCTCCTCTATCTCTTCCGTGTGCTTTCATTAGCTATGCCACAACTCAAAAAGGCTACCGATGTCTAAATCCCACTACTGAAAAAATCTATATTTCTAGACACGTCATCTTTAATGAGCAAATCTTTCCATATAAACAACCTATACTGTCAACTGATCAAACTCCCAACTCACATCACTTACCCCCTCTTTTACTTGTTCCTATTTCCAGCCACTCCAACTCTAATACAGCTACTACTCCCGCACAACTTCCATCCCACAAAACTCCGCAAACCATCACGTGCTCACATGAAACTGTTAATCCCACACCTGACTCCACACTTCAACCGTCCCATACCTCTATCAGCTCCCCTACTCCCATTCCGCCTCCCTCTCACCATATGCAGACCAGATCCAAAACGAAAAATCTAAAACCGAAAGTTATTTTCAATCTCTTTCATCAATCCCTCACCAATGATCCTACCACCTATGCCGAGGCTAGCAAATTTGAACACTGGCGAACGACGATGTCCGAAGAATTTCAAGCCCTCCAAGCTCAGGGAATGTGGGAACTCGTCCCTCCTAACTCGTCTCAAAACATTCTCGGCTGTCGTTGGACGTTTCGCACCAAATTTCTCACTGATGGTTCTATAGCTAAATACAAAGCGAGACTTGTCGCTCAAGGTTTTAATCAAGAATACGGCCTTGATTATACCAATACTTTTAGTCCTGTTGCTAAGATGCCCACCGTTCGCGTCCTTCTTATTGTTGCTCTTCACTACAATTGGCCCATTCATCAGCTGGGCGTCTCCAACACTTTTCTCCACGGCTAGCTATCTGATACTGTTTACATGAAACAACCACCAGGCTTTCTTGATACTCTTCATCCTAATTATGTCTGCCGTTTGAAAAAGGCCTTACACGGTCTAAAACAATCACCACGTCAATGGTTCGCTACTCTCTTCAGCCATCTTCCGACCCTCGGATTTCAAATCAGCTCCTCCGATCCTTCCCTACTTATCTACAATAAATCAAATGTTTCAATTTTCTTCCTCGTCTATGTCGACGACATTCTCCTTACCGGTAACTCCGAATCTACTATTAATGATCTTTTGCATAATCTCAACATCAAATTTAAAATGCGCAACCTTGGATATATCTCACAATTCCTCGGTATCCAAGTGGTTAAAACATCCTACAGTTTACATCTTAATCAAAGCAGATTCGCTGCATCCATCCTATCCAAAGCCAGTATGACTAACTATAAAGCTACGTCTACTCCCTCTCAACTTAAACCTACTCATTCCTCTGCCCACTCTCCTGCATTCTCCAATCTTACCTTTTTCTGTCAATTAGCTGGTTCACTTCAATACCTCACTCTTACTAGACCAAATATTTCTTTTGCAGTCAATAAAGTCTGCCAGCATATGCAGAATTCGTCAAACACTCATTTCGCAGCTCTCAAACGGCTTCTTCGCTATATCCAAGGTACGCTCCATATAGGTCTTCCACTGTTTCGTGACTTTCTCCTTCTTCGATCTTATGCAGATTTCGATTGGGCCGGTGACTCAACCGACCGCAAGTCCATCTCCGATTATTGCAATTATATCGGATCCTCCCTCGTCTCCTGGAGCGTCAAGAAACAAAATGCAGTTGCCAGATCATCCACAGAAGCCGAGTATCGCGCCCTCGCTGCTGCTGCCGCTGAAGTTATCTGGCTCCGCCAACTTCTTCAAGAGTTACACTGCCCATCGTCAACATCCACACCGTTGTTCAGTGACAACACCTCAGCAAGCTTTGGCAAACAATCCAGTCTTCCACGCCCGCACAAAGCATATTGAAGTTGACTGTCATTTCATCAGGGAATGCATAAAAAACAAAGCTATCACCGTTCACCATATATCTACCAAGGATCAGGTTGCAGACATCTTCACCAAGCCGCTCTCCATTCCTCACTTTCAAAAACTAGCTACCAAACTGATTACATCATCCGATGCACCAATTTGAGGGGGCCTGTTAATGCTCATCCCTCATTATCATTTATTTACTGCTTACGTGTACTTGGGTTAACCGGTCTTGTTCTTGATTCTTGTATATTATCTGAATCGGTGTACTAGTCTAGTCTGGCTCTATATATAGACGTGCTCTACTCAACTCAATGTAATGAAATATACTTTCTTTGTCCTACGTTTTATCTTCTGTCTTCCCTGTTTTTTCTTTCTTTCCACAGAAAAAAATAAAATGAGAAAAGCACTACTATTATGGTCTCTTGACATTAGCTACAAGCAAAATTTTTATCAATGAACTGCATTTCGATAAGTTTACATTACGCCAATTTTAAGCGTCACATTCCAGTTATCAATGAAGAATGTTCAAATAGCTTAGCTTAAAAAGCAAGGCTCACTGCACTGAAATGGCTATAGATGAGGCACTAGCATCAATAGTTGCAGCCTCAGCTCCTCCAGGAATCATTGTCCAACTTGCCTTACAGGCTCTAATTTGAACGTGGGCATCTGAGTGACAAGAAAATGGAGAAAAAGGTTGAAAATCTGCAGTCGATGGCTGCACATTCCTAATGAAGCTGCAACTTCCCTATTTTTAAGTTCATTTCCTTCAATTCTATCTAAGCAAAGCCTCAAACAGAAGTCTTAAAACATCAATAGAGTATTAGAGTTGTATATGATTCTCAGGACCGAATGATTCACACGAAAATCAGGCATACCAGTGTGGACCTCAATGATGAACTGACCTTATTACATTTGAAGTAAGAAAACTAGAAGAAAAATAAATTCACCTATATGCTCCTCGTACAAATGAGTTGTATATTTAACAAAAAGGGCCATTTGGGTGATGCCACAAACCTACGTCAAGATGTTTTAATGAAGATATCAGAACTTGAACAGATTCTTGCGAACTTTCGACACCAGGCGGCAAGTCAACGAAACCCTAGTGGAAGTTCGGTTAAAGCAGTGTTCTTGAGTTTTTCCATTAGTTGTAAGATGACTTTCCTTCCACTCTTCCAATTTCATGCACTCAGAAACATTTATAACCTGCAGCAAATGAAAATAAGAGAGAAATTAAAAAGGAAAACAGAGGGGGGGGGGGGGGGGGGGGGGACCGATCAAGTCAAAAAAAAAAAAAAGAGCTATATCTTTCTTAATCTACAACATTTGGTAGTGAATTATTACATTGTCTAGACTGTGCACAGTGGAATCCTGTATGCCGTGAAGGTAATCTGCAATAATGAACACTAAAGAAGTTAATATAATTAAGGAATCCAACAAAAAGTTCAAAAGGCAATCGAGGGACAACACTACTCACCTGAGTAAGCCTGATCTTTGAATACCAATAGGCTGCATGGCATCAACAGTAGAGAGCATTGATCATCTTTCAAACTGCATGCTGACTCATTCAAAAAATCATCCATTGCAACTTCGGATGTTTGTCCTAAGGTACTTAGACCTTCAGTACTTAATCTCTCCTTCTCACAACATTCTCTCAATTTTGGGTGTGGAGTGAAATCAATCACAACAGGTGCTTGAAGGGACAAGATTGAAACAACAGGAAAGTAGGCTGGACCATCCTGGTGCGGCTACAAATGTAGTAGTCGCAGACATTTCAGCCAAAAAATATTAGTGCTGTTGGAAATCACAAAAAAGTTCTAACAGCTTAAATTCTTAACCATCAAGATATTGTCCGCTTAAGCCTAAAGGCCTCATAATTTTGTCTCATTAGTGCAACTTGCCAGGAGGTCTCCATCCTAGGATTACTCCCATACAAGCACACTTAACTTTAGAGTTTCTAATAAAACTCTAACCATTATACCAAAAAGCACCTAAATACTTAAGAGTTTAGCTTTATTTTTTTAAGGGGTTTCATGATTTTCCCCACTTTAAGATAAAAGATAACTGACACCTTGCTAGTTTCCTTAGCCTAGAATCATCCATCATGCAGATAGGATTCTAACGGTAGAGAGTTCCTATCTTCCGGTAGACATATTTTCTGATACTATTTATAATAGCCTAAACTCTTAACCAATAAGATATTGTCCGTTTAGGCTTAATAGCCTCATGGTTTTGTCTTGTTAATATAATTTCCTAGGAGGTCACACATCCCAGGAGTGCTTCCATACAAGCACGCTTAACTTATTAGAGAATAACGACAAATAATGTCCAATGCATATCCAGGCTGCTTTATATTTACCAGGGATATGAGGTGGCATTAGTCTATTGGTTATTATGTATAGGAGCCTCTCTCATTTGTCTATATATACTGCGCTCAGTACTGTTGTATAGGTTGAGATAGTATTAATAAAATCTCTTATCTTCTTCTCTATTATTCTCCTGTCTCTGTTGTCTCGTCTTCGCTCCCAACACAGAATTCCTATTTGCCTTTTCTACATGGTATCAAAGCGGGTTTGAAGAATCCTGGCTCAATGGCGAACTTAGCCACGTCCCAGATCGGCAAGCTCACAGAGCCTACAAATCTTGAAGCTCCCTCCATTCCGTCAACTTTAAAGTTTGTAATCTCAAATCTCAAAAACATCGTACAAAATCCGCTCACCACCGACAACTACTCGTTATGGAGATCTCAGATCACCAAAATATTTCGCGCAAATGGGTTTAAAACGTTTCTTGATCCTGGTTTCCCTACCCCTATGCGGCTTATTCCTCAACCTGATGGCTCAAGCCTTCCCAACTCTAGGTATACCCAATGGCTTCTTACCGATCAAAACCTGGCTGCCGCTCTCTGTTCCACCATATCCGCCTCAGTGCTTCCTTACATTATAAATCTTGAATCTACCTCTGACATCTGGACCACACTTGAAACTAGGTTTCAATCCACAAATAGATCCAAAGTAATTCAACTCAAAAACGAACTTCACCACATTTCTCTCAAGAATTTGACCATGATGCAATACCTAACTGAAATCAAAACTCTTGTGGATCAAATTTCAGCGGCAGGGTTACGTAGATACCGAAGACATAATCCTTTATATCCTTAATGGGCTTCCCAGCTCCTATTAATCTTTCAAAACTGCCATCAGAAGTATGATCACTCCCATAAGTCTTGTTCATCTTTACTCTTTACTTATAAGTGAAGAAATTCATCTTGCTTCGAATGCCACTCGGTTAGCCTCCGCAGGAGATTCTAACATGGCTCTGATCTCTAACAAAGGCCGTGGACGTCGGAACAGAGGACGTTATTCTTCACCTGGCAATACTACCACCCGTTCATCACCTACACCTTTAGTAATATGTCAAATCTATCTCAAGAAAGGCCATGCCGCATCTGCATGCTGGCACCGTTTGAACATGCAATATGTGCCATTGTCTGCCAAGACTATGAACAAAGCTCTGGTAGCTGGCTCACCCACCTCCTACACGGATTGGTATCTTGACTCGAGAGTATCGTCCCACCTAACCAATTCTCTTGACAACCTCTCAATCTCTACTCCTTATCAAGGCTCCGATGGCATAACCATCGGCGACGGAAGCTCGGTTAGCTTTGCGCATTCTAGAAAGGGCTTGCTGTTGACTCCCTCTCGTAAGCTTCATCTTTCTCATCTCCTTCACACACCATCCCTTCAGTATAATTTGTTATCTATTTCCCAACTAACCAAGGATAATAATATTTCTATCATATTTAATCCATCTGGGTTCTTTTTTAAGGATCTGAAGACTCACCAAGTTCTTCTTCGCAGACCATGCTGTGATGGCTTATATCCTCTTCGGACTCCTCTGTCTCAGTCTCTGCACAAGGCGCTCTACAATTAGTTCCACTCCTTGGCATAATAGATTAGGACACCCTCATAGGAGGGTACTTATTAGTATAGCATCATGTAATCCTCATCTCAATATAGATGGGCATTCCTTTTCTTGTCACCCTTGTAATAAGTCTAAAGGCCACAAACTTGCATTGGACAAATATATAAATAGCAAACAATCACTTCTTGCCTTAGTTCATTCAGTCACTTCTTGCCTTAGTTCATTCAGATGTTTGGGATCCCGCACCCATTGTTTCTAATACTGGATATCTATACTATATCATATTTGTTGATGATTTCTCGAGATTTACATGGTTATTTCCAATGCGACACAAATCTGAGGTTGCTAATATCTTTATTGCTTTTAAAGCACAAATTAAAAAATACACTTCTCATCAAATAAAATGTTTACGCACCGACAGAGGTGGCGAATATCTTAATCACTCGTTCACTCAATTTCTTCAGACTCATGGGATCTCCCACCAAATCTCATGTTCATATACCCCAGAATAAAATGGTGTCACTGAAAGGAAGCATCGCCAAATAATTGAGACAACTCGGACCCTTCTTCAGATAGCTTCTGTTCCCTACAAACATTGGCCTGAAGCTGTTTTGACCTCGGTCTATCTCATAAACAGAATGCCATCTCCCACAACCACTAACATCTCCCCGTTTGAATTATTACACAAAGTCAAACCTGACTACAGCCACCTCCGCACATTCAGTTGCGAATGCTTTCCTCTTACCCCTACTCCTCTTCGTCACAAACTTCAACCCAAAGCTCATTCATGTGTCTTCCTAGGATATTCGGACATATATAAATGTTACAAATGTCTGGATCTGGTCACAAATAAAATTCTTATATCCCATCACATTACTTTTGATGAACGCTCCTTCCCGTTTGCGAAAATGCCTTCACCAACTTCTCAGCCCTCTGATGACATTTCGCCATTTTTTCTTACACAAACATCTGCTCTACTAGCCTTCAAGTCCTCTAGTTTGCCCCTGCAGCCTTCCCGTTTGCAAAAATACCTTCACCAACTTCTCAGCCCTCTGATGTCATTTCGCCATTTTTTCTTACACCAACATCTGCTCTACCAGCCTCCAAGTCCTCTAGTTTGCCCCTGCAGGCATCATTAGGGCCATCGTCCTCTGCTCCTGCTCCCATGCTTTCACCGTTATCTTCTCATACGGAAGAAGCTCAGCCTACAAAGCTCTATCCACCACCTTCTCAACTCTCGATTTCAGCTCACCCGATGGTAACTAGGCAGAAAACGGGGTCTCTCAGGCCTCGCATCCGTCTAAATCTCATCCACCAGTAGACTTCTCAAGAACCTCCCTCAGATTCAAAATTGGAATGGAGAAAAGCCATGGCCAATGAATTCTTTGCTTTACAAAAGCAAGGAATGTGGAGTCTTGTTCCACCACCACCTGATTCCTCGGTGTTGGGTTGTAAATGGACTTATCGGACCAAATTCCATGCCAATGGCTCAGTGGTGAAATACAAAGCCAGGCTAGTCGCTCAAGGCAATCATCAAGAATACGGTTTGGACTACACCGAGACGTTTAGCCCTGTGGCCAAATTACCTACCATCCGCATTCTTCTTGCCATACCTCTGCATAACAATTGGTCAGTCCAACAACTAGACGTGGCCAATGCTTTTCTCCATGGATCTCTCTCGGAGACCGTTTATATGCTTCAACTAAAAAGATTCGAAGATGACACTCATCCGGATCACTTCTGTCTCCTTCATATGGCCAGTTAAGGCCTCAAACAGGCTCCCAGACAATGGTACAATACATTCACCTCATACTTTGTATCCATCGGCTTCCAGCATAGCACCTCTGATCCTTCTCTCCTCACATTTCGCCAGCAGGACACTCAAATATTCCTTCTTATATACGTGGATGATATTCTTATCACCGGCAACAATCCAGAAGCTCTCCATAAAATACTTGATCAGCTCAACAACAAATTCTCCATGAAACACTTGAGTGAAGCTCACTCTTTTCAGGGAATTCAAATCGCTTGTTACAATCAACAATATTTTCTCTCTCAGCTGCCGTATGCGAAGTCAATTCTACAGCTGGCTCAACTAACACAGTGTAACTCCCTCTCCAATCCTACTTACACCAAACTTCTGTCGAATCCTCCCACAGATGAGCTGCTCTCTGATCCTACACTCTACAGGCGAATTATAGACTCACTCCAATATCTGACACTTACTCGTCTTGACATCTCCTACAGTGTGAACATGCTCTCGTAACATATGCATCAACCGCTTCCTCAACACATCTATCTCCTCAAACGTCTCTTACACTACATTAAAGGTACGCTTGATTACGGTCTACTGATTACAAAAACTAATCTTCTTCTTAAATCTTTTTCAGATGCAGACTGGGCTAGTGATCCTATCTCTAGGAAATCTACGTCTAGTTACTGCTCATTTCTAGGAGACACCCTCATATCATGGACTGTCAAAAAACAACACACCGTCGCCCGTTCCTCGATCGAATCTGAATATCGGGCTCTCGCTGCGCTTACATCTGACATTATTTGGCTTCATCGGATTCTTACCAACTTTGGAGTGCAACACGATCAACCAACAGACCTGTATTACGACAATACCTCAGCCATAGCTCTGGCAAACAATCCGGTTTTTCATGCTCGTACAAAACATATCGAGATCGATCAACGGTTTGTTCATGACCACATTCAAAATAAAAACATTCGCTTGCTTCCTATCAGCACAATTGACTAAGTGGCCGACATCTTCACCAAACCTCTATCTACTCTGCGGTTTCATGTACTCAGACTCAAACTGACAGTCATCAGGGACCCATCAGTTTGCAAAGGCATACTAGAGAATAACAACAAATAATGTCCAATGCATCTCCAAGCTGCTTTTTATGTACCAGGGATATGAGGTGGCATTACTCTATTGGTTATTATGTATAGGAGCCGCTCTCCTTTGTCTATATATACTGTGCTCTATATTGTTGTATAGGTTGAGATAGTATTAATAAAATCTCTTATCTTCTCTCTTATTCTCCTATCTCTCCTGTCTCGTCTTCGCTCCCAAAACAGAATTCCTATCTTGCCTTTTCTACATAACTTTGGAGTTTCTAATTCGAACCAATACACTAAAAGGTGTATCGATATTTAAGAGTTTAGATTATTTTTTAAGGGGTTTCACAAACGTGGAGACTGAGATTTTACAAAAACTTCAAATACTGACCATTATGCCCTGATCAGGCAAATATTCATTTATAAGAACATGGTTGATAGATGATGGGAATAATGATGTATATTCACAAATTCTCTTAGTAATCTTTACAAGCCAAGGAGGCACTGCAAAACCAAAAACAATATGCAGAGAAAAGCACCATTATTATTATATTAATCAAAATCTGAAGCACGTTAAATATTTAAGCATCAGAATAAAAATGATTATGGCTTACAACATTCAGATTTCATTCCTGAATCGATTTTAATTTAATCTATCATATAAAAAGATAAAACTCTTTCAACTGAATCATTTGGCATGTGGGATCCCAATTGAATGCCCTATGAATTATTATCTATACAAGTCAAAGATTTGATGCATCAGCATCGGTCTTATAAATAATAATTTTAATAGTTATAATTGACTCTTCGATTCCCTATGAAGCTGTGACATCACCAACCCACTTCAACTAAGCAATATAATTACACAGATGTTAATCTTCCTGAAGATTCAAACTGTGTATTGCATGTTTATTCATAAGAAAGTACCTAATCACCTAACATTTCCCAATAGCATTTTTTTTCCCTTCAATGTGTCGACATTGCCACCAATTCATCAAAACTTAGGCTGCATATTGTACAACTTTTCTGTTAGCTTTTTAGAAAGCAGATAAATTTGATACGAAAAATGTTCATAGAAAATCCCTATTTTGCATGCGCATCTTCTCTATGACCATGAATAGATGAGCTGATTTATGGAGCAACTTAAAAATCTATGTGAGTGTATCTGAATTTATTGTATATAATAGCAAAAGCAAGCCTAAGCACCCCAAATAAATTAAATAGATTGCTCACCTCTTTTTCTACATAATTTTGGCAATAAGACTATTAAATTTCATATCCAAAATACTACAGTGTAAAATAAAGAGAGATGCACGAATAGGCGAACTTGATCACTTATTGTAATGCCTGGGCAGCTGCATTGACAAATTGCCTAGTTCAACCATATACTCCTATCATTGTCATGCCAGAAGTAATTGCAGCAAATCATTGAAAAGCATAATGAGCAAATCTTATGATAATAAAATCTAAGATTCAGATTTACAAACCTAATAGAGTTAGACACTGATGCGAATGCTATGGATTTTTAAAATCAATGGGAGCCATCATTTTCAAGTTCAATCATTCTCAGAGCCATCATTTTCAAGTTCAATCATTCTCAGAAGAATCATCAAAACCCCTAGAATCCTAGATTCAATCTTTCAATTCAGATCAACCTGAACAAAGCACACGTTTGTGTGCTAAAAGAATTTTATAAATCCTCTGGCCGTTTGGTTGGTTGAGAAATAATTCCAAAATAAAGGCAATTCATACCAAAAACTTTTGGGGTGCTCGTTGTTAGCACACATGATATGCAAGCCATACTGTGGACCACTGACCTCCACTATCTCTGCATTCTGCCACTGCTCCACTCTCTGCACCTGCGACCTGCTCCTAACGGAAGCTCAGAAATCTCCAACCAACTTGTCTCCTGCGCTTCTGTATATCTCTCAAAGGATTGTAACTAAACTGATATATGAAAATATGTTTACTGTTACAGAAATCCCTTCATCTCTTTGCTTCTCATTTCTGTGATTTATCCACTTCACTATCTATGCATTTCTACATGGAATCAGAGCTTTAAAGCGTCACTGCTGCTCCAGTTTTTCGTCTTCAATGGCAGATCAAGGTTCTTCCTCAAGTGCCCCTCCAACCTCATCACTTTCTCTTCCATGACAGATTTCACCATGCCCTCTCCACTCAAATTTCTCATGTCAAATCTTAAGCTCATTGTTAATCTTCAGCTTAACAATGATAACCACTCAATTTGGGGACTTCAAATCTACAAAATGTTCTCTACAAATAGATTTGAAGAGTACTTAACTGGCAGACATTCGGTGAAACCTCTACCAACTCCGATTACCATCTCTAGCAACTTATCAACCAGAATCTAGTCTCAGCATTATTCTCCACTATATCTCCTTCGATTCTTCCAGACGTTCTTAGCCTCACAGCTACTCACGAAATCTGGAATCCCATGGAAAAATGACTTTAACCCACCAATAGACCTTCAACATATAATTCCTTTAAAACAGCCATTCGTACATCTCTCAATCCCATCAGTCTCGATGTTCTTTACTCCTTGCTATGCATCGAGGAGATCAATATACATAATGAACATTCAAAAGACTCAGCTCATCCACAAGACACCCTTGCACTTTATATTACCAGAGGTGGATCTTCTAGAGGCAGAAATTACAACTCCTACCAATCTCGCTCTTCATATGGACATGGTGTCCCTTTCAAACCATCATTCACAAACAACAACACTATAGTTGGGCGTGGATACTCAGCTCCAACCATTTTGAGATCAATCTGCCAGATTTGCAGCAAAACAAGACACTCAGCTATCTCCTGTTGGCACAGATGCAATCTTCAATATGTGCCAACAAACTCCTCAACCTCTCGTGGTTTGTTCACTCAACAACAAGCAAATTCACTAACCGAATGGTATCTTGATTCCAGAGCCTCAACACATCTGACAGTAGATGCAAACAATCTCCAGCAACCAACTTCTTATCAAGGTACCGACTCAATCTCCATTGCAAATGACAACTCCCTTCTAGCATCACAGTGGCCAAGGTATCCTACCTCTTCCTGATTCAAATCTTAAGCTGCTTCTCCAAAATTTACTTCATGTCCCCTCTTTCTCTATCTCTCTCACAATCTCCTTTCTATACACAAACTTACTTCTGACAACCATTGTTCTATTTCTTTTGATGCCTTTAGATTTATTACCAAGGATCTATTGGACAACCAAATTCTCCTTCGTGGTCGCAGCCGTAATGAACTCTATCCGGTGTTCTCAAACAAAGATTCATCCTCCATTGCGCTTCATTCCAAGCTCACTTCTACCTCACCATGGCATGCTCGTTTAGGCCATCCTCATCAACTTGTTTTACATACTTTAGACAACCAATCCAACTATATGTATTTCATCTACTTCTTTTTTATGCAAATCATGTAATGTGGCCAAAAGCCACAAATTACCATTTATTACAAGGTCAACACAAGTTTCCCAACCTTTAAATCTAATTCGCTCAGATGTTTGGGTTCTGGTCCCGATTCCATCACTCAATGGTAATCGTTACTATGTAATTTTCATAGATGACTATTCTCATTTTTGTTGGCTATTTTTAATGCACACCAAATATGAAACTCTGTCAAAACTTCAACAATTCACTCAAATGGCTAAAAATCAATTCAACTCCAAAATAAAAACTTTCCGATCCAATGGGAGTGGTGAATACACATCTCATAACCACAAGCAATTTCTCCTAAATCATGGTATAACACACCAACTAAGCTGCCCCTACACACCAGAACAAAATGGGTTAGCTAAAAGAAAACACAGACACTTACTAGATACAACTCGCACACTCCTACATGCAGCAAATCTCTCTTTACACTTATGGGTTGAAGCTCTACTTACCTCAAATTATCTTACCAATCGCCTACCTACCAAAGCCTGCAAGCTTCAAATCCCTTCTCAGCTACTTCATGGTCATCCACCTACATATACCCATCTTAAAACATTCGATTGCTTATGCTTTCCTTGGCATAAACATCTAACCACCAACAAACTCACCCCCCACTCTCAAGAGTGTATCTTTCTTGGCTACTCAACATCCCACAAAGGATATCACTAATTTAACCAACAAACTCAAAAAATTCACATTTCAAACATTTCCCTATACATGTACATCCTCCAACAAATCTGCTCCACCAACTTCCACACCACAATCACCACTAATTCTCATTCCAACCTCCACTATTACCTCTACATGACCTCCACCAAACAGTCAAGCTACTACTTCAGACAATACATCACAAATCTCTTCCCATACATCCTTAATACATTCTCCAATCTCCAACCCAGAACCAGCACATCCAGAAATTATCCCTCCAGAACTTCCCTCTACTCTCCACTCTCATCCTTCTATTCATTCCATGCAAACAAGACTCAAAATAGGAAATCTCAAACCCAAACAAATTTTCAATCTTTTGGCTACATCACAAGAAAATGTCACTCCTACATGTTACTCTCAGGAAGTCAAACATCAACCCTAGCGTTCTGCCATGTCCACTAAATTTTTATCACTTCAAAATCAGGGTACATGGTCTCTAGTTTCGGCTCCACCAAATCAATCCATACTTGGTTGTCGTTGGACCTATAGAATTAAACTTAAAACAGATGAAAAATTGATCGCTTCAAAGTTTGTTTAGTTGCTTAAGGCTTCAATCAAGAGTATGGAATAGACTATAAAGAAACCTTTAGCCCAGTTGCAAAGATGCATACCATTCGCATTCTGCTCACCATAGCCCTGCACAGAAACTGGACTGCTCTTCAACTAGATGTCTCCAACACATTTTTTCATGGAGAACTCAAAAAGGATGTGTATATGAAGCAACCACCAGGGTTTATAGATGCACAACTTCCCAATCATGTCTGTAAGCTACATAAAGCCATATATGGTCTTAAACAGGTTCCAAGACAATGGTTTACTAAATTCACTTCATTTCTTCTCAACTTTGGCTTCAATTTCAGCAAATCTAATCCCTCTTTACTTATCGTTTCAAATATAAACATTCAGATGTATTTACTAATGTATGTGGATGACCTTCTAATCACCGGAAATCATCAACCAACAATCCAACAGCTCATCTCCAAGCTCCAAACAGTCTTCTCACTCAAAGAACTTAATCCAGTTTCTCTATTTCTGGGAATTCAGGTTTGTCACACTCCACAAGGCTACTTCTTAAATCAAACACAGTATGCCCGTGACCTGCTCAACTCATCTGGCTTCGCAACATGCAAGCCAGCTCTCACACCAATATCCCTCAAACCATCTCAATGCCAGCAAGCTGATCATCCATTCAGCGATCCAACTCTATACCATCAGCTAGCAGGCTTCTTACAGTATCTCATCATTACAAGACCGGACATTATGTTTTCCACAAATCAAATATGCCAACATATGCACAATCCAACAAATCAACACTATCAATCTCTCAAGAGGCCTACTCCGGCACAATTCAATACGGTCTTTCCATTGTCTCTAGTGATCTTTAACTCCGCATATATTCTGACGTGGACTGGGCGGCTGATACATCCGATAGAAAATCTACCACTGGATTCTGCACCTTTCTAGGTAACAACCTAATCTCTTGGAGCATCAAAAAGCAGGTCACTGTAGCAAAATCATCCACTGAAGTAGAATACCTAGCTCTAGCCTCCGCAACATCAGATGTCATTTGACTTCGACGTCTGCTAGTGGAATTCTAAGTCTCGCAGACAATTGCAACCAATCTCTACTATGACAATACATCAGCAATGTCACTTGCACATAATCCGGTCTTCCATGCCATGACTAAACACATATAAATTGACTATCATTTTATAAGTGAACATATCAAGTTAAATGAAATTGCAATGCTTCATATCAACTCAGTAGATCAGCCAGCCGACATACTTACCAAACCTCTGTCCACCCAGAAATCTCCAACCAACTTGTCTCCTACACTTCTATATATCTCTCAAAGGATTGTAACTAAACTAATATATGAAAATACGTTTACTGTTACAAAAATCCCTTCATCTCTTTGCTTCTCATTTATGTGATTTATCCACTTCACTATCTATGCATTTCTACACTTGTTCACCATAAAGTGTCTGCAGTTGATAAAAGAGAACTTTTAGCTAGCGCACTTCTTTTCTATCCCATCTTTTGCAAGACAATGCAGCTAATTATTCTCAGAAAACTTCTTTGGAAAGAAATGAGTTTCTACCAATGCAGCAAATTGCTTTGTCATGGCAATTATATGGGCTCATACTGTGTTATCCTTTTTGAAATCTTGTGGTTCATATCTCAAGCTTCATATGGTATCTAAATGCCCATGCTAAAATAACAATTTATAACTTTCATATTTAGATATATTGAACGGTTTTCCCAACCAAAAATCAACAAGAATCAGAACTTGCATGATAAGACATTCAACAATCATCCATCCCCCATGCACCTGATGTATCATATTAAAGCTTGTGGATTCCATATGTATGCCGTGGACCCAATGCCAAAATTTTTGGTGTAAGAAGCATGAATCTTACCATATGAAATGGCTATGAAATACACAAATATTCTGGCATCAAAATCCCCCAAAACTATACTGATCAACACAAGTTCAACAAAGCACCGCCATTCGTAGGCGGCAGCATGAACTACTGGCTCTGGATCTATGTCCAGTCTATCTCATGATGTTTAAAAACATGTCACGACATACTAAGAATCATCTGATTGCTTGTAGTCAGAAAAAAAAGGTTTAGAAAATAGTGTATTCATTTTCACTCATTTGAGCGTGAAAATGAAATCATCAATTTTGTGAGAACTTTGGAAAATTTGTGATGTTCGAAATAATCATTTATTTCTAGCTACTTCCAACCAAATAAGGGATTTGAGAAACTTTTTCATTTTTCAAAACATTTTTTCGAACTTCATGAAACCAAATGAACCATTAAGGTGTGCTATAAAGCTTCTGAGATTTCTTACCATGCCGTCTTATTTGTTATATTGTTAACCATGAAGAGAATTGTAACAGTAATGTAACCTGTAACCACAAGCGGGAGAAAAAAAAGACACTATTTGAATTAGTGAGAAGTTAAATTGCAAAACCATCAATTTTAGCAAGCCACAAAAACATGAAATAACTGCCCCAACCAAAAAAACACAATATATCAGATCAAAAAAAAAATTGTATTAACATAACGAGTAATTTCACAAACACCTAATGTACATACTTTATTTCCACACAACAGAACAATAGCCATAACAAGGAACAGTAGAAATCGGAAATTACGCCAAAAATTGAAGTCATATATGAAGTATAAATATGATGGGGAAAGGGACAAAATCAGCTCAACTCACATTCTTGTGGCAAAAGTCCCTTCTCGTGTACCACCCCTCCTGCCAAAATAAGACGATAAAGATCTCACCTTTCGTTTCAATGACAATATTTCAAATCCAGAAACAAGAATATGAAAGAAGATGAGCACGCACCCCAGTTCTGCAGTCTGCGTTTCTTCAGATTCTTCCATCTTGTGGCGGAAACTTCATAAATCTGGAGAACCAATCGGCATAAGTTTTAAAATACATCCATCAACCAAATAGATGAGAAATAGGAAAAACATACATGGTGAAGAAGCTCGGATTGTTCAGCTTCTGTTATGAAATTGGGAATATAGATTAGCGTTGGCAGCGAGCCCACGACGTAGTCCTCAACTGGACTATATCCCTGTTCCATGCTTTCCCAAGCCGGCTATTAGTGTTCACCCAAAGGGGTTTTAAATTTGCTAAAAATTTCTTGTTCTATTTGTCTTAATTGGTGAAGGTTCATATTCGATCCTGGAATGCTAAAAATTTGATTTGGCTATTGATTCCGGCTGTTCAGGTAGCAGGAATCAGTCGTGTTGGAACAAATGTTAACCCTAAGGGGTTGTTTGGCAACAAGTGGGATTTAACTCTAGTGGGATTTAATAAATCCTGTAAATCCGGATTTAATAAATCCAAAATGTGTTAAATCCTAAAAACTGTTTGATATGTCAAATATTAAATCCTGTTAAATTCTGAGAAACTGTTTGGTAACATATATCCGGATTTATGACGGTTAGGAATTTAAATTTAAAGCAGAAATTTATAAAATCAAGATCATCAAGATCATTGCATAAAACATAATAAAATTAACATGAGTTCATACATTTGTGTTTTAAACTTAAGTTACTTATTAATTTTAATTTTAATTAAGACTAATAAATTATAATTATGAATACTATAATTAGGATATTATTTTCATTAATATTTTATTAATAACTAATTATTTAATTAAATTTATACCACTAATCATTTAATTAAGTAGTTAATAGTTATATTTTAAATTAAATCTATTAAGCAATTAAATTAATGTCTAATTAAGAAATTCATAATTAATCTAATCCTCGTCTGCGGGCTGGCTTTCCTCTTCGGTTTCTCTATTGTCGTTCGCATGAGGTAAAGCTTAGCTCTTCGTCTTCGCTGGTTCGCGTGGGGTGGAGCTTCGAACGATTCGCTCGTCCGACGTTGTTTCTGTCCGATCGGAAGTCGCGTCGGGAGCTCGCCGCGAAGGTAACGATATTTCTCCCCTTACCGCTTGTTCCGTCGCTTCTTTGGCTCCTTCGTGACTCTTCACTCCTTCGACGACTTTCCCTTCCTGTCGGATCGGAAGTTACGACATTTTGATCGGAAGCAACAACGGGAGCTCGCTGGCTGTGAAGGTAACTTTCTCCCTTTCGCGCTCTTCTTCGGCTAAATCCCGTTAAATCCACCGAACCGAGGGTTTTAGTAAATCCGGGATTTAAGCCGTAAATCCGTAAATCCGGGATTTACGGAATCCCGGGATTTAACGCGTGCACAAAAACCGTTTGGCTGGATTTAGCGTAAATCCGACTTAAATCCCGCTGTAAATCAGATACCAAACAGCCCCTAAGCCCTAATTCATATTGGACTCTCTTTATCTCTCTCTTTTCTCTCTCTCTCTCAAACTCCCACAATACAAACCATTTCATCATTGTCAATGCCTTCGCCATATGTATGATGATGATGAGTGAATTATCAAAATTTTGGCAGTTAGTGATTAATGTGAGACTCGGATGTGGGACATTAATGTTGAGGGAGAAATTATTACGCGTGGATACCGAACGTATAAGCTACGATGGATTAAGTATTATTATGTATTACTGTGTATTATTGTGTATTTAGCTGTGTATTAGCTAGTACGCAGCAATACACACTAATATACAATAATATATTGTTGTGTATTGGTGTCTATTAAGTGTTTATTGCTGTGTACTAGCTAATACACAGCAATATATATTTAAATACATAGTAATATATAGTAATGCACTAGTACACGCGCCATATTTTTATTAAAGTCCGGGCATAGCTCTACTTCCAGTATCTGCATGTAATAATTTCTCATGTGGAGGGGGCTCCCATCCACGACTCATGATTCCAAACTCACCCTTTTTGCTCTCCTTTTTTTCAAGCCTCGCATGATTTATACCTCTCTCTCCCTCTCTCTTCATATCTTCATCTAAGAAATTATTTCAACTTAAATCAAAATTGATCGAATCTCTGGATAATCTAATTTATATTGAATCCAATTTAAAGAGTCATAAGATTGATAGTGTTTGAGTTAATAAGCAATTTTGAATAGACCAAAGTGGATTTGATCCAAAATGAACTCAATGTTGATTTGATGACATCTTTCAAGTAAAGAGTATATAAATTGCATTTCATACTAATATCTTTATTTCACTTAGAGTTAGCTAATATTTATGTTAGACTATCTAAAAATAAAAATCAATAAATAATAATCAATATAAAATGTTAATATGAAGTTGGAATTGGTATATATCTAATATTCAAAATAATAGATCTATATGAAATTTAGAAAGTTTGGTTTAAAAAAGTTTGATAACGATTATTGCATACTAGTAGTTGAGTTGATAGATGTGGACCTCCGAAAAGACATAACAACACCGCCTACTGATGAGGCGTACTACGAAACAATAGTAGTCTTGAATCCTAAACCTAATGGGTTTAGTGTTCTACGTAACACTAACACCCGTGTCCTAGCTAATGCAATGCAAAATCTGGACTTACCCCGGCCTGGAAGGGGGAGCCAGCTAACCACCTAATCGCTTTAAAACCATGCTGTCCAGTCATTTATGAAAGATAGGTGGGTAGGTTTAAGTTTATTGGAAGCGGGGCCGACATCTAGAGGATTTCCTAATTGGCCCCAGACTGATGTTGGGTGAATGCTCCTATAGCTAATGCAATTAAAATTTTAATTTGGTTAGTTTCTAATGCAATGCATGCTAGTTAAAGTCTCCAAATCAAGTATGCATGGAATTTTAAAAGGCTTATAAAAATAATTTTTAGAATTAGACTGGGCTTCCCCAGGTCCGGCACCTCATCCTCATAGGTCAGATTATCTGGACTCTACCCGCAGGCGGGGAAGTGTCTTATAGAAGGAGAGAAGAAATGCATTAATATGCATGCGACCTCGGACGATTCCGGCAATTCCCTAGGTCGTTAAGTTTCTAAATTGCTTAAACCTTAAAATTTTAAATATTAGTTGCGAGTAGAAAAAGTTTTAGTCCTTAGAGAGCCTAATGGAATCCAGGCTAAAATAAAATCGACATGCAAAACGTCAAGAAACTAGGAAAAGTAAACAACCATAGAGGCACACAATCATAAACAAGACACATCAAAATTATCCAAACAAATTAATAAATATCCATAGGCCAACTGCCCTTAATTACAACCCAGGGTCTGCAAAAAATTAAAGTGGCCGGGCACCACTGCCAACAACCCGGATTTCTAATCCTAAAACAGACGCAAGTTATTTTGAGTGGGATACTCTTGCTCTTCATCTCCTTGATCTTCTCTTTCTTGGACTCCTCGGATCTCAGCTTCGTTGGACTCCTTGGATCTCAGCTTCCTTGGATTCTTCAAGTAGTAGAATGATCCAAATTTGGATTTCTAAATAGAAAAGGACCATCCTTATATTGGGTATCCTTTCCTCTTTGGAATCTAACCTTTGGATCCTAGTATTCCCACTCAAAATAAACTTTCACAACTCAATACCAATATTACAAATGATTACATTAATGGAAAGCAGTAAATTCTAGACTCTCCTGCAAGGTTATCCTAATAAAAATCATCCCAAATAGTTTAATATATCACAAGCAATTATAGGAAAAATAAAGATACGCAATCACAGCCATACTTGGTCATGCTCTTAATCATTTTGAGGGCTAAGAGAGCTCTGGAGCACCTGTAGCAATTTATAATAATTTTTAATTAGCCCTCATTTATTTAGGGGGGCTGAGCAATCTCTGAAATATCTGCATGAAACATCATTAGTATTTAAATCATGAATTTTACCCCCCCCCCTTTTTATTTAGCATTGCATGAGCATGATCACATGTAGAAGACATCGTTAGTATCAATATCGATCATAACCTATGGGTAGTCTATCGTGCAATCACATTAATCCCAGAGTGCAGTAAAAGTAAGCAAACACATCAATAGTTCAATCACCACATGCAATGAAATCCGGGAAAGCTCGGCACACAGCAGAAAAAGTAAACACCGGCCTAACCTAAGTCTAGAAGTGGTGCCCTAGCAAACAATTCTATAGTGTGTGTAGAAGCATGTGTGGCTGAGGTAGATCCTAAGCTGGGTAGTTAGTTACAATTGCCTACTATTCAGGTTTATTGCAGATCTGAAGAGGGAGTTTTAATTAAAGTATAGATATTAGTGAATTAGGATTCATTTTAGTTGATTTGATGTGTAGGTCAGTTTTAATGCTTAGGGTGACAATATTTAAAGTTTAAATTGCATTAGTGAGTTTTAGGGGGTTCGGGGTCCACCAATACACTGGGCAAAAGGGGGGGGGGTCCAAAATTGACTTTTTGATTAAAGGAGATTTATGAACAGCTAATATTTTTATAAAATAGTAGGCTTTAATCTGATCAGTTAGACAGTTAGCATACCCAATTTGGATTCTTCTATCCAAAGTTATGAATTTCTGAAATTTTGGTCTTGTTTTGAACTAAGTTTGACCGGATTGTTGACTTTTTTATTTAAGTTGATTTCTAGAATCTTAATATTTTTAATAAATACTAGACCATAATGTGAGTTGAATGCCTTTGAGTTTGCTGGATTTGGTGTTTCCTACGCAAAGTTATGAATTTTAGAAGTTTCGGGCTCCAAACTATAGGCTATGGTTGACCGAAAAGTTGACTTTTCATTTTAGGCTGTTTTCTTGACATCTAATATTTTTAATAAATACTAGACCTTAATTAGAGTTGAATGCATTTTAGTTTGCCCATTTTGGAGTTTTCTGTAATTAGTTATGATTTTTAGAAGTTGGGGCAATTAAATGAATTATCGAAATTACCTAATTAGGGGTACTTTGGGGGTTTTGGCCCAAATCAGTTCCAAACTGATTGGAATCACCCCCAAAGGTCAGAAATGACCTAAGAAGGTGTTCCCAAGTGTTTGGGGAAAATTTTAGATTTTTAATAATTTTTAATGATTTAATTAAGGCAAAAAGGTGATTTTTAAAAAAGGTTGAATTAAAGTCCAGATTAAGGCTCAATTAAGGGGCCCTAATTATCTAAGGTTGGGAACTGAATTCTGAAGAGTTTGAGGTATTATGGGTTTTTTATGATTTAAAATGGATTTATTAGATTTTTCTGAAGTTTCTAAGGCTTAATTAACGGGTAAATCAGGGTTTACTATATAAGTGTTTTAATGAGTCCAAAAAATTCATAGAAAATTCTAGAGGGTTCCAGATGTCACTAAATGTTAATGTTTAAAGTTTCACAGCAATCAGGGATCTATCCTAGTTCCTAGAAATATTCTAAGTTCGCTAGACGGTCCTTAATTGTTGTCCTTAAGGTGTCACTACGTTATATAGGAATAAAATAAAGTAACTAACCCTTAGGCACAACATAGAGGGTAAATACAGTAAATATAAACGCACCAATCAAGTCCTTAGATCTAGGAGAGCCTAGGCTATGTGCTTGTGCAACCTACACATGCAAGGACTACGAAAATACTAAGTAAAGAAGCCTAATGAAGTGATTAGTGAATGATTGGGACACAATCATTCACTAATCCTTCTCCCACATGAATGCTACTCACATATAGATCCTATGTTTAAAATTTCATAAAAGGTGGACCTCCCAAAATTAAAGGATTTAAATAATGTTTAAGATTAAAATAATTTTAAAATACCTAAATATTATAAATATATAATAATATGGGTTTAAAAATAAGATAATAGAAATTAGTTCAATTCATAGGCATGGGAGGCCTACCAGCCACCAAGGGGTTTTAAAATAATTTTTATTTTAAAATAATTAATTATATTAATTAAATAATATTTAAATAATTAAATAGAAAAGTAATACAGAAAATACCTAGAGAAGATAGAATCAGACACAAAAAGTATTTTTTAATTAAAATTCACATTTTTCTGAAAAGAACGAGGTATTATACGTCGAAATCCAATTTAAAATGAGAAAGTTATGAATTTTCTAAGTTTAAAGTAATTAAAAGTAATTTTAAAATAATTTAAAATAATTAATAATTAAAAATAATTATTAAATTAAATTAGGAATTAAAAGTTTCTGAAATTTTAAAATAATTTGAGATATAATAATAAATTTTAATTAAAAAAAGATTTTAAAATTTTTAATTAATTAAATAATTAATTAGTAAAAAAAATTAAGACAAAAAAAATTATAAATTAATAAATAAAATATAGAAAATAGGATTTCAATTTTAAAAGAAAAATAATAATAAAATAATTATTATTATGAATTAAGAAAATATTTAAATTAATTATTAATTAATTAGAAATTTAAATAATTTAAATAATATTAAAAATAATTTAAAACATAATAATAATAATAATATTATTATTATCATAATAATATTGACATAAAATTACTATTATTAATATAATAATAATAATAATATAATAATAATATTATTATTAACAAAATTATATTATTATAAACATAATAACAATATTAATATAAAAATAATAATATTATAAACATAATAATAATATTATTAATATAATAATAATATTAATATGATAATAATAATATTAATCATAGTGATATTATTATTAATATAATATTAATATTAATATAATAATAATAATATTATTATTATTATTATTAATATAATAGTGATATTATCAAAATAAAAAAAATAAAATAAAAAAATACTAATATGATAATATATTATTATCATAATAGTATCATTATTAAAATAATAATAATGTTAATATCATCATAATAATAATATTATTAAAATAATAATATTATAATAATGTGGATATTAATATAATAATATTATTATGAAAATAATAATAATATTAATATTAACATAACGATATTATTATTAAAATAATAATATTATTATTAATAAGAATATTTATATTAATATAATAATATTATTATTAAAATAACAATATTATAATAATATAAATATTAATATAATAATATTATTATGAAAATAATAATAATAATAATATTATTATTATTATTAACATAATAATAATATTATTAAAATAATAATATAATTAAAATGACAATTTTTATATTATCATAATAGTATTATTATTAAAATAATAATATTACTATCCAAATAATAATAATAATAATAATAATAATAATAATAATAAGCATTTAAATCGATAATAAAAATAATAATAATAATTAGAAATAATTTTAAAAAAAATTTTAAAATCTGGGCCACGTGGCGGCCTCCGATTGGCCGCGCTAACTGCGGCCAATCATTGGCAATGATTGCGCCGCTACGCAATCATTGCCAATGATTGGCGCGGCGGGGCCTGCCTCAATTAAAACCTCGGCGCGGAACAACAGCCGTAGGATCAGCCGCGGTTAAGATTAACGACTCAGATTGAGCCAGACCGGGGGAAGACCACGGGATCTAAATACACGCCTGCTCGAATCCACGGTCCAACAGGATCTTGACCATTGATCTTTAGATCAATGGTCCTAATCTCCCCTAGCTGTAGCGGAACTCAACCCAAGCCCTAGAACAATAATTTGGTTCGTTCATGCGATCCACATGATGAAACGCTACGAAATTTGAAACCTAGCTATTAGAGATGAAGAGCATTCGTGTGGGACCAATTTCTCGGTCTGAAACGCGCTTTTTAGAAAGCTATTTAACCCTAAGTGATCTACGCTAGGGTTTGAGTTTTCACCTTGGTTTAGGGATGGATTTGGATGTATAAGGGCTTGTTGGGCTTGTAGACTGTCCACGCTCCTATTTGTAGAAGAAATCGCAGTCTAAAACGTTCTAGATCGACGGGAAATCGCCTCGGGACGTTTGTGGCCTCGCCTCGTCGGAGATCTCGCCGCCGGCGAACGTTTAGCGGCGAGTTTGGCTCGGAAAGAGTGGAAGGGATCCTAGGGAGCTCACACACGAAATCTCTCGGGTTGGAGGAGCTTGGGGAGAGAGCAAACGTCAAAAGTCCCTTAAGGAGCCCTAATTTTTGCTATTTAAAGTCCCTTACTCTATATCCGACGGCTAGGATCATATCTAGATCTTAATAGGAGGGAAACCCATGTGCTTGGCCGTGGTTTTGAGTCTTAGAACATTAGAAAAGTGTTTAAGGCTTTAAATGGGTTTTAAATGGGTCAAATTGACCCATTAATGACTTGGGTTGACCAAGTCAAGGGTTGACTTGGTCAACCTAGTCAATTGAGTCAATGGGGAGAGGGATTCAAGAAAATTAAGGTCAACAATAGATAAAAAGAAGTTGATATCTTAGCATTGAACAATGATACATACATATCACATAAATGAAAAGAAACAAATAAGCAAGATTTTTTATGTAAAAAATTTATAAGATTTAGTCTAGTCAAAAGTTTCTCATTAGTAAGGAAGTTACAATTGGTCATTTTTGGCTAAAACTTTAGAAGGTTTTAACACCATGCAATGATTTAGAACATGGAAAAGTTCTTCATTATAAATTTGGGTCATGATATCCTTAATAAATTTTTTATCATGATGGGCATTACAGCTCTTAAATATACTTTTAGATTAATGCAATAGAAATTATAATCATCTCAAAGTAGATACATGAACTTTAAAGATCATCTTGATCAATTTTTGCTCAGGACATCATGATATAATTTTTTTTCAAAAAGGAATGAGATTGGGCTCAATGGTAATGATAAAACTCAATTTTAACTTAGAAAATCAGATTTATTCAAGAGAGCCGATCATCAAAACAATATTTTTACATCAATATATTTCACTTATTGATGTGAGATCAGACACGATAACAAGTCCACCTTAAGAAAGAAACAAAACTCAAATACGATTTAAGCTTTACTTGGGACATCATTTTTATTATTTCTTAAAGCAATTTTTTAGTATTAAAATTAAAATTTTTATACTAAAAAATTAATTTAAGAAACAGTAAAAGGTCTCAAATGAAAATCTTAACTGTTTCTTCCAGTTTTTTTGTAAAAAAATTTTAATTCAAAAAAAATATATTAAGCATTAAAAAAAGCTGTCTGTCTCAAAGAAGCCTAAATCTGCACCAGTTCAGTCGGGAGCTCCTCCACAAGGCCATCAAACTGCACACCTGCTGTATCCTCGAGCAGCCAATTCTCCAAGAAATTCAGGCAAGAACTCCGTCCATCCACCGCTGGCGGCTTCTCAGGCCAAGTAAGTTTCTCCGGCAAACCCGGGGATTCAAGACCGACATAATTGATGAAGTTGCCATGATCGTTGCTGTTATAACTGAAACTGCAGCTTTTATTGGTTTCTGGTTTTGATGATGAATGAATCCAGCCTTGGAGGAGTCTTGAGATGTTGTCGGCGCTGGAAGCGTAGGACAAAGAGGAGTCGAAGACTGTGAGGTTTTGGTTTGATGTGCGGTTTTCAATGGTTATTACGGGACTATGGAAGAAGGAAGCATGGCCATTAGGTAAGCTCAGCTCGCCGGAATTGATGGCAGCGCCACCGTTGTTGTGTCTGAATGAATCATGGATTTTTTTGAGCTTCTTTTTGAGGTGGGTGTTCCAGTAGTTTTTTATGTCGTTGTCTGTTCTCTCAGGAAGGTAGGAGGCTATTGTTGCCCACCTGGACGTTTATACAAACAGTTATTACACGATAGTTTGATATAGTTTTGTGTTAAAAATAGACATAAGAGGATGAAAGTTTTTTTTTTTTTCATAGACATTTAGGTCAATTAAGATAAATTCATGTACACATCACATACGTAAGACTCGAACTCAAAAACTCTTGAATGATAGCTAAAGCTTCCAACCAACATGTTAGAATTTTTGTGATCCAACTTAATTTTTTGTATTTTCTATTAGCTTTATATATGTGTACTTTCTTTAGACATTTCTTGTATGGCCTTTTGCTTATTACATTTAGTTGTGTCTCTATATAGGCATAATGGCTATAATATTGGGTTACACCCAATTGAAAGGAATGGAAGAAAATTCCGCCTCTCACATTCAAGAAGAGCTCTCCTCCTCAAGAAATCCTAGCAAATTAGTATCAGAGCTGGGGGAGGTGGAGGAAGGTTCTTGTCCAAAGAAAGAAAGAAGGAAGCATGCGAGCAAAGCCTAGTGGATGCACAGCTTCACGCGGGAGTAAGGAGGCGGGCTTAGCCCGCTGGACGCTGGGACACACAGATGGACCGCACGGTAGCAAGTGGAGGCACACGGGCGGACTCATGCAAGCGAGGCGGATGCGTACGAGGACTCGCTGTTACAGGCTATAGCCTGGAAGCAGGCTTCTTGTGTGGATTGCAATCGCGGGAGACGACCTGGAGGCTCATCGGTGCGGGTGTTGCAGGTCGGGGAGGAGGCAAGCACGTGTAGGAGTTACACGCGATCTCAGGGTCGCACGCGAGTCGGAAGAGGATTGCCGGACTTGTGCGGGATCAGAGCAAGAACGATTTTCGTTTGCATGAGGTGGACCTCGGCAGACTGGTGTCGTTCGCGTAGAAGAAGCAGCCGGGATTAGCGGGTTGCTCGCGTGGAACAGAGCTTGTGCGGTGCCGCGATTGAGAGCAGGGATTGGCTCGGAAGGTGCGACAGATGTAAGGGTGGAACTGTTCATTTCCTGGGGCCGCAGGTGGAAGTCGAGTTCGTGCGGTCGTGTGAGGCCAGATTCATCCACGGGATCGAGAGAAGTGGAGGATTGAAAGGGAAGACAGCTTCTAGTCGGAGGTGCAGGCTCGTTCGCAGAAGACCGACAGGAAGCGGGGAAAGTATTTCTTGTTCTTCTTCTTCTTCGAGAAAGAAAATCATAAATCAGAGCTTGAGTTTTTTCTTCAAGATCATATCGATTCAAAGGTTCGAAATCGACAAATTTATCGGTGAAAAGGACTTCAGTCTATGGAGGATCAAGATGAAATCGCTGCTGATGCATCAAGGGGTTTCAGATGCTATATCAGCCAAAGGTCTTGCAGTAGTAATAGACATGGTGAAGGCGGAGAGAGATGCAGCTAAAAGCTCACAGCACCATCCTTCTATCACTTGGAGATGAAGCGTTAAGGGAGGTTGCGGAGGAAGAGTCTGCCATAGAGGTTTGGCAAAAGCTTGAATCACTGTATTTGAAGAGATCTTTAACAAACAGATTATTCTTGAAGAAACAACTATACACTCTTCAAATGGAAGATTCAAAAGATTTGAGGAAGTATATAGGCTGCTTTAACAATATCATTCTTGATCTCAAGAATGTGGATGTTAGAATCGATGAAGAAGATCAGGGCATCATCTTGCTTAGCTCATTGCCAAAAGCTCATGAACACATCGTTGATACAATGCTGTATGGGAAGCAGACTTTGATGATGACTGAGGTAAAGTCAATATTGATGTCAAAGGAGATTCAAATATTAAGGAGGAGAAGAATGGTGACATGTATATTAATGGTTATGGGCAGATCTGAAGTTCGAAAGGAGAAAATCAACAAGAAGTGTTATCTTTGCTAGAAAGAGGGGCATTTCAAGAGAATTGCCTGAATAGAGAGAAATGACAACGAGCTGAACTCAAAGAAGACGCTAACTTGATAGTGGCAGCATATTCGGGAGAAGAATGGATTGATCAGAGGTTCTGTGAGGGTCAATTGGAAGAAGTTGGATGAATGTGGAGATTGCTATGGTTTTTGTGATCCAACTTAATTTTGTTTTTGTATTTTCTATTAGCTTTATATAGGTCTATTTTCTTTAGACATTTTTTGTGTTGCCTTGTATAGCCTTTTACTTAGTCCTTTTATTTGTGTCTATATATAGACATAATGGTTGTAATATTGGGTTACCCCCAATTGAAAGAAATATAAGAAAATTCTGCTTCTCACATTCAAGAAGAGCTTTCCTCAAGAAATTCCAACACAACAGATCAAAATGAGCTGCATGAGTGAGGATGAAAGTTCACAAGATGAAAGAAATTTGTTTAAAATTATTGGAGATTTAACTTTATAGAGAGATAAAAGATTTTTTAATAATAATGTGCGATAAATTATAAAATATGCTATTAAAATACAATTAGCTATTTTAACTAATAGATCATGCATACTTTTACAATAGATGCATCTTCATAAATATTTTTCCTTAAGAGAAAATTTAATTTTGAACAAATACCTTTTTATCATTTTTTATCCTATTAAGCATTTATGGTCATAACCTAAAAAAAATGGCATCAAGAATATCTTATTGATATTTTATAACTGGATAAAGAGTTAGAAAAATAATGTTTCTTCTTGTAAAAAAACTGAACACGTCCTTATTATATATTTGACATATAATGTATAAGAAAATTATGATATAAAAAATATTTAGTTCTATAGATAAAAAATAGAGGATTTATATTCATGTATACCATTCAATTCTTATTTATTCATATTGCTAACTGATAAATATTTAGGATCTATTTGAGACAGTTTTTTTTATTATTTTACTTTTAAGTAGCAACCATTATTTACTATTTTTTTATTATTTTCTCACAACTTTTCTGAAATTTTTTTGATGAAAAGCTATTTTTTACAACTAAAGTGGTTAAGTTACTTTCCTCATAACAAATTCACAATCAACTTTATAAAAAATTGTAGCCGTCCCAAACAGATCCTAATACTTAATTGTGAAGAATTAGAAAAGAAGAGTTCTACACTTTTACTATTCATGAACCTGTTGCCAATTAAAGCTTGAAGGTGGACGATGATTCCTTCTTCCAGTGGGGTGAATCTCCCACGTTTGATTCCCGGTCTTAGATAGTTAATCCACCTTAATCTGCAGCTCTTACTGCATCTCAACAAGCCTACAAAAGTTATCGATATGTTATCATGGAAGACTCATTCTGATTGAATGCTATAAATTTGAACTAACAGAAGCAGAAGTAATCTCAAATTAACGGAAAGAGTTCCTCTCCAACTAATGAGGAAAAGGGTTTAACGAGGTAAGCACATTTGTAAGGGAAAAAAAGGATTGTAAAAGAAGAGATTGATTTGAATACCTGTATTAATAGGTACAGATCTCCAATTTCCTGGACCATGTTGCTGAATGTAGGAGAAGAGAACTATGTCCTCCTCGGGAGTCCAAGGTCCTTTCTTGATGCCAGGATTATCACAGCAAGGAGACCTTCCCATGGCCACTTTAAGAAGCTCTCAGTTCGGATTCCAGATCTGTTTTTGCCCTCCTGTAAGTGTATTCTAACGAACAGAGTATGTGTGTGTGTGTGTATATATGTATATAAAGAGAGAGAGAGAGAGAGAGAGAGAGAGAGAGACTTGAATGTATTGAGCCTTTACACCTATCAACTACCTTGCTGACTCATTTGTTTTACAAGCCTATCGATCCTTCTTTATCACAAAGTCAGCGTGGCTTCTCTTTTGTTTCAGAGGGAGGTCACATGAATCAGTGGCGCTTTAGCCTAAAGGTTGATATAAAAATACAAAACATAGCCTTGACAAGGAGAGTTTTTTTTTTTCTTTTGGTGGATGGCACCCAACTTAGTTATTTACTTTTTAAGAAAAGTTGAGTGTAACGGTATAAATTTTATGCGAAAAGATGCATGATCCAATGGTTAGGAGAAAAAGTTATTTTTTTAAAGACTATTGATATGTCACCAAAAATAATCTTAATTGGACACGAATCTTGATGCAAATATGAATAAAAAATTTTCAAAATTAAATTTGGGATCGTCCAAGCTCCGATTTCAGTGGGCTTATAGTTAAATGAAACATCTCAAAGAAACGAACCCAACGACACCAAAATTGGCTCAATTTGAACCCAAATGGGTCCAAATTGAGGCCCGACGCATATTTGGAAGCTTCAGAATATTAATTGGATGATCAAATGATATATAAATGTGACATGCTTATAGGCGAACCGAGCAGCTCGACGAGATGAATCGAACAAGCCCAAGATCGGCGAATTTTGACATCATTAAGACACCCAAATGCTCGATAAATGTTTTATGACAAAGTAATCGCTACGAGCCGTCCGCTGGAACACTCCTAACTTACCCTTCTTCTTCTCCCTATTTGCTAGTCATGCCACTCCCAAAATAATTATAAATAGCTTCTCATTCTTCACATGAAAGGGGAGGAAGAAAAGGAGAAAACTTGGGGAGCTCGATTGCCGTTGACTATTGCCATATCTCTTCCAACTACTGATTATCGTCGGACTTCTGCCCATTCATGGTTGCCGCCAGATCTCTTTCCAACCACCAGCCATCACTGAATTTTTGTCCGTTTTCTAATTTTGCCAGAACTTTTCCTGAATGCTATCGACGCCATATCTCCTCCCAAATACCGTCACCCGTTGACGATCCCTCCGAGCAATGTCGCACGCGGACTACGATACCTATGACCTCCGCTATCCGCCAACTATGGTCTCTCCGACCAACATTTCTAGATGACGATCTCCCCAACTATCATCGCCCGTCTACGGTTCTTCCGACCACCGTCATCTGACTACGATTCTTCCGACCTCCATCGTCCGCCGACTATGGTTATTCGATTACTGCCTTATCAACCAAACAAACAAGGCCAATACTCTCTTGAGAGTAGTTGCTCCAACTATGTGATGTGTCTAAACAATATGTATTTGTTACATTGAGGTGATACCCTCCTCCAAGGCAATTTTTTCTTTGTAAACAACCACAAATACTAGTGGAATCATTTCAATTGGGGCAAACCCCGTGGTTTTCCCCTTTTCAGGATTTTCCGCGTAAAAATTTTAGTGTCGCTTGTGAATTATACACCACTCTCTTCTATGTGTTTGTGTGCTGGATTTTTGTATAAAGTTAGGACGCTAAACTCTATATTTCTCTACTATTGCGACTATTCCAGGATGCAACAACTATATATCATATACATTGTGATTTATCTCTCATCATTCTACAAAAATAGATTATATAGAATAGATTCAATTTTAGGATATTCACAATAATTTTTAAAATATTTATCAACTAAGCTAGCTGATATCTAACCACTCTTTTTATCCCGTGCTTTAAGAATTATTATACCATGAGTTCATTAATTTGGCCACTACAATGCATTTGATGTAGCATCGAGACAAAGACTAAGGATATGCAATTAATGTCACACATTAAGTCCATGTATTAAGTTTAGGGACGTTCATCATGTACAATTCTCCATATAAATCTATGGATGACTTATAATCTCTTTTAAAATTTTAATTAGAGAATCATTAAGAAGCTTAATTTAAGATCTCTTAATGAATATGTGGGTCATACCAGTCAAAGAAATAAAAAGTCTTTATAAATTACTTAATTTTAAGATTGTTGCGGACTCAAATATACGCGGCGATAGATTTTAATTTTCCGTCTCAACGTTGTACGTATATCCAGCACACAAACAGAATTGAGAAAGTAACACCAGAATTTTTACGTGGAAAACCCTGGAAAGGGAAAAAACCACGGGGCCACGCCCAGTTGAAATGATTCCACTAGAACTTGAGCAGATTACAGGGGACTGACTCGCTTTCAAGAGCGATCAGATTACAATGAGTATCCGTCACAAGGACAAGCTGAGTTCCGACGTCACTCGGAATGTCGAACAGAATTCTGGCGTCACTTTGAAAGAAACCCGGCGTCACTCGGGCGTCGGGTAGAATTCCGGCGTCGGGCAGAATTCCGACGCTGCTCCCGTGTAGGGCAGAGCTCCGGCGTCCCTCGGGCGCCTGGTGGTGCTTCGGTGGAGTTCCGGCGGTGTTCTGGCGGAGTTCCGGCGGTGTTTCGACGGAGTTCCGGCGGTGGTCGAGGAGGAGCTGTTCCCTCCTAGGCTTCTCTTCTTTTCTTCTTCTCTTCTTCTCTTCTTCTCTTCTTGGCTTGGGTCCCCTCTTAGGAGAAATGAGGGGCTATTTATAGTTTTTCTGGAGTGGCATAGCCCGTAAATATGTGAGGGATCAGGGGCAAATAGGGAGTGATCCGGATGAACGGCCGATATTAAATCCCTTGATCATGAACCGTTTATCAAGCATTTGAAGGTCTTAATGATGTCAGAATTCTACGATCTTGGGCTCGTTGGATTCGTCTCGTCGAGCCGCTCGATTCGACTATAAGCTCGTCAAAATCGGAGACCGTTTGGTAACTCAAATAGCTGTTTGATGCTTCCAACAGCGCTTCGGGTACTTGATTTGGACTCACTTGGGCTCGGATTGAGTCGAATTTGGTGTCGTTGGATTCGTATTTCCGAGACGCTCAGTTCGACTATAAGTTCGCTGAAATCGGAGTTTAAATGGTCTCCGAAATAATTTTTGAAGTTTCCAACTTGAGTTTTTCCTCGAGATTCGTGCCCGATCAAGATGATTTTTTGGCGATATATCAGTTGCCCCCCTATTTTTGGACGTCGAAGCTCCACGAGTCCAAAAATACTTGTTCCGGCTTTTCACTTTGGCAAAATTGCAAAAATTTGCGTTCCAAAAATTAAATGTTTGCTCGAACTTGATCATAGAGGCCCCGTTGAGCTCCGAAAGTGTCAAAATTGAGTCCGGAACGTCGAAAAACGTGTCCGGGGACCTCAAAAACGTCGAATTTGGACCGTCCGGGCCCAAAATCGGAGCCCGGGAACGGGTAGGCGGCCGAACCGGCCGAACCGGCCGGCCGCCGCCGCCGCCGCCGCCGGCGGCGCAGAAACGCGCCGGAGCCCCCTTGGCCCGCGCTGGGCCCGCCCGCGGCCCGCCCGCGGCCCGCCCGCGGCCCGCCCGGGGCCCGCCTGCGGCCCGCGCCTGGCCCGCCCTAGGCCCGCGCCTGGCCCGCGCCTGGCCCGCGCGGTCTGGCTGGCCGCGCCTCTTGGCCGCGCCTCTTGGCCGGCAGTTTTGGCCGGCGGTTAGGGAAACCGCCGGCCGGTTGTATTATTTTAATATTTTTTTTTTTTTTTAATTTGGGCCCGAAAAATTCCGAAAAAATCCCAAAAAATTCCGAAAAATTTGAAAAATTTCAGGGAATTTAATAGAATTTTGGAATCCTCCCCCCCTTAAGGAAAACTATAAATAGGACCCCTAAGGCTTAGTAGAAACTTGCCCCTTCTTCCCTTCTTCCTCTGGCTTCCTAGCTTTTGGCATTCTGAGGCTTTCCGCCATTTTTTAAGTAGGTGACTTTCCCTACTTGACTTGGCGCCCCTCTTTTTGTGCAGAAGTTAGTGGCTTTCTCCCTTTCTCCCCTCGTTCTTCCTCCCTTTTTCTTCCTACTTTGGAGGCTTTCCGCAGTCTTTCGTAGGTGACTTTCCCTACTTAGAACTGCGCCCCTCTTTAGTAAAGGGAGCAAAAATGGGTGACCCTGTCTCCTCTAAAATTCCTTCAGAAGATCGTCCTGCGCAACGGTCTGAAGTTCCAAAGAGGGTCCAGAAGGCGCCGAAGGCTGACGATGTGATTTCCACCGTCACTGAGGACTCCTTCATCTCATTTAGGAAAAAGTTTCATTTTCCTAATGATTTGGTGATGAAGGTGCCGGCCAGAACTGATCGTGCTTGCTTTCCTCCCCCTGGATATGTGACGGTGTATGAATTTAGCCTGCGAGCGGGACTACGATTTCCTCCTTCCTCCGAACTGATCGACATTCTGACGCTTTGTGGGGTATGCTTGTCTCAATTTTCCTACAGAGCAATGTCGATTGTGATGGGCCTGATCGTGCTTTTCAGAGACCGTGGAGTGGTACTTTCCTCAGAGTGCCTTTCCCGGATGGGGCGTCTCTTTAGCGATGCGCAGGGACGTGTTTCCTTCAGGTCCAAGTGGTTGGATATCCGCACCCGAGACCCCTCGAAAGGTTGGATCAGCAACTTCTTTTATGTGCAGAATGATTGGGGCCTTCAGGAGAAGTGGGGGAAGTTGAAAGAGCTACCTGTCCCTCTTCACATTGGAGCAGAAGATTTGCTGAGGATACTCAAACTCCCTGATCTGGATGCTCTACACTACGAGGTGCGTTACTTGAGTAGATATGTAGATGAGGAGTACTTGTTCAAGGTTGGGCTATCTACTCAAGCAGGGAGATCACATGCTCAAATGTTGAAGAAGTCTGCTAGAGTTCCAGAAGTGGTTCCCCAAAAGAACCACTCCAAGCGTCCAGGGAGCGAGGAAGGTTTGCAGGCATTGAGGAAGAAAAGGGCAGGTGAAGTTTTGACAGTTGTTAGCAGAGGTCCCCGAGCTTCTCCATCCAAGACATATATTCCAGAGGATGTGTTAAACCATCAGTGCATCGGCCGTCGACGGGCTGAGGAGTTGGTGAGTTCTCCTTCACTTCTTCTCCTTCTTTACATTTCTTAAGGAATATATTTCTGATATTTTTCTTGTCTCAGTATTCTGATTTCAAGCTTGAGATGACCAAGGCTCTGAACGATTGGAACAAAGAGTTTGTGAAGGTTAAATACCTTCAGGGAGAGTACAAGAAGAAATATGACAGTAAAGTGAAGGAGATGAAGGTGGTGGAGGATCAGCTCGAGGGGTGCAGAACTGAGTTGGCGAACAAGATCACTTCAGTCTCTTCTCAGAATGAACGAATGGATCGTCTGCATATAGAGTTGGTGGAGGCACAAGCGACGATCAAGCAGCAGGAAAAGGCTCAGCAAGTCCTTGAGGCTGAGAATGAGAGGCTTCAGAGTGTACTGTCTGAGAAGGAGGCCCAGCAGTTGCCATCAGCAGTTATTGAAGAGTTCAAGAAATCTTATGCTTTCAAGATCATCATTGAGGACCACATTCAGGAGGCCCGCAGTCATATTTATGACGTGGAGGTGAAGGCCTTGGAGGCAGAGTGCGCAGAGGATGGCTTTATCAGAGGCTTCATGAAGGGTGTTCGGACAGTACATCGCAAGACTGGAGCAGAGATTGAGGGACTGACTCCCAGCCAGGCTTCTAGTGATGCTTCTTCGGACTCTGGTGGTGAAGAGCTGGAGAGTGAGTTACAGCGAGCTTTTGCCTTGGAGGAGGACGAGGATGATGTTGAGATTCTATAGGATGTTTTGTATCACTTTGATTCCTTTCTAGTGATTGTATGTATGCTCGTTGTTGATGTTTCTATCTGGTGTACTTGATGTTCAGTGATATATAAAGATGTTGTTGATGTTCTTTTCTCACATGCAAATGAAATTTACTTAGTTTTATTTCAATTTGGACTTTAGTGAGCTCTCTTTTGACTTGAACAAATGTGAGGCATTCTTTTTCTTTAAAGATTTTGACCTATCCAGGGTTATTAGTGAAAGCATTTGCTCGATTTCCTTAACCTGTCCGGAAAAAGGTCAGATCAACTCCCTTTGGGATTGATCATCAAATGATTTTGATATTCAAGATATCCTCCTAGGATACTTGACCTATCCGAGGTTGTTAGTCAAAGCATTTGCTTGATGACATTAACCTGTGTGGAAGAGGTCGGATCAAATCCCCCTGGGATTGATCATTCAATGATTGAGATACAATATAGATTGTGTACTTCTCGAATCACAGAAAAAGAGCTTGGAGAGAAGAAACAATAGCACGACAAAGTGAATATCATATTGCTTTGTAATATGAGATAACAGTTCCCTAGAATAACTTAGGGATACAAGAAAGAAGTTCTTCTATAACCAACACATAAGGGATGTACGAAAAACTTTATAATACGACTACAGGAGAAGATAAAATATAAGACAAACATAACATATAGACTGATAGCAGTATCAACTCCTACTGGTAATATTTGCGAAGATTGCCCACGTTCCAAGTTCGAGGAAGCATTTTTCCGCCAGCATCCTTCAGTTTGAAGGTTCCAGGCTTGACCATAGCCGCTACCAAATAAGGACCCTCCCAGAGAGGGGAGAGCTTATTTCGCTGAGGGCCTTTTCCGGCGGCTTCAATGCTTCGTAGTACTAAGTCCCCAATAGTGATAGGGCGAGGTTTCACCCTTCGATTGTAGTGACGGGCAACTCTTTGGTGGTATGCCGCGGTTCTGAGTGAGGCTTCATCTCTTACTTCTGGGAGGAGATCCAAATTTGCTCTAAGCTTCTCCTCGTTAGTTTTGAAGTCGAAAGTCTGAACTCTGTGGCTAGGAACTCCGATATCAACCGGTATGACTGCTTCTGTACCAAAGCAAAGGTTATATGGGGTCTCCCCTGTAGGAGTTCTGGCGGTGGTCCGATAAGCCCAGAGGACATTGGGGAGTTCTTCGGCCCATTGCCCCCCAGCCTTCCCTAGGCGTGTCTTCAGCCCTTTCAGGATTGTTCGATTTGTGACCTCTGTTTGCCCATTAGTTTGAGGATGGGCAACAGCTGTGTGAATGAGCTGAATATGAAAATCCCTACAAAAAGATGTAAAGATTTTCCCAGTGAACTGTGTCCCGTTATCAGTGATAATTTTTGCGGGAATGCCAAAGCGACATATTATGTTTTTCCATAAAAATTGCTTGGCGTTTGCTTCAGTAATCTTTGCCAAAGGTTCTGCCTCCACCCATTTGGTGAAGTAATCTACAGCCAAAATAATGAATTTTCGCTGTCCAGTCGCTATGGGAAAAGGTCCCATGATATCAATCCCCCATTGGGCAAAAGGCCAGGGGCTTTGAAGGGATGCAAGCTCCAGAGCGGGTGTATGAGTGAGGTTAGAATGCAGTTGACAGTTTTCACACTTTCGTGTGAATTCAAGTGCATCCTGTTTCATTGTAGGCCAATAGAATCCCTGTCTCATGATCTTGTAAGCTAGCGTTCTTCCTCCCAGATGTTCCCCACATACTCCTGAATGAACTTCTCGAAGCGCGTAATCAGCTTCTGATGGTGGGAGACACTTGAGGTATGGCCCAATGAAGGAGCGCTTATACAACTCGTTGCTGATAATGGTGAAATTTGCAGCTCGTCTCCGAAGTCGTATTGCAGCTATAGGATCTTCGGGTAGTACCCCATCTTTCAGAAAAGATAAGATGGGTTCGATCCAAGACATCTCTCTTGGCTCGTTAATTGACTGTATGACCCATGGACCCTGAATGCTTGGAAAGTGGATTTCCTCGATACATCTTCTCTTGTAGATATCCCCCGTTGTTGATGTAGCAAGTTTAGAAAGAGCGTCTGCTCTTGCATTTTGTTCTCGGAGGATATGTATGATTTGATGTTCCCCTATACGGGCTAAGAGTAGCTTCACAATGCTACAATATTGAGCCAATTGTGGGTTGTGAATATCAAAATCCCCCTCCACCTGAGAGGCGACTAGTTGGGAATCAGTGTGGGCTATTAGGTTCTGGACTTCACAGTCGATGGCTAGTCTCAACCCAGCAATAAGGGCCTCGTATTCTGCTACGTTGTTGGTTGCTGGGAACTTGAGTCGAAGCCCGTACTCAAGAGTAACCTTCTGTGGAGAGATTAATAAAATTCCAGCCCCAGCCCCAGAACTCCCTGAAGCTCCATCGACGTACAACATCCAGAATGGAGAAGAAGGTGAAGCACTTGGTTGTACATTAGATGCTGGAACAGTGCACTCAACTACAAAATCTGCTAGTGCTTGAGATTTAATATCAGGTCTAGGCAAGTAGTGGATATCAAATTCTCCCAGTTCTACAGACCACTTGACAAGCCTGCCTGATGCTTCTGGCTTCTGCAGAATGCTTTTTAGCGGCAGATTCGTGTAAACTCCAATTGAGTGAGCTTGAAAGTAAGGGCGTAGTTTTCTGGCGGAGTAAACTAACGCCAATGCTGTCTTATCTGCCAAAGGATAACGTCCCTCTACTTCAGATAAAATCTTACTAACATAGTAGATAGGACGTTGTATAGCATTTTCTTCTCGGACCAGAACTGAACTAATGGCTTGGATAGATACAGCCATATACAAATACAATCTCTCTCCTGGTATTGGTTTAGAAAGTAGTGGCGGGGATGCCAAATACTTTCGCAACTGTTCGAAGGCTTCTTGACATTCATCTGTCCATTGAAACCCGGAGCTACGAGCACCTCTAAGTATCTTGAAGAAGGGCAGATATTTGTCTCCTGAACGTGCCAGGAAACGAGATAGTGCCGCAATTCTCCCATTCAGCCTTTGGACCTCCTTGATGTTCTTTGGCGGCACCATGTCCCTTAGTGCCTTGATCTTCTCTGGATTGGCTTCGATTCCTCTATGGGTTACCATAAACCCTAAAAACTTTCCAGAAGCGACTCCAAAAGCACACTTAGCGGGGTTGAGTCGCATATTGTAATGCCTTAACAAGTGGAAACATTGTTTCAGGTCAGAGATATGTTGGGTTTTTTCCAGACTTTTTACCAACATATCGTCTACGTACACCTCCATTGTACGTCCAATAAGGCTTTTGAAAACCTTATTCATGAGGCGCTGATAAGTTGCTCCAGCATTTTTGAGCCCGAAGGGCATCACCCGGTAGCAGTACAATCCTTTGTCTGTTTGAAAAGCTGTTGCTTCTTCATCAGCAGGATTCATCTTTATTTGATTGTAACCGGAGTATGCATCCATAAAGCTTAACATCTGATGACCGGAAGTGGTATCAACTAACTGGTCAATGCGAGGGAGCGGAAAACTATCTTTTGGGCAAGCTTTATTGAGATCAGTGTAATCTATACACATTCTCCAGGCTCCACTCCCCTTCCGTACCATGACGACATTTGCTAACCAAGTAGGATAGTGCACCTCTCGTATGAATCCGGCTTCTAAAAGTTTATCAACTTCTTGTTCAATTGCTTGCTGGCGGTCTGGTGCAAAGTTTCGCTTCTTCTGGATAATCGGTTTGCATGTTGGATTGACTTTGAGAGAGTGAACGATCACTTCGGGGTCAATTCCAGGCATATCTGCTGGACTCCATGCAAAAATATCCTGATTTTCTCGCAGAAAAGCTGTAAAGTTTTTCTTCTCATCATCTGAGAGAAGTGATCCAATTCGCACTGTCTTTGAAGGATGCTCTTCAGATATAGATACAGTAGTAAGGTCTTCCACAGGGGAAGCTCTCTGAGGAATATCTTCACTGCGCAGATCAAAGTCCTCGATGCTTAGGGTAACCGTTGGACGAGACTTGATCTGCCTAAGATAGCAGGTTTGTGCTATTTGCTGATCTCCGCATACTACACCGACTCCTGATGGGGTATGGAACTTCAGCTTGAGGTGAGGAATGGATGCGATGATCCCAAAAATTGACTGGAGCGGCCTCCCGAAGATGGCGTTATAAGCTGATTCTGACTTCACCACAATGAATTGGATGGAGTGTGTAGTCTGTCGAGGAAATTCTCCAAGGACTACCGGGAGACTGATTATTCCTTCTGCTTGTACAGGTCGATTATCAAATCCATATAAAGGACCTGCAGCAGGTTGAAGTTTTTCTCTTGAGAGACCCATGTTGAGAAAAGTGGAGTAGAATAGAACATCTACGGAGCTTCCGTTGTCCACAAGAATTCTTTTGACATTATAACACGGGTCACCAATGCCTGCGTTTATGACAAGCGGATCTTGATGGGGGGTCTTTACTCCTTCCAGGTCGGAATCATCGAACGTGATGGAATGATCGATACGAGCCTTTTTTGGAGTTGGGTTTTCTTCCATGGTCAAAAAGACTTGGTCGGATAGTAAGGGGCCTCCTGCAATTGTTTCAATTTCGCCCACCGTTACCCGGTTATTCGCTGGTTGTCTTTGTGATTGATTTTGCCCCCCAGTGGGACGAGCTTCTTCTCGGGTAGGTGGATTCCCAATAAATTGTCGAAGATAGCCCTGACGGATGAGTCTTTCAATCTCCTCCTTAAGTTGCCTACAGGACTCAGTATTGTGGCCACGACTACGATGAAAGTGGCAGTACTGATCTTGGTTTCCTGTATTTTGCTTTAAAGGATGCGGCCACTTCACTTTGTCCTGATCTTGAATCGCCATCAACACATTTGCTCGAGAGGTGTTGAGCGGAGTGTACTCCTTCTCCTGTCGGGGTTCTCGTCGTGGCATTGGGGGTCTAGGAGGTAGATTGCTCTTCCCTTGCTTTTTCCGTTGTGATGACGGATTATCCATCTCAGGTGCCCCCTTGCGCTTCCCAGTGGGTTGCTCGAACTGTTTTCTGTGAGCGTTTATTGCCTCATCTGCTGATATCTGTGCTTCCACGCGATGGATCAGATCGGCATATGAATGAACAGTATCGCGCATGAGTGCCGAATAGAAGGGGCCAGGACGAAGTCCTCCAAGAAAGACCCCTCTGAGCAATTCTGGGTCTACTCCTGGGATTTGTCGAGCCTCGATAGAAAATCGTCGAAAGTACTCTTTCAACGATTCTCCCTCGCTTTGACGAATCCCGGAAAGGTGAGAAGAATCCTTAGTAATTCTTCGGTTGGCCACGAACTGCTCGACAAACACCTTGGCCAATTTAACAAATGTGGGGATCGTTCCGGCTGGAAGTGAATAGTACCATGTTCGAGCTTGTCCCTTAAGAGTAGCAGGGAAAACCTGGCAAAGGAGTGCATCTGAAGCTCGTTGAATATGCATGATGGTCCTGTAATGGTCGATGTGCTCGTACGGGTCGGATGTCCCATCGTAGGATTCAATGCTTGGCAGCTTAAAGCCAACCGGGATAGGGTGTTGAAGAATGGCTTCTGCCAGGGGTGACGATTCCTGGAAATCCCACTGACGAAGAGGTGGCCTTACGCCTCCTGTAGGGAATTCCTCCCGGACCAATTGTCGCAGTTCGTGGCGCAGGGCATTGCGAGGGAGCTCAGCAATGTGAGGTTGGGCTAGCTCTTCAGGAAGGTCTTGAGGAAGGCGAGATCGCTGACTTGCATGCGGAGGATGGGTAGAACTTGCTGTATCAGCCAGCTCGTTCTCTTGATGTGACTGTAAACGCCTCCTGGGTGGAGGAAGAGGATTCTCAGCCTGAAGATGTTCAATTTGAACAGCTTCGACACGGGGTGGTTCTCGAGGGAGAAGAACCTCCTCCTGAGGTGCTAGGATCGGCTGTCGGGTCTCTCGCAAGAGTTGTAGGATCTCGTTTTGAGATTCTTCCATCTTTCGAATTCTCTCTTCTAAGGAGGGTCCCGAGGTCCCTTCTCCAGGTGCGTTTTGCCCCCCGGGGTATAAGGAGGCAGATATCGGACGTCTATGATTCACAGACTGATTTCTGGACTGGTGGGAGTTGGAGCGAGAAGCTCCAACGATACGACTGCTGCGCCTGTTGACCATCGTAGCAATACTTGAAGTTGTGGGATGAAAGATTCCCACAGACGGCGCCAAACTGTTGCGGACTCAAATATACGCGGCGATAGATTTTAATTTTCCGTCTCAACGTTGTACGTATATCCAGCACACAAACAGAATTGAGAAAGTAACACCAGAATTTTTACGTGGAAAACCCTGGAAAGGGAAAAAACCACGGGGCCACGCCCAGTTGAAATGATTCCACTAGAACTTGAGCAGATTACAGGGGACTGACTCGCTTTCAAGAGCGATCAGATTACAATGAGTATCCGTCACAAGGACAAGCTGAGTTCCGACGTCACTCGGAATGTCGAACAGAATTCTGGCGTCACTTTGAAAGAAACCCGGCGTCACTCGGGCGTCGGGTAGAATTCCGGCGTCGGGCAGAATTCCGACGCTGCTCCCGTGTAGGGCAGAGCTCCGGCGTCCCTCGGGCGCCTGGTGGTGCTTCGGTGGAGTTCCGGCGGTGTTCTGGCGGAGTTCCGGCGGTGTTTCGACGGAGTTCCGGCGGTGGTCGAGGAGGAGCTGTTCCCTCCTAGGCTTCTCTTCTTTTCTTCTTCTCTTCTTCTCTTCTTCTCTTCTTGGCTTGGGTCCCCTCTTAGGAGAAATGAGGGGCTATTTATAGTTTTTCTGGAGTGGCATAGCCCGTAAATATGTGAGGGATCAGGGGCAAATAGGGAGTGATCCGGATGAACGGCCGATATTAAATCCCTTGATCATGAACCGTTTATCAAGCATTTGAAGGTCTTAATGATGTCAGAATTCTACGATCTTGGGCTCGTTGGATTCGTCTCGTCGAGCCGCTCGATTCGACTATAAGCTCGTCAAAATCGGAGACCGTTTGGTAACTCAAATAGCTGTTTGATGCTTCCAACAGCGCTTCGGGTACTTGATTTGGACTCACTTGGGCTCGGATTGAGTCGAATTTGGTGTCGTTGGATTCGTATTTCCGAGACGCTCAGTTCGACTATAAGTTCGCTGAAATCGGAGTTTAAATGGTCTCCGAAATAATTTTTGAAGTTTCCAACTTGAGTTTTTCCTCGAGATTCGTGCCCGATCAAGATGATTTTTTGGCGATATATCAAAGATCATTATACTTGCATTCTTTGATCAATTTAAATTTATATATATTTAGAAGCTTTAAATTTAACTTTATTTCTCTTATTTTATTTTATTTTTTGTCTAAGGACAAGTCATCAATTCATATATTAATTATTTTTAAGGCTTTTCAAAGTAGTATAGGCTTGAGAAAAATCTATAAATATGATATTGCTCTGTGTTTTTGATTTATTGAATAACAAATATTTTTACTTGTAAAAATTTCATATAGAAAGGCTTGACGGTTGTTCTACTCTCCAATGAACTTTAGTGGTTGGTCCCTTAGGGCTTTAGTGAATCATTAGTAATCTTTTCTCACCATTATTACTTATCTTTTCCTACACCATTATCATCTTCTCTACGTAGCCCCGTGCTAAGATTTTCTAAACCCCAAAATGTATAAAAACTCTTCAAAACTCTCCCATGTTGGGAAGTCAAATCACGCAACGAACACAAATAAGAAAGATAAAATACAATGAAAAGAAAAAGCACAAGGATTTGACGTGAAAAAAATTGAAATTAGAAAAATTGAAATTAGAAAAATTGAAATTAGAAAAATATAAATTAGAAAAATTGAAATTAGAAAAATTCGTGATTTAAACTCTCCCATGTTGGGAAGTCAACACGAGTGTACAACGCCGAATCACTTTAGTATACAGTGTCGCAGCACTTTATGATTGCATGAAAAAAAAATTTCTGGGGAGGCCCCCTACAACCCCCCATACGGAATTGAATTACAAGTCAATAGTACAACCTGATTGATCGACACAGTTAGATTCTACACAAACTAATATCTAAAATATATTCCCATATCTCTCATAACCTCCCATGGGCTCAACTCCCTAATAAGCCTAAAACACTCTAGCCAAAGCTCAATATAAAAAGACAACATGTTGTGTGTAATCAGATTAAAAATATTAGAACTCTTTAACCCCTTTTTCAAACACATATGAACACCATCATTTGTTCTATAATATCACAAGTTCCTTCCCTTTTCCCGCAAATTAACTTGCCATTTGATAACTTCGAAGTTTTTGCATCAAATTAGCCCAAACTCTATAAATTAGTTTCACCATCATCCAAATAATCTTTCACCACTACTTTAATGTAACAGAATTCTTTGGCTCTTTTAGCTTTCAAGCCTCTTTCACATAGAAAATGAGATCCTATTTATGGCTTTCAAAAGAAGCACTTTTATAAATTTGTCCAAAATCCAAAACACTTCATTAAATGGCCTATATTGACCCCTTTATCATTGATTGTTGATCCATCATTTGATTAATGCCTTAATGATGATAGAAACAAATGATCTCGGCTAATTGAATTTTTCTTGTTGGCTGCTTAATTTGAGAACAAGCACGTAAGATTTGGACACTATTTAGTCCTTCAATTAATATCACAAAGTTTTAAAATATATTTCATGTGCTTGATTTGGGTTCATTTGGGTTAAGGTCCGATCATTTGTACTGTCGATAAATTTGTCTCATTTAGATGTCTAGTTTTTTTTTGTCTCATTTAGATGTTTAGTTTGACTATAAATTTATTGAAATCACAATTTGGATTATCTTGAACTTAATTCCAAAAAAAAAATTTAATTTAACTCTTACCTCAAGATTCAACTCCATCAAATGAATTATTTGGGGATAGATTAAATATAAAACTTAAAATAGACTTCAGCAAGTCTTCAAGTCAACTTAATTTTTCTTAAAAGCTTGATAAAAAGATTATATTATTATGAAATTTATTAAATTTAATTCATATTTAATTTTCATATTATAAAGCGAAATCAATTTTATGATTTTCAATTTATAGATTGTACATAAAATTATGAGAAGAATGCCTAATTTCTTCATATACAGATATATATAAAGAAAAAAAAAATTCACTAAAATTGATGAAGTCGTGCATAAAGAGATTAGCCAGGGAATCCCTTTGAAGTTTGGCTCATCAATTCCTCGGTACAATTGTACAGAAAAAAAAAACTAAGGAAAATACGATTCAAATCGTAGTTAATTATGAAGAACCTCTCGTGCATCTAATTAATTCCAAATTGACTAAATTTAAAGTACTTGTCCTCATACTTTAAATCTTTATAATAAATTGCAAGTGCATGCAAAAATATGCTCAACCAAAAATATCTCGATCGCTAACCTAATTTGTGCTGTACAATTTTACCTGTCGAATTATTTCTATCAAGAGTCGAGTCGAGTCAAGTTTAGGCCTTTATAGAGCTCGGCTCGTTAGTTGGAAAGCGAGCTCGAACTCGAGCTCGAGCTCAAGTCGAGCTCGACAGGCGAGCTTGAACTCGAGCTCGTCTCACTGTAAACGAGTTCGAGTCGGCTCGTGAGCCATGGGCGGGAATTTTTAAATTTAGGTGGGATTTTTAAAAATTATGCGGGATTTTTAAAACTTAAGCGGGATTTTTAAAACTTAATTAAAATTTAGAAAAAATATGAAATATTTAACATTTAAATAAAACTTAGGTGATTTTTATTAATTTTTTTAATATTTAAATTAAATAAATAAAATAAAATTATTTTAAAAATATTAATATTGATTCGAGCCGGCTCGCGAGCTCACGAGCTGAGTCGGCTCAAGCTCGAACTCGAGCTCGTTTACTAAACGAGCTCGAACTCGACTCGTGAGCTCGATAAGCTCAGCTCACGAGCTCATAAACGAGTCGAGTTCGAGCCGGCTCGGCTCACTTACACCCCTATTTCTATCACATGCTCGATATTTATCATTTCATGCATTAAAGGCAAAAAAAATTTATGAATTTTTTTTTTATTATAATGATGATGATCGGGACACAAGCAAGCAAAAATTGAAAATGAAGTGCAAACCAATGTATAAGATTGCTGCATTCTATAGAGCCAACACTTCAAATAAAATGCAAAGTAACAGAGGCCCAATTAGATTAATTAGTTAGGGTTTTTATTCTCATGCTCTTGAATTCTCTAAAGAAATAATAGAGTAGGGGAACTAATATACAAATATTAATATTTTTCTAGGTCATTATGATGGGATAAATTAATTCCAACAAGCCATTATAGAGACTAGTTTTAATTCCTTATAGCTAAAAAAATCATCAAATCTTAAGTTACCTAAAGCCTCGAGTTGCCTGAAGAAGGATTTCATAAAGTCTCTTAAAATCAACTTTAGTTTGGCCCTCACTATTGAACTACTGAACTTAGTTAAGGGACTCATGAATTCATCTATTCTTCTAGGGTACTTGAATACTTTGCATAAGTGTTTACCAACCGATTGGATATTTTCATCAAAAAATAATAATAATAAATGTACATAAAATATATAATAATCTTGGAGTTGAAGTTAAGAGTAGACTTAAGGAAATCGAGTGTGAATCAACTCATGATAATGACAAAGATTTTATTAATGAAGACTATCAATAAGATGCCATGATTTTAAAGAAGTTCAATCAATCTTCGAAGAGAGAAGGCAAATGATTTGAAAAAGTTCAGTGTTGAACTAATAATCTAGTAATGATAATACTGGTCAAAGTAAATCCTTGAGATTTTCATATCTTTCTAGCTCTCTCAATCCAAGTTCAAAATCCTTCAAATGAATTTGATGAGTATTTGTAGTCTTTGACAAGACAAATTGATAAAAAAAAATCAATTTGCTGGCTGCTGCTTATTATTTGTAATGAAAAAAATGATCTTTCATACTAATATTTTTACATAATTCAATTGGATGGGCCAATCTAGAATAGCTCAAATGACCCTCCCAAATCTACAATGGGGCTCCAAATATCAACAATGATTGTTAGGGCATTATCATAGCCATGCTTCAACATTTAGAAAGTAAAAAAAAGCTCCATCTAACAACTTTACGATCTTTCTAGTGATTATGGTTTCAAGTCTTATGTAAAAAATTGAGAAAAATATAGGAGGTTTAACTCTTCCTCTTTTAGATCTCATATCAACATCCTTCACAAAAAATGTCAAGAAAATTTTTTATAGTGATGGCTTACGAGGAGGGAGCATGACAGCCATAATAATTTAGAGAAGAATTAAACGTTGAAATTTTCATGAATGAACATGAGCATGTCGAGGATAATAAAAGCTAACAACATGAAGCTCTATTATGGTAACTAGGGTTGAGGTTAGGGCCTCCTTGATAATATTTACGACCCCTTTCATCCTTGTTCAAACACAAATCTATATGATGAGATAGAGTACTAGCTGAGTAGAGTTAGGGCATGTTTGAGATGGCTTCAAAAAAAAAAATTTAATGTGATTTGAAAATTATTATGAGTAAAATAAGTTTCTTAAAAGTTATTATAATCATAATTATTATAAATATTTTCTTTTATGAAAAAAATCTAACATTAAATTTTTTATTGCTACCAACCTAATTGTCAAAAACAGCTTCTCATCATAAAAGTTTCTGAAACTACCAAGATAATTGTGGCAAAATAGATGTGTGGCAGAAACTTGAAATGTAAAATTGTAAGAAAACTGTTGCAAATAAATCATTAGTGTGGTCAAATTTAAATTATCCCGTATTGATTCTAGATCTACATGTCCTATTCAAATGTGCATGAATTTCGATTTCATGGTTGAAAATTATTAGAGCTCAATTGGGCTCATTTAGTAGAAAAATTATTCTGTGCGGAGTCCGGACTCCAATGAAAACGCGCCACGTCCGATACTGAGCTTGATACCGAGGCTCGGTACATGAGCGTAAACCAGACGATTCTCCCATCTGTACAGAATAATCTCTCCATTTAGTAAGGCTTACATAAATTTGTCATCAATTTAATTATCCCTAAGAATTCGTAACCGACATTATAAATTTTAGCTATATTCACTTATTTTCTGAAAATACGATTAAATATTAATTTATAGTTAATTTTAAAAAATTATTACTAAACCAACAAGTTTAATTCGTTATTTATTTTTTAGTGATTTTTAATAAGTGTAATTATTGAATGCATCATAATTTCTATCAAAATAAATTTAAATACAAAATTGCAAACTAATGAATTATGTCCAAAATAAATATTCTTTATGTATTTTTCCTCTTCTTATTTATAATTTTGTTGCATATATGTAAATATAAAATGTGAAATCAAAAAAGTATTTATCAAGATTATAAATTCTAGTCCTATGCCGCTTATCATTAATATATATATATATATATATATATATATATATATATATATATATATATATATATATATATATATAATATTCGTGCACGTGGGGAAAGCTCTCAAAGAAATTAAGAGATTGTTAGAGCTGAGTCAGCTGACGAAGCACAAAGTATTAAATAATAATAATGCAGAGCATTACACGAGCAGATGAGTCCATATAACTGCCTGATGACCGTAATACTGCCACAATTTTCTTTGATTCTCCGTTCGGAGTCCTTTTGCAGTCCTTCAAAGCACTTAAAGTAAATACTTCGTAATTTAATAAAGGAACAAAAATAGGTCAAATTATTCTGATTTTATTTAATTAACATAATTTTATATTTATTAATTTCTTTTGAGATGAGTTTAATATAAAAATGATTGATTAATTATATATTATATTTATCTTAAGTTCGTCAAAATTCAGTTAAGATCAATTTTAAAGCCATTGATTTTCTATGAGATGAAGATAATATAAATTTTGATTGATTAGTCATATATTAGAATCAGTTTAAAAAAATTAATGTTTATTAGTGTACATTAAAAAATTTATATTATAAAAAATAAATCTTGTTGTAAATTTTGATATCTTAATGCACTTACATATTCAAATAAAAAATTCATGAAATCAACTTCATGATCATTCAAATTCTATTTTTAACTAATTTGTAGTTAAGACGAGTGTCTTGATAAGACAAAGCTAATGATATCAAGAGCACATTAATACGAGACAAAATAGATATAAATTGAGAACTGTAAGTATAATTAAAAACTTCGTGAGATTATTAATTAAACTAAATGCCTCCAAATTTTATTCGCTTATAGTCAAAATGAATATCTCAATAAGATGAATTCAACGAACTCAAGATAATTCAATTTTAAGATCATTACGTTGCTAAGATGTGTAAAAAAATAAAATATTTAGGGTTGAATATAGTGTCATGATTTACGATCAAAATGTTCAATATGTGTCATTTAGAAATTTAATATTACGGGCTAGAATATACGCGGCGATAGAGTTAGAAATTTTCATCTCAGCATTGTACGGACATCCAGCATATAAACAGAATGAAAAAAACACAAGGATTTTTACGTGGAAAACCCTGGAAAGGGAAAAATCATGGGACCACGCCCAATGAAAGGATTCCACTAGTGTTTGTTTAGGTTACAAGTGGCTGACTCGTCCCCGAAATTGAGGACGATCAGATTACAAAATCCCACTCTCGGGTTGAACTTCGGTTACAAATGAAGATCAGAAATCCGGCAATGCTAGGTGGTTGGGCGAAAATCCAATGCAAGTTCGTTATCGAATGAAACTCCAGCGTCAGTCGGCAGTCGGGCAGAACTCTGTCGTCTATCGGCCATCGGGCAGAACTCCGACGTCAATCAGTTGCTGAGTGGAAGTTCGACGGTGGTCGAGAAGGAGTCTGTAGGCAAGGAAGCTCTCTTCCTTCGCTTCTCTTCTTGCTTGGGTCCCCTATCAAGAGAAATTAGGGGTCTATTTATAGTTTTCTGAGAGTGGCATGGCCAGTAAATAGGAGGAAGATCAAAGGTAAATTGGGAGTGGTTGAAATGGACGGCCGATGTTGAATCCCTTGATCATAGACCATTTATTAGGCATTTGAAGGCTCTAATGATATCAAAATTTGACGATCTTGGGCTTGTTGGATTTGTCTCGTCGAGCCGCTCGATTCGATTATAAGAACGCCACATTTAGAAATTGTTTAGTAATCCAAATTATAGTTTAAACCCTCTAAATGTGCTTCGAGTCTTTGATATGGACTCGTTTGGGCACGGATTGAGTTGAATTTGGTGTCGTTGGGTTCATATTTTTGAGACGTTCAGTTCAACTGTAAGTTTGCTGAAATCGGAGTTCAGATGGTCTCAGATTTAATTTTTGAAGTTTCCAAATTGATTTTGCGTCGAGATTCGTGCCCGATCAAGATACTTTTTTGATGATATATCATCTATAAATAGTCTTTATTTCTACACTTCCAAAGAAAATCTTAGAGATTATTTAGGTGGCGAGAACCCGAGACTCAAAAAAAAAATCACTTTGACTCCTCCTATAGTTTTACCATTCATGCTTTGTAAGTATATATATATATATATATATATATATATATATATATATATATATATATATAACATAGTTGACTAATAGTCGGTAAAAAAATATTTAGGACCATCAACTAAGAAGATATGTTCAATATTTTCAGAATTTTGAATGTCAATCACCTTTCTCATATTGCTGCCAGGGGTTACTTTATCATTGCTCATGGTCTTGAGTGCAATGAATTTTAATTTATCTTCAGTTGTATGACTTGAGTACTCTGTTCATATACTTTATGCCTCATCAATCCTATTACGAAGATATACCCACATGAAATGCTATGCTTTAGTTTTAGGAACCCAAATCATTTTGGGTTCCTTGATACAAGTGGATAAATGATTACCAAGATGTACTGTGATTTGCTTAGGGATTAAGTTGTAACCCTTTATTATGCATGCCCATGAGTGCATATGTGTGCTAAATCACAAAACATGCTACAAGAGTACATTTAATATTACATGTGCAATGCATAAGCCTACTAGTTCTTTTTTTTTTTTTCTTATAGGAAGAAGATGCACTATGGGTTATCACTAGATGGACTACAAATGGAGCATCATTCCTATATGTGAAACATATTTCTTTTATTTCATCCCTAAGGGCAATAAGCTAATTCTAATATTGAATATATTATTTTATTCAGATACTTGTACTTTGAAATTATTGTTGATTAATTTCTTCTCAAATATTTAATTATTTTGTTGAATTATTTATATTACTAAATAATATTATTCTATCAACCCTCTATGAGTACAAATAAAATTGATAAAATAGTTCATAGTTTGATAACTGATGTTGGAGCTTATCCTTCCACTCTTGGTAAGGTGGGCTCTAATTTCCTACACATTTATCAATGAGTGCATGTGTCAATGAGTGCATGTGTCATTGGATATCTGATTCCCACATGCAACAAGTTTTTCAATATGACAATTTATTCCTTATATATATCATAACTTCTTCTTCTTTGGACTATGAGCACCCCATGACACCATTGCTATACACAAACCATTAACCAATATTGACACATATCATTAAGGAACAACGATGCCTATCATCACAATCAAATAGTTGGATGCATATTAAAGTTGGACGCTAGCCTTTTCTGTTGTCTAATATATGAGTGCCCCATGACACCATCGCTTACACAAGCCATCAGCCAATGCTAACACATGTCATTAATGAACACTGATGCCTTTTGTCACAATCGCATATAGTTGGATGCATACTAAAGTTGGACACTAGCTTTCTCCGTTGTCTAATCTCCCATTTAGTTAGAAGGACTTAGTTGTAATGATTGACATTGCAAAATATATGATGTTACTCATCAACTGATGCATACTACAGTTTGCTAGTCATTGCTTAACTTTATTCTTTCTGATTTTTTTGTCTCCCCTCCTATAAGGAGAGTGATTGAGCTAACAATTAATCATTCCCTAATGTCGGATGTTCTAGTTGGTAGTCACTCCTATAAGGAGAATAATCAAGCAAGTCATTAACTTTTTCCTAACATTTTATTGCTCCCATTCTACTATCATTTGATGCCTAGTAATGTTTGATGTATGTTATTCATTGATGTTCGCTTTTTTAGTTCTCAATATCCCTCCCCAAAGGAGAATGTCCAAGCAGATCACAAATCATCATCCAACATCCAATCCTCCCGATCGACCATCACTTGACTCCTGCTAATACTTGTTGTTTGTTAGTTGGTAATGCTTGGCACTTGTCTTCATGGTCACTTATCTCTTCTCCTATATGGAGATCATATCACTAATTGTTACACAATATTTTGCATTCACAATTGACTGTTATCTAACACATGTCAATATCCCTCATTTATAAACTAATGATCTCAAATGACCCCCTTGGGTGATTGGTGACGATTTCAATATGATTGTTGCTAGTGACATCTTTAATAGATAGTAAAATATAACATATCATATATGCTACCATTATATCAATAATGAATTTTGATATTCAAATTTGAATGCATTACTATGAGAAGGTTTAATGTCTCAAAGTAGGATTGCCAAAAAATTGCCAATAACTTCTCACTATTTAAATATGGTTAAGTTTCTATTCTCAAGATGAATATTATGCCTCAAACAATATATGAACTAGTGGTTTGAGGGGTTTATAGATGTAAAAGCAAGTCCAAGAAATAAGTCTCTTTAAATTATTTTCTTAATAATGAATGCTCATTAGGGTTAATAGTGGGTACCAACATGCAACTCTTAATGAGAAATTTCCTTAGCTCACACATGATAAGAGGCAATCACAGTATTTTTTGTCGAGTGTGATCACTTGCCGGAAATGATAAACGATAGAAGTTACATATTCATCACTTTTACCTATATTGTTATTTTGTAGACTATAATGATTCTTCTATTTTCTCTATATTCTTTTATGATTTACTATTTGATATGCCATTTATCTCATTATTTTGACTCTTGGGATTATATTTTGTTATGACTTATTACATGAACAATTTTTTCGGGCAATGATAATTGTTCAATGTAGCTGTTTTGTTTTAGTTTTAATCCTCCTTAGATGACATTGCCTATACTAAGGATTCGTTTGAGATAGCTTTCTTGTTGCTTTTTTAAAACAGTTTTTTAGTACAAAAATTTTTTGAACTAGAAATTTTTGTATTAAAAAGCTGCTTTAGAAAGCAATAAAAAAGCTGTCCTAAATAAAGCCTAAGTTTATGGCAAGAGAATGAATTATGAGCAAAGCAAAGTTTAACTAAATACTTGGTATGAGAGATACTTTAAACTTCTTTATTGAAGCACCATCTTTTTTTCCTTCATTCTTTGAAAATATTTTGTTTTTACATCTCTAATTTATCATATTTAATATTACCAATAGCTTCTTTTGTGTATTCCATATAAAAATATTTTCTTTATATAAAAAATGTAATTGAGCGTGCATGAAATGATGGCTTATTAGTTGAGCCATAAATTTTTAACTATAAGGCCCATGTTTGAGACACATAATTTTCATGAAAATATTATTTATTTTCTTAATAGTTATATATATATATATATATATATATATAATTGGGCTGTATATTGCACCATTCCAGAAAAAGGAGTAGTGGGCCTCCATTCCATTTCACTTTGGCCCATTTAGCTGTACATAGTACATTCATCGCGCCTTGCAGTAAACCATTTATACCGTTTTTGGGTAGTTTCTAAAAGCTTAGTGCCCGTTTGGCGTCATTTTTTTTATTTTTTTAGTTAAAAAAATACACTTGTTTATTAAATTTAATAATTATTTTAAAATAAATCAAAATCTTCTTAAATAATCAAAACATATTATAGTTATTTTTTATATATTTTAAAAATGATCATCACTACTGGAGCTATCACTATCTCTATTGTCTAAGTATCGACCATCACAACCAGCATTGCAGCTATCACTGCTCTTGTCGAGCACAGCCGCAACAACCACCATAATCAATTGGCTTCACTACTATCTTGCAACCATCATCACTCCATGAAGCAAAGAAAATATGAAAATTACGATAGCAAAAACGAGACTATCCAACCCAACCCACATAAGTAAACATGCGAATGACCTTTAACAAAATAAAAATACTAAATATATCCTTTTATTGGTAGCTACTCTTGTGGTGACAACCCACCATGCATTCCAATAGGATATTCTACAAACAGAGGCAACATTGAGTGAGTTTTGATAACTCAAACCCAGTAAGTACTATATATTAAAATATAAACAACAAAAATATAAGACATGCAATATGACAAATCAATGTTAAGTATCCTTATATCTTTGTATGACCAACCAGTCATTCATTATTTTTAGCTAATATTTATGTGCATATTTATAGTTCGTTTGTCAAATACGTCAATACAAGAAAATACAGTGAGGGGCTTGTGAGCCTAACTAGTTAATATCTAATGGGATTTCACCGATCTACATATCACACTCGATTTCTATATGGCCAAAGGTTTTTATTTAGATATTAAAAGGCAGAATATAAGCTCGGATTTAACTGGCTAGCATTATAAAGAAACCTTAATTAAACATATGTAATATTGCTAAATGTTTTCATGTGGGGAGGAAAAGGTAAGAGATATAAAAGAGAAGAAATTAAAAAAAAAAAACAAATTTAAAGATTATCCAATATAGAGTTATTCTAAATTTATGAAACACTTTCGCAGAATTCACAAATATCACGAACAATATTGGTAGGCCTACTGCTTGTCTCGCTTGGTTCAGCAGGCACAATTGATGGATTTGTAACGTTTGTTTAATTAATTTATTACTCTGTGGTGTGCTCGTTGACGCTGAGTAGATAGGATAATCCCACATCGATAAGAAGAAAATTATTGCGCTATCAGTTCCTATAAAGGCCTATCGCCTGCTAACGTTTCAATTCACGCAGCTGCGTGGTAAGCACAAAGCGAACTATTCTTTCGCCTTTTACTAAAGAATACCGTGTGCTCGTCACTCAAAGCAGCATACGCCAATTTTTGGGAGGGTTTTTATGATAAAAAACTCTTATAAAATAATTATATAAATTTTGATAATGTTAAATGATAAATAATTAGAATTGGTTCGTATGGAAGTAAATGTTTAGATCTAAAAACTTCTTAGAATTTTTTAAATCGGTGTTTTTTTAGGAAAAGCTGTGGAATATTATTGTTTTTCGGGTGTGAAGATGGTAATTAATAACTAAATGTTAAATCATGAAAGAGAAGAATTAATAAATGTTCGAATTTTATTAAAAAAGGTTTACGTATTGTTTAAATTTTGATAATCGCTATTTTGTAGGGTACCCAAACAAAAAAAAATTCTTAGAAAAATGGCCCACATATAGAACTTAAGCATTCATTATGGTAGTGGAGGACTTAAGCATTCATTATGGTAGTGGAGGCTGAGAAGTTTGTTGAGATTTTGACTCAGGCTGTGTATAGTGTTGAACCTCTGCTTGTGGTTTCTCTTGAACAAATTGATGAAGCAGGCAGTTCCTCTAGGAACTGTGGCTGACGTGTCTGGCTCGCCTGTTGTTGTGGGTTCTTTACATTATGAGAACTTTGTTGAGGTGTCGATTGTTCTTATGCCTCCTAACAGATTAAATATTTGTGTTGCTTCTAATGTGGAGACTACTTGTATTGGTCCATCAGCTTGGCATGATGGGTCCCCATCTCCGGCTGATGAGATGGTTGATGACATTGATGATCTTGGTGATGAGCAGGTGGAACCATTAAGGGAATTGTATGATATTGATGTTTGCAAAGTTGTTGAGAAAACTTTATCTCGTGGCAATAAACATTGTAAAAAGAAACATAAAAAGTAGTCTCGTGGTGATTTGTTGGTGATTGTTTCTTTATCTGGAGATTTTTTGTTTGTTATTTTCTTTCTCTGGTTGCTTTGGTTGTGACATTGGTGGTTGTTGTTTTGTTTCCTGTGGGTGTCGGGGGTATGGCTCCTAAATTTCCTGCTTTTTTTGTTTTGTGTTGAATGCAAGTTCGAATTTCTTTATTTGAATTGATCCGGATTACTGGAGTTGCCTTCGGTGAGACCATGCTTGGGGCAGCTTCAATCGCTGGGGTTGCTATTGGTGACTAGACCGTTCTTTGGGTTGCTTCCATGCAGGTTGATCTTGGTTTCCTTGGGTGGTAGTTTTTGTTTTTCTGCTTCTCTTTGCTCTGCTATGGCTTTTTTATCTTCTTGTATTAGGTAGGATTGAATGCTCTTTGGTTTGTTTCAAATGCTGTATTTTTAGCGAGCTGCGAATTCTTTAAGGTCTTATATTTTTTACCAGTATCAACGCGTAGGCCCCTCTGAGGGTTTTAACAAAAACAAAAGCATTCATTATGGTACAACCCCTTGTCAGCTTTCATTTTATTTATTACAGACTTTTTCCATTTCAAGTCTTCAATCCACCTTCTACTAGAACCATGTAATGCTTCAGATGTAGAGAGAGAAAGACTAATGGGATAAAATATCGAAAGAGAGAGGGAGGAATGACTTTCCATTGTGGGTGGAATGATGAAAAGAGATTTTGGTCAACAAGTTCGAGAGATATCCTTTAAAGGATTTGTCTAAAGCTAAAACTTAAAGTCTAAAGGGGCTTAAAGCTGATTGTTTTAGTGGCTTAACAGAGCAACAAGTTCACCAATGAGGAAACCTGCTCTAATTTTTGTAATTCTCCCTTTAAAATTTATTTATTAATCCAAAAAAGCCACCAACATCTTTTTTTGGACACATGAAAAGCATTAATGGTTCGTTTTCCCCTTTGCTTCTCTCTCGCGGCTCGCAACTCACCACCTCGAGCACGACTTTGGTTTTTCCCTTTCGCTACTCTCTCGCTCCTAAATAAAGACCGCTTGTGGCAGATGTTTATGCATTCTAAGCTCTAAGGGTCATGTTATTTGCATTCTTCTCTTGGATTCAGTAATGAGACAACAAACATAACTATTTTAATGTATTCTAATCTTCCATATGAGACGGGAAACAAAACTATTTTTAATTTAAACCCCCCTGAAAAAAATTTATGGCTCTGCCATTGATGTTGACAGACCATGTATAAATAATAAAAATAAAACAAGGTATGACTTTGTTATATAGATTTATGATTCTTATAATTATGCAGGTCACTTTTATCAGTTGGTCAGGATTTTTAACTGTCAGTTAAGAGTAGAAAATGTCTCAAAAAATAATTATTATAATTAATGTAATAAAATTACAGATCAATTATATTTCAATGATTACTTTGATATGATAAATATTATATTTATGATTAAAATGGCGTTTCTTTCATGTCAACAGAAAACTCAAAATATCAAGCACTATTCATGCAATACTTTTGAGAGTTTCAAATTAGATGTTTCAATTAAATAAATTGAATGACTGCAAACGTTTTCCAATCATCGATCAAATAAATCTAAATTAAGTACTTGAAGTATAGCTGAAATTTCATAAAATCTTTTGAGAGTCAAAATGATCTCAATTTTTTTTTATTTATAGTCGAACAAGCATCTCTATAAAAGAGTAATTAGCCGAGCCCACTATTATATTATTAAGAAACTTAAATGCCAGCGAGAAATATATTATTAAGATAATTATTACGTATTGTCCAATAGAGTATGAAAATATTGGCAAAAATTTACTAAAGTGCAACTAAAAAGTTTTAAAATAGATGCACAATTTTTCACATAAGAGGTATCTGAAATTGAGGAGATCTTGAAGACTTGAAAAGCTCTAGAGCTCTGTTTGATGTTTGTGCTGAAGATAATTATCAAATAACAAACCTCGTGTGATTGCCTTCACTCAACCGTTTTGTTTGATTGCCATCGCTTGACTAGTATAGCATGACTTTCATTACTTGAATGCCAACAACTGTCGCTTGGTCATCACTGTTGATATTTATGAATTGCTATCTATCGCTTGATCGCCGTCATCACACTTCACTTCTCTAATATGCTCCACTACATTCATATGAAGTTAGGATAGTTATCAAAGCTTTGTAAAATTTATTCTTCAATTGAAGGAAAGAGCGAACTTCTATAATCTCTCTTATATAGTGGATTATTTCAACTAAGTTTGATCCCATAAAATTTTTCCTTTTTGAATTTTTTTTCTTAATAATTTTGGTGTCTTTTTATAATTTCTTCATCTATTTGGGTATGATCTTAGTATAAAATTAAGATGATACATTCTCACTACTATCACAAATGTTCTATATATATATATATATATATATATATATATATATATATATAATAATAATAATAATAATAATTATTATTATTTAGTACATATTTATTGAGTCAAAATTAGACTTAAACATGCCTATATTTGCCTGCTTAGATTTATGCATAAACTTGCAACATTATTACATATTAGAGAATCTAAGGAAAAGTTCTGTTGCAATGCTTTGCATCAGTGACTTAGGTTTTATTTGGGACAGCTTTTTACTATTTTTTAAACTAGCTTTCTAATACAGACATTTTATTTTTTTAACTAAAAGCTGCTTTAAGAATTAGTAAAAAAAAAGTCGTACTAAATGAAGCCTTAAGGCTAAAAAAAATAAGTATTATTTTTTTGAATACTTTCTAGCTATGTAATCTTAGAGCAACTCATTTTTAGTAGGATTAGAATGAAGGGGAGAAGTTTATATCATCCATAATGGTCACTTGAGATCATAATCTAAGTAAATATGAATGAAAAGGAGACCGACAATGTGTATAGATGAAACGAAAATTTCTTTGAAGGTGTGAAAGGTGTGTAAAAAGTTCGTTTGGATATGATTAGGTTAAGATCATTGGTGTAGCTGACAACAAGATCGAGATATTATCATAGTTATGATTGACCCCTTACTTCTATTTTTTATACTAGCTTATCGATAAGAACTTGCATGCTTATGTGCTTCACCAATATCGATATTGACGCCATTGAGACCACCAAGAATAACTAAAAGTAGAGAGACAAAAGAGAGGATACAAGTATTTTTGATATTTCATTCTATTAGTGATAGTTAATGGAATGACCTTCATGAAATGTGCTTTTTATATGGGCCATCAAATTAAAATATTTTAAAATTTTGGATCAATATGAAGCACTTCTTACACATCTTGGATATGTGATTTATCGTTAATTTTATGCATTTTCATCATCTTATAAAAAATAAAAAGGACTACAAAATAGAAATATAAATGAAAGATTTTTTTTTTGGTAAACTAAACTTTATTCAATAAAAAGTGAAAGTACATCGACATACCAACACAAGACAGAGAAAGAACCAAAACCAGAGAAAAGGCAAACCAGTAGACAGACTCAGGAACATGCTACAAACAGCAATCCCCTATCAACTAGGTAAGGGCCATCCATTGGTGGTAATAGCCAACGTGCCAACCCACAAACGACAGAAGGTCACCTAGCAACCAGAGGAAAACACAAAAGGAACAATACATCAATCCGCAAGGCAAGGCCGTCCACCCAAAAGGAAAAATACAAATGAAAGACTATATAATGAAAGCTGGTCCTATTTGTGGTTTGTGTTATTAGCTTTACTTCTTAATGTAATGAAGTAAGTAGTTGGCTATTGAAGGAAAACCTACCTACTGTTAGTTAGCTTAGAAAAATTCTTAATGATTGCCCTCTGAGTAAATGCACAAGTTGTACAATTTTCTCTATATAGATACTATTTGAAAATCAAAGGGGTATTTTATGCCAGATGATATATTACATATGGGACCATAAGGTCAAAGAATCCCTGCATGTACTTCCCTGATTTGAAAGCTATAATAAAGGAGGTAATTTTTAGGCTTCATAACTTTTTCTACTAATGAGATTACATACAATGTGGAAATTGTTTGTCCATTAATACTTTAATAGCAATTATCTTAATGGAATTAAGGATCAAAGTAAAATGTCCCAAATGAAAGCTTCTTAAAATTGTGCCCTTTAAAATTGGCAATAGATACAGTTGTGGGATGGATGAGTAAAAAAACTTTTTATAGACAATTTAGGTTAGAAAGTAAATATACAAATTGAGGTCAAGGATAGGGGTGTCAATTTCGGGTCACGAGTCTCATTCGGGTCGAACCCGAAACTGACCCGGCACTATTCGGGTCAACCCGAACCCGACCCGTTTTTTGCAAACGAGACGATTTTCTAGACCCGACCCGACCCGACCCGACCCGAATGACCCGATGTCAACAAAAAATTGCTAGTTTTCGGGTCCAAAAACGGGTCAATCTCCTCTTTTCGAGTCAAAACTAGGTCAGAAACGGGTCAATCTCGGGTTGCTGGGTCAAAAACGGGTTTTCGGGTCAAAAACGGGTCAATTTGGGTCAATTTCAGGTCAACGGGTCAACTCGAACCCGACCCGATTTTTGAAATGGGTCAAATTGTTAAACCCGAACCCGATCCATTTCGGGTTCGGTTCAACCCAAATCCAAAATTTTCGCGCCGGGTTTTCAGGTCGGGTTCAATATTGACACCCCTAGTCAAAAACGCATCATCACCCCAGATAAGAACAAAAGAAGATCGATTGGAAACATTATAAACTACGATTGGCAGTTATGATAATTTATATATACATAAATGTGGCTTGTCAATGTATGATTGAGAAATGTTCCCAATTGTTGAGACCTTGGCATTATCACTTATCAAAAAATGAAGTTTATAATAATCAATTTTTTCTTGTGGATATATACTGCAAATCGAGATATTATGAAAATTGAGACATTATAATCAAAACTTAACTAATATATAATATATCACCCAAATATCTTTTGGATGAAGCAATCATAAGATCTGGGTAGAATAAAATGGACTGCCGTGCAGCTGGAGTTCACACACGTGTAACCACACACGTAGGGCATCATGTCACCATTCTTGTGTCTAATTCTGAACCCATCAACAGGTTCGATGTTGGGCAATTCTTGATTTGAATTGTACGGCACATTAATCATGAATAATATTTTGTTTGTTTATGGAGACCACCGTTCGTTTTTCTCTTTCCTATTGAGATGTCGGATTCTGTCAATTGCTTTTTATGATTATTACATCTAACTATTACTATGCGTTTAAAAATATTTTTGCCCAAAAAATTCACAAGATTTTTGATATGTTAATAACAAGTTCATAAAGTATAAAATTTCAGATAAAATGTTCAAATTAGTAAATATTTGAATAATGGCAATATGCTAGTTTAGGCTTCATCTAGGATAGCTTTTGACAATTATGTTTTTGCGGCTTTCAAAAAAATTTGAACTAAAAAGCTACTGTAGAAATCAGTAAGTATCCAAAATGAAGACTTATTTTTATTGCTTTGTAAAGCTTCTTTTTAGTACAAAAATATCTTGAAAGCTGAAAAGAGCAGTGGCCTAAAGCTGTCCCAAACGAAGCCTTAATTTGGATTCGACATTTATTATCAACTTGAACAAAGGTTTTGAGCTTACAAATTCTTTGCTCAACAATTTTGAACTACTTATCCTCTTTCACCTCCTTGATGATGCAGTTAACGCATGCCTGCCGGATAGTATACCACATTGTATTCTCCACTACTATGTTTATGCTTATTTCCTTTTTCTATTAGTTTCGTGCAGTACCCTCTTTAGTTTTGAATCTATGAATTAAGTAAATTCTAGTATTTTATTGAATTGCTAGTTATATAGCTTGTAATGGGGTAACAAGAGGACATTGAATACAATTTATCTTTACCGAAACTACGGTTTCATTGTTTCTTCTTGCCAAAGGCTTCTTCCTTCTTTAGCTACTGCATCACTCGACTTCAATGGAGACATTTAGGCTAATTAATGCTTTCTTCAAAGACTATCTTGGTAATAAACTCTTAGAATCCTTATTTAGGGATCTTCTCTATAGAAGTAGTCTTCTTAAAATTTATATATCTTTATAGAAACTGTATAATTCTTATTCATATTTCCACTTTCATCAATACCATTTTTTATTCATTAAAATCCATCTCTCTTGAGGCTCCCTCCAACACCACTAACATGATTACCATCCCTCACAGCATGAGCATCCTTACTGCCAATAGCTTTCTTAAGTTTTGACTCATTCAAAGTCATTACCTTGATAATAGTAGCAAAGACAAACTTTTGCAATGTTTGAAACTCCAAAAGCTTCATCATCAACCCTACTTTGCAAAAGTTTGTCTTTGCTACTATTATCAAGGTAATGACTTTGAATGATTTTGAATGAATAAGCTTTTGGAGCAGTTGTTGCAAAAGTCATTACCTTGATAATAGTAGCAAAGACAAACTTTAAGTATGTATTGTAAACAAACATTGCAAAAGGGAGCCTCAATGAATAAGCTTTTGGAGCAGTTATTCAAACTTTTGCTTCATCATCAACCCTACTTTCAGCAGTAACTGCTCCAAAAGCTTATTCATTGAGCAACTGAAAAAGTCGAGACACCAATTCGAGTAATCAAGAGAAAACTAGAAAGTTGCGATGTCTAGGTTTCTCGGCTCCCGACTGCTGCTTCGGTTGGGTAACCTTTCTTCCCTAAATCTCTTTGGGTTTCTTTATTGTTTTCCTTCCTATGGCTGTGAATAGGTTAAAGGATCCCTGGTTTTTGGATGGGAAGGTTAAATCTAGGTCTTTTAGAGATATTTTATCCAGTGAGTCGGCTTCGCCGGACTTTCCCTTGCTCAATGTGTCCTCCCACCATGGTTTGCCGACTCTGTTAATCTCTGATGAGGAAATGCTTTCTCTTGCAATGCCCTTCGAGTTTGCTTTAGTTGGGAAGTTTCCGGGCCGTCAGCCTCCTCTTGATATAATTAACAATTTTTTTTTTAATCTAAAGCTTATTGGTGAATTCTCAGTTACTTGGTTGAACCCTAAAAATGTGTTGATTAAGCTTGTCAATGACTTAGATTACTACATGGTTTTCTCTCATCGCTCCTACTTCGTTAGCAACTGCTTCATGAAGCTTTTTAAATAGACTCCACATTTTGATATAAATGTGGAGTCTCCCATAGTCCCCATTTGGGTCACTTTCCCTGTTTGCGCCCTCATCTTTTCTCCCACCACATTCTTCATGGCTTGGGGTCATTGTTTGGTAGGCCCTTGAGAATAGATAATGCGACTACTAATGGCTATGGGCCTTCTGTGGCTTGCATATTAGTGGAATTAGATGTTACTAAATGATATACTTCTCAAGTCTAGCTTGGTTCGGAGTCTATGGGTTACGTTTAATCGGTTGAAATGGAAGAGTTTCCTTTGTATTGCTTTCATTGCAAAACTTTGGGTCATTTGAAGGATTGTTGCCCGATCCTTTTTCCAAATCTGGGTGCTCCTCCTCCTGTCAAGGAGGGGATCGTGACAAATGTTCATTCTTCACATGATCTAGAGGGTCTTAATATTACCCCTGCCATTGTTTCTGGTGGGGAGGCTCAAGGTGATATGGCAAAAAATCAAGATCTTATATGTGCTCAAGAGAATAATGGTGTTGTTTCTCCTTTGCTTAATAATGTGGTGCATGAGATCACGCCCGATTCATCTCAGGATCAATGTGGTGTTGTTTTTCATAGTTATTGTGATTTTATTTTGCCTCTTGTTAATGCTCAGGAGAAGGGCGAATGTGCCAATGTTTGGCTTTAATGATGTGGGGGGTTGTGCATTTGCTTTGTAGAATGTGGAGATGGAGGGGGATGGTGTGGTGGCAAGAGAAATTGAAAATTGTTCTGCTTTGTCTGATGCTATGGTTTTGCCTATTCTTTTAAAGGGGCCGATTTCGCCCTCTCTTGTTGGGGCTGCAGGTGATGTGGTTTTACCTATGACTGAAGGGCCTGAACCTGGGTCCCTTGTCGAGGTGCCTATAGTGGTTATGTCCCCTAAAGGTTTGATTGCTCAATTTGTTTCTAATTTAGGTGTTACTTGTTCTGGGCATTCGGGTCGGGATGTTATATCTCCTTCATCGTCTTGTGTGGGTGGTGATGAGCAAGTTGAGTCTCTTTAGGATTTATACGGCTTAAAGGTTTGCCAGGTTGTTGATAAAGCTTTCTCGCGTGTTAGTAAACGTCGGAGGAGAAAAATCTAGGAAGTAACTAGTTTTTTGCTGCTTTGGTGTGTGGCTTGTTTTTTGCTTAGCAAGTGATTTTTGTTGATGTCTGTTTCAATTGTGAGCTAGGGGCTGTGTCTTGTAAGTGGCTGTTTGGTTTGCGTTTGGGCTCGGACTTGTTTTTGAGTTATGTTGGTCAGTTCTACTCGGCCTTGGTGTTATTTGTGGGGAAGGAATTTCTCTCCTATCCTCGTATTCTTTCTGTTCATGTTATGTGCAAGTTGTTTATGCCTTTTCTGGACTTCGATCTAGGTAGCTTGGATGCTCTTCGTGGACGGATGCTGGGGAGCTGTTGCTTTTGGTGTAGTTGGAGTTTGCTGATGCGTCCTTGTTGTTATCTTTTGTTTTGCTTTGCTTTTTATCTTTTGTATTTAGTTGGATCTAAATCTCGTAGGTTTTAATTCAAATGATGTTCTTTTAGTGAGCTTATGATTTGTTAAGGACTTGTAATTTTTATCCTTATTAACGTGTAGGCCCCTCCACGAGTTTTATCCAGAAAAAAAAAACTTATTCATTAGCCCTCTCTTATTGCTCCTTCATTGGTTGTGCAATTTCAAAGAACTTATTATAAGGTAGCCTACTTTATTTTAAGAAGTTTAAAACGAACTTAGATATTTGATTCCAAATATAAGGTGTGTTGACATATGAAGTATCAAAGAACCTTTTTATTTGTGCATGAAGATAATATTCTAAAGTGTTGAACCCTCAACCTCATTTGACTTCCAGAGAAATTTTGGACATGAACTCTATGGCTAGATGGCTTTCTTCAACAACTTAAAAAAAAAATCTTTAAAGCATTATTCCCTAAGCTACAACCTTCTCCGCACCAAAGAAACCCTTAACATATTACTTTCCCATTATGGCATTATCAATATGATTAATTTTCACTTTCTTCAAATGAGGAATCTCCTTGAACAAATATTTCTCTACAAATATCAAAGGTTTTCACTTAGCAACATCTATAAACTATTTTCAAATCTCATTAATGATAGTTGACTCTACAACATGTTTGAAGCTGTTCATATTTATAAGGAAAAAAAAAAAAACTATCGGTATTACATATTTATATTGCATTAAACAAAGTGCAACTAACAAAATTATAAAAATTTACATTGAATCTCAAATTTATAAGCATTAGCACTTTCAGGTTCACTCACTACATGGCAAAATTTTTTGCATCTTATTAAGTCGATGCTCTAGATCAACATTTTGTTACAATTCAAGCTACTGAAGCTAATTTGGGTTTGTTAGATCTGTATTATTCTTCCTTTTTTTTTGGTTTCAAGGATGGGGTAAGAGAATCTTGGAATTGGGGTACACTCATATTTATCTAGATTAGATTAATTAACTAACTATGAGAACTTAAATCAAATTCAAAAAGTCATTAATTGAGAATCGGCTTGAACATTTATGACTCATAGTTTGCCAAGTTTAAAGCTAATCAAATCAAGATTAATTACTTGCCAACCTAAATCATTCATCAGCCTCGATTGACCTCCTCTACCATCATAATAGAAATCTGCCTCCGCACCAGATGAAGCCTAGAGAACCCACGCAATAAATATCAACTGATTTGACGCTCATCTGCCCTCCCCCTTCATTGAAATGCGAGATGCTCTGATTTAGCCTATGCGGGTAATGATGATGACAAACAATGAACTGCTTGGAAGACTTCTAAACAACTCAGTTTAGATAATACTGATAATAATGATGACAATGAGAGCTCAGCCATGCAAAGATCTATTGGGCTCATGAAGGTCTTAGAGAAAAAATAATCGAATCAAAATCTCTAGTGCTCCGAACGGTGGGCTGTTGTTTGCGGTGGTATTACTAAAAAAATGGAAAAAAAAACCCTCAAAGATAAGAAACAAAAGAAAAATATTTTGTTTGGTTTACCGAATGAAAAAATTGGGCAGGAGCAGCCACTCTGGTTGGTTCAATCATGAACTACTCTCATAGCCAGTCTAGTTGTGCATCCAATCAATTTTGCATTGAACCAGTGAGAACTGCCAGTACAACCAGTGAACAAGAGAATTGGCCATAATTTTATTGAACCTCTCTATTAAATTTTCATATATTAATCATTAATAATTTTTTATCAAAAGGCTAAAAATTATTCTATTTATAAAATTTATAAATTTAGTAATTCTAATGTCAAGCTGAAAAACCTCCCAATCTTGATAGAGAGCAATAGTGAGGAGGATCCATATGGTTGTATTTTTGTCACCAGGCTTAATATTTTAGTATAATCTGTTACATGTTATTGATTGTAGCCTTGCGCTATGAGGCAAGCCTTATATTTTGCCACACTACTATTGGCATGAAACTTGGTATTGTAGGTCCATCGACAGCCCTGAATTGTATAATTGCTTGGTGGATGTACAAGAGTGCATCTGCCTTAATTTTGGAGAGCTTGAAATTTATTAGATATGACTTCTTGCTAGTGCTCATGTTTGTTGGTATTAGTGTAATAGGCGGGGTCAATTTGTGAGCAAAGAGTTATGAAGGGAAATGATTGATTTTAATTTTAATGAGCTTGTTTGGGAGTGAGTGACCATTTGACGTACATGAGGAGGGGATTGAGGAATCGGGGGTGTTGGATCAAGATGAAAATGGGGGGCACTTTTTGGAATGTCCATGAGACAAAGAATTACAAGAACTCTATTTTTTCTACAAGCTTATTAACAAGAACTCATTTATTCAATTGCTTCACCAATCTTCATATTGACACAATTGCGAGCACCGAAGAATAACTAAAAATAGAGAAGATCTAAGACAAAAGAGAGAATAGGAGTATTGTTTATATATTATTCTATTAGTGATATAGTTAATGGAACAACCTTCATGAAATATGGGGGTTCAAATTAGAGATACTTTTAAAATATGGCTCAAACAGAAGCGCTTTCTTCTATACCATGTTATTTATCTTTGTTTCTATGTCTTTTCATCATCTTACTAAAAAGAATAAGAAAATAGAAATATAACAAAATGATTACTGAATAATTAGTAAGACATATAAGAGTTTTGCATTAATGTTTTTAATATTTACATTTCAATACTTAAATAGATCAATACAAATTTACATTGAATTGTCACAATCAGAAAAAATAAGAAAGCAGGGAAAGAATATTTTAAAAGTAGAAAAAAAAAAAAAAAGAATGGACTGTTGTTATATGAACCTGGAGTCCACACACGTAGGCATCATTTCATCATTCTTGGTTCTAATTTTGATTTATTTTGAATAATATGGGAAATTCTTGATTTGTTTTAGAAAAAATCCATTTGAATTATGATAGTACACATTAAGTATGAATAATGTTTTGCTTGTTAATTTATGGAGACGACTTTTCGTTTTCTCATTCCTATGGAGATGTTGGATTCTGCCAACTGCTTTTATGATGATCACTTTTGAATATTACTATGCGTTTAAAAGTATTTTTTGCCCAAAAAATTCACAAGATTTTTGATATGTTAATAAAAAGTTCATAAAATATAAATTTTCAGTTCAAATTAGTAAATATTTGAATATTGGCAACACACTAATTTTGGCTTCATTTGGGACAGCTTTTGACAATTATTTTTCCTTTGCTTTCAAAAAAGTTTTGCACTAAAAAGCTATTGTGGACATCAGTAAGAAAACTGTCCCAAATGAGGATTTAGACTTCGTTTGGGACGGCTTTCTTATTGCTTCTTAAAGCGGCTTTTTAGTTAAAAAATTTTAATTTTTATATTAAAAAGTCACTTTAAGAAGCAATAAAGAAGCCGTCCCAAACGAAGCCTTAGTTTGGATTTGACGTTTATTATCAACTTGAACAAAGGTTCTGAGCTAAGAAATTCTTTGCTCAACAATTTTGAACTATTTATCCTCTTTCACCTCCTCGACTTCGATGTAGACATCTAGGCTAACTAATGCTTTCTCCAAAGATTATCTTGAAAATAAACTCATAAAATCCTTATTTAGGCTTTGTTTGGGACGACTTTTTTATTGCTTCTTAAAATGGAATTTTAGTTAAAAAATTAAGAAACCTTAGTAAACATCGTTATAAAAATAGTCTTCTTAAAATTTATATATCTCAATAGAAGCTTTATAATTCTGATTCATTTTTTGTTTCACTTTCATCAACATAATTTCTTTATTCATGTCCATCCTTGACAAGGTCCATATCTCTTGAGGTTCTTTTCAGCACCACCAACATCATGATCATCCCTCACAGCATGAACATCCTTATTGCTAGTAGCATAGACATATATAAACTTTTGCAATGTCTACTTCATCATCAACTCTGCTTTCAGTAGTAACTTCTCCACAAGTTTATTCACTAACCCTCTCTTATCGCCCCCTCATTGAATGTGCAATTTCAAGGAATTTGTTCCAGCCTTTAGTGGAAATCATCATAGATGTTGATAAGGTAGACTACTTACCTTATTTTAAGAATTTTAAAATCAACTTAGATATTTGATTCTTGTTATAAGGTTTGTTAATATATGAAGTATCAAAGCTCAACAAAATTTAGAGTTGTATAAATCTTGAATGGTTCAAGCTCACGATAAGTTAGTGTGACCTAGAATCTTCCAAGTAGGAGGCTTGGTCTTGGTTGTTCGGAGGCCTATCTTAGCTTACCATAAGATCAGTGAGAAGTTTGAACCAACTTGAGAAGGACCCTTCATTGTATAAACAATCTACGAAGGAGGCTCATATCAACTAGTGGATTGTAAAGGAAATCACCCAATGTTGCCACTCAACGGGCGATTTTTTAAGAAATACTATGCTTGATGTAGCTCGATCTTTTAATCAATAAAACTTTCAAATTTTGAATCAAGTTGACTCAATTTCATTTAAAATTTCAAGTTTCAGTATTTTTTTTTCTTTTCTTAAGGTTAGGTATAAGTCCCCGTACTGTGCTTGAAGAAAATCTTTTCAATTGTTAAACCCTTCTGCAACGACTTCAAATATTTCATTAAAGCAGCCCTCTAAGCTACAACCTTCTCTGCACCAAAGGGTCCATTAACAGATAATTTTCCCATTAACAACAACAACATAAGTGGTTAACAATAAAAGCTTTAAATCAGATAGAAAATAGCATGTATTTATTTATTTTTAATACATTTGAAGCTACTCAAGCGCTAGACTCGGCCGAGTTAGCATAGGATAAACGAGAGAGCTAAGATGAATATACGCTGCAACTAAAAAAATATAAAACAAGAAATGGTCATGTAAGAAAGATGAAAATAATAGAAAATATTATAAATAAGTTGGTGTAAAATTTAATGATTAAGGCTTCTCAAAATTGGGATAAAAGAAACATTGATAATGTGAACATTTATAATTAATCTAAATGGTTAAGAATAAAAGGGAATTGCCAAAACATAACATGTATGAATAGAAGGTTTGAGGGGAAAAAAATTATGCATTAAATACCTTAAAAAAACATAAAATGTAAAACAATCAAGTTTAATGTAAATTCATAAAACCAAATCAAATAATTAGCATACAATTAATAATAACGACACTGATTAGGAAAAATATAAACTTTGTTAGGTTTCTTTTGATTATTAGTAGACGGAAATTGTGTGAGGATTTCACTTTCATTTAGGTTTCGTCTGTGATAGCTTTTCAGATCAATCCCACAATTTCTATTTGGCCACTGTTTTTTCACTACTTAAAAAAGAAAATTGCATTAGAAAGCTGTTTTCAACAACAGCTTTAAAAAATTACATTCTCCATAACAACTTTACAAAGTCATAAGAAAACTATCCCAACGAAGCCTTAGTTTGAAAGTGAAGTTGAAATCTTATCTTGTAATTGAGCATTTTAAAAGTTTTATGAAGTTTGAAAAAACCATTAATATTAGTTATATTCAACTAACACTGTCATTGTGAGGTTACAAGTTCTTGATGAGAAAATTAGAGGATTGTGTTAGGTAGTCGACAGCCAGTATAAAACTTATCCAATAATCATGACATGAATAATTTAATACCTTGTGTCAATGCTTAGGCATTCCCTAGAAGCGACGCGCTGAATGACTTGAATAAAATGAGAAGTGTGCAAGGGTCGCTACCGGTGCTCGGGGATAATGTTAAATAAGCAAGGTTTCCCATATTATGGACGGATGTGGACAAATAAGCTAGTCCATGAAAATAGAATTTGGGTAGGAACTTGAAATATAGGTTTTCTTATAGAAAAAATAATAGAATTAATAGATATTATGATTTATAGGAAGATAAATATTTTATATATTTAGAAAACTAATTCAGTTGGAGAGAAGACTAAGAAGATTGACAATTTAGTATTTAAACTATGGTATTTATGTAGGAGTCATACTAGAAATGAGACATGTGTGATTATATATAAGAGTTTGAAGGATAGTATGATAGAAATTAAGAAAATTTGAGATAGAACTATAGCTTTAAAAATTATTGTTGATGCTAAAATTATTAATATTATAAATACTTATGTTTCTCAAATGATGTGCTTAGAGTATCAGAAGAAAAAACTAATAATAGTAAAATAGTTGATAGTAGAACCAAAATGTGCAATTAAATATAAAAATAAAAAACTTTGTTATAAAAATTGATTTAAATGTAAAAACTCAAAAAAATTAAGAAATATATAAACATACCTCTAAGGAGTCTAAGAAACAATATGTTGTGAAACCTCTTAAGTAAACGACTTGAAACTCTTAAACATCGAGGCACCTTTCGGTGTAATTGTCAAAATTTTATTAAGAAATTTTGTAGATAAACGTGCCACTCTCGGAGAAAGATGGGTGACCTCCTTGGAAGTTACACCAATAGCACTGATATATCATCAAAAAATTTCTTTAATCGGGCACAAATCTTGATGCAAATTCTGATTAGAAACTTCTATAATTAAATTTAGAGTCGTCCTATCTCTGATTTCAGCAAACTTATAGTCGGACTTAACGTCTCAAAAAGACGAACCCAACGACATTAAATTCAATCCAATTCGAGCATAAATAGGTCCAAATCGAGGGCCGGAAGCACATTTAGAAGCTTCAAGGCATAAATTGGATGACCAAAGGCCATCCAAATACAATATGCTTATAGTCGAATCGAGCGGCTCAATGAGAAAAATCCAATGAGCCCAAGATCGCCTAATTTTGAAATCATTTGGGCATATAAATGCTTGATAATTAAGGCGATCAATATGAGCGGTCTGTTGGAGCACTCACAACTTGCCCTTAATAATCTCCATATTTACTAGTCATGCCACTCTCATAAAACTATAAATAAATCCCTCATTCTTTACAAGAGAAGGGAGGATGAGGGAGGGAGGGAGGAAGAAAGAGAGGATAGTAAGAGAAATATAAGATCTTTCGTGCCACCAAGCTCCTTCTCGACCACGGCCCGGCCACCGACCATAAATGGACTTCCACCCGGCCACCAACTTTTGTTGGACTTACATTCCGCCACCGATTATCACTAGACATCTTCTAGACTTCCTCTCGGCCACCAACTTTCATCAGACTTACCTCCGGCCACCGATTGTCACAGGACTTTTGCCCGGCCACCAACTTTCACTAGACTTATGTTCAGCAATATATTGTCACCATACTTCTACTTGGTCACTGACTTTCATCAAACTTTCGCTTGATTATCGGCCATCTCTGGACTTCTTTGTAGACACCAACACCACTTGTTGATTACGGTCTTTCCGACCTTTGTCTCTTACTGATTATGGTCTCTCCGACCGCCGTCTCTATATTACGTTCTCTCGACCATCATTGCCCGGAAAGTATTATCCTTTTAATCACCATCGCCCGACTACAGTCGTTTTGACCACTGTCTCCAAACTATGGTCTTTTCGACCTTCGTCAATCGACTATGATCTTTCTGACCTCCGTTGCCCACCGACTATAGTCCTTCATACCACCGTCCCCCGACTACGGTCCTCTAGACCATCATCACCCAACTATGGACTTTCCGACCTCTATTGCTCACCCAATACGGTCTTCCGTCACCTGACTATTATCTTTCCTACTACCATCACTCTATTATGATCTTTTGACCTCTATTATATGTCGACTATGGTCCTTTCGACCACCGTCATCTAACTATGGTCTTTCCGACCTCCATCGCCTGCTGACTACGTTCCTTCTGACCACCGTCATCCGACTATGGTCCTTTTGACCACCGTCAACCAATTACGATCTTTCTGACCTCCATCGCCCGACTATGATTCTTCTGACCACTGTCACTAGACTATGGTCCTTGTGACCTACATTACTCATCGACTATAGTCCTGCTGACCAAATGAACATGTCAACACTGTTTCCTTGAACTCCCACTATATAATGCACTCTATATAATGTATATTTGCTACATCGAGCCAAGGCCTTCGTCCCAAGGAAGAGCCTCATTTATAATCAACTGCAAACACTAGTGGATTCATTTAAACTGGGCAAGGCCCTATGATTTTTTCCTTCTTATGGGTTTTATATAAAATTTTTGACATCTCTTATGAATGCTACACCCCCATCTTTTATCTATCTTTGTACCGGATCTTCATACAAAGCTAGGATGCTAAACTATATATCTCTCTACCGCTACGAATATTCTAGGATGCAACAAGGACAAAATCATGAGGTCCTTAGGCCAAAGTGAATAATATCTCAATAACTAAGAGTTTGAGCTGTTACATATGTGATGAAAAAAAAATAGATTTATTAATTTATATAATAGATTAGATAATAAAAAGAGCGAAAAATATATGTATAAGTTAGCCAAACAAAGAGATAGAAGGAATAAGGATTTAGTTCAAATGAAGTACATTAAGGATGAAGATCAAAAAATGCTTTTAGTAGAAGAGGATATTCAACAAAGGTAGATGATATATTTTTATAAGCTTTTCAATAAAAATTGTGAGAATACGATTGACTTTAGTGGCCTTAGCACCTTAAATAAAATAGAGATTTTTATTTTTATCGACATATTAGTAAAATCAAAGAGAAGTTTTAAAGAAAAATGAAGTGTGAAAAAGTTGTTGGACCTGTATGATATTTCAATAGAGGTGTGTAAATGCTTAGGAGATGAAGTAATTTCTTAGCTTACAAAACTTTTCAATATTATTGTGATGACTAAAATGATGTCAGATGAGTGGATAAGGAGTATGTTAATTTCATATTTTTAAGAATAAAAGTAATGCACAATAGTGTGCGAATTATAGAGGAATTACATTAATGTGCCATACTTTAAAACATTGGGAAAGAATTATTGAGAATAGGTTACGTCATGATACTAATTTTTCTCAAAACCAATATGAATTCATCCAGGGTAGGTCTACTATGGAAGCTACACATTTATTGAAAGATTTGATGGAGAAGTATAGGGAGAATATGGAGGATCAACATATGATATTTATTGATTTAGAGAAAGCTTAAGATAAAGTTCCAAAAGAAGTGCTATGAAGAGTTTTAGAAAAGAAAATTGTTAATAATACTTATACTCAAGTCTTTAAGGATATGTATCCAAGAGTTATTACTTGTGTTCAAACACAAGTAGTTTGGACCAATTATTTTCCTATTTTAGTTGGATTATATCAAAGATCAGCTTTAAGCCCATATCTCTTTGCTCAGTCATGAATGTTTGTACTGGACATTTGCAAGAGAATGTACCATGTTGTATGTTTTTTTGCTGATGATATTCTTTTTGTTAATAAAACTAGAGACACTACAGAAAAATCGTCCATTACAGACGGATTTTTCCAACGGAATATTTTCCGTCGGAATTTCCGGCAGATTTCTGACGGATTAGATGAAATATTTTCAACAAATTTTTTCGAAGGATTTAATTTCCGGCAGAATCTCCAGCTGATTTTTAGTAATTTATTTTAATATTTTATTTTAATTAATTTTCAAATTTATTTTAATTAATTAGTAATTAAATAATTTATTTTAATCAATTATTAATTTAATTATTTATTATAATTAATTATTAATTTAATAACTTATTTTAATTAATTATTAATTTTTATATTTTATTTTAATTAATTTTAAATTTATATTTTATTTTAATTTATTTTGAATTTTATATTTCCATATTATTATAGTTTAAGTATAATACAATAAATATTTCTATAATACAATAAATATTTAAACACATTTTACATTGCAGCATAGTGGTGGGATGTTTGAAAATTTTCTTTGCAGCCTGTGTTCGAATCCCACGGTGGAGATTGTGACTTTGAGCGATCAAGTCATTCATAAGAGTATACAATTTAGATATCAGTGATTATTGTCCACAGTGATGGTGTAATAGATGGGGGTATTTTTAGCAGAATTAAAGTTGGATGGTTGAAGGGGAAGAATGCATCGGGCCTGTTGTGTGATGAAAAAGTACCCCTCAAACTTAAGAAAAAATTCAATAAGATGGTGGCGAGACCTGCCTTCTAATGACTCGATTAGGAGAGTAGATATATTATATTTGGCCTATGTTAAGAGAGGTAGAGATAGACCTAAAAAGACTTGATTAGAAATATTATAAATGATATTTTTTATTAGATTTAAATGAGAATCTAACTCTTAACAGTACACAATAAAGAAAAAACATTCATGTAGCTGACCCCACGTTGTGGGATAAAGGCTTGATGATATTGTTGTTGTTGTACTAATTATATTCAACTAAATGAAAAATTCAACATATTTTATTTTTAATATAATTAATTTATAACTTCATGGAACCAAATGAGGCCTTACAGTAAATTAAATTGATCTATTAAGTTCTTACTACTTTGTGCTTGAGATCTTATGCGCCCTGAAAACTACAAAACTGCAGGAAAAAACAAGGGACCTGGTCTTATAATGAGTTGTGGCCTACAGCAACTGCAGGCATTTGGTATATGTGCACGGCTGTACATGAAAAGGGTAGAATTTAAGTACATGCATGCTGCTATAACTATTTGTGCCCACAGTAGAGCTTCCCTGGAAGATGGCCCCCTAATTTATGGCTATGTTTGCAGATACATACACATCATGAGCAGGAACTCTACTTGATCATTGAAGGCTAGTGGCTTTGAATATTTTATCCCCCTCATTTGTCCAATTCATATCCATAAGTTTCATATATAAATTAATCAATTAAGAGAGAATAGGGAAAAATTTTATATAAGAATATTGGCATGTGATATTTCTATTATATTTTAATGAAATGAAATTATATAATTTTGATTTGCAAATAAATTTAAAAATATTGATAAAATATTTTATTTTATAAAATATATAATAAAATGATAAATATTAAGATATTTATATGTAATAAATAAATAAGATATATATTATTAAAAAAATTAATACATGTCATTTTTTTATTTTTGGAACAGAATAGTTACTTTTACATAAGGGCAGAGTTGCAATGGCCCCATCATCCCATAATTAATTATATTTTAATTTTTTAATGTTAAAGCATAAAAAATATCTGGTTTTTGAATACTAATTAATATAATTTAATATGCCCACATGAGTTTCTCGGCCGTGAATATTTTTTTTTCCCTGCCTTTTCTTCTCTTTTCTGCAGATTTAAGTTGAATCATTTAACATCATTGTAAAACAATTTAGTTTTGAAAATAATTATAACATTTAATTTATTTTTTATTAGCTTATAATCAAAATTAGTATTTGATAAATATAAGTTTATAAGAACATTAATTTTGTTTATGTATTTATATCTTATTATATAATACTCATTTTTAACTAGGTTTTATTTAAATTAAAAGGAAAAGAATTAAAATGACTCATTAACTCTTTATGAAAGGTCAAAATAACCCACAACTATATTAAAGAATTATTTTGGTCCTTTAAGTTTTTAAAGAGGAACAAAAATAGTCCTATAGTGGGACTATTTTGATTCCTCTTTAAAGATTCAAGGGATCAAAATAATACTTTAACATTATTGTGGGCTAGAATATTCACGGTGGTAAAATATCAAATTTTACGTCTTAGCGTTGCACGAGTATCCAGCTCACAAATAGAGAAAGAACATAAAACACTAGAATTTTTTTACGTGGAAACCCTGATAAGAGGGAAAAATCACGGGGTCACGCCCAGATGAAACGATTCAACTAGTGTTTGAATAGATTACAAATGATCGGTTCATCCTTGAGATTGAGGATAATCAGATTACAACAGTCAACCGTCAGGTTGAAATCTTACGACGAACGTGGATCAGACAGTAGTCCAACGACGTTTGCTAGACGGGGGGAAATTCGACGTCAATTGGTGGCTGGGCGGAAGTTCGACAAAAGTTGATGGTCGAGCTGAATTCCTACGATAGTCGATGGCCAGGTATAAGTCCGACGATAGTCGAACGACGATCGGTGGCGAGACAGTGGTCGAGGAGGAATCTAGTGGCAAAAGAATTCTGATTTCTCTCTCTTCCTTCTCTTTCTTGCTTGGGTGCCCCTCAGGTCCTCAATGAAGAATGAGGGGTTTATTTATAATTTTTTGGGAGTGGAATGGCTAATAAATATGGAGAAGATCAAGGACATTTTAGGAGTATTCTGAATGGATGATCGATATTGGCTCTCTTGATCGTAAACCATTTATTGAGTATTTGAGTGTCTTAATGACATCAGAATTTTGCAATCTTGGGCTCGTTGGATTCGCCTTGTCAAGCCGAACGATTTGACTATAAGCATTTTGGGTTTGGAAATCGTTTGGTTATCCAATTTATGTTTGAGCCTTCTAAATGCGCTTCGGGTCTTCGATTTGGATATATTTGGACTTGGATTGGATCGAATTTGGTGTCGTTGTGTTCTTCTTTTCGAGATGTTCAGTTCTACTATAAATTTGCTGTTGGATGGCCCTAAATTTTATTTAGGAATTTTTCAGCTCAAATTTGCCTCAAGATTTGTGCCCGATCAAGATAAATTTTTGATGATATATCAAACATAAGTCGAGACTATTGTGATCATTTATAAAGAGTTTAGAGACCATTTTGATCTCTTTCTTTTAAATTAAATATAAAGAGCAGATGTTCTCAATTATAAATTCTTTTATCATATAATTTATTTTTTATATTAGCAACTCTAATAAAAAATCTATGTCAATGCAAATCTTAAATTCGGATAAAAAATATTAAGCTTTTTTTGAAAATTGATAATTCCCGCTCTCACATGTAAAAAAAATCTTGCCTCATGGCACAACACCTTAGACTTCATTTGAGAAGATTTTTTTACTGTTCTATAAAGCTTTTACAAACAAAATAACATTTTAAAGCTGTTGTAGAAAACAGATTTCTAATACATTTTTCGAAAGTAATAAAAAAATAATGATCAAATATAAATTATAGTCACGATATTAAAAGTAAAATAATAAGAAAATTATTTCAAATAAACCCTTAGTTTAATTATGAATGATGATTGTGCGGATGATCTTCTAAGCTATATATATTGCAGATATAAATAATAATTCGGTCAAAATGGCTTGCTTTCGGTTGCTTTCAGCAATTCATATTTTAAACATTTTAGGCAAAGCCCATCAAATTAAACGTTAAATCAGTGACTGCTTTCTTTGTTTCCGTCGATGCAGCCAAGTTTTGAGCAGTGCAAATAATATTTTCAGCCATGTTATGGAATGATTTTAGCTGTTTTTTTCTTCTAAATAATAGAATAGAATATTACAAATTTGATCGATGTTCAAAAGATAAAATACAGAGCGTTATTGTTTGTTGATCTTCTTTATGTTAAACAATAATACGAATGCATAGCTGTTTGTACAATAAAAATAATAATGACTTCATTTCACACCAAATGGCATAGCTCATCGCCTAACATAATATTTTTAAATGAAGGCTTAGATCATCTTCAACTGTCTGTATATGGTGGTATGTCATCCGTCATTCGTTCTATTCGAACGCTAAATCGCATGGCGTCGTACTGTTCACTTACGCTAGTTTTTTAGGTTACGGGATTTGTCAAAGAAACGCGCGAATGAGGAGAAAGATAGTTACCTTCGAAGCGAGATGAAGAAGCGTGCGAAAGAGGAGAAAGAAATGGAGTTAGATTGGAGATGAATTACTGCATTTTAGAGTTTTACTGTATTTTGGAGTGAAAAAAGGATTTTTGGGTTGGAGATGCCTTTAGAGAAGGGGCAACAGTCTTGCACAAGTGGATGTTTGTTCATTGAATTATTTTTAATAGTAAAATTTTTTTTTCTTCTTTTAAATAATGAAATTAATTTATGTATTTAATTTGGTGAAAATTTAATTAAAGTTTTTAGTTTTCTTATAAAAAAATTAATTCAAATATTTATTTTTTTGTCTCAAATTATTTTCTTCTTATGATAGAAAATTTTGTATAACAATACATTAATATAGTTTGAATCAAGTTAAGAATGCATAAACTAGAATACATTTTTAATAAAAACAGAAAATATGTTTGTCTTAAGAAAATTCAAATATTCATTAATTTTAAATATTTTTTCTTCTTTAGATGATTTATCTTCTTATTTTAATAAAAAAATTATGAAAATATTATAATATGATTAAGAAAAAATTTGAAAAAGAGCAAAAATGTAAAATTATTTTGCTTTTTCTAGAAAATGCAAAACTATTTTGTATTTTCATCATTTTTTGCATTTTAAAGAAAAAATAAAACAGATTTACGTTTTCGTAAGAAATTTTTAAAATATATTTTACTTAAAATTTAATAATTATATTATTAATAAAAATTTAAATGAAACGTTGGCTGTTGTATTATGATGAGAATAGTATAAAGCCTAGATGACCTATGTCTGAATCCCCTACAAAGTAAAATGAATAACATATTTAAATAAAATTAAAAAAATATTAAATACTAATTTGTTAATATATTAAAAGAATGTAAATATCTAATTTAACATTCTGATAATAAAATTAAAATATATGTTTAATTTTTTATTTAATATCAATAAAGAAAGAAATTAGAAATTATGTTAAATATATTTAAATAAATCTTTTATATTTATAATTACATGCAATAATTATTTAAGCAACTTTTTTAATATAAAAAAAATCTTTCACATATTTATCATTCAAAAAATAAAATACAAGTAACATTTATATTTCATTAATACATATTAAATATAAAAAAATCTTTTAATTCAATTTTGGTTTATATAATTATATAAAAAATCATTATAGTATAATTTAATTACATTCTAACAATAACTATAAAAAATACAAAAAACCATTAGGTATAAATCTCTTTTATTTTTTGTTTAATTATTATAAATCCACAGACCATTAAATTTTATAATATGTGACAGTACATGATCTATGTCATCTAACTAATATGAAAGAAAAAAATTCCCTAAAATATTGCAGACGACCACGATGAAAAACCTTATAAAACTGGGTCGGCATGTTTCATATAAATTATATAAAAACACAAAGCAGAACAGGTGAACGATGGGGATTGCTTAAGTCAGATCATTATCAGTAAACATTACAAATTAATTGCAGAAAAAGTTTCTCCATTAGCTTAAATTCAGTCCTAACAACGATCACTGTACGAAAGTACCTCATGAATTGAACTGTTTATTGCTAATCATATACAGTTTTACTGTGACTTTCAGAATATACAAACTATTGTACAAATGCATCGTTCAGAATCATAAAGCCATGAAAAAATGAAGGGGACAATATAGTGTTTCTTGTCGGTTTCTTACATTAAGCAAAATTATAATGATTATTTCTTGGACTCTAAAGAATAAAGAAGGTGTCAGTATTTCTGTAGAAGCCAACCTGCACTCTTATCGAATAGTACTGAGTTATTTGGACAAAAATAGTGTTTCAAATCAATCCAAGTAGGTGCACTTAGCATAAATTGCCTTTCAAATGAATGCAAGTGCGCGCAATTAGCATTGCAGTTCAGTCTCCTTGATCAATGCTTTGTTTCTCTTTTAACTTAGGCTTCTTTTTAGGATAGTTTTATTATTATTATTTTTTAAAATAGTTTTTTTTAAGAAAAATGAATAAATTTTTTTTACTAAAAAACCGTTTTAGAAAGAAAGAAGAAAACCGTCTCCAAGACGTAACCTTAGTGGTTGTTAATAATTTATCATTACTACTTTTTGCTTCGTTGAATCGCAGTTGTTTGAATCAATTGATGTGAAAAAATGAGTTTTGCTCAAGCATATTAGCCACGCATATATGAGTAATATTGCAGAGAAATTGAAGGGCTTAAGCATATTGACAAACTAATGTTAAGTGTGGAATCTGATTGTGTTGCTCAATCTGATTGTTCTGTTGCCTCGAACCTCAAGTTTCTCGTGCTCACTGGGGGGTTTACCCCCTAGTTGGGTTCAGGTGTTTTGCACCAGAATTTTTTTCCTTACAACACCCCGGGGCCCGGTGCTGCGTACCTGAGCGCCCAATGTTGTGTTCCCGACCGCCTCAGCGCTGAATAACGGAGAGCAGAGCGTCACAACGGCATAGATATGGTGCCGCAACGGTGCAAGATAGAGGCTTGAGCGTCGCAACGCTTTAAACTGGCACCGCAGCGCTGCGAGACGGGCTGGATAGTTTTCTTTCTTGTTTTATGAAGTGTTGCATCCCTTGGAGTTTATTTACTTGGCTTTCTCTTTTATTTTCAGTTAAGACAAGAGTGAGAATGGTGCATGTGAGAAGAGAAGCAAGAAGAAAGTGAGAGAGAAGAGAGATCTGTACTTATTTCTCCCAATTTTCATAGTGGATTTCTTGGTGTGGTGTAGCTTCGTGGGTTTTCTCTATTTTGGGTTTTTCAACATTAAATCATGGTGTCCTTTACTTTTCCTTCACTTTTACTTTCTTACTTATTTCATCATTGTGATGTTTACTCCTCATCATCCCCAACAACTAAAACTTCTGTAACAAAGTGGTTAGGTGCAATCTATTGAGATCGCTATTTGGGCTCTTTTTTTTTTGTCTCAATCAATTTTGCGTGCCTTTTCATTTCTTTTGTATCTCATTCTCTTCTTATTAAGGAGAAATTATTACGAGCGGAGTCCGAACGCCGTACGTACTCCAATCAAATTAGGTCATGTCACATATACATTATGTATAATTTGTATACAATATATATACAAATTGTACATTGAAAGTGTACAAACTACGTGGCTTGTTTTGATTAGAGTTCAAACACAAGCTACTTCCGGACTCCGCACCCGCAATAATTTCTCCTTGTTAACCGGGTGAATATTTGAAATTTGAGTTCAGAACAAAACAATAATGGAAGTACATAAATCTCGACAATAGAATAGGTTACTCTTCTGAAATGAGAAATCCAACATTGGTTTCATCTCCTTAGTCATCAAGTCTCTTAGCTATTGTGTATTTAATAATCTCTTACACAAAATATATTTCATGTCAATTAACACCCGTTTTAACACTGATGGATTACTATTTGTTGTATCCAGTCGCAAAATATGAATATAACAAGACTCCAGCCTTGCAATAATTTCCCATTTCATTTTTCAATTTTAACCAACACTGCGTGATGCTTCAACTGCTTTCTCCTACGCTATCAAATAAAAAACTTTTCTATACTAAATATTATCTAGATTTTATACTTCAACAACATCTAGTTGCTCTCTCTCTCTCTCTCTCTCTCTCTCTCTCTCTCTCTATAGCATATTTATTTAACTTCAGAAAATAGTATGAGTGTTATGCACTTTTTTTTTTTAAAACTATGGATTGATTTTTTGTTGAATATATTTAAGTAAAAAAATTTACCCTTTAAGCCCACTTGCAATCACAAAGCAATAAATAAGCATCTTGAAGAGACTGTAGATATGATATTTCTCTGATTGGTCACTAGCTATCTACAGATTACTATATAGTTTTATATTCTATGCTGAAAACTATATGATCAAAAGTATACATCTTCTTGATTCCTTTAATTATATGCATAAATATCCACAATTTTTTTATTATATTTATTATAGCTTAAGCTCTATCATGACATGCATAACATATGATATTGCTTTGAACATACTCAAGAGTTAGCCTAAAGTATATATTGTGATTACAACATAGATCTACATACTAATCACATATCAATGATGCTTATTAGGGGGTGTAATATGTGCATGCTAGTATTTACAATTAATGAAGCTTCATTGAATCAAGCTGAAGTAGGTTGAAGTTAAGTCCATGATCATTGGAATTTGTCCAAAAACTAAGATGGGATGCAATTATGCAATGGTGGTAGCGACCTCTACGTGCAAGGTTATGAGGATTAATCATAATCTTTGGATGTTGTTAAAATATCAATATCATTTTAACGATGACATAGGGACATGTCTTGTATGCGAAGTTTGAAATAATTGACGCTTGTTGAGGGCATAACCGCATAAGCTAGCACACATAATTGCTGTGATTATATGTACACATACTTTTGTATGCAGGGTAACTAGTCACTATTGGAGTCCATATAATAATGCAATCATTGTTGTAGTGATATGAAGTAGGAAGTGGACATTGAAAGTGACCCCATGGACTATATCTTGTGATTTGATGATGTAAAATGATTGAATGTGATGCTTTGATCTTTTCAAAAGTATGCCTGCACATAGAGCTTCTAAACCTATTAACCCTAATGTGTGGGTGTATGATACTTTCAAACTAAGTTTAAAAATGACCATGGTCACTTAGGAATCACAATAACTAGAAATAAGTCATTATCTATGTAGTTTAATAATTGAATAATTAATGTGCATTCCATATTTATATTACACATTTGGAAGATTAAGTGTAAGTCTTGAAGAAATTATGTTGACATATTATTCGACATCATCCTAAGTATGTTGTATCCTATATGCCAGATTTATTTAAAAAAAAAAACCTTAATCAAATTTATGAGTGATGGTTATAACTGTGATCAAGGAAAATACTTGTTAATAAGTTAATTAAATGTAGCAACCCTAAACTTTATATAAATTGTTCATAGGTGGAGAAAAAAAAGGAAGAGAAAGGCAAATCTACTGATTGAATGGGTATGCCCTTGTGAGTAGACTAAGAAAAGAGTTGAGCATCAATCTTTTAGTGGTAGAACTGATAGAGGTGCAATATCAGAGAAGAGTGATTAACCTATAGATTGCAACTAGGTTGGAAAGATAGCAATAATTGGAGAACCAAAGAGTTTACTAGAAGGAGAAGGCTAGAGGATGCATGTAAGGTTGTTATAGGATGAGACTATTTTATGGGAAGAAAATGGAAAATGGCTTATTGCTATTATTGAAGAAGGAGAAAGAAAATAAGGACAAGATGGATGATATTTGTGTTGAAGGAGAGAAAAGACATGTAGCAACGAAATTGATTGAGAAAGTGATGAAGTAGGTCATAAGGGCTAAGTGTTGTTTGAAGATATAAAATTCTCAATGTGTATGAGATATTAACATAATATCCATTAGGAGATTACAATAATATTCTCCAACAAATCATTTATGAAGGTTGTGAAATACAATGAGTTTTGGGCAGCATTGGGCATACAAATTTAGGATAGGCATGTTAGCGAGATTTGAGAAGAAATTATTGATAAATATTTTTATTAAATTATCAAGCAATATATAGCCAAATTTAATTTATAATTTAAAAGATAAAACCCTTTACATGGATTTAATATGGTGAGTAATATGAATAATGAGGATGACTAAGAGATTAATAATTTTTTTATTTTTTTATTTTAAATAATAAAAAATTATGTGGTTTTTTCTCAAGGAAAAAATTTGCCTAAGCAACTCGAGAAATCAAAATGCTTAAATGTGATTTAGTTATAAAATTTTTTTTTATTTGAATCAACTTGGATTGGATCTACATTAATAATTTAGCTTATTTAATTAAATTATTTAATTCTAATTTGCAATTGATCACAAAATTGCAAAAATAGAATGAGTTGAAAGGCAGTCAAATTCAAATTCAAACTCAAACCAATTTAATGTCGTATACTTGTGCCCTAACTTAGGCTTTGTTTGAGGCAAGTTCTTACTATTTTCTAAAGCAAATTTTTAGTGCAACAGTTTTGAATTAAAGAAAATTTTGTACTAAAAAAACTATTTTAGAAGGCCGTAAGAAAGCTGTCCCAAATGAAGCCTTAGTCGAACCTCGAGCAATTTTAGGGTCAACTAGATGGGGTCCATAAGGCTAATAAGGAGAACTCTAGTCTACTAATAAATTAGGTTAGAATGAGAATATAACTTGATATCAAAGACTTAGTTGGCTTCAACCAAGATTAACTTAGAGAATTGGTTAGGTAATGATTGGCCAAGAAGGTGTAGACACTACAGGAAAATTCATTGTTATCGCCGGACAAAATTTATTGGTAACAATGAAAATCTGCCGGAAATCAAAGATTTCCGATGGATTTCCGGCGAAAATCCCTCTGACGGTAATTCATGCATCGGAAAAAAAATTACCGGCGGAATTAACCCGCCGAAAATATTTCCGGCGAATTTTCCGACAAAAATTTTATAAAAAAACGACGGCATATCTGTTGCTGAATTCCGACGTATTATCTGCTGGTATTTTCTGCCAAAATGTCTATCGAAAATACCGGTGAAAAATACACCGCAAGAAAAATGACGCCCTTTTTACCGTTGAACGGTACCGGCGGACGAGCCGCCGAAAATTTCTGGCACAAATTCCGCCGGAAAGTACGACATATCGTATTAGCGACATCGTTTCCGACTGAAAATTTGCCGGAAACCTGTAGCATAAACAAAAAAAATTACTTCCATTTAAAATCAGATTTTCATAACCTGCAAATAAAAGATATAATAATCTATACATTCATAGCCCACTTCTAATCAATAACATCCTCAATTACATTATAAAATATGTGCAAATAATAAATAAATAAATATGTACACAATAAATATAAATAATAAAATTAGAAAGGAATCCACAAGAGTATATTATAAAATATGTCCAAAACAACATCCTCCTCTGCTAATGCAGATGTCCACAAGAGCTTATTATAAATTATGTCCAAAACACATGAATACAAATGTCCAAATCCGTAAAATAAATAAATAATATCTACTCTGAATCTATTTTCTCCTCAGCTGCTGTACTTTTCCCACTACTCATCTGCTCCCTCATCTTTTGTATTTCTTCTAACATTTGAGCTTGTTGCATTTGCATCTGCTACTGTATCTCCAGCTGCTGCTGCTGCATCTGCATCTGCCAATCAGCTTGTATGATGACAGTCGAACCAAGTGTTATTCCCTCCGTACTTTAAAGTAAATGATTTTGTATATTCTATACAATATGGACAAGCTAATTTTTCAAAAGTATTCCAACATGAGAGCATACCATATACGGGAAAATCACCAATTGTCTATAGTAATGCTGCCCTCATAATGAAATTCTATTTGGTGGAGATATCATATGTACTTATTTTCTCTTTCTATAATAAATTCAAATCATCAATTAACAGTTGTAAGAATACATCGATCTTTACTTTTGAATTATGTGGCCATGGAATAATAAGCGTTAGAAATATATAAGGAGTTGTCATGCACAACTCTGGGGGAAGATTATATGGTGTGAGTATCACGGGCCAACATGAGTAAGGTGAAGCAGACTGGCTAAATGGAGTGAAACCATCTGTACATAAATCTAATCTTATATTTCTTGATTTTGAGGTGAAGGTGGGATTTGTATGATCAAAGTATTTCCAGGCATCTACTTCTGACGGATGTGTAATAAAACCTTCTTGTGAGATATGTTCTTTATGCCATCTCATATGTGCAGCAGATCTCATGGATGTATATAACCATTACAGTCTAGAAATTATGGGTAAGTAAAATAACCTACTAGCTGGTACTTCTTTCAGCTTTCTTTTCATGATAGATTTAGGTTTAAATCTCAGTGTATTAAAATAATGACATATAATTTTTGATTAATCATCTTTATAGAATAACATGTATCTATTGACACAACAATCTATCTTTGTGTATGTCAAACTAAACTTAGAAACCAACTTCTTAATCCGATATAAATCTGTAGGAATTATGTTATCTGCCGTATTGATTTTTTTGAGCAGTCTAATAAATTGATTAAAATATTCACGGGGGATATTATATTCTATCTTGATGCTTAACATCTTAACAGTAACGGATAACTCTGAGTGAGTAGTGCACCCCTTACACAGTGGTTGTTGAGAAGCATGCAATAAATCATAAAAATTTTGTGCTTCTTTATTAGGTGACTCAAGATTAGCTTCTGTATATGTTCAAATTGTGCTCTACTTGTATCATGAATTAAATCCTCAAGATTAAGTCACATATTTTTTTTCTCATCTATAGTAGCACTTGTCGATGGGCCACATTGAGAATCAAAATGTGGTTCATACTCACCATGATAAGTCCAATACTAATATTCTGGCATGAAACCTCGACGATATAGATCAATAATTACGTCATTTGGGTTTAGGTGCACCTAATTTTTATGTTTAGAATATGGTCAACGAATCATTCCATTTAAAATGAAGCTGGGCAGTTGAGAAGCTGTCTGAATGAAAATATTCACCCCTCTAATAAACTCATTGGTTAATATCTTTCGTCATTGCGCCAATCGATTATACATCCAACTTCTTTGAGTTTTGATATTCATAATGCCTACATATAATATAAATATATTAGATAATATTATAATATTTATTGAATAAAAATACAAAGACTCTTAGCCTGCTCGGAAGGCCATCGTTTTAATTAAGTGACCAAACCAAACTAGACTAAGGTTCCGTCTAGGATGACATTTAGCATTTCGTGCAAACTCTCACTGCAGCACATAACTTCGATTGTATCGACCACCAATTTCTTACTTTGCTAACCTGGTCGTTGAAAGGCTATAGTTTTATGTGACAAAATCATCTAAGGCGACTCTCTCTAATCTTATCTTTCACTGGAGCTACTCCAACCTTTTCACGTATATGATCATTTCGTATCTTGTCTCTAAGAGTAAAGCACTCATCCACCTGAGCATCCTTATCTCTGCAACACTTAACTTAATATTATGCTTCTCTTTTAATGGCCAATATTCTGCACCATAAAGCATTGTAAGTCTAACCACAATCTTATAAAATTTCCCCTTAAGTTTAAGGGGGGACTTTTCTATCACACAACAAGCCTAATGCATTTATCCACTTCAACAATCCAACCTGAATTCTACTAATAATATCCCCATCTATTTCACCATCACTCTGAACAATAAACCCAATATATCAAAAATGTGTACTCTTATTAAAGACTTGACCAACCAAAGTCACAATTCTCCCACTAGATCTATTAATACTAGAATTATCAACAAGAAGATTCTTCAATTTTAGATCTACATAAACGAAAGCCTTTAAACTCTAAGGTTGATCTCTATAATTCAAGTTTTCCTTCACCTCCCTCTATAGTCTTATCAACAAGAAGAATATCATCAACAAAAATTAAGCATACATCAGGGTACATTCTCTTGCAAATGTCTAGTGAGAACATCCATGACTAAAGCAAAAGGGAGAAAGTTACCTTCACACCAAGCGAACGTCAAGCGAAGTCGAACAGAGAAATGAACGTCGTCGAAGGAGTGAACTCGAACGCGAGGGAACGTCGCCCAAGGAGTGAAGGGAACATCGTCATCGAAGGAGCGAAGTCGAATACGAACGTCGTCGAACAGTGAGGGAACGTCGTCGTCGGAGCGTCGTCGAACAGAGAGAAGAAGCCAACGAAATGAGCAACCAGGCGCGGATGGCACGAAATAGGGCCTTTACCGGCGGTTTTTCAGGCGGAAAATTCGTCGGTTACACTGGTAATATTTCGCCGACTTTAAATAAGCCGACGTAAATTATGCTGGTACTTCCGCCGGTAATTTCCGGCGGGAGATGCACTGGAAAACAAAATTTTTCGGCGAAATTCTGGTGTACAGTCCGTCGGTAAGCTAGTGACGATAAATCCGCCGGAAATTCCACCGCACCATTACCATCGGAACTTTCGCCTGTAATTTCGCCGCTATTCCGGCGTATATTATCCGTCGAAAATTCTGACGGTAATGGATTGTTTTCATGTAGTTAGAGAGTCTAACTTCTGATGTGAAGGTAACAAAGGGCTCTAAAGCTAGGGGTGAGAATAGTCTGATTTAGGATTGGTTCAAACTCAAATCAAGTCTATATAAGTTGGCTCATGGCTCAAATTTGTTTGATTTAAAATCAGCTTAGCACGAGCGAGCTCAATTTTAAGCCAGCTTGAAATTATATATATATATATATATATATATATATATATATATATATATATATATATATATATATATATATATATATATATATATATATATATATATATAGTTCTATTTATAGTTCTATTTGTAGTGTCATCTGGAATATTAGAATACATTAAAATAGTTTCCCATGAGCCTTTGGTGGTTCTCATTTGAATTGCCTCGCCCGATTAAGATCACATTTTACTAACCGGAGCACCATCTTTGCCATTGGAAATATATTTGGAAAACCTCTTCAAATGAATAACACGAAAGGTAGCACAAACAGATTATAATGCACTTGTATCCTAGTTGAGATGGATGTATCGAAACAATATGCTTAAAAATCTAGGATTGGATCGCTAGCACTATACTTTTTTACCATTTTACCTTTATGGAGCAGCATTTCATATAACCCTTGAAAATCTATAAATAAAAGGTATAGAAGCACATTTTAGATCTTTTGGTTCTTATGTCATTTTTGCAATACTTTGAGCATAATTTGCACTCTCACTCTCTCTCTCTCTCTCTCTCTCACACACACCAAGGGATACAAGTGCATTGGAATTTGCATAAGAAGCTTTTTAGATTATAATTAAGAGTTCTAATTACAAAAATAATTAAAATGAATGGGCGGTTATGTATATAAGTCTCAAATTTTATCTATTTATAAAATTAAAACTAAACTACCCTCATTCAAAATAATAAATAATATTGCCTGAATTTTAAATAGACAACAAAAATCTAATTTGTATTTATTTATTTTAATAAATTATTAATGCTTTAACTATTGCATGAACATTATATGAGTTTTATAGTTCATTTAAAAAACCTTGGTAGTCATATAAATATGAGTTTTTGATGATACATGCATAAAATCACTCTATAATAAGATAAATAAGTCTTTCATAGATCATAATATAAATTAGTAATTTTTAATTAAAATTATTTATAACTTTGATTTCTAAATTATTATAATAATGTTAACCTATATATATATCACAAAAAATTATGTGTTTATATATTTGATGTCTGAACTTTTATATTTACTTATATAATATTTTAATATTTTAATCACATCAAAATAAAAATAAAATGATCAGAATGTCCTAATTAGCGTGAATCTTTGATATCAAATGTTGTATTAATATTAGTACAAATTCAATATCATCTAGCACTATTTGACATAATTTGTGTCAAGACAATCTGATATAATTTTTTTAAAAATATATATATTTTATTTTAGAAAAATGAATATTACAAGTATTTTTATGTGATTTAAAAATTTAAGTGCCATATAAATAAATAAATAATTTACATAAAAATTATATATTATCCATTTAAACTCCTATTAATTTTTATTTTATGCTTCCCTTCTCTCCACTACATTTTTTTTAATATTTATTTATTTTACTTTTGTGGATAAGTTGGCAATGGCGCATCCTCTTTAATGTAACCACGTAATCCAAACAATCATCAAATACTCACAAAAACCCACTTCAATCACCGTTTACCAGTCAATATATACCTCGGGCAACCCCCATTCTCTTCTGCATTTCGTGCTACCAGCTCTTCCCAGCTCTGCGGCCGCCTCTGTTCAGCTTCCCTGTCACAGATAATTCGATTGTTGATGGATAGATACAGAGTGGCCTCAACCTTCAATGGAGTTCCTCCTCAAAAACCAAGCTTCTTACCCAATGCCCCTTCTCAAATCTCCCTTCCCGCAAAGCCTCATTTCCAAGAGCCCCACATTTTCACCTACCTCCGACCCGAATCTGAAGAACTCACCGGCGACAGTCTCGGCCAAACAACTGACGATACGGAAATTAGCATCTTCGACGCGGAGCGCTACTTCAACGACAGCCAAGATTCCAACTTAACCTCCACAAAGCTTACTGCCATTAACCCTATTCAAAACTGCAAACTTTCGCCCAATCCACTCGACTCCTCCTTTTCCTCTATCGATGGCTTCTCCCGCAACTTCCGGAGCCGCTCCTTTCGCACTACTCCGACCGCCTCTTCAGAAGCCAGCTGGAACAGCCAGGCGGGGCTTCTAAGAAAATCGCAGGCTTCTCTGTCCGTCAGCGTTTCAAACTTTCCTAATGGCGAACAGAGGAAGGAACCTTCTTCTTCCGCCCGACGCCTTTTCAGCCATGCCTGCCCTTGCTCCTGCAAGAAATCCGTCGACGTCGAGGAAACATACTCTGAACCCAAGAGTGCTAATCCGTCAAATTACGTCACAAATAACTCTTCTGTTGCTAAATTGTCGAGCTTGAAAGCAGAGCAAGTGATGAGGACGAAGGAAGGAGTTGAGCAGATGACCAAGATGAAAGTTTTCCCCGGTATTTTGCCACAGGATCCCGTTATCTTTCGCGCTCCTGGACGCTGCTTCTCGCTGGAGAACCCTTATCCTGCACTGGAAATCGGTCGCCGGATTTCCGATTCCGGCGGTTTCTCCTTCCCTGCTGTGGTTCCACGAAAGGAGGACAGCGCAGAGGATCCGGCAAGAGTTTCGCTTGAGGTGTTCAGGCCTACAGAAACCGCGACACCGCTGAGGAAGTCGGCGGACTTCCAAAAAATTCCCTTTTTGATAAACACTGGAGATCGACGGAATTTCACATTTTCCGGGAGCCCCAAGACGCGGCCGGCAGTGGAAGACGACGTTGCGAGCGACACAAGTTCGGATCTTTTTGAAATCGAGTCTCTTTCAACACAGATGGGGATCCGACGGCGGGACTCACTCGAGGAGCTTTCTTCGTCGTTATTCGAGCCCAGAAAGCTCGCCGGAAGTGCCGCTGGGGTTACCCGTCCCCACCGAGGGGTGGACGACGAAGAGGCGGCAACGCCGTCGATAACTCCGAGTGAGTGTTATCCTCCTAGCGAAGTGAGCGTGGAATGGAGCGTGACCACGGCCGAGGGTTTCGATCGCTCGAGCGTCGCCAACTTCTCGAGTGCTGTTTCGGAGTATGAAAAGCTCCGATACGCGGCAGTAGCCCTCGGCAGCGGGAGAAAGAAGGATGTCAACGGCGCCGGCGCCGCCAGCGCCGGTCTTTTGAGCTGCCGGTCCGAGAAAGCCGTCTGTATTGTTAGACCGAATTCGGAATGGTTCGAGCCGGAGTTGCCGCGCCGTCTGGGGAACCCCGTGGCATCAGTTGGGTTAGATCGAGTGATGGGCGTCGCGCGGCTTGGTGGTGGAAATCCGGTCCACGATGGCTCTGGGCCAATTGGTTTGCGGAGTCGAACCCGGTTTGTTTGATCCGGTCGATTCATACCAGACAATAATAAAAACCGGTTATTGAATTTATTCTGGGCCTGATGTAATGCTGCTACATTGAATAATCGCAACTTGATTTTTTTTTTTCCTGGTTTATTGATCAGCGATGTTCTTCTTGTAATATGTTTTATGGATATAATATTTAAATAGTATTGACAGAATAAAAATCTATTTTTCAAATTTCTGTCTTAAAGTTTAAATAAGAGAAAATCAGAGCATCTAAAGTGCTTCAACCTGACATTAATGTTTAAAATTACGAAATTACCAATCTTTAGGAACATTTTTCATTCTTACATGCAGGCTTGTGCCAAAATATGAAGCAGTTGTCTCAGTGGGCATCTTCCTCTGCTCATATTTTTTTGGAATTTTAAAGTCAATTGAGACAAATTCACAAACACATCATATACGAAAGTTTCGAACCTAATACATCTCGGTTGATAGTCAAAACTGTCAACTAACAGATCAAAATGAGTGATTTTTCCTCTACTTATATCATCTGATTATTCCATGGAAGTTGACAACTCATTATCTCAATAAAATATGAAGATGGCCATTAGAGCTGTCAAAAAAATTGGATGTTTTTGAATAGGTGGTGTGTGGTTTCTTAAGAACCTCATATTTGATTCATTTGTTTTGAAAATGAGCTGAATATAAATAGATCTTATTTGATTCTGTATATAAAAATTAGATATTTAACTTAATATATCAGTATAATTTGTTTGTGCATGCTTAGTTAAAAAAAGCTTAAATTTTTGAATGAGATGAATAACAACGCATATCAAGCTCATTTATGTTAGATCATAATGGCCACAAGCCTCGTGGACAATTGTACACTCTAGTCAAGACAAAATTGTTATATAAATTTGAATTGGGTTTAGTAAGTCATCGGCATGAAAATAATTAAATAAACTTAGTATTTGCTAAAGTTGTAGTTGCTTCATAAAATGTTTTACTCTTGATATATCATCATAAAATTATCTTCATTGGGCACGAATCTCGAGGCAAAATCAAGTTGAAAACTTTCATATTAAATCTGTAATCATACGAGCTCCGATTTTTAGCAAACTTACAGTCGAACTGAACGTCTCAAAAATACAAACACAACAACACCAAATTCAACTCAATTCGAGCCCAAATTGGTCCAAATCAAAGACCCGAAGTGCATATGAAAAGTTCAACCCATAAATTGGATGATCAAACGATTTTCAAATATGACATGCTTATAGTCGAATTGAGAGGCTCGGCGAGACAAATCCAACGAGCCCAAGATCATCGAATTCTGATATCTTTAAGATATTTAAATGCCTAGTAAATGGTATACGATCAAGGGGATTAACATCGGCCGTCCATTCAAACCACTCCCAACTTACCATTGATCTCCCTTCTATTTACGGGACATGCCACTCTCATAAAACTATAAATAAACCCCTCATTTCTCGTGGGAAGAGGACTCAAGCAAAGAAGAGAATGAAAAGAGAGAAACAAGATTTCTCTTGCCACTAGACTCCTCCTCGACCACCACCGAATTTTTGCCCGACCACTGATTGACACTGGATTTCTGCATGGCCACCGATTAACGTCGGACTTCAGCCAGGCAACCAAGTAACGTCGGACTTCCGCCCGGCCACCGACTGATGCTGGACTTCCGCCTGGTCGTCAACTGATGCCGGATCTCTGTCCGACCACTGAACTTCGCCAGATTTCCGTTCGATCTCCACTCGTCACTAAGTTTCAACTTGACGGTTGATTGTTGTAATCTGATCGTCGTTAATAGGACGGATCAGTTATTTGTAATATATTCAAACACTAGTGGAACCATTTCAACTGGACGTGGCCCAGTGGTTTTTCTCTTTTCCAGGATTTTTCATATAAAAAATCTTATGTTTCTGAATTCCCTATTTGTGTACTGGATATAGGTACAAAATTGAGACAAAAAATTCTAACTCTATCGCCATATATATTCTAGCCTGCAACGACTCTATTTTATCAATCGCTAAGCGTGCTAGCCTTCTCATTTAAAGGAGCACATCTGTTAAACAAGCGTACTCGCTAACCAATTATAAGAACACACTGAGGAAATTTGTCCTATTGAATTCTCTAAGGGGAACTTAATTTCAACACAAATTTTAGTGATAGATGCCTAGTCGGTCGACAGCTTTTAGTCAGTGTGTTTTCTCGACTTCACAATAAGCTTCATTAAGCTTTTTTATATACCATTTTTTATTGTTCAATCATAATCGCTTCTGTAGCATTAAACCTTGACTCAAACGTATAAAATGGACTCAAATAATGAGACCAATATATGCTCATTTCACATCAATTGTGTACTTTCTAATACTAAAATCTAAGAAGATCCTTAAGGCTGTTGTCTCTAAATCTCATTTCCTCTCTTCTTTCTCTTTTGAATTGACCTATAATTTGAAGCAAGGTTTGTCATTCATGTAAAAAAATGGATCCAACAATAATAACTATTATTGACAAACAATAAACTCCCATTGTAATGATAAATAAATGGTGTAGATATCTTCTTACTTTCATCGTCAAACTATTGTCACCTTACTTTACTCTTCTATGTGTCTTCTAATATTGTTTATACACCCACTTTGTTTAATGTCATAAGGTAGCTACTATTACCTATATACATCTTTAAGCTTTGAAATAGCTAAAGAAGTTTGTAGCACCTCAAGGGGTAAAACTCAACTTCGTATGAATTTAATGGAAGACAAATGACTTAATGTATTTCTTGAAGATTTTTTTATACCCACAACAAAGAACTTGGCATGATTTGTTTCATTTTGAATTTCGAGTTTACCAAAAGATAATTAATTATATCTTAGGGCATAATTCCTAATAATACACTTTTTTTATGATTAATATTGATTTCAATATTTGTTTTCCAATGATTAATGTTAGATTTTCAAATGAAATTAGATCAACTTGAGGAAAAAAAGCATATGGAGTCTAAAGAAGAAAAGGCTAGGGGCTTTTAATTTTAATAACTCAGAATACTCAAAGGAATTATCCAATAATAAATATTTAATACTTTTTGAAATAAATCATTATGCTCAAGTTTAGGAGTGTCAAAATCTGACCCGACCTGAAAAATTTTAGGTCCGGGATAACCCGTTTGTCATACAGGTCAGGTTTAGGTTCAAGATTTTGACTAATTTCTAAAATCGGGTCAGGTTTGGATTGACCCGACAACCTGAAATCAATTCGGGTTTGACCCGGTTCACATCCGCGTAGGGTGTCTGATAGTCCGTATTCTGCTTCGCAGCTCAAGTGCTCGACCCAGCCGGCCCGCCACGCTTGCCTCAAACTCGTAGTCACATCTGTGGTGCTGCACGGGCTACACTCGTGCTGGCTCTGGCCTCGCCCGGATGCCCGATTTCCCCGCACATTAGCGGCTGGCCTTGCTGGCCCTCACACCTGCGGTCAAGACGGTCCTCGCCCGAGTCGCCTCGTGCTTGCCTCGCTCACGCCCCGCATGCCTGTCACACCAGCCGCATTGCCGCCCAGCATTCGGGTTTGCATTTTACAAGCGAGTGGCGAGTCGGGTCGAGTCAACCCGATAACCCTCGCGGGTCGGGTCTGGGATGGAAATCCTGACCCGTTTGTAAAACCTATGATGATACCCAAACATCAATAGTATCAAGTTTTCATGTTTTCAAATAAATTCTTTTTAAACTTTTGGATTATTACAAAACATCTACTTGATGAATTTAGGTTAGGTGAAAGAAACCTTAACTTTAAAAGAGTAGCCATAAAAATTGAAATAAGTTTGTAATTGATCCACTCAAGAATCCAAGTTCTATACATCGATATATCAATTGAAAGTAGGATGTTAATTTTAGGCCCTACTATAAAGCTTTGATGTCGTCCAATAATTTAAATAAAAAAAATACTCAAGATCTTCATGTTCTAAGTCATCACATGCCAAAATTTTCATTGTCTACTAGTTGTAGTGATGATAATTTCCCACTCTTTCTTGTATCAAGTTTTTGCAGCTACTTCTATGATCTACTTACTCGACATCCCCATAATTATGATCATCTATTATTGAAATAAGTATGACTTCATTGGCCAAGTTAATAAAGATATCTCTTTGTAAAGTCAACATCCCAAACTCTCCTTGTCTGCTTCTTAAAGTTTTTAAGATGAAAGATTATTTTGCCTTCTTATACCACTTTTTATCAACACCATGCAGCAGGATTCTCTTCAAACCTAGCTCTCTGATACTAAGAATATTATCCATTAGCACCAAAAGAACATCAAAAAGATAATCTAATAGACATGTCAATCATGCATTGATGGAGTAGGGTAACATAATCTAGATTCTTATATTGGAGCCTAAAATACAAAATTTTCATTAACAAAAGAACTAAACTTATTTATAAAAAAGGAAGATGTTGATTCTGTTGACAACATCGAGGATTATCTTAAGATATTGTACCTCAACTTTCAAATATTCTTAGATGGTCCCATATCATTGAGTTTATTGATCTTCCAATCATTCCTCAAACCCTCTGTCCTATAAGAATGCTAATTATAAATTTTTAACTCTTATAAACATTTGGAAAAATTTTAGTTAGTGATAATGCACATAAAAAAATTTAGTTAGAGATAATGCACATCAAATGAATTTAATTATATAATAATATTAATAGGAGTCATGTGTTTGTTGTGAACACTTTAATTAGCTATGCATATCAAAATTAGAAATAAATCCACAACAAATATAATTTGGAGTTAAATATAAATTCAGGTTACAGATCGATTGCAAGCAATCATAACTTAAAATCATAAATAAATTAATAAATTAAATTTAGGAGTATTTAATTTATTTTACTTTTCATTTAATTGATTAAGTGGCCATTTTTTAACTTAAAATCTATAGGATTTATTAATATCAAAAAGTTATTCTTTGCTTGAAAAAGATAAATTAACAAGTTATTAGTTGGAATATGAATCTACTGAGTTAGGAATTGTAATATTTTAAGAATGAAATTTAATGAAATCTATAAGTTAATATTTCATTTAGAAATATAATGAATTAGTTAAAATGATTAGGCCTTCTAATTATCTAAAGAGATTAGGAGATAAACTTATTCTTGATTGGCAATCTATCTATTTAATAGTAAAATTTAGCTAAAAGAATGAAAAGTATGTTTTCATGAACCTATGATTCCCAATTTTCTGGCCAATTACATTAATTCTAAATTCGAAAGTATATATGTTAAAAGTCTTTTTATCAAATTAAAGGTAATCTAATTCAATAATTAAGTTTTTAAAGTAATTTCTTGATTTTGTGAGAATAATACTCAACTCATTATATATTACTTATTTGGCATGTGCACTTATATATAATACCAAATAGCCAACAAAATGTTATAGTTGCTTGGGAATATCTAGTTTGGGTGGGCCACATAAATGCACAAAAACCTATGATGATACCCAAACATCAATAGTAAAATTCTAATTTTATTAGTTCTTTCATATTAGGGGGGTCAAAATGGGTATTCAGATCAAATTCGGGTTTGGAATACAGTGTTGATGCGAAGCAGGCACGATGCGGGCGGGTGAGCACGGGATCGAGCACAGGAACGAGCGCTACAGGCTGGCAAAGCTGGTGCGAGCGAAACTGGCGTGGGATAAGGGGGTGCGTTGTAGGCGCGGGCGAAGCACTACAAGCGAGCGACTCGCATGATCAAGCGCATGCACAAGCGGGGCGGAGCACTGCGGGTGGGATCACACTGTAGGTGAGTGCTTCCGGGTCATTTCGGATTGATTCGGGTTTCCAGGTTAACTTGAACCCGACCCGATTTTAGAAATAGATCAAAAATACAAACTCCGAACTTGACCAGTCTGACAAACAGATTGACCCGAACCTGAAATTTTCTGAGTTGGTCAAATATTGACACCCCTAATCTTGACACCCCTATTTCATATTACCCGAAATTCAATAGCATATAGATTTAAAACTAAGAGAAATTATTGGTCCAATGGAAGTAAATTAAATGTCAAAGCCTTCTATATGCAGGCTTGGGATGCAAGATGTAAGGCAGTCAATGCAATATTTGACAGTTCGGAGGAATCCTACTATTCAGTCACTTTATTTATGATGGCCATATGTTTTTGAAATGTGTTGCTCCGTTTATAGGATATAGACAAGTGAATCGCACTTTTTCTAGGGGATTTTTTTGGCATATGGACCTTCTACAACAGGTTACAAATTTTTTTAGCCTATTTTAAGCATGGACATAGCTTTTTTATTTGGTAAGTGCAAATAAACTTTACTAACTACTATAAGAATTGAAGCTAACAATGATCTATGTTTCCTCGTATTTATGGTTTGTCAAATCAAAGTGCAATAAAGCATATTTGGTTTCTCCATTGTTGCCATGATTTGATTCCAATGATTGATCATTAAGAGATTTATGCATCATTTCAGACAAACTTGAATTAGTCTTTGGGTTACATAAAAATATTCCCATGTGCAACGCATCTCCATTGCTTGAGACACCTATGATAGAACTTGAAGAAGATGATATGAATAATGGGAATATCAACCCCTCTGGATGCAACCACCACAACAATTCATCATGCTCCTATGTTGAGCAACATTTATTACATTGAGTGATCTCTTTTACTAACTTATTTGAATCTTGAGCAAGCTCTGGTGGATATCATAAATAATAAAAATTCTTCGACTCTAACATTATTGCATATCTTCATATTATAACTCAAATATGCGTTATCTATTCATTGCCCATTTTGTATGCCCTAGCTATTATATCTAATTTTATTTTTGAAATTCATATCTTCGGCAAACAAACAAAATACATATTATCTTCTAAAACTCAAATCTTAATAACCACATAAGCGTATACTGGTGACTTATTAACATTGTTTTCCTCACTACCAAAAATATGAGATTTCCACAGCACTTATTAATGGCGAACACAAATACAATGGATTTGCAATGATTTTTAAACCGCTGCAAATAAATTAGTAGGTGCTTAAACCGCTAAAGTAGACCATCAAAAGTGATGCAAAAGCCTGATTTATTAGTAGTGCCTCTTCATATGAGGCATCATTTTTTCGTAAACATCTCATCAAACTACTTGTTATCCAAGATAATTATCCCACCAGAATGAATGTTAAGAATTCTATTTCAGGGAGTACAACCCTTTAAGAATAGGTTCTCAATAACCCTCATCGACGTCTAAGTTGTCATTGATAGACATCTCAAGAAAGAATTAAAAAAGGTAAAGCAACTATGGAAGATTATCCAGCCTAATGGTTTACTAGGGTTGAAGACAACCATGATAGGCAAGATTCATGAAAGTGCATCAAGATTTGGATGGATGTAACAATAACATAAATTTATAGTTGATTGAGTCAAAATTAGCTGTTCATGAAGACAGTTAATTTGATTTAAATATATTGAAGTTGTTAAATGAAAAATTGACATGAAGCTATTATAAAATCAATAAGATGGCAGATAAAAATATAAGAACTAAGAATAGTGCACTCAATTTAATATAAAAAAATAACTTTTAGGGGTCCGTTAAATATGTGGGTATAGCATAATTTTTTTAGCAATATTTCCACAGCTAATTTTTGATTGAAACGATGTTGGGTTTTAAAATTTCCCCGTCAGCCATTGTTTGCGTTAGCCTTTTTTTATGAATGAGTCTCTGATAACGTACATCTTATGATGAAGTTTGCTAAGGAGGCAGTTGAAGCACATCAACAGCAACGGACTTCGTTTGGGGCGGCTTTCTTACTTCTAAGCAACTTTTTTTAACAAAAATTTAAATTTTTGTACAAAAAACCTGCTTTAAGAAGCAATAAAAAAGTCGTCCCAAACGAACCCTTAATCTCTTGACAATGCCCAAGAATGATCATGGCACAAAACCAGACAAGGCCCGAAATGATTTAGATTAAGGCTTCATTTGGGACGATTTTTTTGATGTTTTCTAAAATAATTTTTTAGTATAAAAATTTTTAGTACAAGAAATTTTTATATTAAAAAATTGCTTTAGAAAGTAGCAAGAGCGCTATTCGCTTGGGACAGTTTTTTTACTATTTTTTAAAGTAATTTTTTAATATAAAAATTTCTTAAAAATAGTGAAAAGTCACTGGTCAAAAGCTAAGGCTTCATTTGAGACAGTTTTTAACTATTATTTTTTTGATGTTTCAAAAAATTTTATACTGAAAAATAGCTTTAAAAAGTAATAAGAAAACTATCCAAACGAAACCTAAATCAAATTAATATCAATTTTATAAGAGAAGTAATGAGAATATAAGATGTTTTTCACAATTTTAGAAATGAACTCGATGAATCCTTCAATTAGGCCATTTTGAACAATTTGTTCAACTATAGTAGTTTTGGTCAAAATGATGCCTTACAGAAAATTAGAAAAATATCACTTCATCTATATCTTTATGTACTTTGCCACATATTTGATATGATATTATATTTTTAAGAATTATTTTTTGAAATAAATAATTTCAAGCGACTCAAAATTAGAATATATACATTTGAGTCAATAGATTGAAAGTCAACTAAAAATGAGTTTAAGTTGCATTTGATTAATCATATTTGACTAAAACCAATATTTAGTATGACTACCACATGCCTTTGATTTGTCAACAACCAATGGCATTAGATTGGTATTACTAAAATGAATAAATTCATATCAAGATCATCACCCTTCATTAACAATATTTTATGATGATAGATAAAAATGTTTGTTGATTTCATTTTCTTCTTTTTGTTTTCTTTATTGCTTCCTTCCTATAGGGTGTCGTAGCTTGGACTTCCGCCGAAGCTTTTATTGTGGTCGCCTTGGGTTCTCTTCTGTTGCTGTTGCCTGGAGCTTGTGTTGGGCTTTTGAGGTGTTGGTCTTGTTTCTTTTAGATGATTTCTTTGTTAGCTTTTTTTCTTCTTTTTATTAGGTCTGCTCATGTAATAGGTTGGAACAAGAGCTCTTTAGTTTTATTTTAAATGCTATTTTTTAGGGAGCTGTTGTTCCTTTAAGGACTTGTAATATTTACCCTATTAATGCGTAGGCCCCTATGCGAGTTTTCCTAAAAATAAAAAAATAAATAAATAAAAATTGCAATTTTTCAAATTTTTATTGAGTAATCCAACCATCAAGATTTTGATCAATCAACTGTATCATGCATGTAACATTTAGGGCTATGAAGAGGTGAATTTTTCTAGATTAATAGAAACTTTGCCTCGAGCTATGGCTATTTTGGACAACTCCCTTTAGTCATCAAACAGCCGCGAGCCTTATCGAACCAAAGGGTAGGATTGTCAGAGATATATGTATGTATGTATGTATGTAAATATCTGCGTGTGTATTACAATACATTTCAGATTAATTCCAACAAATATAAATTTTTAATTTCGAAGAGAATTTCATACCTTTTAGATCCGTTTTTGTAACTTCCAAACACCCACCTCTAGTATTTTGGTGGATTGACTTCTTTTTCGCTTTGTTGGTCTCCTGATCTTCTCTACAAATTAAAATAGGATCATGCCAAATATCTTTTTTGCATTTGAGTCTCGACAATCATAACCGCTTGTCATTCAACATTCATACACATTATCAATAACCACTTGTGATCATTACCACTAGAGACTAAGGCTGACAATCGTCACCCTCCAACTTTTGATAATAACCGCTACCACCAATTAGCTAACTATTATCATTGACCGCCAACATAATCATTAATCACTACCATTGGAGATAGCCTTACAAAGTCTAAACCTTTGTAGTGTAACTATACCCTCTTTAATCGAGGGAAAAGAAAAACATTATAATCAGTAACTCATATTAGTTGAGCTATTTTCAGATAAGCTAGACGTTATAATTTTTGCCTTTAAACTTTTCACATAAAATTTTGTGCGAGATTTTTGCGCAATGTAAAACATAGCTCTCAATCTCTATCCTTATGAAGTTTCTAGCACATTACCCAAGTAACTATAGATTTGAAATTATGTGGATGATATTTTTTTGTTTTAATATCTTAGTTAATTTAATATAAAGTGTGCAGCTTCAAATATGCATGAAATCTTTTATAGACATTGATTTATCATTTTCTTATGCATTCTAATAAATATTAATTTATAAAAATAAGAATGTTATTTTTAATTTAATATTACTGCATATTAGAAAATTTATTGCATTGAAGAGAATGTATTTAATGTCTTAATTTCATATAAAGATCCAACACACATAAATAAATAAAGGAAAATTTATTAGATACATCAGAGTTTTTATATGAAAAATAAAAAAATGAGAAAAATCATGGGGCCTGTTCTACTGAAAATATATTTACAAGCATATTTTGATCCTTACAAATAAGACACTTATCATATTTAAGGGAGGTAATGATGCAGTGTATATAGAGAAAAAAATTGGAGATAATGAATTTCATTGTGGAAGTGGAAAAAGTCTTGAAGTATTTGAGTTATCTTTATGAGATTATCTGCAGTCTAGTTGACTGTTCTTCTTTGAGGAAAGAAGGCTAAAAACTAAGAAGTTTAGTCTTAAAATTAAATTGGACATTGGGAGTTGAAGTATGTGCGATAACATGCATCAATCTTATTGGCGATGGTATGCATCATCATTTCTAGCGACAATAGGGGTTAGTGTTGGTATCGACAGTGTACATTGATGTTGGTCGTCAATGGTGAACATTAGTCTTATAGGCGATGCATGCATCGACAGTAATGCTGACAACATACAATAAAGTTAATGGGCATCAATGTTGATGTGTATAACATGCACCAGTCATATTGATGATGACATTCGTTGATGTTGTTGACAGTTTGGTCAAAAAATGTAAGTATTATTGTTGACGACATGCAATAGCCTTATTAATGGTGTCGTGCATCGAGGTTTGCAATGATGATGACATGCAAGGTTGGTGGACAACAACAGTGTTCATATCGACGATTTGTATCGACCTTATAGGTGATGACATGCACTAACTTTAACAATGACATAAGATGATAAATTGGGGCTGCAAACGAACCGAGCCGAGCCGAGTATGTGAGTGTTCATATTTGAGTTCGTTTATCATTAGCCTGTTCAAGTTTGGTTCGTGTTTGATTCAAGCTTTATTGTTTGTGTTCATGTTTGGTTCATTTAATTTAAGAGTGTTCATGTTTGGTTCATGTTTGGTTCATTTAGTGCTTATCAAGCTTTAAACAAACAAGCCTTAACGAGCTATGTTCATGAACATATTTAGCAAAACAATCTATTAACAAACAATAATATGAAGTTAGCCTTCCACCATTCTAAGCAATCAAAATGAACTACTGGATTTTCTTCCTTAATGAATTACTGAATGTCATAGTCAGCCTCACGAATCGAGTTTTTTATTGAGCTCAATGTCGAGCTTGTTCACGAACTTCAAATGATTTTATTCGTGAACATAAATGAACCGAACACATTAGTGTTCAAACTTGTTTATTTAAGGATCGAGTATTTAAAATATTGTTCAAGTTTGTTTGTTTAGTTAGTTAAACGATCACAAACGAGTTTTAATCGAACCGAGCATCGAGTAGCTCGTCGAATGTTTGGTTCACTTGCAGCCCTATGATAAATTACTTGAGCCTTGGCGGTGGGGAGATGGTAATTAGACGATGCTAGTTGAGAGACCGTAGTCTGCTGACGAAGGTTAGGATCCATCAATAGTATAACTTTAGTATTCTTCTTCCCTCTAAAACCTCTTTGATCTCAAGTTAAGGTCGAGCTTTCTTCATGTAGAAATTGGAGTCTATTTATAATTTTTAAGGGAGTAATTCCTTATAAATATAAACTAAAATCTATAACACTCCATGAAATGATGAGTGGTCCCATTGATCATATGGTCTCCTTTTAATTTTAAGGGCTTTAAGATCTATAAATTAAACCATCTTAATCGATATCCAATAAATACCCATTAAAACAAACTGTTTTTCATTCAAACTATACACTAAATTAAAATAAAACTAAATTCTTAAATATATTATTAATCATATTCATTTGAGACAGGTGTACTTTCACTAATAATTAAAAAAATAAAATAAAATAAAATGAAATTAAATGCACCATCTTTCGAAATGTAATCGCACACTCCAATGACCAATATGAAACGGCTTACTTGGCAGTATTTTTTGAAAAACATTCCGAATCCAAATTCTACTTACATTGGCAAAGCTCCTGCTGCGCTCGGCTTTACTGAGAATATTAGCCTGTGATTACACGCTATATGTATGGTAGATATGCAACCACGTCGCAGAACACGTCGATAGCACAAAGTTTTATTTTATTATTCAAAATATCTTTCTGAAGTTATTCAGAAATTTCTAGATTTTTTTTGTGGACCGAACTGATCCATCTTGAGATAGATGCTCCGTTTATTGTTTTTTTTTTCTTTGTCAAAGCTTTGGGCCCGGAGCTTAATCGCCCAAAATCTTGGACTGGGAAATAGTATCGGTGGGTCCACTCAGCAGTACAATAGGTGGGCCCCACAAGGATTAGATGAGTTGGCATGCGGCATGTGCCTTGTTCCCCGACTGTGAATTTGGGTTTCCTAAGAAACAAAAAAGTTCAAGAAAAATTATGTAAAATAGAAATTAATTATTATTCTTAATGAATGTTCATTATTTATGATAGATGAGATTAATGAGCTTTTTTCGTTAGTGCATCATTTTTTATAATAAAAATATTATCATATTGATTTTGAATTATAATTATATTTTTTTAAATATCATTCATGTTTAGGAGAGATTTAGGCTTCATTTAGGATTACTTTCTTATTGCTTATTAAAATAATTTTTCAGATAAAAATTAAAATTTTTATACTAGAAAGTAGCTTTAAGAACAAAATCTTAGACGTTGTTTGAGATAATTTTCTTATTATTTTATAATGCTGCAATAGAGAAAATAATTTTTAAAAGTTGTTGTAGAAAGTAACTTCCTAATAAAATTTTAAAGCAAAAATAAAGCAATGATTAAACAGAAATTATTGTTGCGGTCTAAAAAGCTAAGCAGTAAGAAAGCTGTCCCAAACGAATCATTTATTTACTAACTTAGGATTCGTTTACGACAGCTTTCATACTACTTTATAAAGTAGCAAAAAAGTTGTCTCAAACAAAGTCTTAACTGGCTCTTGTTGAACATGTGAGTATGCATTGTGATAAGCTCAAATTTGATGATTATGAGAATAATATAAAAAATTTTATATAACAATGTTTTTGAACAAAAATTATGTATGGATGTCTTGTAATGTTGTGTCTCACAGCATATGCAAGAGATTTAAAGCACAATAGGACAATCAGTTTGATTAGAATACTGTGATACATCAATGAATCTTGAATGCCAAGTGTGAGGAGCGTCTAGTTGTAGGAGTAGGCTATTGAAAGCAAAATCATATAAAAATAATGTGGGATTTACATACATAGCGCTTTATAGTATATTATTTATGTATCGATCACCCAAATTTATTTTATGCCTACCACCCGTAAATGAAATATGAGTGTAAGGAATGAAATATTAAAGTTTATTCGGTGGTTTATCAGTGATATATTTGATATTAAAATTGTTTATGAGTGTTATGCATGAAATATTAAAGTTTTAAAAGTTAGATATGTAAATAGCCTGATATAAAGTGATATGTATATATGTAAATCCCACAAAAATAATTATGCGGAAATGCTTTTAGCACAAGTGATCGCAATCTATTATTTGTTATGCATTTTCTCTTTTCGTAATTCTATCGATTATTAAAAATTATAATTATTACTTAATAACTGTATTAAGGTTTTATAGAAGCCATTTGTTGATATTAGAGCCTCAGCTCTTTGACTTAGCATTCAAGAGTTCAAACTTAAGAGCGCACACATACATATATCTTGATCTCTCATTTGGCACTGTCCTACAAGGACATTCAAATGATTGTCCATCTTTATCTGATCAAATTTCTTTCGACTTCTAGAAAAATTGGATGATGACGTCTCTCTAAGTCAAATGACATACACATCGAAAACTTGAACATCAGGGACTATAGGCCATCAATCCATGTGAGCCTAAACCAATTGGGGATTGGACCACTCTCAACCTATAGGTCAGTCAACTAAATAGTAAAGGAATAGCTAATATTTATTGCTCTTTCACTATCAAAATTTGGCCTTCAAGATTTATGTATTTATTTTGTAAGGAATCATAGAAACAACCACTGGTGATGAATCCATGCTATTTGATGCTTTGAATCTACAGGGAGAGCTTTAGTTATGTACTGAGTACCAAAGATATTTTATACTTGTTACAGGCTGTTCTTTATTCGTTTTTTAGTGTTTGGAATAATGCATATTATATGAACTTCCATTTACATTTTGCTCGTGTATTATGACCAAAAAAAGTCACTGATTTCTATGTTAGTTTACTGATAGAGAAGAAATTATTATGTGCGGATGTCAGCATCCGGAGGCCAATCAGCGTGCACCACGTCATCATGTATTGGATGACGTAGTGCGTTCCAATTGGCCACCGGAGTTCGACGTCCACACATAATAATTTCTCTTGATAGAGGCACAAGCTTTTGACAAGTTATGCCCGTTGATATAATAATTAACTCTTAAGGAAAAAGAAAAAAAAGTCTCTTTCTATGTTTGTCCACTGATAGAGCCACAAGCTGTTGGCAAGCTATGCCTGCAACTTGTTAGTATGGGTCTCGCCTTTGACTGTCTGAGGTTGTTCAAAGAAGAAAAAACAAAAAAATACGGGAAGAAAGCAAGATAATAGCAACGGCTCACAGCCCATCAACAGCCAAACGTCATAACAATTCGTTCGTAGCATAAAAAACTTTGTATATTTGATTAATATTCGCTTTAGTATTTGACAGCATTAATGCTCTGTTAACCGACGCAGGTGCATATTATCTCCTACAGGTTGTCAACCTCGTACTATTAATTTTTTTTGGTTTGTTTCATTTAACGTTTGTTGGATTGGGTATTCTCGCTGTCATAAGACCCTCCTCATTGAGGATTTTCGATTTAAGAAAAAAAAAACATTTATGCTTGTGATATTAGTTGTATCCACGACTTGTTATTCCTTGTGTGGCTACAGTTGTTTCATTATAATTGTTGAAGGCTGTCCTTCAACCATGGAATTTGTACGCCTCTAATGAAGTTGCTCTTAGGGTGCCCTCATGCCCACTAAGATTTGGTTGACAAAATAATTAGGATTTCCATTGAGGTTAGTGCAGTGATTGAATATCATATGGTGGTGTAACAATACGGCTGGAGTCTGGACGCCAATAGGGAAGGGTCACGTTGCTGTACACAGTATATGTGTATTAATATACATTGTGTATAAAGTTGTGCACAGTATATGCATTGGTGACGTGCATGACCGCCTTTCATTAGAGTTCGGATGAGAGCTACGTCTGGACTTCGCACGTACTAATTTCTCATAACAATCAAGGACAGCAAGACGGGTCTTAACGTGAATTCCATCAGCATATCCTAACACTATTTCTTTCATTAACTGGAGGGGGCATTTATCCTAAAAATTAAGGTATTAAAAATGTAGGATATCGCATGCATAAAAGCACCTATAAATCACATGTTAATTCTTCATCAAGTTCTTTTTCACGTTTTACCTCTAATTTTATGAGAAATAATTGAGTGTGGATAGTTACTTGCGAATTAGTGAAACACATAATAGTGTGCCTCAACTGTTGCATTTTATACCATTAATTATCTGCATATAAGTAATCCACACTTAATAATTTTTCTTAATACAATATGCATGTTACTAATAAGATTGAAGTGATGTCATCTCCTAGGAAAATAAGATTAAATGATATTGTTCCATCTCTTATGTTTCCTTTTTTTTTTTCCCTCCTACATTTATCCGTCATTTTTTGACGAGTAGATTCTTCTATTATACCCGTTATGGAGTGAATATTCAAAGTAGAATTAAATTTGGAGTTGAGGGGTTGTGATTAATCATAACATATTTTATGTTATTTCAAATGAGACTAAATTTAATATTGTCGAATGCCTTAACAAATCTCTCTTATTACAGAGCTCTCAAAATCAGCTTCACAACCCCTTTAAATGAATGCTTTCAACACCTTTATGTAACTTATGATCTATTGATTGTAAAATTGTTGCAGGGAATATAGCTTATCAACTTTGGTGAAAAAAATAACTTTCTATGATTAAAATCTCTTAAATGCTATGGAAAACCTGAATATGTTTGCTTATTGAAAAAGGCTCTTTACAGTCTTAAGAAAACCCCCCTTCAATGATTTACTACACTATCCTCATATCTACAATGGTAAGATTTTCATAACAGCTATGCAGACATTTCTTTCATGATACATAACAACCACAATATCAAAATTTATGTTCTTATCTATGTAGATGACATTTCCAAACTACTTCACAACCTGAATTTACGTCTTCATATCATAAATTTGGGCTCGCTCACTCAGTTTCTTGGCGTAGATGTACATCTCTCTAATGCAGGTTATCACCTTTCTCAGCAAACATTTACATTGGATCAGCTGCAGAAAGTTGGCATGTCAACCAGCAAATCATTGGAAAATCTTCTCTCCCATCTAAGACTCCTTCAGCTACTGTTCCTCAAACACCTTTTGCCAATCGAACCCTGTTTTGGCAACTAGCAAATTCCTTACAATATCTTACAGCAACTCGTCCATATATTGCCTTTACTGTCAATAAAATCTGTCAACACATGCACCAACCAATGGACTATCATTTTCAAATGCTTATACGCATCCTTGCTACCTCAAAGATACGCCTAGCCATGGACTGCTTACTAAAAAAAGATCTTCAGTTGTCTTCATTCTCTAACGTTGATTAGGTAGGTGATCAACTTGACTGCAAGTCAACCACAAGATTCTGCATTTTCCTTAGACCCAATCTTCTCTCCTGGTATGTAAAAAAATAAAACACAGTTGCTTATTCATCTACTGAAGTAGAATATAGCTCCTTAGCTGCAACCACCACTGAGTTAATTTGGCTTCGTTGCTTATGACAGGACTTCTCTATTCCTCTTCATACAACTTCACTATTTTTTGATAACATCTCAAACTTCACTATTTTTTGATAACATCTTAGCAATATGCATTGCCACTAATTCGGTATTCTATGCTCTTACCAATTGAGATTGTTGCGTCCTGAAATATTTGTGGTGGTAGAGAAATATAAAGTTTAACGTCTTAGTTTTATATGAAGATCAAGTACACGATTAGATAAAAGAGAAATATTTAGCGTTCATAAGAGACACCAATATTTTTACATGGAAAACCCTGAAAAGAGGAAAAACCACGGGGCCTAGCCTAGTTTGAATGAATCCACTAGTATTTGCAGTTGATTACAAATGGGGCCATTCCTTGGGGGGAAGGCCTTGGCTTGATGTAACAAATATTATCATATAAAGTGCATTACAAGGTGGGAATTGGAAGAATCACTATTAACTTGTTCATTTGGTCGGAAGGACCATAATTGGTGGGCGACAGAGGTCGAAAAGATCGTAGTTGGGTGATGGTGGTCAAAATGATCGTAGTCGGAGGGCGGTGGAGGTCGGAAAGACGGTTGGATGGTGACGGAGGTCTGAAGGATCATAGTCGACAGGCGACGGAGGTTGGAAGGACCGTAGTCGGCGGGCGACAAAAGATCGGAAAGACCAAAGTCTGGCGAAGGAGGTCGGAAGGACCGTTGTCTGGCGATGGATGTCTGAAGGACCGTATTCGATAGGCGACAATGGTCAGAAAGACCATTGTCTGGCGACGGAGGTCGGAAGGACCGTTGTCTGGCGACGAAGGTCGGAAGGATTGTAGTTGGTTGCCGAGTGTAGGTCCAGTGTCAGTCGGTGGCCGGGCAGAAGTATAGCATCAGTTGATGGCCTAGTGGAAGTCTAACGTCCCGAGCAGAAGTCCGGCATCAGTTGATTTCTAGGTGGAACTCCGGCGATGGACGAAAGTCCAACGTCGGTAGAAGTTCGATGAAAGTTCGATGACACGCAGAAGTTCGGAATCGGGGAGAAATCCAATGAAAGTCCGGTGACAAGCAGAAGTCCGACGATGGGCGAAAGTCTAGCATTGGGGAGAAGTCCAATGAAAGTTCGGTGAAGGACAGAAGTCCATCGACGGACAGAAGTCTAGTGATAAGCAGAAGTTTGGAGATGGACAAAAGTTTAGTGTCGACTAGAAGTCCGACGAAAGTCTTGCGACAGGCAGAAATCCAGCAGTAATTGGCTACCGGGTGGAAGTCCGACGGTGGTCGAGGAGGAGTCTGGTGGAAAGAGAACTCAAGTTTCTCTTCTTCCTTCTCCTCCTTCTCTTCGTTGCTTCTTGCTTGGGTCCCCTCTCATGAGAAATGAGGAGTCTATTTATAGTACTGAGAGTGGCATGACCAGTAAATAGGAGGAAGATCAATGGTAAATTTGGAGTGGTTTGAATGGACGACCGATACTGATTCTCTTGATCATGAATTGTTTATTGGATATTTGAATGTCTTAATGATATCAAAATTTGACTATCTTGGGCTCGTTGGATTGTCTCGTCAACCCGCTCAATTCGACTATAAGCGTGTCATGTTTGGAAACTGTTTGGTAATCCAAATTATGGATTGAACCTTCCAAATGCACTTTGGGTCTTTGATTTGGACCCATTTGAGCTTGGATTGGGTCGAATTTGGTGTCGTTGGATTCGTATTTTCGAGACGTTCAGTTCGCTTATAAGTTTACTGAAATCGGAGTTCATATGATCTCAGATTTAATTTTTAAAGTTTTTAATTTGATTTTGCCTCAAGATTCATGCCCGACCAAGATAATTTTTTGATGATATATCAGAGACTGATCACCATTTTATCCGAGAATACAAAATTGGTGGCTGTTCATCGTGTCTCCTCTCAAGATCAATTGATCCACATATTCACCAAAGCTCTTCCAACTCCACGTTTTAATCTTCTCCGAGACAACTTGACGGTTAAACCCACCCTCAAACTTGAGGGGCGGTGACAGTGAAACTAACTTAATCAACTCACCACAACTCCACAACAACAAATGATTTCAATTTCTGCAACTCCAGGAACTACCACCTGTTGCTCTGTACGCAGCCGCCAGCTCCTCTGCTGATTTCATCACAGCCATTGCCTTGTAACAAATCAAGAGCAATACAGGGATGTTACCTCTGTTATTCCATTATAAATATACTTTACTACTGTATTACTACCTACAGCTTTTACTACTAGTTTTTCATACTATGAGCAATCTGTAGCTTATACAATAGCATTTTCCGTTCTTGTTTTCCTTCTCTGTTTTCTCCTGCGCATTACAGATTTCTACGTACAGTTCATTTCCTGAACATATCTCCATTAAATGAATTTTGATTGATCACCTTCTCGCTTCTATGTATAGTCATCAACCTCAACATCATACTCGCTTCCACTAAAAAGGAGATGGTTCGAATGCCATTGCTCCCAGAGGATGGCAGAGGACAAGCACCGATCCTCCCACATTGGACGCCCCAACTCTTCCACATCAATGTTGTCATCACTCTCTTCAGCACATGCATGCCATCAGAGAAATTCTCTTGTGAATCATCCACCGCATCTCCTTCAATAACAGAAGAATCATCGCAGGCAGGTTGTTGGAGGTTGGAGAAAATGGACATAGGGGATGATTGGAGTATGAAGAAAATGAAAAATCCACCATTTTTATCATATCTAGTTGGCATGAGAACTGCGAAATCTAGGACACCTGAGAATGTTAGCTCACCCATGAAGAACAAACAGGTTAGATTGTTGATTGGATGTGGACTTTAGGACAATCAATTAATAAAAGAATTTAAAATAATGCACACCTGTCCAACACAAAGAACATTGTTGACTGTTGGATTAGATACTATGATCACAGATATCAACACGGCGACATGGATACGACACGATCCGGATACGGAACACATCAATTATTAAAAATATAGGATACGAATACGGGTTAGACACGATATTATAGTTTTTATATTTTAAAAATAATATAAAAAAATTAAATTAAATAAATATAATTTTAAAAATAATTTAGAATTAATAAATCATTTAACTAGAATTTTTACTTTAAATGATTAATATTAGGATATCGAGAGTCGGGCATCAATGTTGTTTATGAGTCATCGAAAGAGGAGATGAAAATAACTTCACTACCAAAGAGAAATGAAAATGAGAATATTCGATGAATGGGGTATTAAGTGCGAGTGATTGATTTGGTGTTGTGGATATGAAATAGGAAATTTCGTTTTTATATTTTAAATAATTAAAAATTTTAAATACAAGAAATTATATTTTAAAAAAATTTATAAAATATTTAAGATACGTGTGTCGGACATGCGTGTCCAATTTATATTTAATATTTTTTTTTAATCGGACACGTTTTCGAACTGTCCTATACATTTCGGAGGAGTATCAGACGCGTATCATGCGGACATTGCATACCTTTTTGAGCAGAAGCGTCGGAGCATTATAGATTACACATTGATCTTAAATACGTTAAATGATGAAATAATATGTTCTTCGTATGAGAAATAGAGTTGCATTTATGGTGCTAAAATATTTATTGTTAATCAGAAAAATATATACCATAAAAAAAGGAGTAAATGTCCAATAAAAACTATAAGAAAGAAGGACCAAAAAATGATGTGGCTAACGGAAAAGAGAAGGGAAAAGGCCCAAAAACTCGTCGAAAGTTAAATTATAATAAAACTGTCAAAAGTCAAAACAGATAAAATTAAACAATAAATAAATAATGAAAAAAATAAGAAGATAGGGCATCCCTTAAATCTGGTATTGATACGTCATTTAAAAAAAAAAAATCATCCGATAAAATATGAGTCTCAATAAAATTAAGTTCAACATCATTTAAGGTTTTAAAATTGAAAGTCTTGTATATTTAAGTGCCTAATTTCATCTTTTGTTTCCGTGAGCAAAATTTTTATAATTTTATAATTTATTTAGTGATTTAAGACCTAAATCATTTATATCAAGATCAAGTTTTAGTTATTTGTTTTTAAATAAATGATGATAGTTTGATCATAATATGATCCATATGGTTCAATGAAATTGCAACTGGTTTATAGGTTTATTGGTCTGACCATTAGTTTTTTCTAGTTCAACTCAATTTTAAGAAATTGGTTTTAACTATGGCTGAATTGTTTAGAGAACTAAGTCAAGGGTTCAACCGACTGGCTCTGTCTACTTATTTAAAAAATGCTTCGGCGTAATCTTTATTATAAATAAAGTTAGTTAGTCTTAAGTATAGAAAAATGATTTGGTAGAAGCTAGAATAGGAATCTTCCATCTATGATGCATTATAATCTAAAACCAACTCAAAGGTTGAATAGGTTTGGTGAAATTGGTTTGGGTAGGATTGAGGGGTATAACCTAGGTGCTAAGGCTAGTCTTAGATGAATAACATATATGTTATAATTTGGTTGGCTGGGTTAGTCAAGTAAACCATATATAGTTTAGGTTAGGTGATCCCATTGTTGCTAAGGTACAGTTCATGCCTAGGACTAGTTAAAGTGAGCTATGGAAAGATTAATTTGGCTTAAATATGGCTTAATTGGACAAACTTGTCCAATTAGGTCAACTTGACTTCCCTTAGCTAGCCACCAAAGTGGTCATACCTAAATAGCCCATCAACCTCCTATTGGTGTTTAAGGTCACCTAGAGTGATCTAAGGGCAACCACTCTAAGGTTTGTATCAATCTAGGTTAATTATCTAAGCATATCAAATAAACAATCATGGTCTAATTAGGTTTACCTTGGGTTAACATGGGCTAGCCATGGAATTAGTTAGACTTTATGGGTCTTCCAGCTTCCTAAGAGTGTATAAGGTTTATTAAGAATTATAGGAAACTAATTAAGCTAAGTGTTAAAGCAACCTAGGTTAAGCTAATAGGGTCAATGAGTCCATGGACTGACCATGGAATAGTTTAGGGAGTTTGGCATAAAATTAAGTAAATCTAAAGGTAATAAAGGGAACCTAAGGATGTTTACATAAGTAAGGACATCTAAAACTAGATTCAAGAACTATATTGACTTAGTTAAAGATAATTAGTTTAATAAATCACAAAAAGGTGACTTGATTAATTATGGGTTTAAACTTTATATAAGCAATATAAGGATCAATTCATGTTATTTCAAGGATTCATAAACTCCTTATGTCAACATCGAGATGAATCCATGGCCTAATTAACATGGGTTTGGCCCAAAAAAAAAAAAAAACTTAAAGGTTGGCTTATTAGAGGTCTAATTAGGCTAGGTTGGGTTTAGGGCATTAGTATAGTACAAATCTAATTCAAGCCAAACCTATGGGATCTCTAAGCCTCTCTAACACATAATGGGTCCAACCATGGTGTGATTGGGCCCACCTAAGATCAACTCAATAAGGTTATAGATTAATGTATTGTACCCATTAACATTGGTTGAAACTTAGATATATAATCAATATAAGGTCTACCTAATCTAAGATGACTGTGAATAGGATCATAAACTATGAAGGGTTTTTAGATCTATCTAGATCATTTGGGCCCATCTTTGGGTCATATAGTTCAATTGAGATTATATATATATATATATATATATATATATATATATATATATATATATATATATATATATATATATATACATATATACATATATGGTTAAAACTCTCAGAGGAGTCTACATGTTAATTAAGAAAAAGTTATAGGTCCTTAAAGAATTAAATGCTCTCTAAAACACAAAAAATTACATCCAAAATAAAATAAACCTGATGAGCTAATGATCATATCTAAATTACAAGAAAGAAAAGGAAAAGCAATAGGGAGGCAAGAAGCCAACCCTCAAAAAAGTGCTTCGACGAGATCTTCAATGAATTACAACATAGATCATCTACAAAAAGGAGAGAATCCAAACCAAAAGGCTAAAAATAACAAAGCAATACTTGAAAATGCAAAGCTTATACATCCATCAACCTGTATAAGCCAAGATTAGCCTAAATAAACCTATATGGAAGCTACAACATAAACAAATTAGTATCTGGAACGCATAAAGCACAGAACTAGACAGCCAAACCCAAAGAAACTAACAATAGAAACACCCTACCAACATAACAAACAACCAATATAATAAAAAAGCAAAGAACAACCAGCCCAGAAAGCCAACCCTGAAGGACCTAGGGAAGGAAAAAGAGGATCCCCTCCCCCCGACAAGAAACAAACCAACACATGAAGCCAATAAACAAGTGAGCTAATTATTAGAAATATTAGCTCGATTAGATCTACCCTTAGTAAATTTGAAATGTTGAACCAAGCTTTTATTTGTTTTCCTACTCTTTTTACCAACCATGTTAGAGAAATCTTCTTATCAATTTGCACAACACTCAAATCCAAATCCTCTTAACCATTTCCATGAGCATCAGTTCCCTAATTAGCCAAAGAGTCATAAGAGTTAAGCCAATCAAACTGATCAACTGAATTAACCAAAGCCAAAGTAGATTTTCCCAAACCCAAATGGAACAAAGCCTCATCAGAAATAGGAGAAATAGGAATGTTCAATATCAGCACTTTCTTAGAAACATCCAGCCTCTGAGGCACCACTACATCCGTATTAAACTCTTCGACAACAGCAAGATCATTTAGCGTGACAGGCAAAGTCTCAACATGATTCGCATACTCAGCAATGGGAGCCGAAGCACAAGAAATACCATTCAAATTAGTATCAAGCACCATAAGTATAATATTAGCCTTAGTATTATTTCTACCCAATGTGTTTTCAATAATAGGGGAATTAAATATAGAAGGGATAACATATAAAGGTTCTAAATAGACATTATCGTTATGAACTAAGCAGGCATTTTCATTATTTACATTATTCATCAGTTTTTGCTTCTCAAAATGTGGAGTCATATTAGTAGAAATAGGTCGTTTATTAGAAACATCCAATCTTTCCGGCATCACTATAGGAGCAGAGGAACCCAAAGGCTCTTGGACAGAAACAACAACCTCATGAACAACAGGCAGATTAAGCCTATTATTAGAAGTAGCAATAGTGCAATCCAACCCAGGCATAGAAATGTTCAAATGAACCTTAACAAAATGAGGGTGAAGGATATGAAAATTAATTTTAGAATGCCCCAGGGATTTGCAGTAGTCACAAAAGGGCGAAAAACCTCCATTTCAACATGTTGAATATACCCTAGTTTATTCCGGCCAATCCACACATAATCATGATAGCTTTTTGAAACACCAGTTCCACAAGAACATGAGCAACAGACGATCATGTTCCCACCGAAGTGGTGTTTTCAGTTTTAGGCGGGCGGCAAAATAATGAACCCATCCCATGAAGGATGCATAGAGAAAATAAATGGGGACGGAGGTTAGGGAACGAAACCCAGATGGGGATTATCATAGATTCCACAGTAATGTCAAAAAAAGGAAACCATTTTATCAATTTCACATAATAATTATTAACATAATAAGAGCAGTGAGAAAAAAACTCTACTATAATCCAAAATATTGACCAGTACCAGTTTAGATAACACATGCTTAGGATCCAAAATAGTCACAGAGAAATCACCAATAAGCTTCAGTTTAAAGAAAAACTTACATATCGAGTCAAGAACGGGTCTTTGACCATGAAACATAACAACCAATGCAAAGTCGAAAGGAGCAGCAAGAGCAAGGATTTCTTCTTCTGAAATCCATAACGATTGCACCCCACGATGAGTTATGGTTTTAAGTTCAGGGAAATCTGCCAAGGAGGAAACCCCTGACAATGCAACTAAGAAGGAATGAGAATTATTTTGGAAATTAAGAAAACTAGGGTCTTTCAACCGATTAACTGCCATCCAAGCCGTAAAGACGACCGAAGGTGGGAAGATCAGAAGACCAAAATCAAAATCAATCGAGAAAAACAGAGAAAAGGAAATACGAAGGTTAGAAATAACTTCCCTGGACACGAATAGAGCATCGAGAGACACGAATCGATCTTCACAAGCGAGACGAACAAAGAGGGTGGCTAGGGCAGAAACCCTAGCAGAGCGAACTTCATGATTGAGATAATATAAATTAAATCATAATAAGTCTTAGGTTAGGGTTTAATCTAGTATGGGTTAGAGTTGAGCCAACTAATCTAAAGCATTTTAGAAGGGGAACCAAGAGTCAAGCTATGTTTGAGTCAAATTCTTAAGTATGCTTAATTTGTAGCAAAACTATACCAGAAAAGATTATATATGTTAGGTTTGGGTCAAATATGAGTTGGATTAACTACCTAAGATTAAATGATAATGCTTAAGAGTTATAAGATCACCATTTTGAAGCTAAGATTAAGGCCAATGGGGGTGTTTCCCAATGGTATAAAGAATGTGAGTATGACCGAAACTTTGCCATCAACATATAGATCCTCATCAGAGGAAGATAGCTTCTCATCACTATGACTAACTTAACTTAGAAATAATCCCTTGTTGTTAACATTTTGAGTACCGATCAACTCCTCCCAATTAATGATATTGTTTTGGGAAGATTTTTATATTGTTTGTAAGGGTAGCTGCTCTCCAAGGAATGTAGATTTGGTGGAAAACTCCACTGAGAGATGAATGGTAGAGGCGAGGAGAGGAGGGAAACATTTAAGATCTTTTAACATGGTAACCATTGGAAGATTTGAAGATTCGGACGTGCAAGTTTTGTGAATGTTAGGGAAAAGTTTGAGCGATTTATAAGGGAGTGGAGAGAAAAATTATTCTGTGCGGACAGCGGTACCGTGTCGGTACCGAGTGCGGTACTGAGCTCGGTACCGAGCGACTAGTGACGTGGTGTATTTTTATTGGTCTCTGGACATGTTCGGTGTCCAGACACAATAATCTCTCGAGTGGAGGAGAGGCGAATGGCATGCTGCCCTCTGACAAGACTAATGGCCAAAGAAAAATTAGTAAAATTGACTTTTATATATTTTGACATAAATATTTTTAATGAAAGCGGCTTATACATGAATGAAAAATGACATTGAATTTCATAATAGAATTTATGAGAAATTCTACTAGGATTTTTATCCCAAGGTCATATGATATAATTTGTTTTGAATGGAAAACTTAGTGTGTGTGTGTCTATATATATATATATATATATATATATATATATATATATAATAGAGCATTAAAAAAATAAAAGATTAAATCATAATATTCTTTCGATAAAATTTAAGCAGCCAATATGTTATGTCAAAATTTATCTTATTTTGAATATGTAGTCTTCAATCATAATTCAAAATTTTTTGCATATATTTTAAAAAACTAAAAATTCAGCTTATTAATTATAATATTATATATATATATATATATATATATATTATTTTGAAAAATAAATAAACTATCAGCATTATTAAAAAAAGGGATAATCTAAGCGCATTATTTATCAATAACATATTTTAGTTACGTTTTTTAAAATTTAATATTTATTTTATCTTATTTTTTTCAAAATTTTATCAATCTTATTACTGCTATTTCATTCAGTTATGACATTGTCCCTTATTCATTCTATTCAACACACCTGCACGTGTCATATGAATATATTGAATGTCGTGTTTAAAAAATATATTTTAATATTATAAATTATAAAGTGACCTATAAAATATATGTCCATCATACGAATGATTCCAGCCATGCATGTAGATAAGCTCACAAATTTAACACACGACAAACAAATATATCTACTTCAACAACTATTTTTCAGTAGTTAGAAATTCATACATAATAGTTTTAGATTTGCTTTGAGCTACTTTCCCTTTTAACTCCAACTAAATCCGAAGCCATGCCTTCATGCTTCAGCAATTCAGAAATCCACCATTGCTCTGATTCACCTGCCAATTCTCCATTCCTAACAGATACCCAAGCTCCATTGGTACCCCGCCAAGCACTGTCTCGAAGCTCACATTCGCCGTGTTCAAATCGACTTGATCGACTCTCCTCTTGTTCACTCCATCAATGCTCACATCACACCCCTGCATCTGCAATGGAAACGAAGGATTACTGATCTGATTCTGTTGCAGAAAAGCGTTGTCCTCCCCAGGAGTAGCACCGTTAGGGTTTTGCAGAAGAAACCTTGAATTTTGGTTGAAACCGGCGTTGACCACACTTCTAAGGTCCCGTGTCAACGCTTCATCGTTGACTATCCGGTGGAAACTGTTGAACAGCACGTCAATCCAAGCATTGTTACTCTCTTCTGTCTCCGGAAGTGCTACCATGTGCTCCAACATGTTCGCAGCAGACTTCGTGGAATTGAAATCGGGACTCTCTGCTGCTTGTATCATCTTCTCTTCCGCCCTCTCATTAGCATTAATATTATTTTCCTCCAAGAAAGGATCAGCGGCTTCCGTCTTGCCTCGCCGGTACTCCTCCTCCTCATCCTTCAAAACCGCCATCCATATCCTCAGATCCCTCGCCGACATCTTGTCCTGAAGACACTTAGATTTCCTCACAAGCCTCCTAACCATATCCAAATCCGGCGCCATGTGCTTTACAATCGACAGCAACACGCCGACCTTCCAAGCCTTTTTTAAATCATGCGGCTTTTTATAAGGCGGCGGTGGTACACCCCTAGTCATATCGTTAAGAGCCCACCAGCTTTCCTCCCCTGTCGGCCACCACGGCGGCGCCACCCCTTTCTCCAGCGGAAATCTCCGCTGGGGCGGGTTACAATGCGGCATCATTGCCGACAAAAGCGAGCCAAGCATTGTATCGGAGAGGTCCTTGAGGGAGCCTGGGGATGCCACATTGCGGCAGCCCGGCAAGCCTCGCTCACGAGCGAAGTCTTCGAGTGCTTTCGGAGCGGAGTGGCTGAACCGGACCTTTTCCTTCCACCAAGCCCGGAGGGTGTCCGATGAGCCCGTGATTGTCTTTCCTGTTTCGGAAATGATGCCGTAAACGTAGCCTTGGGCCTTGCATTGGTCGGTCAGTTGAAGCATGTATTTGATGAGTGAGTCGCGTACTCGGGACAGTTTCTTACGGCGCGATTGCTGCATTTTGGGACTGAGATTGTTGTTTGCTGATTCAACGCAGTTGTTGTTGTTGTTGTCGTGGTGGCTTTCTTCGCCGTGGAGCTGTTTCTCTGATTCTCTAATGCGTTCGATGCGCAGTTGGTCGAGCCAAATTCGACGCTGGAGGTCTTCGATAGTCATGCCGTCGTCGTATTCTTCTTCTTCGCAGCGAGAGAGAGGGCTCTGGGCGTTGCTGGTCATGCTGGTAAGCTGGAGCATTTCGCTGTCCAGGAGTTGAGAAGATCCGGTTCCTTCCATTTCTCTGTTCAGAATTTTCTTTAATAGTCAATTTTTAGAGCTTAAATAGCGCTCAGCATGTTTATTTTTTTATAACAAGTTATAATTATTTGGTCATAATTAATTTTCTTATAAATTATTATTGCTAGCCATTTCTGATTCAATAGATAGAAATTAAATGCGGTGGTTTTATTTCAAAGCCTCAGAGGGAAGTGAATATTGAGAAGTCTTGAATTTATTGTGTTTCCTATTTCATTGGTTGTAATTTAAAATTTAACATTAATTAAAAAATAGTTACAAAATGCTTTAAAAATGATTAATTTCTCTTTCATGCTTAAAATAAATTAAAAAAAATTTAGATCAAAAAATAAAAACCCTTAGAGATTAAGGATAAAAAAGCCGTCCCAAGATTTCGTTTGGGACGACTTTCTTACTGCTTCTAAAAGCAACTTTTCAGTAAAATAATAAAATTTTTGTATTTGAAAGCCGTCCCAAACAGAGCCTAATAATAGCTTAAATGAATGAACATTCATTATTTTTTTTTTAATATTTTGTATGAAAAACAGTTTGTTGTGCAATTGCTTTGTGTTAATTGCAATTTGCACAAGCCTTTATCTGAAATGAAAAGCGTATACACGGCAGAAAAACTTCAGTGTATGCTCTCTATGAAATGATAAAATATATTTCGAGACAATTTGTTTCTATAAATATAGCTTAAAAAAGGGAAAGAAATTAATATTTGTAAAAAAAAAAATGTCTCATGTTGGGAAGCCGTGTTAGGATATTGGCATATTGCTGTCTGGCTTTGAATTATTAGTTGGAAATTCCATAAAGATTATATTAGTGGAGAGAAAAATTGTTTTTTTTCTATCATGATGAAATTAAAATTATTGAATTTTTTTAAGATAGATAGTTAGATACAATACTATTTATCCTGAAATATTTAAAATTTAATTTTTTTATAGTTATTTTACTATCAGACTATCATGACATAAATTTTTTTATTAATTGAGAAGATTTAGAGAAATTTTTTTTGAAAATCTTCTCTTTTTTTCTTTTTTTTTGTAATTGGGAAAAATTTTTATTTTATATTTTGATAAAACTTAAATTAAAATAAATATAAAAATTAGAAAACTTTTCTTGAAATTGATATAATACATGAAGAATCAATTAAAACTCAAATTATATTTATCCGACAGTAAATTCAAACCAAGATATTAAAAAAAAGAACTCTTTCTCAAATAACTTGAATCCGAATATCCTTACTCAGTTCTTCTTTCGAAAGAAGCAAGCGTGTTTCGAGCTGGCAGATCCATTTGAGTTCCCAAACGTATCACAAAGCCTTAATCGAAAGATTTGTAGTTATTAAATTTCTGATATAATTTTCCTACGTAGTATCCTTCCAAACCATCTGTTCTATATCTTTCTCCTGTTTCCTGAGACAAAATCAAAAACTGTTTGAGAGTACAGAAAATTCATCTAATATTTCAGTGCCAACAACCTGTAACACTGAACGCGATCACAGATATCAAACAAAGTTAAGCTCTATTTGAACAATACATGCATGTTTTGATGAAGCAAATAATACTAAGTAAAACAAAAATCTGAGTATTGAAGGGAAGTAACGTAATAACCTGCTAGAAAACAAGAACTTTTCTTTCTGCTCAGAATTTGTGTGTGAAAAACACAACTATGTGCATGCATGGCAGTGGATCGACAGCTACGCAGGGGTATAAGTAGCCTCTTGGCAAGGGTAAAATATGGGTTGGCAAAAGGTTTGTGTGTTGACTAATATGCCCTCACCATGATTTTTAATAAATGTACTATAATTATCTTTTGTTTGTTCAGTTTTAGACGGTAAAATACTCAATTTATTTTGGTTTATAGGTTGGGTGTTTTGATTTCCAACTAAGAGATATTGGGTTCAAAGTTTGCGTATGTATTGTGTATATAAATTTGACTAAATTGACCCAAATATTAACAAAAAAGACGATAAAATCACGCTCTGATTATCATTTCCAACAATGCATTATGTTAGTCCTGGGTGTCAATATTGCCAACATGGAGATCACGTACACAAGGTGCTAAGGTACGGTTGAGGCTAAGATTTGTGACAAAGATCATAGTGTAGATGCAAAGGTTGAGATACAATGTGCAGAGGCAAACCTAGCACATGATATTCGAATAAGAGCAATGTGCCACAATGGAGGCATGTTATGCGTGCTAGGGTAGGATCGTGATGAGGTGCAAAGGCATAGCTCACACTATGCGGGGAGTGATTTGCAAAGATGGTGGCATAATATTTGGGGGTGGGGTGGCATCAATGTGAAGTGTGGAGCACAAGGTACATATCTCAAGGCGAGTGCAGAGGCAAGTTCGTACTTCTCCATTCATTCCAAATTCGTCTAATTTAGATGATTCTATAATATAAAAAATATATACAATTGTGCATGTTTTAGATTCCTATAATTAATACTTTGTATTTACTTTTTATTAACTCCCAATCAAATACTTGCACTTCAAACACTCCCAAATAATAGCCCCTTTCTTTTCAAATCTAGAATGACATTCAATGCATAATTACAAGTAAATTTTAATAAGTCATGTGTAAATTATAATTTACAGATCAATTTAATTTTAAATTTTGAAATAGCGCGCTTATATCAAGTCTATATAAATTCTTGTAAATGTAGAATATGAAGCTATATTTCAAGGAAGGTATATCATCAAATGCTGAATTAGACTCACGAATAATATGACAAAGCCTTTTTAAAGCCTTTTACGATGGCTATATGTATATTGATAGCTGGATAATTAACTCCAACGCATAATCGCCTAACAAATTCATTTAACTATCAGAGATTCTATGCTTATATAACGAAGATAAAACCATATTTGATTCCTTGAATCATACAATTAATTAATCACATACATTAAATATGTCAATGTGTACAATGTTTCTTTGAGTATTATATATGGCTATTATATATACCCCCATCAATATATTATGATAATCTTCAGCTGATAATTTATTAGGGATAGAGGGTTTCCCTCTCTCCCCTCGATCGCCAGACCATACTCCTTCTAATGTCACCGCACGACTACGATCCTCCGAGGGGGCGGGGGTGACAGACTATAATCCTCATGATACCGTCATATGACTACGATCTTTCGACCATCATTACATGATTATGATCATCTTAACTACTATTGTTCAACTATATTTCTTTGACCACCGCCGCTCGATTACAGTATTCCGACCACAAAAAATTATAATCCATTTTTTATATTATTATTATTATTATTTATTCTTTACTAAAATAGAAGCATAGCTAGTCGTTTCTAACTTTTTATTCATCTCATTGTGAAATTATGTTATAATAATAAAAGCAAAATTTTATTATGATAATTAATATAGAAAGTTAGAAACATAGCTAATAAAAAAATCAATTTGTGCCCCGGCTAAAAAAAAATTTGCTCCGCCACGCCATTGAGGGTAAATATGTCTTTTTTTCTTGGATTGATAAATAGTAAAATATTAGTTACTTCAAAAGAAGCTAATGTTAGCTCAATTGGAATTAAAAATACCCATAATTAAGTGTAAGATAATTTTGTAATAATGTTAGTTTTTAATCTCAAAAGAGTACTTTAATTAAAAAAATGAATAGAGAGAGAAAAGAATATGAGAGAAACACACGTATTTGCATGCTAAGGTCGTACTCCTTCCATAAGAAAGGGAAATTAGGCAATCCTACGGTCTATAAAGCTTCCAACAAATCCAACGGCTAGAAAGTCCCCTTTGCTCTCGTTCTGGCAAAAATGCAAATTTTATTTTCACTGAATTTTTGCATTGAAAAGAAATTAGATGTTTCCAACTTTCCGTTATGCTCCCTCATCCTCGATGTATCTTTCAGTACTTGCGGCTTCTATTAGTTTCCATATTAGATTGATATCAATTATATATATGTATTAATTTATTTCTTTTTTGAGAAATTTATTCATTGAATAGAGGCAGGGATCAGTATGAATTCATGTTGTAATTAATGAAGGAGAAAATATACTGCCATCTGTCCCAGATTAGTTCCAATATTCTTCAATTTCTATATATATAGGCTAATTTTTTAATTTGATCCTTCAACATATTATAATTTTGCAAGAAATTTTTTTTTACTAAATTACTGAGGGTTCATTTGGGATGCCTATAATTTTTTATAATGGTAGTTGTAAAGCTACAGTGGAGAATACAGTTTTTTTAAAAGTTTTTATAAAAAGCAATTTTTTAGTACAAAAAATTATTGAAAGAAGTGAAAAAGCAAATGATCAAATAAAAAAATTTGATTGCGGTCTGAAAAGCAAAGCGGTAAGAAAGTTGATTCAAATGAAACCTAAAAGAAACATGTTATTAGTTTTTGCTTAGCTTTATTCTGCGCTAGAAATTGCCACTGCTAAGAGATCTTTTTTTAATGATGAGCAAATGTTGAGGAAAATATGGAGGATCCTATGAGCGATTAATTTATGTTTTTTTTTGTTGACTTTGTTCCTTTCATGCTATATGAGATAGAAAAAGAAATTTGGATATATTGGGTTGATCTTTAGAATCTTGAATGTTATTTCTCTTGTGTATATATAGATCTATGTACAGTCTAATGAAAGCAAGTCATTCACAAAAACTTTTTTATTATGACATGAGAACAATTTCTAAGGTAGTGGCCTATTACCATCTAACTAATAAAGCAATTGGATTTCATTATTCAGTAATTAAAATAAGTGGGAAAGAGTAACACTACTTTTAAAGCTCAATAAGTGTCATTACACTACTATTAAAACAGGCTTTCGTAGCACTTTTTTTACCCTACAGCAGTAGTTAAAACACTTACTATTTTCTTTGCAGCGGTTTCAAAGCCACTGCACATCCACCGTATTTGTTATCGCTGCAAACAGCTTCCGCAACGCTACTTAAACCGCTGTAATAGATCTAGTTTTGGCAGCGATGATTTTTACAGCGATTTTAACCCGTACAAATATGCGATCTTGCAACGGTCTTAACACCTACTTAAACCGTCGCTAATGAATGCTGCGGATAATCTTATTTTTTGGTAGTGTCAATATGAACTATAGTATAATATATTAAAAATTATCATGCTCATAAGACCTCTCTCATTTTATTGTAAATACCAAACATAATGAAATGAGATTTCCCCTTTCATTTTCCCCAAAAAAAGCAAATGAAATCTCTGAAATTCCAATTTCTTGTTTCAAGAATTAGATTAGGGCAGTTTGGATTATTCTATTTCTTCTCCTTCTCTTTTGAGAGAAAACCCCTATATAACCGGGTTTGTTGGAATCATGAATGTACATGCATTGTTTTCTCTGAAAGGGGGTTTGAAGGAAGCTTGCTGAAATATTTTTGTTCATTTTCTTGAGAAAAAAAGATAAACAGAATGGTTTATATATGGCTTTGCTTTCAAAAAAAAAAAAAAATGCTGGAGTTATGTTCATATTAACTCTCTTTAACAGAGGCTGAAGGAAATTTCAGTATGAGTTTCTATTACGAAATGTAAGCGATGAAAAATTCGATTTTGAGATAAACTAAGATTTTTCATTATGCACACTTGTGTTTGTTCTCATATATGGCTCCAATTATCTCGTGAAGGGCACTTAGTTAAAATAGTCACACGCTATATGTCTCCTGAATATTTTCTTGGAAGAATTAAAGTTGCATTTGTTTCCTTTTGTATTTGGCATATGCATCAAGTTGGGGCTATGATATTCGCATTCTCTTTTACGGATTCTGTGGAAAACAACAGCTTGATTTGCAGTATTTCAAGAAGTAGCATGTATCAGCTGCTGCAGCTACAATTGGATATAGTTCTTTTTGATATTATATTTCTATCGGATTGCAATGGAGACCAAGTTTGAAGAAACTTTGAGAGAACTCGGTACATATTAGTATTTTTGTGTTGCATTTTTTTCTTCTTCTTCCAAATCTCCTGTAATTTATTTCCTACTTGGGATTTTTCTTAGCTGCTGCATTTTGCTCTTTTTGTTCAGGTAGGAAAGAGATCATTGCAGGTTTCAAAGAACTTGTATCTTCACTTCCTAAGGAGATGGTAGCCATGCAAAGTGAGTTGGAAAAATTAAAAGATTTTTCTTCTGAAACTCATTGCTTGCGAGCTCAAGTGTAGTCTTTATCTGCATTATTGCAACGGGAGAATCTCAGTGCCTATATTTGTAATCCTATTTTTTTAAACATGGATTCATGACTTTTTTTTTGGATTATTATTGAAATAATAAATCTCTCATATTCTCTTTCCTAACTTATTGATTATGGAGAATCTCAGTGCCACTGAAAAACCAGATTTAATGAGTTCAAAATTTTTCCAAATAGATTTCTTCAAACTAAAGTACTTGTAGATTTATATGCTGTTAATATTCACCAGATTTATATTTGTATAGTATTTTATTGATATTTATAATTTGATCACAAAATTTAATTTTTTTGGCATTATATTTTTTTTAATCAATTCTACCTTTTAGCAGTGGTTTTAACACCTGCTAAAAGCACTGTTAAAGCTATCCTACAGCAACACTTAGAAAATCACTGCTAAAGTCTTTCCAGTGAAAGCAAATATAGCGGATTTGCAGTGGCTCTTAAACCGTTGCAAATAAATTAATAGGTGTTTAAACCGCTGCAGTAGGTCCAAAAAAGTGTTGTGAAAGCCAAATTTTTTTGTAGTGAAATAACTATTTAATAAAGAGAAATCTATAACAAATAAATGTTACATATTTTGGTTGTCAAATTAAAAATTGAGTTTATAACATTCTACAATACATGTAGCATAATAACTAATCATCCTCAATCACTTCACTCTCATTAGGCTTCTAAACCTTCTTTCCAGTGTTGTTTCCTAAATGACCTCATATTCGCTTGCATCATAGATCGTTGTGTTAGTATATCAACTTATACTTATCACATTCGCTTTATATCCTTGATGACTACAGTCACCATTCGACTGACTATCTCCTCAATCTTGTTATCACCATAACCTGCTAACCTGGATGCCTATGCCTCATATGTGTATGCTTGAGAGCCAAATCCATGCACTCTACCCTTTTGTTTGCCTCCCACCACTTATGCATACGTATTGTACTCATAAATAGTGTAGATCCCAAAGAGGATGCGTCAATAGTGGAAGGTTAACTCTCCCATATTCGTATATAATTATTCTACAAGAAATGAAATACATATACACCCATTTAGATATAAATTACACACATGAACACTATAAAATTTTTAAAACTCATGTAAGCTTTCTTTGATCTTTAATCAACCCACTGGTGATACTCTTGGGATTGTCTGTTGTGCTAGATAAGCTTCACATATTGATCCTTCTGGGTATTCTTTATTCATAACAATCTTTTTTTAATTTGTTCAAGTTTTTATTAGATGAAGGAGAAAACTCGTAATAGTTAATAGAAGTACTTTTTTTGCAAAGTAAATGTTGATATACCTCTCAAAAAGATATATCCAACGATATTGCATAGCCACGAACTCTTGCCATATATAGCAAATGAACTGATAGATGTTTCTATCACGTTCCATAATCTAATTTGAAATAATTACTTTTTTTATCTTTTAATAATAACAACCAGAGCTATCTAATTTTATTTACTGGTAATAAACAACAAAAATAAATTCAAGAATTTAAAACATCTATATATATCTATATTATCATTGCTCTCAAAATCATCACATAAAATACTCAGGAATCATACAATCATAATACATCCTTTCATTTATGAGTATAAAAGAATAACTAAAATTAAAAATAATAAAATCTGAGAAATCTTGATCAGTCTCATAGTCCTGAACCTCTTTCCTGACATGAAACCATTTAAACCATATATACTGAGCTAAACAACTCAGCAGGTCACTAAAATTTTATAACTGAATTCAAAGCACGGTAAAAAAATAATATATATGTTGTCAGTCAATTCATAACAATAATATTTATATAATTATGAATATGTATAGAAATAGTAAAACTCATATGTAATAGTAATAAAATATGTAAACATTAAAATAATACGGTACAGAAGCCAGTAAAATAGTATAATGAGGCAATCAGTAAATCAGTATAGGAGTCAAGTCAATAAAGCAGATATCGTATCAGTACCATCAATCAGTAAAATAATCATATAAAGTAATAAAATCAAAGCATCAATAAAGAACTATCGAACTCAGATCAATACAATAAAATCCTATAACTATGTACACATGTTATCCAATTATTCTATATCAATATCAAATCAGTATCTTAACCACATACTCAATTTATCACGTGCTTAGTATGTTACATACTCATTATTAGTATAGTGAATTAGTAGTAGTATCAAATAGGATCGATGTCCATATCCGTAATAAAAAAATTAGTGGCATGAGCAATAAGATAATATAATAATAGTAAATTCGTGTAGTAATAATAAATTCATATAATGATAGTAAATCAATATAGTATCAATAAAGTCGTATAGTAATTATAAATTAATAATATATATTTTGGTAGTCACACCAAATAAATAAGAAGTTTTGGCTTAAGTGGTGTTTTCTTATCAATAATTTGTAGTCAGTAACCATTAGCTTCTTAAATAGAGTCATTACTCTTTTGTCCATTGGTATAGTAATAACTATTTATAACCCTCAATCGACATATTGGAGTATCATTATATCGTTGTATTAGTAGAGGATAACACCCAGCTATAATATTTAAAGGAAAGCTCATCAGCCCACCTTACCAATTTTTATTTATCTTTTACATATTTTAATATCACATTTTTAACATTAATAACGATCAGTTATTGCTCAACATATTCATTCATAATATTTATATTAATAGTATGTTTAAATAAAAATACTTACTTTTATTCAGGAAAAATCATATAAAATTTAATAACTTCTATTTCACCCTGTGAATTTCAGAAATGTTACATCAAAATCTCCAACATATAAAAAGTTACGTAGTAGCAGTCCAATAAATAAAAAAAAATGCGATAAAATGAGTTATGGAGAGAATCAAACGGTTGAAATTAAAATCTTTGAAAACATAAGTAGGATCAAAGTCACCTATCACAATCTAAGCAAGTTTCACACAAATAGCGAAGCGATCCAGCAACTAAAACCAGCTTTCTCTTTTTTTTTTCTTCCTTCTCTTTCCTTCCCTCCCCTTCCTCCTCTTTATTCTTTGGCAAAGCACGGTGCTAAAATTTAAATTTTTTATTTAAAAAATATATATATTTCAAAAATTCAGGTCATCACAGTTTCATAGAGTCAAAAAAATTACTAGATGAAATATTTTTTTCAAGCTTGTAAATAATAAATGGTATGTTTTGCTCACTCTTTTATAAAGCTTCATCATTTAATTTTGTTGAATATAGATCTTTGAAAAAATTTTTATGTTTAATTAAAGGATTTAAATATAATCTAGTAAGAAGCTTAGTATAATGCGAAGCAGAAACACCATATAAAAATGTGGCAATTATGGCTCTTCATTCCAAATAGTCTCTTATATCTAATGTTGACATAGTTTAAATTAGAGTCGTACCCATCAGGCATTTTCAATGATTAGAACCACTAACAAACTGATCTTTTTTGTTCTAATGTGAATGAAAAGAAACTTCGGCTTCAATATTTGTCCATGACCACTCTCTCTTAGGTCAAGATTTTTTTGCTATAATACTCTTTGAGATTCATTCTTGCTTTCAAATTATATTTTATTTTACCTTTAATATCCATGATCATATTAAAAATATTATCCAATGCATTCTTCTCAATATGTATAACATCTAGATTATGCTTAATTAAATTGGAACTCCAATAAGGTAATATCCACAAAATACTATTTTTGGTCGAGTTTTATTGTACTCCATATCCATGGATTCTATACTCTGATAATGTAGAAAATTGGAAAATAGTTGGTATGCCATTCACTCTTGCATGTATCTGAGAACCACTTAATTTTGGTGAAGGAATTAATTGTTTCTCAGGAGTGTATCTTTATTTATCCTGAATGGATGATCGATAGGTAGGAACTTACAATGATAGTCAAACTATGCTTTTTTACCTTCATATTTTAATGTGAATAATTTGGTTCGCTTCATGCAATATGAACAAGCTAACTTTTGTTTTCATGGTTTCTTTTTGATTTGTATATAGATGCACTGCAAGTATGATATGCAACTTCTATCAAATCGTCCTTATAATACACCATATAATCGTTGACACAATAATTAAATTTTGTAGCAGTTAACCCCAACTTTGATACTAGTTTCTTAGTCCTATATAAATATTTAGGAATAAAATTTTTTCAGGATTGGTTTCCTTTAGCAGACTAATGAACTTATTGAAGCACTCTCGAAGAACACTGTATTCAGTTTTAATACTAATAATTCTAACTGCAACTAATAACTTAGAATGAATAGTGCATCAATCTCAAATGGGTTGTTGAGCATCACGTAGTAATTTAAATAAATTTTATGCTTCGATGTCAGGTGACTCATCTATATACATTCTCTTAAATCTAGACATATTGCACCAAAAACTTTTCTTCGTACGTTCTTATATTCTGATCATCCTCTACTATTTTTAAAGTTGTGGAGGGACCACATTGAGAGTCTGAAAATTGCTCATACTCTCCATATGAGGTCCAAACTAATACCCTGGCACAAATCCTCTACAATATAAATCAAGTTTAACCTCATGGGGTTTAAGCTATACTTGATTTTTGTGCTTTGAGCAAGGACAGCTAAATATCTCATATGATAAAAATGAAGGTAGTTGACATGTCATATGAATAAAATATTCAACTCTCTTAATAAATTCATCTGCCAGTGCCTTTTGTCCTGATAACAATCTATTATATATCCAAGACCTCTGACTTCATATATCAATATATAACTTGATCTAACAATCCTAAGATGAAAAAAATGTAAATAGTTAAGTGTCCTATTCTTTGATAAATTATGTTTAACATAAGTTGTTGATCGTATGCAGTATTTGTAACCTTCTAAAGGCTATTTATTATTTCTTGTATCTCATACTTTGAGGACAATGAATCTCTTATGACTAGAAGTTCTTCTCGTGGTTGTAAATGGATTAAAGACTATGCACATTAGTATATGAATTAGGCATGCATTGTTGCCAACGTAATAATCATCAACAGTAATGAATGTCAATTTCTAACATTAGATATACTCCATTAGTTCCTAACATTAGATGTGTATTCTCAAAAGATAGTTCATAATGTCTGTAAACAATCTTATAATGATTGTTTTAAGCTTTATCCAAACCAAAAAATGCATTTTTAATAAAATCTAACAGTTGAAATCTTCAAAACATATAAATTGATAAAAGAGAAGTAGTTTCACCTTCCAAATATAAAAAAAAAAATGAATGAAAATAGTTTATAAATCACCTTGAACGACAATGGGTAACGGAGAGGCCGAGAGTAGCATTCGGGAGAGAAAAACTGTGAAATAGGAGCGGGGATGGTTTTGGGAAAAAATAGGTCAATTTCCGGTGGAATTTTGACAGATTTTATCATCGAAAATTAAGCAAAATTTTTGTCAAAAAATTCTGTCGGAAAATCCGTCAACTTCACTAATTACCGACAGAATTTCCAGCAAAGAAATTCTATCTGTAATGAGCCTTTTTCCTATAATGTCTATTTTTCTCTATCGTCGTAAATATTCTAGCACACAATAATAAGCAAGCCTAATTTTATTCTAGAGTTTTGAAAAAAATATATGTTGAGCAGGGACATTAATAGGTAAAAAAATTAGTTAAGGTTGTTTTGAGCAATATGTGCTTAGAAAGAATATTTTTATCATTGAATATATTTAACACTATGCAAAATATTGTAATATATATGTAATATAAATCAAATTGTATACTTCATGTGCCTCTAAGCATATCCAATAATGAGAATATATATTCGCCTAAGTTACTATTATATTTACTCGGGAGATATTGACCTATTTTTTTCATATAACTAAGAAAAAGAAAAAAAAAAAACTAAAGCAAACGAATTTCTCTCATGTTGAAATGATGAAGACGGATCAAATCATTTTTTTTTTGTTTAAAATACTATAAAAAGTAAAAAATTAGCGTAAGCTATCGAAAGTAAAGGGAAAATATATCATTAGATTTCTATCATGTTAAGTGTTTTATTAATGATAGAAGCTCTACTAATAGAACACTAAAATTCATATATGAGAAATATCTCAATACAAATTCAATTTTATTTTATTTATGTTCATCTTTGCAGCTCATATTGATCTGTTGGTTGAAAGTTTTAGATTATTAATTAAAAAGTTTTGAATTTAAAGCTTATATAGATATGATATATATGTGAGTTTACATTTAATGTGCTAAAAAATTCAAAAAAATTTCTACTCGTTTTTTTTTTAAGGTTCTGCTAAGCAAACTTTACCTAACAAGTAGCTTTTTTTTTTAAATAAGAAGGTTTCTCTTTTAATGTTATAATTAAACATTGGTCCTCATTTTCACGTGGATGGCAGCTACATTCCATGTGAATAATCACATGCTAAGCACTTACTAGGAAGTCACGTTGGTTCAGTGCTATCCAATCACCACGTGGCATAATGCTTGAGAGAGAATGAAAAATATTTTTTTAATGCTGACACAAAAATTAAACCAGGGTTTGAAACACTGAAACCTCTATTTTTTTGGCAAATTCTGAAACGTTTATTAAGGAGTGTTGTTACCCCTCACAACACTGTTTCTATTCCTCTTTTCTTTTTTTTTTTTATAAATTTAGGCTTAGCCTGTATGTTAAAAAAGAAAGTTATAAGAGAGAAAAAAAACAGAGCACATAAAAACTTCAACAAAAAGAAGAGCCTACTCAATCAAATCAAAAAAAAACTTCCATCAAAAGGTGGAAGAAAAATCTAACGCCTACCACCTGTGAAGATAAATCAAATAAAAGTCAAACAGGTAACCAAAAATCAAAAAGAGGGAGCACTACAAGCCAGGACTTAGAAGATAATTCATACATTCAACTTTAATTCTCACGGCATCTTGGCTCCCCTGGTTGCCCAGAGACCATCCAAGGGGAGGGGCTGGAAAATGGGGATTCATCATTGTCCATGGCTAGACCAAAAAACCCCCAAGGCCAGGATCTCGTTAACACATGAAATCCACAGCAAATGTTTAAGAAAGGAGAATCCATCACACGAGGTGCGACAAAAAGTGACGGTCTAGCATAAACATGTTACGTATATATCCATTCTTCCACTTGCACATTTTAGAAAAAACCGCCCTCTTAATCTTAAGAGTAATAGTAGTACTGTTGCTTGACGAATTATCAAATTTTTTTTCATTCCTCTCCCTCCATATGAAGTAAACAATGCAGAAAGTAATTAACATATAGAAACATTTAGTAGAATGTTGACGAAAGCTAGCATCATTTATCAAATCCATAGTTTGAAGAAGAGTTGGCCTGAGAAGCAAGCTTCTGGAAGCCAGGATAAGATCAATAATAATGGAATATGAAAAATTGCATTCAAAGAAGAGATTGGGAATGCTTTCGTTAGAAGAGTGACACAGGGAACAACTCATGTCAACTATAATATTCTGTTTTAGTAAAGCATCTGTAGTTTTAAGCCCGCCCACAAGAGACAGCCAAGCAAATATGGAAAAAAGCAAGGTAGAATGTTTATGCCATATCAGGTTCACCCAACAGCAGTCAGGAATGCCTTTGTAGAATTCACTTATAAAGTATTGAAGACTACTCCTATCACGTTCCTTCCACAAAATACATCAGACCTCAAAATCATGAATTTGAATAGCATTTATGACATTCGTAATAGATGGGTGCAAGCCATCAGGCAGGTTCTTGTGAGCCCCAGAAATAAATTCCTTCAAGAGAGCATTAGGGGAGGATAAATCCAAACGTAGCTGCGCAAGGGGAATGTCAGCTATTCCTGCACCATAACACCAGTGATCTCTGTTGACCTCATTTTTTTTATCTTGATTTACTCTCGAGCATGTTAATCAGGTTGATTGGGCTTAGTCGGACTCGATTCAACTCGAGCCGAGTTGTGTTCAGTTTGATCTGGACTCGAGTCTAACCTAAATCAGCCCAATTGAATTCTATTATGATCTATTCGACTTTATTCATAATTTAAACTAACATCCTAAATCCAGTAATTAGACCCGACGGCTTTGATCTTCTCGATATTCAATGTCTGTCATCGCGGCAGTGTTTTGGGCTGGTGACAGCAAAGCGAGATTGAGGAGGCGGAGTCCTTAGAAGTCTTGGTCGAGGACCCTTGTCGGGACGGATCCCAAGCCCTAGGCGAACCGCTTCCCTCTCCCACTTTTCTCCAGATATTACAACCCCGATTTCTGGCTTTTCTCTCGCCCTCCCCTCTCTGTCTCGTCTCTCTGATTCGCGCGACGGACAAGCCAGCCAAAGCCAGCCTCCCGCGATCCCTTCGTCTCCTTCTGTATCGGATGAGACCCGGGTCCCATTCCTTCCCTCTCTCTCGTTTCCCTGGTTCGCATCCTCAGCCCTAGCGGGCTGATCTCCTTAAGGCAGCAGGACCCGAAGCCCCCTCCCATTCTCTCCTTGTTCGCGAGCCCTAGGCGGAACCGACCCAGCCTCTGACGATCTCCAGCCAAGCCCGACGCCTTCTAAGCTCCTGGACCGACCTCCATCTCCAGTTCGACACCGCCCCTAGGACCGAATTCCCTGTCATCGTCATTGCTCCGTCGCCGACCAGTCCGACTCCAGGCACGCGAAACCCCTCCCGTCTCTCCTGCCCTAGCTGCCGACCTCCTTTCCCTCTCGCAAGGTGAGCTTCTCCTTCTTCCTCTTCTTACTTCTTCTTTTCTTCTTCTTAATTCTTCTTTTCTTCTTCTTCTTCTTCTCCTTCTTGCTTTTCTTCTTCTTTTACTTCTTGCCTTTCTTCTTCTTGTTGTTCTTTCTTCTTCTCCTCTTCTTCTTCTTCTTCTTCTTCTTCTTGCTTCTTCTTATTGTCTTATTCTTCTCCTCCTTCTTAATCTCCTTCTTCTACCCTAACTTTTCTCGCTTCCCCCCTTTTTATTTATTTGAAACCTTGTGGGTGATTTAACTAATGACAACTTTTATGTATGCAAAATTGATTGTGGCTAAAACTAAGAGTGTAAATGGAGCTTTTGTAGTGCATATGCCATCATGTCCCAAATTATCTTGTTCCCAGTGAATGCATTCATACCTTATGTTGGATCCTATAATAGTTTGTGATGATCTAGTTACAAATGAAGTTGATTTTTGTTATCATGTGTTAACTTATTTTGTTGGAGAATGAACAATTGACATGTGACTATTCATGCTTAATTTATACCTCATGATCTAGAATGCTAAGGGTGAATCATGGAGAGTCGTGAGAAGCCATGTAACCCTTTTGCCAAAGTATGCCACAAGATGTTTGTAGTAATGCCTACTAGGAGATATTTAGTATGTTTTTGCTTCGTCTCACCTATGTCCTCTTTTTATGAATATGGAAGGTCTAATGAAGTGTAAAGCACACGTTCTAAGCCTATTTCCTTTGCAAACGATTGATGAATATCTTACCTCATGAAAAGATTTGGCAGTTTGAGCTACATATTTCTTTTCCTAAGAGAAATTTTCATCTTTTGCTAGTAAATGCATTTGAATGACTTTGATATTGGAGATTCACTAGGCTTTGTTGAAAGGAAACTTTGGGAGGTGATTATATCAATGCTCGGTGATAATGTGGATTCATTTCTAATTCTTACACCATTTGTTAAAAAGATCGTTTGTTGTTGATGGTATATCCAATATTTGCATTAGTTTTGTAAAGAATACTGGGAAGCAAGTTTTATAAGGAACATAAGTATGTTTTGATTCTCCTTTACTCGTTTCGGCTTTATGTGGAGCGTCATGTCGAATCATGTCGGAAAGTATCTATTTGGTTTATGTTCCATATGAAAATTTTCATGAGTTTAACACAATAATGTTCTGAATATCATTGATAGATTTCATGAGTGTTGTTGCAAGTAGATCATTTATACATACGGCTGTGCTTTGCTTTCATACATACACATCTACTTCTTATGATTTGGAAGAGGGAAAATGTTTGGTCTTGAAATAGATTTCTCATAGAATAAGCTTCTTGCTTGGGAAATAGTTTATATTATCTTTGAGTGACATTTCTTAAAGAAAATATATGAGATCTTTGTGGTTCCTTTTTAATGAATAGATGCATTGATGTGTCTTGAGATGGGTTTCTTTTGGAACGAACTCCTCATTTGAAGAATTGGTTTGGCATAAAAGCAAATGTGTGAGTTTAAGATTGGAGAGAACTTTTTATAACTTGTTGGCTTGTAGCATGGGAGACTTGCTTTATGTTTGGAAAGCTTTAAGAGTCAGTCTACGTTTCAGAAATGTATATATACATGTTTTATGCCGGAAAGGTTTCAAAAGTATTTCTATTGTAGTCTAGTGGTAGAATAATTGATGGGACTATTGAAGCAATCATGTGTTGAATACATAAATGGTGCTCGAAAACAAGAAACAGATTAATGCTTCTTTCATGGTAACACATCAAACGAATATTTGGTCTCTTTGAGTTATGATTGCTTGGGGGAATTTTGTATGTGTTGCTATAAACAAGTGGTGTTGTTTATGTTTAGGATGTATATGTAATTATAAAAAGTGGATGGATGATGAAGTGTTGTTCATATTTCCCTGAGGCATGTCATGTTTCCTCTCTATTTGCTTTAGTTTATGTAAGAGGACAGTGTTGGCAAGCATGTTGAGTGGTTGAAATATTCCCTTAGGAGGTGGAAAGAATGAATTGCATCAAACCCCTTTGCTAGTGACTATTCTTTTCTAAAATGTCGATTTCTAAACTTCTAGTAGGATGATGATTGTACTACTTGGCATGAAGAAACATGATTCCTTTCTTTATATGTGATCTCATTATGGTGACTTTGGTAGAAACGTGGAAATGATTTGGTTTATGTCTGATAACTATATTCATGATTTTTCAAAATGTCTCCCATGTACTTCATTAGCTATGCGTAGTATGGGAAAGGATTTGAGAGCTTTTATGAAATCTTTCCTATGCATTTATAATCCATTGTGGTGAAAATGAGTATAAGGTGGTTTGAGTTGTTTTATATAGTAGTTAGTGAGGAAAGTTGCATTGCCTTTCTATATGTGACATGAAACATTTCTCATGAATTTCAAAGAGGTTTTGTGTTGAGAGGATTTGTGATTGGCTTGAGATTTACTTTACATTGAAAAGTTTTATGATAAGCTTCTTGAATGATTTACAATGAGAGGTTTTATAAAACTTTCTTGTTGGAAAGCTTTATGGTCATACCCCACACCAAAATAAAAGCACTCAATTGTTTCATGTCAGAAAAGACTTTTTTTGGATTTCTTATGAAGAGGATTTGAGTCATTTTGTTTATGGAGTTTTATAATTGTTACTTTGGGATTGAAATTATTTTCTTTTTATAAATGGTTTTGTGTTGGAGGTTCTTCAAGTCTTTTCCTTTTTGGGATAAAGTGGTATTTCTAAGAGCTCTTTAATGTCTTTTCTTTTTAGAATGAAGTGATATTTAGTATATGAATTGCCCCTCTGTTATTAGTATTTATTTCTAAAATTGAGCTTGGGTTGAATGTGAAATGAAAGTTGCTTGTTCATGTTTTAGTTTTGGGAGCTGGTTTTCCTCTTCGCCACTTTGGGTTTCGTATAGGATATAGTTTGAGTCATTGAGTCATTTGAGTGCTTATTTTTGGAATGTGGGAATAGCAAAGGGCGCCAAAAACACCTTCTTCTCTATTCGTATTGTATCGAATTGGGGTGAAGTTCATTTTAGAGGCATACTTGACTTCAAAGAGGTATGCCCAATAATGAGACGCCTACATTCCTTTTATTATTTTTGAGTTTCATTCCTTTCTTTCGACATTTTATCGCCTGTCTTTTTACTTCTCTTCTCTCTACTATTATTCTACTCATTATCTTATTTTATTCATAGATTTCTAAATTTATTGATATATGTACGAATGTCCAAAGGGTTAGAAAAGAACCTCCTTTTGTCCCTCATAATATTAGTGACACCTAATGACAAAAATTAAGGATCGAGTCTTAGATAACATAGACTTAGGGTGCATGCTCCTTATAGTATAGAGACACCAAAATATAAACTTAGCAACACATTTTCCTAGGTTTGTTGTGCCATAATTCATTAATAATCAACCAACAAAATCTCTCTTAACCAATAATAGATTGCTTAATCTACTTTTCTTTTAATTTATAACAAACTAAAATAATTCAACAAAATTGATTACTATTGGGTAACCCAGGCCTACGAGGCTATTAAGTTAGCCCCAAGGAGGGTGAAATAAACCTCACGGCCTCGGTGAGCAATAAAGGTAGTAATCAATCAAACACTAAAATAAAATCTTTAAAATTAATCCTAAGACATTAATACTTATATTTAAATTAAAGCATCCCTTTAACCTTCAACAAATCAAATTACAAGCAACTTTAGTTAAATCATCCTACATAGGACATACCCAAAACCACACAGCTTGTTACACACACCTAGGTTTGTTTGTTAGGACACGACTCCTAGTCCTAGGTTAGGCCGATGTTTTGCTTTATTATTTGATGCCAATTACTCCTGCCAAGTTAGAGAACCCCTGCATTGTTTTATGTTTTAGCAATAACATGTGTATGTTTTATAAATGTGAATATTAAATTTGCTGTTAGTCATATTTTTATTTACCTGCATTTATTTTCTGAATGGTATCTACGCTCACTTGTGTATTTTTCTTTTATCTTATTTTGCGAGGTACATTAGGTCATGCGTGATCAAGGATCAGTAAATAATTTGCTCGCTTAAAGCTTTTAAGTGGCTGCGCCACAATCTTGCAGGGTTGATAATTAGTGGATCGTTTGCTTGCTTGGAACTCTTAAGTGGCCGCGCCACGGCCAGGTATAATCCCTACAACTTGTAAAGAAAATTTCTAATTATGTATCGAAACTGCTACACACCACACAAATCTTGTTATTAGCTTTTAGTTTAATATATATTCTAGCATGTTTAGGTAGTTGGCCATAGGTTAGTGCACTAACGAAGCTTTGCCCTATAGGCCAAAGCTTGCCCCCCTTCTGTGAGCCCTAGAGACCCTTCTGGTCACCTTAGGCCTGTAGTGTATGCCCACCTATTTGTGCTATATGCATCGTTGTTTTCCCACATGAAGTGGGAACTGCTAGGATGTTCCATTTTCTCTCTGTTTTGGGTATGATACCCCCCCCCCACCTTCTGTGAGCCTTAGAGACCATTAGGGTCATTTAGGCCTGTAGTGTAGGCCACCTACTTGTGCCGTGGGCATCGTTGTTTTCCCACATGAAGTGGGCACCGTTAGGATGATTTTTTATTATGATGTGATGAGGATACCTTGCCTGGAGGGTATCCTTGGTGTGTTTATTTATTTATTTCCTGTACTCTGAATGTCATGCATGCATTTTTATACACTTTACTCCACATTGCACTCTGCCTACATACATACATTGTATTAGCATTACTCAAATAAAAATGTCACATTATCTTTCAGTAGTCTTTAGAATACTCTTACTTATGCATCTGTCTCATGCATCATATACAGCGCTAGGTATATTCTGTTGCATATTATAGAGTCCTTGATTTAAACCTCTGAACTAAAAATCCTTGATTCCTTAGGATAGAGCCTCCTTATCTTGTATACATGTAGGACGATTGATTGTGTTTAGGATGTTAGCTGGCAGCTCACTCCAGGCAAGCATAAGCCCAGATTGTACACCCCTCAATGTGTTTCTTTTCATCTTTGATGAATTCTGAGTCTGTCATTTCTCTTAGGATAGTAATCTGATTTTTGATCTTTTAAACTCAAAACTTTAATCAAATCTTTATACATTTAAAAATATTTAATCACCACTAAGGATAAAGAGAAGAGTTTATCACCTTTGGAATATAACTTAGGAACTTTTTCTGTACACCAAATTAAGAAGAGAATAATACATCGTCCCTAATCGAGAGTTTTCTTAGGCCAAGGTCTAAGATGTAATTAACCACAGGGGCTTGCGCCCGTGGGAGACTGATCCCCACATCAAATAAATCCCATTCGAGCTGATGTATCGAATGGGGGAAATCTCATGACATTTTGGATCATATATATCATTATCCATCGAGATGTGTAGGCGAAAGCCGCTATCCTCTATGGCTAATTGTATGTATGACTCCATCTGCTCTTCCATTGGCCTACTTGGGTAGAGTGTAAAGGCCTACGATCATTTTTTCCTACGGGATAGTGCGGTCGTACTCTTTACATTCTGTTCCCCACAAGCAGAATCCTTTCGGAGACCCACAATCTCATCTAAGAGAGATAGGTGAGGTAGGAGTGATCCTAAATTGAAAGCAATGTTTAACATTATTGGTCATCATGCAGATATATTTCCAAAAGGAAAAGGCATATGAAGGGTCCGATCTCCATGGAGAAATGTATCTGTAAAGAAGCCAAGAGGAAAGAGAAGTCCAATTGTACATTATGCTAATAAGGGAGTAGTTAAAGCCAAATTGTAGAGCATGTAATAAAGGCAAACCAAGGCCCCCAAGAAGTTTTGGCTTGCATACATTATCCCAGGCTACCAGATGTAACTTCCTAGATGATGCGCAATCACCAAAAAATAGAAACTTGGAAGAAAGCTTTCTAATAAGCTGAATAATAGTTTTTAGTATTATAAGACCCCTGATCCAGTAAGCTATTTAGTTTAAAATAGTGAACTTAAGGAACTGCAAATTGGGCGAGGAAATAACCCATAACTTGATTTTAATAATCCCCTTTAGTTTCCTTAATTGGTCACATAGGTCCAGGATGGGGTTTCCATTACAAGGTTCAGCAAAATCATTCAAGAGGGACTCCCAGTAACCATTAATTTTGGTCTAGAAGAAATATTTTCCAAATTGGGCGAGGATCTTAAAGGCCTATACGGTTCATGTTAATAGAACACTGTTTTTACTCATAAGAACCATATAGGCCTTTAAGGCCCTCACCTAATTTGGAAAATATTTGTCTGTTTGGAAGTTTTCCCACTCCAAATCCTCTAAACATTAGAAGATTACCTATGCCACTTTTTCTAAGATTAAGAGCAAGATAGTCTTTAACATCACCCAACAGCTCTTAATCTTTTCTATGGGATCCTTAGTGTGATGGAAACTCCATTGTTTATCTTTGGTACTCAATTAGTTTTTTCCCATTACTCTCATCTCTTTGTTGCTGACTTTATGTCTCAGGGGGTTTGGCTTATCCCAACCTGCTTCCCAACTCTTCTCGGAGCTAAAATTATGGCTACTCCCATAATTTCTCAATGCAATTCATGTTTAAGCTGGGAAGGTGTGGAATTCTCTTCTTTTAAGTCCTTCTCACTACAATTATACCAACACTTACATCTAGTGACCTAGCATGATATGGTCTGGCATAAGAATCATTCTCTCCGCTTCTCCTCCTTCACTTGGATGGCTATGCTTGAGGGACTTAAAACTATGTATATTTTAGCAAAAAGAAACATTGTGGTCTCCCCTATGTGTGTTCTCTGTAATGCATCTGATGAAAGCCACAATCACTTATTATTTGAATATTATTACTCTTATTCCATTCTCTCCTCAATTATTCCATGTGTGCCTGGTTTCTCGCTTAGGCCTAATCTTACTCAAGTGTTGGATTTTGTTAAGGAACTGCAATATTGCAATGGCTATGCTAAAAATGTTTTCTATCTACTCATTTGCTACTCCATTTACTCTATTTGGAAGGAAAAGAATAATCAGAGATTCAACTCTAACTTTGGGAGTATATCTACTACGTGCTTCAAGATTAGAAATGATGTTGGGAAGAAGTTATCTAGATGGAAGCATGGGGAAATTCCTAGAGGCTTTTTGAATCCTAGTCTCTAAGGCAACCTTTTTCTATATTCTTTTATTCAGTTGTTTTATTGGGATCTCAGTGGGTCTTCATTGGATTTGTGAAAGTTTAGTTGTTTCTTTATCATGCTATTGGCTTGGATGCTCCTCTTTGATGATTTGGATTCATATACTAGTAGATTTTGCTCTGTTTCCTTGGGTTTCATCGATGGGTACTAGTTTAATCATGATGATTTTCTTGGTCTGGTGGGAAATTATTTTGCCAAGGATGATGATGATTTTCCCATCCATTCCTAGAACCCTACCCTTGGATGGTCATCTTGGCAACCAAGGGAGTCCATATGTTAGATCATTTTTTTTTTATTTCATGGTTCTTCCAAACCTGAGTCCTGGCATTGTGGCACCCTAGGTCCTTATTTAATGCATTTCACTTTTTTGGGCCTTTCCTATGTAACTGCTCTTCTGACTTAGCTGGGAAGGTTTTTTGTTTATGTTGGTTGTTTTGTTTCTCTATCATGTTGATAGTTAAATTTTGATTTATTAGGGTAATTTTTGGATGAGCTATGCTCTTTTTTAGCAGTTGCTTATCTTACTTCAATTCTTATTATGCTCCATACTTATAATTCTATTTTCTTTTGATTAATATAAGGGATAAGCCCACAAAATTCAAAAAAAAAAAATCATCATCTACATTTTTTTTGAAAAAAAACTCGATGTTGAGTGATGCTGGTGAGGGCACTGAATGTCTCACATGTGTAATATGCAAACCTGTAACTATTCTGACTTAGTATTTCCAAGTTAAAATATTTGTATTATTATCGAGAGATTAAAAATGTCTGTCAAACGACTGATGTTGGGAAAATTTTTCAATGCAAAAATTTTTACAAAATGATTGCTATGCTTTTGATGTTGTGGTATTAGAATATTTATGATGATAGAAAAAAATAATTATATATATATATATATATATATATATATATATATATATATATAGAGTTTTAAAGATATTTTAAAATTTTTATTTACAAAATTCATAAAAGAGAAAAAGAAATGAATCTAATTCAGTTGAAAAGGTTACACTAATATTTGTCATTGATTAAAAATGATATCTTTTCTATATCATTGGGGAAGGTAATAATAAGTTATAATAAATAAATAATGTATAGAACTTATTTGATGGTGGAAGTTTTAAGAGTCTTATGGTATGGGAGCTATCTTCAAAATATTGCTTATTGTCTATTTTATCATTCTCCGTTTAGGAGAGGAAACAAGAGAACATAAAATTTAGCATAAATCTTATGGTTGACATTAAAAGTTACATTATAGTTGGTATTGATGAAGTGCATCAACTTTATAAGCAATAGCATGCATCAATAGTATTAGTGTCAACATACAAATAATTCAACAAGCATCAATATAGTTTGAGGGTTATAGTTAGGTGACAATAGATTACCATTGTTGAGTGATGGTGGTTGATGGACTATAATCAAATTCTTGGCCAAAGGTTCATAGTAAGGTCATGGTGGTCGAAGGACCTTAGTCGAGTGATGGTGGTTGTATTACTATAGTTGGGTGACTATGATCTGAGAATGGTAGTCAAGCGACGATTATCATATGACATTAGTTAGTTATGGTAATTGGATGATTGCAGTTAAATAATAATGGTCAATGATCTCTATTGTGCAATGGTATTGATTGGAAGACCATAATCAGGTGATAGTGGATGAAAAACCATAGTTAGGCAATGACTGTTAAGATATCATAATCAGGTAACATCAATTGAAGGATAAAGTAAAGCAATAGGGGTTAGCATACTATGATTGGATGGTTATAATTGAGAACTATAGTTGGGCGGTGCTTGTCAAAGTACTATAGTTGAGCATCGATGATCTGAGGACCATAGTCAGATAATGGTGGTCAAACTATCGTCAAGTTATGGTGTTTGAAATATCATAGTTGATAATGATGGTTATAGAAGCATAATTAAGTAATTGTGATCCAACAATTATAGTCGAGCAATAATGATCTGAAGATCATAATCGAGCAACAATAATCAAAAGTACATACTGGGAAAATGATGGTCAAATAACATAGAATGGGTAATAATGATCGGAGAACTATAGTTTAGCAAAACTTATTGGAAGACAATGGTTAAGCAATGGTGATCAGAAGACTATAGTCAAATAATGGTGGTCGAAGGATAGTAGTCAAGCAAAAATGCTTTGGTGGTGGTAGTAAGACGATAATATTCATGTAGTGGTCTGATGGTGATGGTCGAATGGTGGTCTGGTGGTAGTCTAATAGTAAGCTGACGATGTCAATAAAGAAGTTGTTCGATGGCCATAACCGCAATCAAGAGGTAGTCCAATGGTAGTGATTAGATATATCAGTCCTACAATAGCGATCATGAGATGGTTTGACAATGATGGTGGGGCGATGGTGGTTGAGTGGAGCTTCAAAATTTTCAAGCATTTGAACTCTCCTAAATTACAGCCAAGGTCCAATCACCCTTTCATGTAGAGAGTGGAATTCCATAAATATACCAAAAATTCAAAATGCTCCATCAAACAACTCGTATTGGGTGCCTCAATCATAGACCATTCTTTCAACATTTAAGTACTTTAGCTAGTGATCTTAGAATTAGAAAATTTTAGGCTCATTGAATTCATCTTATCGAGACACACGATTTGATTATAATCATGCAAGATTTGGAGATCATTTGGTTCCTTAATTAGTGGGCTAAAGTTATATGTTGTACTTTAAGTGCTTGAACTGAGCTCATTCAAATTTAGGATCTGACCATTACTAGTGTCGTTGAGTTTATCTTATCAAGATATTTAATTTGAATATAAGTTTGTTAAAATCATAGTTTAAATGACCCTAAATTTGATTACAAAATTTTTAGTTTAGATATATATCGAGATTCTTGCCCAACTAATCTTCCATTGATTATCAATCCTGTCCAAGTGGCCTTTATCAAGAGAAATGTAAATATGTACCTTCAGATTTGATGATCGACCCATTGAAGAAGCTTAATTTGTTCTTCACCAATAAAGCTATCGCCATTTCCCTCCTCTAACAGGCTTTATTTTATAAAGGAGCATGTTAATCACTAGAATTAGCATGAGGAGCATATTTATTAAAAAAATTTAAAAAGGAGCTAATTCGTCAAAATTTTTGGTGCATTCTAAATGTGCCAAAAGTTTTGGTGTGTTCAGCTTGAGAGAGAGAGAGAGAGAAAGGTGTTAGAGTAGAGGAGGAGAGAGAGAGAGAAGAGAGAGCGCTACTATGCCACCTTTGTCTCTTCTAATCAAACTGAACGTCACAACACGACAAATTCAATGGCACCAAAATCAGTCCAATCCGAGTCAAAATGGGCTAGAATCAAGGGCATAAAGCATATTTAGAAGTTTTAGAACATTAATTGAATGATCAAGTGATTTTCAAATCAAGCATGAATATAATCAAATCAAGCGTCTCGACGAGATAAATCCGACAAGCTTAATATCACTTAATTATGAGATTATTATGACACTAAAATGTTTGATGAATGCTCTATAATCAAGAGAATCAATATAAATTATTTGATGGAGCACTAACAAGATTTAACCTTGTTGTTGGGAATATCTGTCCACCTATGGACATCTGCTTTTTATAATCCCTATTGGGAAAATCAATCCCTGTTATTGGGTGTTAACTTTCCCTCTATAGTCACCTGATATCTGTAATCCCTCGGAAAATTAGGCATTGTTTAAACCGCCTCTTCGTTAGCTTATGAAGAAAGGAGGATCCGTGTATCACATACTACATGGTAGATTTTTTAACTGGTATAAGCCCTATGATTTTCCCCTTTTTGGGTCTTCCACGTAAAAAAAATTGGTCTTACTACTTTTATCAATACATGTTGATTTTTTTCTACAAAGCTAAGACATAAAATATACACTATACCGACTCAAATTTTTTATTATGCAACAGGTTGTCATTGTCTATGAGAATTGATTCTTAACGAGGGGCAATCTTTGTTACAATCTCAAAAGATAATTCACATCAACATCCTAGGCATGGTTGAACTGAGGTAATCTCCTTACCATGATTTATTATTAGGTCTGAATGAAGTCCTTGAATATTGAGGGTAACCTCTTTACAATAGCAAACAAGCAGTGCTATATCTCCCTCAATTATCAACCATTGTGGAATCAATTTTATGGGAAGTATATTTAGACTGGGGGACAACCTTGGTTGTAACATCAAAGAGATATTTATGTTCATCTCAAACATGATTGTGATTAAATTTCTCCAATATTTTTAACATCCAAAATAATATTGTTATCAACAATCTTTCATAAAGCTTTTGACAAATATAAAAAGGCTTCAAATGAATCTCAAACTTTATACAGCCCCCTGTTGAACTTCAACTCTTAAGGTAAGGTCATAGTATTAACCTCAAAATATATAAACAATCTAAAGACAGGCCAATCTACACCTTTAATTTGAGATACATGTGGCATTCTCCCCCTCCCAATCAAGGTATAATCCCTCTCAAGAGGTTCAATTCGACATCTTCCACATAGTTTAACATCATCGAACAATACTCTGATAAATAACCTCGAATAGTTCAAATATTTTTAGTGGATTTCTTTCAACCTCTTCCACACATGTTAACTCCATTGAGTAACACTCTAATCAACAATCTCAAATAAGTCAAATATTTTTGGTGGATTTCTCCCAACCTCTTTATACGAGGTAATGCAATTAAGCAAAGCTCTAAAGAATAACCCCATGAAGGAAATACTCATGAGATAACCTCAAAAGGAAGCTATTAGTTGATATGATCCTCACTTAAAAGACCCCATGAGACAAGTGGCAGATAGGGATCCCAGGAAAGCACTCCCATGAGATGGCATCGATGCGAAGCTAATAGTGAACAATGTCCTTACTAGAGAGACTCTATAAGAGCAAGTGGTTGATAGTGTCTCCGCTCATTCAAAAATCTCAAAAGATAAAAGCCTCAGAATGTTCAATATTATTCAAAAATCTTTAAAGGCAAATACTCAAAAGAAACACATATATGTAATACCTTAAAAGATATATATACACATAAAATCTCAAAAAGTATAGCCTCATAAGGTATAAGATTATGTAATAAACTCAAAATGTATACACCACAGAAGGCACAAGTATTCCAAAAATTATAGATGGCTAAAAGCCTTAAAAGGTATAGGTACAAAAAATCTTAGAAGGTAAAAGTCTCAAAAGGTTCAGGATTATCCAAAAAATCTTTAAAGGAAAATGCCTCAAGAAAGAACATGTGTATTTAAAACCTCAGAAGGCAAAAGGCTCAAAAGGTATTATTGACCTTATTATTTGCATTTGGTTCATCAATCAAAACTAAACCCAAAACCAAGATCAAATCCAAAATCTCAAACCTAAACTCAAGACCAAAAGCTCATATCCTATAACCATTTTTGGGTGATTTTTTAATCACCTGAAAACTAAACCAAATGACCTTGGATTCATGATTTTTTAGTTGCATGTTGATTAGGCACATCTCTAGGGTCAACCCTCTAAATTTGCGTTCAATCCAAGATCTCTAACCTCCAAAACTAAATTAAAATCCATAGGCTATAAAACTTTCAAAGATTTATAGTTTATGCCATTAAACCTTCCCCTTATGGAACTTGATCTTGGGACCTCCTCCAAAACCTTCCAACATGTCCCAAGGTTGACCATGGGCCCACTTGACCCCATAGCCCCTTAAAGGGAAAGTTGGAGTTTTCCCTAAACTTTAACATGGCTTAACCACACCAAGCCATAAAACCTTTTCCAATGCATCCTAGGCATCATTAGGCGTGTATTGAATCCAAATCAAAGCCTTAATTTGACCTAATTGGCCAGGTCAACCATGGTTAACCAAGGTGTCTCGTAAGGGTTTAAATAGGCTTTTTAAATCAAATGGCATTCCCTTAGATTAAGACCACCACCAATGGTTTCAAATCATTAAAGTGAATGTATTAGACCAAACTCCAACCCTTGGTTAACCCTGGTTGACCAAACCAACCCTATACTAAACCTATGCCAGATTCAATACTCAAAGCTTTGTCATGCGAACCTAAACCCTTGGAGTTGCTCATTAGGTCCCTAAGACTCACCCTTAGGAGGTCCAACCCTTGGGTCCACTTGGGTTAGCCATATGGCTTGACCCAAGTGCCCAAAGAGGGATTTCCATGAGCCAAAACCCAACTTAAGTCAAATAAAACCCAACCAAGGGTTGCATTGGGTCTTCCATGACCCAATATGCTTACCCTAGCTGGCTCAGTCATTAGGTCAACTTAGGTTAAGACTTAGGCTAGCCCAAAGTGGTCAAAACCACTTTGACTTGAGCCAACTCTCATAGTCTATCACATTGAATAGCCCGTGAACCTATCCACCTCCCATGGTTAGCCCAACCCCTGGCTTGACCCGGTCAAGACGCAAACCATCCAGGTTTGGGTCAACCCATGCCATGTTGGGAAATTAGGTCTCTACCTTCCCAATTGAGCTCACTCCTAAGCTCATCAACTCCTCATGCCTCTTCCCACCTCAGTCCGACCCAATTGGTGGCTGGCAGCGGTCAGGGCAGGTGAAACTGATGGCTCATGGTCCCCTCCTCACATGAGTTAAACCTAGGAACTTTTCAGCCTGAGCTCACCTTCTTTAAGCTCAGAAGGATCTATGCAGATATCCCCTCCAGCTGACGGCCATCCAGGGCCCCCTAGAGATCATCCGGGCCATCCATCTCCATGGAAGAAGGCTTGAATAGGGCATTTCGTTCCAGAGGCCCTCATTGGATTCCAGTATTTCAAAACTCCTCCTCAAAGAGGCATGAGCCTTCCCTTAGCTTCCCTAGATTATACCCCTCTCCAGAACGCGCCCGAGTGATTTTCGACGAATTATCTCCGCCAGAATTTCCAGCGAAATAGTCGTCGGGAAGAGTGCTTCGCAAATGACAAATATTGTTGCACAACTCCATTGGAATTCTAACGGAATAAAGTTTTCGACGCTCATTTTACCGTCAATTAGATTTCCGCCAGAAATCCATCGGAAATGCACATTTTCTGACGAAATCACTCATTTTCTGGTGAATATGGGCCGCCAGTAATATGAGTTTTTCATGTAGTGTCTATGAACACTTAATTTCTATAATCTCCCTAAAGGAAATTCAAGAGTTTGTTTAAACCACCTCTTCTTTAGCTTGTGAAGAAAGGAGGATCCTTGTATCACCTACTACAAAGTGGATATTTCAACTGGGTTAGGCCCCGTGATTTTTCTCCTTTCCTAATTTTCCACATTTTTTTTTTGTCTTACTACTTTTATCTATATGTGCTGAATTTTTATATAACACTAAGATGTAATTATAAACTTTACCTACTCAAATTTTCTAGCATATAACAATGTTGAAATCATAATAACTTCCATGCAAAATATTAAAATCTCGGAGATTTTTGAAGGTCAAGAGAAAAAGATATGGGATGTGAAAAGACGAAGAGTTTTGGGAGGCGATGAGAGTTTTGGGAGGCGATGAGGCATATATGGATTGTTTACATATGAATATATATGGTATGCATATATGCTCTTATTCGTCATGACATTCCTGCTCTTAAAATATTCACAATATTTATTTTAATACTAGGAGTTTCAATTATCATGCCTAAAGATTGCACTTACAGACTTACTATCTCCCTCATATTTTTTTCTTGCATAGAAATGGAGGTCATTCCCATTTTTGAATTTTGCTTTGATTTTTTAGCCGCCGCTTCTAAGTAGCCTTTTGCTAGTTTGAGAATATGGTTATTTTATGAAATTCACAAGTTGAACTAGGTTTGACACATTCTCATGCAACTATCTACATTGTGATAGATATAATTTGGCCATGGCCCTTGATGACACTCATTTTTTGATCAATCCAAATTTGTGAGGTTGCCTATGGACCCAAGCATATCTACATCAAACAATCCTTTTTGCTTAGCCTAATTGAGCTCTCAAGAGAACACTCAACTTGCATACTCTGATTTAGGTTTAGTTTATAAAATTTTATAGTTTTTGTCTTTTTGGCTTTCCTCTTATTGATGACTTTTCATATTGTAATTCATTTTTTATTTAATATATTGAGTAATGGTCTGAAATTCTCTCATTTTTTATTTAATAAGATAATAAGTAGATAGTCTATGTACACTAATTATTTTTATTGTAAAGAAAAGAAAAAAAAATAATGCACACAATTATGCTACTCTATTTGGGATGATATTATCACTTCTTCGAGTATTATAAAACAAATTCGCCCATAAAATTGACAAATAATAAATAATTGGAAAATTTACATACATATCATTTTATATCATAATATTTAGATATTTAACATCAAAAATTTTAATATTTCATGTCTACCACCTATAAATAACTTTCATATTAAATATGTCACTCATATATTTCATTTTTATCACCCATATCATCTTATATAATATTTAATATTTTATTTTTTGTACTCATATTTGATCGGTAATATGTATAAAATATTAAAATTTTAAAAATTAGATATATAAATAGTAGGATATAAAATAGTTTGTCTGTAAATTCCCATGAAACTAATAAATCACTAGACCTTCTCCTTAACTTGCGAGGCATTCCCAAGTACAAGTAAGAAGGGAAGCTAAAGTCAAACCAACAATGGGCAGTATCACAGACGCCGCTGCCGACCAACCGACCGCTGGCCTCTGCGCGGTGGTGACAGGTGCCAACAAAGGCATTGGCCTTGCCATCGTCTGCCAGCTTGCCGAGCGCGGTGTCACCGTCGTCCTCACAGCTCGCGACGAATCCCGCGGCACCGCCGCCATCCGCTATCTCCACTCCGTCGGCTTCACCAACGTCCTATTCCACCAGCTTGACATCCGCGACCCCCTCAGCGCTGCCTCCCTAGCCCGATTCCTCGCCGGTCGCTTCGGCAAGCTCGACATCCTAGTCTGTACCAAACTCTCCTCACGCTTCAAACCTAGCAGACTCCGTAGCTGATCTTCTCCGTTTATTTTAGGTTAACAACGCAGGGGCTTCGGGTGTCATCGTCAACGTCGAGGGCCTCAAAGCCCTTAACATCGACCCCGCCTCATGGGTAGGTTTTATCATTCCGTGAAGCTGAAGTTCGTCTGATCAATTGAAAGCCTACTTAATCCGGCTTTTGATTCGAATTACTCATTTATTAGATCCCTCACTTTGATCCAAAAATCAGCAATGTTCTGTTTCTCAATAGATCAAAGTCGTATCAAACAATCCTTAAAAAATCCCAAATTTCCAGTTTAATTACTAATGCTCTTTGTGCTATTGTTGTGTAATTACTGGGGCAAGCTGTCGGGCAAGGCGACAAATCAAGTACAAGGAGTGATCGAGCACACATACGAGAATGCAGTTGTATGCGTCGACACCAACTACTTCGGCTGCAAGAGAGTGACGGAGGCCCTACTCCCCCTCCTCCGCCTCTCAACCTCCGGAGCCAGAATCGTCAACGTCTCCTCTCTGAGATCAGAGCTCAGGGTAAACTAAAATCCACAAAAGATTCATTTTCTTCTTCTGAAAGCATAAAAAAGCTAGCTTTGCTCTGTTTTTTCTTCTCCTGTTAACAGAGGATTCCGGACGAGGGGATCCGAGCGGAACTGTCGGATGTGCAGAACCTGGACGAGGAGAGAATCGAGAAGGTTTTGGGGAGATTTCTGGAGGATTTGAAGGAGGGAAGGTTGGAAGCGGGTGGGTGGCCGATGATGCTGCCAGCGTACAGCATGTCGAAGGTGGCTTTGAACGCTTACACGCGAGTGATGGCGAGGAGGTGCCCGGAGATGCGGATAAACTGCGTGCATCCGGGATTTGTGAAGACAGATATCAACTGGAACACTGGAGTGGAAACAACAGAGGAGGGTGCTAGAGGGCCGGTAATGCTTGCTTTATTGCCGGCCAGCGGGCCTTCCGGCCGCTACTTTGATAAGATCATCATGGCTGAGTTCTGAGATTGTGTTGGCGTTCAGCCATGTTACTCATTTTTATTTTTTTGGAATTTCAATTTGTTTTAGTTTTTTAATTGAATGATGATGAAACGTGTGATTTTTTTTTTTTTTTGGTTTTGGGAGTAATACTATTTTCCTTGTGATGCCTTTTTTTTTTTTTTGATTTTGGGAGTAATACTATTTTCCTTGTGATGCCATTTGAAAGACTATTTTAAATTAATTTGGTGTGTATATATATATATATACACGAGGATTATTTTTTTATATTTAAAAGTAAAAATGAAATAGGTGAAAATTTTTTATAGTGTTTAGACATTGAATGGTGGTGGTCAATAGCAGGCTTATTTCATTTAGTGGTGGGCAACTAGTAGTTGCTAGCAGTAACAGAGACGATAGAGGTGGTGGTTCATTGATGACAATGATAACGACGATGGAGAATGGAGGTGGTGCCAGACATGACTGGTGGCAAACACAATGACTAATGGTAGTGGTGTGATAATGATTAGCAGTGGATGAGTGGTGTATTCAAAAATAGGCTAAATCTGAGTAATATTAGAATGAACTATGTTGTCTCCTGGAATATTCGCGGGGTAGAGAGTAACGTAGTTTAATGTCCTAATTTTGTACAAAGATCCAACACACAAACAGATAAGAGAGTATGATTATAGCATTATAAAAGACACCATAATTTTTTACGTGGAAACCCTTGAAAAAGAGAAAAACCGCTGGGCCTGGCCCAATTTGAATGAATCCACTAATGTTTGCAATTAATTACAAATAAGGACCGTCCTTAGGAGGAAGGTATTGGCTCAATGTAGCAAATATACATCATATAAAGTGCATTATATGGTGGGAGTTGGAAGAATCAGTGTTGATATGTTCGTTTGGGCAGCAGGACTATAGTCGGCGAGCAATGTAGGTCAGAAGGACCGTAATCGGATCACGATGGTCAGAGGACCGTAGTCGAGCAACGGAGGTCGAAAAGACTATAGTCAGGTGACAGTGGTCGGAAGGACCATAGTCGACGGGCAACAGAGTTCAGAAGGATTGTAGTCGGCGGATGACGGAGGTCAAAAGGATCGTAGTCGACGAGAGATGAAGGTCGGGAGGACGGTAGTTGGCGATGGCAGTCAAAAGGATAGTTGTCGGGGGGCGATAGAGGTCGGGAGGACCGTAGTTGGGCGACAGTGGTCGGAAGAATCGTAATCGGCGGAAGACAGAGGTCAGAAGGACATTAGTCGGTGATTAAACGGAGGTCAAAAGAACTATAGTTGGCGAGCGACGGAGGTCAAGAGGACCGTAGTTGAAGTCCGACAGTGATCGGAAAGAACTTTGGCAGTGGTCTACGGACGGGCAGAAGTCCGGCGGTGGTCGACCATTGGGCGGAAGCCTGGCGGTGGTTTGGAAGAACTCCGGTGGTAGTTGACAAACGGGCGAAAGTCCGACGAATGGTCGGGAAGAACTCCAGCAATCGTCGACAAACAAGCGGAAGTCCGACGGTGGTCGACGAACAAGCGGAAATCCGGCGGTGGTCTACGATTGGGCAGAAGTCCAACGGTGGTCGACGAACGGGCGAAAGTTTGACGGTGGTCGTGAAAAACTTCGGCAGTGGTCGACAAACGGGCGGAAGTCCGATGGTGGTCGACGAACAGGCAAAAGTCAGGCGGTGGTCGGAAAGAACTCCGACTGTGGTCGACAAACGGGCGGAAGTCCGATGATGGTCGACGAACGGGCAGAAGTTTGGCGGTGGTTGAGAAGAACTCCGATGGTGGTCGACAGAAGTTTTGCGGCGGTCGACGAACAAATGGAAGTCCAATAGTGATCGACGAACTGGCGGTGGTTGGGAAGAACTCCAACGGTGGTCCATAGAAGTCCGGTGGTGGTCAATAGAAGTCCGGCGGCGGTCGGGAAGAACTCCGACGGTGGTCAACAGAAGTCCGGTGGTGGTCGGGAAGAGCTCCAGCGGTGGTCGGCGGCAAGTAAGTTCTCAAATTTTTCCCTTCTCTTTCTCTTTTTTTTCCCTCCTCCCTCATGTGAATAATGGGGGCCTATTTATAGTTTTTTTAGAGTGGCATGACTGTAAATATGGGAAGGATCAAGGTCAAGATGAGAGTGGTTTGAATGAATGGTAGATATTGATTCCTTTGATCGTGGACCGTTTATTGGGCATTTGGATGTCTTAATGATATCCGAATTTGGTGATCTTGGGCCCGTTGGATTCGTCTCGTCGAGCCACTCGATTCGACTATAAGCATGTCACGTTTATAATTCGTTTGGTAATCCAATGATGCTTTGAATCTTCCAAATATGCCTTGGACCCTGATTTGGGCTCATTTGGGCTCGGATTGGACTGATTTTGGTGTCGTTGGGTTCGACTTTTCGAGACGTTCAGTTCGATTGTAAGTTTGCTAAAATAAGAGTTTGGATAGTCCCAGATTTAATTTTGAAAACTTTCCAATCAATTTTGCTTCAAGATTCATGCCCGATTAAGATAAGTTTTTTGATGATATATCAAACCAAAAATGATATATTAGTTTCAAATTCATCGGAATTTTATTTTGAATTTATTTTTTGACAAGATCAAATTGCTAATTTTTATAAATATCGTTTGGAATACTTTGTAAAAGCTTTTTATAATACTTTTAAGCTAATGTAATCATAAATTAGCTATAAAAATCTTTGATTTAAAGAATTTCTGCATGCATCGCAAGTTTTAAATTAAGTCCATATCTTGTCCTATTAAATGATTGGCTGTATTTTTATGTTTTTTTTAGTTCGTACCATTTTGATTCATAATTTTTTGTTGTTTTCTATTTTCATATGTTTGATCATTTATTATAGTATGAGTCAAGTGGCCACTCATGCTTTTTTTTTCATGTTTAAGTAACATTAAAGTTAATTCGATAATTTGATGATAAATTTAAGTAACATGAAAGTTATGAATATAACTTCAATGCAGCGTTCCTCTCAACTCATTTCTAGGGTTTTCATGTCCCTAGTGTTCCCTTGTGTTGGCGCCTTGTCGCTTTCCATTCTTCCACTCGTATGCTACCTCCTTCGTTTATTTTAACCCTTAACGCTCTTCATCTGCAAACCTTCTTGGCATCGCAATAATCAAGCATTTAAAATAGTGTTCTAGCTTACTTGATTAACTAATCAAACGATCATGAATGAGCTCTAATTGAGTTGAGCCATAAGAAGCTTGTTGAAAGCTAAATTCATATGAGAGAGAGAGAGAGAGAGAGAGGTCTGAGGCCTCCTTCCTAATTGGTTGGAATTATCTTTTCAAGATAAAACATAAATAAAAATAATTTACGGGTTATTTACAATACACGAAAATGAAGGAACTAAAACTATATAATTAAATACATAACTGAACTCATCATTCGACATAGTTATGCAACCAACAAGGTAATTAATGATTTCGCTTGGTCTGTCGATGAGGTGCATAATTAATGGTGGTTTTCCCACTTTGTAAATTTTTCTCAACAAGATCATCATTACTCTTTAACCATGCCTCGCTTTGGGTTTAGGATTTCGGATTGGATCTAATTGTATTATGTGTTTCGTAATAAAGAGAGAAAAATATCCAGAATGGGAGAGAGAGAGGGACGGGAGATCAAAAAAGAGATAGAAAGACTCAACAAGAGGGAGAGGGAGAGAGGGGCGTAAAGTGAGAGAGGGATACTAATATAAAGTGAAGGAAGGGCGTCCACTTATACGGCCATGAACAGGTAATAATATTCTAAATCTTTACTAAGGCTTCGCTTGGAACGGCTTTTTTGTTGCTTCTTATATTATAAAGCTGCTTTAAGAAGCAACAAGAAAATAGTCCCAAACGAAGCCTAAATCTCTTCTCTAATTCCTCATTTCTGCTCTAGCTGCCACCACAAAACCCCAAAAGCCACCACCATTTTGATGTCATGTCTTCAAATATGATTCAGCCCATAAAAGCCTCATTAATGAATCTACTTCATGTATCAGAAAGTTGAGCACATTTTTAACTATCTAAGAATGTCTAATTTGTTTGATCACCCACCTCTCCTCAGATTTCTTTCCTTTTTCTTGTGAATTTCACGTTTATTACTTTTTATTTAAGTACTTATATTTTTTTTAGATATATATAATTAATACAGTATTAAATTTTGTCATATTTGACTCTTATGTTATTGCTATAATTGTTTAATAATTTTGTAAGCCACTATTCACATTCTTTTTATCAGTATTAGTGTAAATGTGCTCTAGGCTATGGATAATTTATTTTACCGCCCTGCTTCACATAAGTACTGTCTTTATTTGGAATAGTTTTCTTATTATTTTTTAAAGCAATTTTTTAGTACAAAAATTTTTATACATCTTGAAGATTATGAGATATCTATGAAATTTATTTGCAGGTAATGATATATATGTAAATTTGACTTAATTGATTTAAAAATTCATTTAAAAGTAATATCTAACAAAATATTCTGGTACCTCTCAAAATTAATAAAACTCTCTCAATATTTTTCATATTCAACAAATATATGATATTAAAATTTTAAAGTTTTATAACCAACCAATATATATTTTTTTTTTTTAAATAAAAAAAATAATGTGCAATTTTTTAAACATTTCATTGCCAATAAACATAGATTATTCAAATTTTACATTTATATAGAATATTCAACTATCTCGCATTAAAATTTTATTATATAAAAAATTAACTGTATGTAGGTAGGAGCTGTACATTTTGACATTTTCTATTTTCTTAGCCGGCCGTTTGATGACTGGATAAGGAGAAGTTGTTCTAATACCGACGAAAATTAGGACACGTGTGCCAAACTGCTGACACAGCCTGCTGAGGTCTCGCAACGTGTCGCAAAGTCGGACACGTGCCAAAGACACCTCCATAGACCGTTTTCCTACACCCCTTTCTCCGTCCCTATCCTGCTCAGCTGCTCCTCTATTTATGTATCTCGCCGATTTTCTTTCTGATCGTCGATATTCATAGTTGTCAAATTGTCTGTTTATAGTTGATTTTAGTAGAGAATTTCATATTGTGAAGACCATGTCATCGACACAGACGTGGGAGGAGCGGGCAGAGGTGGCGGCGAGGAAGGGAAATGATGAATCCACCAAAGCTCGAGACACCAGTGAGCACGAGAGAGGAGGCGGCAGCAATATCCTGGGCACCGTCGTCGGTGCCGTACAGGGAACTCTGGAGAAGGCCAAGGAGGTGGCTTTCGGTGGCTCCGGCGATAGGGAGGAGGAAGGGAAAGAAAGAGTCGGTGAATACAAGGACGCTGCTGGGCAAAGATTAGAGGAGGGGAAGGGAAAGGTGAGGGAGTACGGGGAAGCCACTAAAGAGAAGACGGGGGAGAAGGCGGAGGAGGCGAAGGAGAAATTGAGGGAGTACACCGACAGCACGAAAGCGAAGGCAGCAGAGTACAAGGATTCGGCAGCGCAGAAAACAGAGGAGGTCAAGGACAACGTCAAACAGAAAGCTGGCGAGTATAAGGACTCTGCGACACAGAAGGCAGAGGAAAGTAAGGAGAAGCTTAAGGAGTACAAAGACTCTGCAGCGGATAAGGCAGAGGAGAATAAGGAAATGCTGAAAGAGCATGCAGGGTTCGACGACCTGCAAGTTCGGGGTGGAGATGACAGCGAGCAGGAGGGACGAGCTGGCGGTGTCCTTGGTGCCATCGTCGGCGCCGTACAGGGAACTCTAGAGAAGGCCAAGGAGGTTGCTTTCGGTGGCTCTGGCGAGAGGGAGGAGGAAGCGAAAGAGAAAGCTGGAGAGTACAATGACGCTACTGGGAAGATGATAGACGGAGCCAAGGACAACATGAGGGCGTACGATGATGCCAGGAAAGAGAAGGCGGATGACGCGAAGGACAAATTGAGAGAGTACTCCGATAGCACAAAAGCGAAGACCAACGAATACAAAGACTCTGCTGCGCAGAAAACAGAGGAGGTCAAGGACAACATCAAAGAGAAGGCAGGCGAGTACAAGGACAATGCAGCACAGAAAACAGAGGAAAGCAAGGAGAAACTTAAGGAATACAAAAACTCTGCAGCGGAGAAAGCAGAGGAGGCTAAGAAGAACCTGCAAGAGTACAAAGACTCTATTGCGAAAAATGCCAGAGAAACCAAGGACTCTACTGCGCAGAAGCTAGCGGATTACGGGGAATCAACAAAGGAGAAGGCGGAAGAAACCAAGGATTCTAGCGCGCAGAAGCTTGGAGAGTACAAGGACAGTGCCGTGGAGAAGGCAATAGAGGCAAAAGACAAGACAGGTGAGAAGGCCGAGGAGACCAAGGATGCAACTGTGGAGAAGACAAAGGAAAGCAAGGACACCGTGGTGGGGAAAACGGTCGATAGTGCACGCCGCGCTATGGAATTTTTGACGGGCGGCAGGAAGGAGAATCAGCAAAGTGACGATGAACCTCTTGAAAGCACCAAGGTGATGAACTCTAAGATGTAACTAGTGTTTCTTTAATGTATTTTGGGTATAAAGATCGCATCTGATTGAAATTTCGTTTGGGGATTGCAGGAGGAGGTAGGTGAGACCAAAAAGCCGGCGCAGGAGGAATTAGAAGATGTGGAGAAAAGTCTGAGGGAAAAAGAAGCGGTGGTGGATTTTGGAGGGAATTGAGGGTTAGGATAAGGCTGCATTGGACATTCCGGCTGTCAAGGAAGAAGGCAGAGCAGATGGTCAGCCCGACGTTTAACGGCGTTGGACAATGGGGAGGGGAGGGCGTAGTCACAGGTGGTTTAATCTTCGCGTGTAATTGTGCTTGCTTTTGATTTCTTCTAGAATCTATTGGATTTGGGATTTCGTTAGTGGTCGCCGTCAGCGGATTTTGCGTCTCGTAATTATGTGATTAATATGTATACAGAATGTGGTCAAATACGTGAAGTGGCTCTCTTTTTCTTTTAATAAATTGTGTTTGTTAGCTGTTTCAATTCTTAATTTGGGAATAAATAACCGCATTGTATTCCAGTTTAAAATATGCTTGCTGCTTGCAGAGGCGGAACCATGTACATGTTAGGGGTAGTTATTAAAGAGATGCATTTAAGTAATTTGTCCCTCTTAAATCTATCATTTTGCCCTCCTTTTATCCTAACCGCCCGTAATCACTCTCACACAGCGACAAAAATTTCGCAATCCAGAAGGGCACAACAATGGCCTCCCAGAATTCGTCCTCGCTCCGGCAAAGCTGTCCTCCACGTCGATATCAACCCTTTTTACGGTTTACACTTCGCATCTCCCCTTGGCCTCATTCTCCTCCTTCCTCCAGTCCACACCTCTCCTACCTCGTGAACATTCCGCTGATAGATCCGCTTCATCCTTGAAAAGGGTGTGAATTTCACACCCTTTTCGTTTAATGCGATCGCATTATTAACGGTGGGTGCCGGCGTGCTTGCCTTGCACGCGAATGGGGATCGGCCGGACAGGGTGAGTTCTGCGGGGTATTGGAAGGGGTTTGTTCTGACAATCGGGGCGGCGGCGTTGTACAGGCTGGTGTTGCCCTTGGTGGAGCTGGCTTATGCGAAGGCGGAGAGAGTCATCAATTACACGCTGGTGATCGAGATGCAGTTTGTAATGGGGTTTTTTTTTCTACAGCGTTCAGCATCATTGGGATAATCGTCAACAAGGATTTCCAGGTGTGTAATCTATAGAAAAAATAAAAAAATCATATATGTTTTTGTTTAAATCGAAATTGTATCTTATCTATAGCTGTTGAACTTGTTCATTCGGCTGACGTTTAATTCACTACATTTTCTTTAATTGATCAGAATGTTCAGATTTTCAGCAAAAAATTGTATCTTATCTATATTAATGATTAAAATAGAACAAACTAAAGTTAAAAAATGTTGATCTGCGATCATCTGAGATAGCATGAGGATATTTCATTGGTTGGGAGGTAATTACATCCAATGCACTGTTCACATCTCTAATTTTAGTCGCTTTGCTTCTTGTTTACTATTTGGCATTATTTAAAATTGCGCAATATGAGTCTCGTCTCAGTGCAATTCTAATGAAAAACTTCTCGAGGCTCACGGCCGGAGGTTATTTTATGAGATTTGCAACTCAGCTTGGCTGAGACGTATCTCGCTTAATTGGCATGAGACCAATGCCTAATCCTATTTATATATTTTTTTTTATTAAAACTTATCTAAATCTTAAACTAAAGCCTCAAATAAATATTGTCTTCAATTTATATTTTTCTAGGACTTAATAGATTAATAAGCTTATAATAATTTTCAATTTATCTATTATAATGAAATATAAGATTTTACTTTGAATTATATCTTCATTGTAATAATTTTCAATTTATCTATTATAATAAGAATGCAATGGTTATGTTTAACTCTACAAAACATATCTTTAAGAGCTATTATGTCTAAAAATAAATAAATTTAATATTCCATTTTTTCTACTTATACAAAAATTTATAAAATTCCATAAATTATATATCATTTACACTAAATTTAACCAGAAATTAACAGTTACTTTTTAAGTCATCAAAGTTCTTAAACATCCTCATTATATGATAAATTCAATTCCATATATTGAATGAGTAAAAATAATTTCATTATTTTTTAAATATACTCCACCGCTAACATAATTAACAACAAAAATTTAGAATACTAGCGTCATGCTAGAAGATTACGAATGTATTTTATCTATAAATATTGTCAGACATAAATTAGGTAGATGGTCATTTTTCAGGGGTGGAATCAAAAAAAGGCTTATGGTAAACAATTGTCTAATCTAAAATCTTTTTTTTTTCTTTTAAAAAATAAACATTTTAATTATTTTATCAATCTTCAATAAATGCAGTTATCTAAGTTTTAAAAAAATTTATTTTTTATTATATATATATAATTATTTATTTTATAATTCTATTTTATCCATCCTAAAAAAGTGGCCTATTTTGCCCCTGGGGATGAAGCAAGCAAAAGTGCAGGTGGTGTTAGAATTTTGAAAATTGTGGATTATTTCATGAATGAGGATTTTGACTCACACAAAACAAGCAATAGGACTTTTTAGCACAATTGAAATGCTGATATGAAGCAAAACGCATCTAAAAAATTTAAGACAATAGAGGCTTCATTTTGGACGGCTTTTTATTATTTTTTGAATCAGTTTTTTAAATATAAATTTTAATTTTTATTAAAAAACTAGTTCAAAAAATAATAAAAAAGCCTCAAACAAAATCAGACTGTATTTGGTAAAAGATAACAGTTTTCCGGTAAAACAGGTATATAACGGAGACAGTATCATTGGGTAGGACATGACAATTTTTATCGCTTTTAAATAAGCGGAAAAGTACATAAAAGATTGTAAAAATCCAACAGCATAAGCGCATTTGATATGGAATCTCGTTGTCCTAACTGCGTTGTGAAAAGACTGTAGACATAAATGATGATACTCCTGTACTCAACCCTGCAATAATTCCAAAAACAAGTTAGAAATAGCAACAATATCTCATTTCCTCTATTTTATCATACATGTGGATTGTGGAGTAGTAACTGACGGGTTCGGTCCTCTTCAGTGCATGACTCATTTGGTTGCCCACAGCAAAAGTAATGATATATTTTTAAATTCTATTAAAGAAATTAATTATTTTAATTTATTCATTTTATGTGTGAAAATAAGATAATCATGTTTGAGAGGCTTTTAAAAGAGTTTGTAAAGTTTAAAGTTATACTTAACTTCTAATTAATTCCAATCAAATAAATGAATATAATAAATTTACCACTTTTATGTACCATAAGAAATATTTCTACACAATCTCAAAGATATAGATTAGTAGTAAAGAAAACAAGCATAACTACTCATCAGGACCCAATCATCAGGCAAGTCTACTAATCAAGCTACTTGCAATGCATACTCGTCAAGCCACTCAACAGGTCTACTCATCAAGCACTCGATAGACTTACTTATCAGGCCTACTTGATGAATACTGAAGTCCTGCAACTAAACAGAGAAAACTAAGAAGTAGAAGATTAAACAAGAACAGCGATCACATCCTTGTTATAGGCAATACTAATACATATACTCAAACAGTAAATAAATATTTGTAACAAGTGAGTATGTGACAGCAGTTACAATCGAATGGCTAAGAAATGATATCAGACATCCAACAGCTGCTAGAATGCATTCTGAAAAGTAGAAACTGTCTGTTGCAGACTAGTGGAGCTGTGAGCCGTTTTGAGCAATAAGCATTTCAGCTTATCAGTTGATCTTTTCAGTCTCTCTCAAGTTGACAATGGGTTGAATTGTTAACTTGTCCCGGAGTTGAGTAAATCGAGTAGTGCTGAGAGGTTTTGTGAAGAAATCAGCGGGTTGATCCATGGATGCTATGTGATGCACAACAATTTGAAGATGTTTAATACAGTCCCAAATGAAATGAACGTCAATCTTGATATGCTTGTTTCGAGCATGGAAAACTGGATTGTTTTCCAACGCAAGCGCATACATTGTCACAGAAAAATTTGGTGGGATGAGACATAGGTATACCGAATTCAGTGAGCAGTGTTCGAAACCAAAGAATGTCACATGGAGCAGTGGACAAATCTCTATATTCAACTTCAGTTGAAGATCTCACAACAGTGGTTTGCTTTTTGACGCTCTAAGAGATTAAGGTGGATCCAAGAGAGGAACAATAACCGGTGATAGAGCGACGATCAATAGAGTCAGCTACCTAGTCAAACTCCGCAAACACTTGCAGATCAAGGTTGGAACGGAAAATAGGCAAGCCAAGATGAAGTGTGCCTTTCATGTAGCGAAGGACCCGCTTAAGGAGCTGAAAATGAATGAGATATGGACTATGCATATGCGGCAAAGATAGTTAACAACAAATAGAAAATACGGTCGCATGGTGGTGAGATACTGTAAAGCTCCAACAATTTGCCTATAATGCATACGCTGCGTGATGAGGACATCACTACATGGAAAGTTTATCGGAGACGTGGCCGTCGATCTACGGCCACGATCGAGTCGTTGTATTTTTTAGTCATATCATGTCTTTATTTTCTTTCATTAGTGTTATGTTATTTCTTTTCCGTTTTACCCCTTACTTAAGGGTGGTTGCTTGTTAGCCCAGAGGGCATTATTGTCTTTTGTTTGAGTCCGTTGTTTGAGGCTATTTAAAGCCCTTTGATGTATCTTTTGAAGGGATGACTGAATGATGAATAAAATTTCAGATTTTGTGCTTTGATCTCTTAGTGAGTTCATGTGAGGAGAAACCCTAGGTGGGCAAAGCAACACCTGTCAACTTTTGGAGGAATCTAAGGTTCGCGGTTCTTCAACTTTCTTCCCTTCCCCCTTACCCCCTCTACCTCCCTAATTCCCCACACCAATTCCAACTCCCTAAGCCGGCGCCTCCCTGTAGGCTCCACCCGCCGACCTCCCCCCTGCTACCCAAATCGCCGGCCTCTTCTTCAAGGCCCACGGCCAGCTCCCCATCCCGCCTCCTCCTCTCTCCTTTCCAAGCCCACCCGCCGGCCATGGGTGCCCCAACTTGAAATTCAAATTCCAAAAGGGTCTTAATTACCTTCCTAAAATAAGTTCTATTCAATTAGGAAAGTTCCCAACTTGGATTTCAATTAAATATTGGAATTCAAATACTTTCTTAATGCTTAGACTTAAATTAGGAAACTTCCCTATTTAAATAAAATCTGAAATAAAGATCAGATTTGATTTAAATCAAATAATTAATATTGGGGGCCCATCTACCTAATTAAATCCCCTCTCTCTCCTATCCCTATATGGACGGCCACCTTAGCCCCTCCCCTCTCTCTCTAATTACTCCTCATCACCTATTAAATTCCCATTAATCTCTCCTTAACCGTCACTCCTACCTTAGTGGAATAATTTGGAATTCAAATTATTTCCCTCTCTTTTCCCTAAGGAGAAATTCTGAAATTAATTTCAGACCTCTCCTAAAACCCTTTCTCCTTTCCCAAACCCTAACCCTAATTCCACAAAATCTGAACCAATTTCTCTCCCCCTCCCCTACCTTGGATGGCCACCTCCTCTACTCCTTCTCCACTTGATTCTCAAGGGAAACCTCAATCTCTTTGAGAAGAGGCAACAAGGGCAGCAAAGAAGTATTTCCAACAACTCATCTCCCCTCCCATCACCATGAATGGAGATCCCCGAATAGAACTACGGATTGGTGCATGACAATCAAGGTCAAGTCGACATCTTCCGGTCTCCTTTCTTTGACGTAGGTTTCGATTTCGATAACACCATTGAAGAGTACGTTGATCGCATTCAAATTGCCTTGGTTGACGTGATCGACGAACAAAGGTCAAAGGGACATTGGATCATCACCGGACGTCCAACTTTCGCCACCGCTCCTACTACCTCTCCGCATTCCGTTGAAGGTTACATCGTTCACATCCTAAATATCATCACCGACTCTATTCTCAAACAAGTAGATAAAATCCGGAGGCGTGTTTCTCCCGAATAAGGGTGAACTTCTTCTCCCTTTTCAATTATCTTTCTCTATTCACTAACCTTGTAGGTGATGACAGAATTGCAAAGGATTAAGTCCGCTTAAAATGCTACAGCTTAGTAAACGTAGGATTTGAGTGCGTCTTTATTTGCTTCTTATCTTATTGTTAACTTAGGGATGTTGATTGAACGTCTACTACTTTGCACGTTGTTGATTTCCTAAGCTATTTACTTGTCCATGTATTTAGCAAGTAGTTTGGCCTAAACGTAGGCACCCCTCTCTTGTTTTGTTGACGTTTTGGATTGCAAACGTTATAATTCTAATTGTTTATTTCAAGTAATCGTGCAATTTACTTCTAAACATTGTAGTCCTGCATCATCTGGTATCAGAGCATGGCTAGCATGCGTCACATGTGCTAGAATTCATCCTAGGGTGTTGTTTATTCATTTCCCTTTAATTTTGCATGCATCACATCATTTAAAAGTATTTTATCAACATTTATATTTGCTGTCCAGTGAATTCCTGCACTCATTTAGTAAAGATTTGAGGTTGTTTTCCTAGACTCTTAGGTGCTGATTTTAACTCTTGTACTTCTCTACTTGCCTAGGTGTCTTAGCACTTTAATATGTTTTGCTGTCCTAGAAATCCCTACATCATTTCATAGCATTTAGTGTGTCTTTTCCTCACTTTGGTTTGCTGCCCTCTTCCTAGAGTCACCCCCTTAGGATTCCCTAGTGTCTAGCAATGGACCCGGAACAACTTGGGAGGACGTTAGACTTGTTGGTGGGTCAAATGAACAACATTAGCCAACAACTCAAAGAAAATCAAGCTGACCTGGCCGAACTTCGTAGGGACACTACTGAACGATTTGATACACTTGAGCGTGCACGAGAGCATCCTATTCCCTACACCCCTTCTAGACCACCATCTATGTATGGGGATGACACTTACCCAGATGAGAGGCAACATCGTGTCAATCATCGAGCTCCACACTATGGACATGACCCTCATCATGATCCAGATATACCACTTATGAAAAACATTAAAGTTGATGCCCCTACCTTTGATGGCACACTCGATCCCCAGCTCTTCCTGGACTGGGTCAAAGGTATGGACAGCTTCTTTAAGTGGTACAATATCTCTGAGGCGAGGAAGGTTAGTTTTATGGAAATGAAACGAACGGGTAGGGTGAGCTAGTTTTGGTCAAACTTAGAGAGTCTTAGAGAAGCCAAGAACGATTACCCCATCACTAATTGACCATCTATGAAGCGTGAACTTAAGCAGAAGTACTTGCCCCCCTCGTACTTCCCTAGGTTGTTGGATAGATGGAATAGGCTGACCCAGGGAAATAAACCAGTCAAAGAGTACATCGCCTCCTTCGATGATTACTTGATTCGATGCAAAGGGGAGACCTCTACCACCCCTGTGCAGATTTTACCTATGTTTCGTACCGGGTTGCGAGAGGATCTTCGCAACGAGTTATTTTCCCGGAACGTTACTACCCTGGAAAACGCATACAGTTTAGTGCTAGATTTAGAGGAGACCTGTTCCCAGCACCCGAGCCATTCACATGATTCTAGACCTTCCTACAAACCTTCCGGTAGTGTCACTCCTCACTCTACTACTACACAACCCACTCCTGGGAGTGTGACCCAGGGAAATAAACCAGTCAAAGAGTACATCGCCTCCTTCGATGATTACTTGATTCGATGCAAAGGGGAGACCTCTACCACCCCTGCGCAGATTTTATCTATGTTTCGTACCGGATTGCGAGAGGATCTTCGCAACGAGTTATTTTTCCGGAACGTTACTACCCTGGAAAACGCATACAGTTTAGTGCTAGATTTAGAGGAGACCCGTTCCCAGCACCCGAGCCATTCACATGATTCTAGACCTTCCGGTAGTGTCACTCCTCACTCTACTACTGCACGACCCACTCTTGGGAGTGTGACCCGACCACCTACGGGTCACCCACCCCCCCCCCCCCCCCCCGACCTGATTTTAGAAACAAATCTCCCACTCCGGATACCCCTCGGTCCAGTCCCGGGACCAAGTGCTTTCGATGCCAGGGGTATGGGCATATTGCTTCTCAGTGCTCTAGTCCCTACAAAGTCTCCATTATTGAGGAGATTACTGAGGAGGATCTTGAGCCCGAGATTAATCAGACCCATCAAGTAGAAGATGAAGGCGATTTCTTCGAGGAGAACGATGACACCGCTGTCCTCCACTGCCTTCAGAAGTTTGACACTTCTCCCATCTGCATGGTGAGATGTGCACTGTCACACCCTGTTACCTCCGATGACTGGCGTAGGACGTCGATCTTTCACACCTACACCAAAAGTAAAGATAAAAGCTATAAAGTCATCATAGATAGTGGTAGTTGTATCAATGTTCTTTCCTCCAGCATGGTGTCCAAATTGGGTCTTTCTGTCGTTCCTCACCCCAATCCATATAAGATAGCGTGGGTCAACTCCACTATCTTGGAGGTGAAAGAGCGAAGTATCATACCTATCTCCTTTGCCTCTTATAAGGAGAATGTGTGGTGCGATGTACTGATTATGGATGTTGGGCAAATTCTGTTAGGCCGACCCTGAATTTTTTATAATGATGTCCACAATTATGGGCGTTCGAACACCTACGTGTTTGAACATGCGGGTAAAAAGATTAAACTTTTGCCATCGCAACCCCGGGTCAAGGATGATCCCAAATCCCACCCCCTTAAGTCCAAGAAAGGACTGAACTTGGTCACCGCCAAAGTTCTAGACTCTGAGATTCTCGAGGCGCACCCCTATACGCATTAGTAGGTCGAGAGATTCCCACTGAATCTGATGATCCTATCCCTCAGGAAGTCCAACCCATCTTAGGGCAGTTTGCTGATGTCTTCCCTGATGATCTTCCAGATCAGTTACCTCCACTTAGAGACATTCAGCACGCTATAGACTTAGTCCCTGGAGCCTCCCTCCCTAACCTGCCACACTATCGCATGAACCCCTCGGAACATGCTGAACTCAAGAAGTAGGTAGACGAGTTACTGCAGCGAGGTTTCATTAAGGAAAGTCTTAGTCCCTGCGCGGTGCCCGCCCTTCTCACTCCTTAGAAGGACGGATCTTGGAGAATGTGCGTTGATAGCCGTGCTATCAACAAAATCACCGTCAAATACTGTTTCCCTATTCCGAGATTGGACGATATGCTCGATATGATGACGGGTGCCACTCTATTCTCCAAGATCGATCTCAAGAGTGGATACCACCAGATCTGGATCCGACCCGGTGATGAGTGGAAGACTGCTTTCAAGACCAAGGATGCTCTTTATGAGTGGTTGGTCATGCCTTTCGGGTTGAGTAACGCCCCGAGCACTTTTATGAGAGTCATGACCCAGGTGTTACGCCCTTTTATGGGTAAGTTTGTCGTTGTCTACTTTGATGACATTCTTATCTATAGTCATTCTGTTGAACAACACTTGAACCACTTAAAACAAGTTTGCTCGGTCTTAAGGAAAGAACAGCTTTATGCGAACCCAAAGAAGTGTACTTTCCTTGTAGATCGATTCATCTTTCTGGGATTTATCGTGTCAGTTCAAGGGGTTTCTGCTGACCCTGAGAAGGTGAAAGCCATAATTAAGTGGCCTCTTCCTCAGAACATCCGGGAAGTCCGCAGCTTCTACGGATTGGCCACCTTCTATAGGAGATTTATCCAAAATTTCAGTACTATTGTATCTCCTATCACTGACTGTCTTAAGAAGGGTGATTTCCACTGGACCCCGGCCGCCACCAGAGCTTTTGATTAAATTAAGAAAAAAATGGTGAAAGCCCCAGTGATGAGACTTCCTGGATTCTCCAAAGTCTTCGAAGTAACCTGCGATGCTTCGGGGGTCGGAATTGGAGGAGTCCTCTCCTAGGAAGGTCACTCAGTAGCTTATTTCAACGAGAAGTTGAATGACATTCGGCAGCGATATTCTACTTATGACAAAGAGTTCTACGCTGTGATCCAATCCCTCCGCTATTGGCAACACTACTTGCTCCCGCAAGAGTTCGTCATCTTCTCGGATCACGAGACTCTGCGTTATATCAATCCCAAAAGAAGTTGAATGCGCGCCACAGTCGTTGGGTAGAGTTCCTTCAGGAGTACACGTATACCCTTAGACACAATGCGGGAGTTGAGAATAAAGCTGCTAATGCTCTCAGTTGTCGCATGATGACTACCACTGAGATGAGAGCTGAAGTTGTGGGTTTTGACCAAATAAAGAGGGACTATTTGGATTGCCCCGACTTCAAAGAGACCTACTCTCTCTTGTCCACAGGCAGCACGCGCCTTGTGGACGATTTCCTTCTGGAGGATGGTTACCTTTTCAAAGCACAAAAACTTTGCATCCCTAGTACCTCCCTTAGGGAATTTCTTGTCTGGGAACTCCATGTCGGAGGCCTCGCTGGGCACTTCAGACGGGATAAAACAATAGAAGCTGTGGAGTATCGTTTCTTTTGGCCCAGCCTGAAGAGAGATGTTGGTGGGATGCTTAGCCGGTGTCACATTTGTCAGTTAGCCAAACAGCGTAAGCAGAACACTGGCCTTTACACTCTGTTGCCTGTCCCTAGTTGTCCTTGGCAGGATGTTAGTATGGATTTCATTTTAGGCTTGCCTAAGACACTCCGTAGAAATGATGCCATATGTGTTGTAGTAGATAGATTTTCCAAAATGGCTCATTTTATACCTTGCTCCAAAACATCCGACGCCTCCCATATTGCCAAGCTTTATTTCAATGAGGTTGTCCGTCTACATGGTCTACCCAAGACCATCGCATCAGACAGGGATGTTAAATTCACTAGCTATTTTTGGAAGACCCTTTGGATGAAGTTGGGCACTAAATTGCAATTCTCTACATCCTTTCATCCACAGACTGATGGTCAGACCGAGGTAGTTAATAGGAGCTTAGGAAATCTGTTACGGTCTCTGGTTGGTAAGCACGTTAAGGATTGGGATTCAGTTCTACCCACTGTTGAATTTGCTTATAACAATTCTGTGAACCGAACCACTGGCCTAAGCCCTTCTGAGATTGTGTATGGGTTCAAGCCTAGGCAACCATTAGATATCATTCCTATGTATTCTAGGTATAGAATTTCTGAGTCTGCATCATCATTCGCATTGCATATACATGAGCTTCATAAGAAAATTGCACGACAAATTGAAAAAAACAACAACGATTATAAATTACATGCTGATATGAAATGAAAATTTAAAACTTTTGAGGTTGGTGACTCCATGATGGTGCGAATTCATCCGAAACGGTTCCCACAAGGAATAGTTAAGAAATTGCATGCTAAGAGTGCTGGACCATTCAAAATAATTAAGAAAATCAATAATAATGCTTATGTGATAGATCTTCCTGCTGAGTTCAACATCAATCCATCTTTTAACATAGAAGATCTAGTGCATATGAAGGTTCGGATTTCAATCCGCCAAATCCACTCATACAACAGCCTTGTGTGACCCCACCTTGTGAGATCCCTAAACTACCTCCACTCCCAGATATTACTAAATCACCCATGGCAGAAAAAGTGGACACGATCTTGAGCGATGAAATCATCTCTACAAAGGAAGGTGGACGACGAAGGTACTTGATCAGGTGGAGAGGCAAACCCGAGTCAGAGGATACTTGGTTGGATCGTGAGGAGCTACAGCAGATGGACCCTGATGCATTGGAAATCTATGATAGTACCAGAGATACTTACTCGACGGAGTCGAGCTTTCTTCCACCCCGGGAGAATGATGAGGACATCAGATGTGGCCGTCGATCTATGGCCACGATCAAGTCGTCGTATTTTCGAGTCATATCATGTCTTTATTTTCTTTCATTAGTGTTATGTTATTTCTTTTCCGTTTTATCCCTTACTTAGGGGTGGTTGCTTGTTAGCCCAGAGGGCATTATTGTCTTTTGTTTGAGTCCGTTGTTTGAGGCTATTTAAAGCCCTTTGATGTATCTTTTGAAGGGATGACTGAATGATGAATAAAATTTCAGATTTTGTGCTTTGATCTCTTAGTGAGTTCATGTGAGGAGAAACCCTAGGTGGGCAAAGCAACACCCGTCAACTTTTGGAGGAATCCAAGGTTCGTGGTTCTTCAACTTTCTTCCCTTCCCCCTTACCCCCTCTACCTCCCTAATTCCCCACACCAATCCCAACTCCCTAAGCCGGCGCCTCCCTGGAGGCTCCACCCGCCGGCCTCCCCCCTGCTACCCAAACTGCCGGCCTCCTCTTCAAGGCCCACGGCCAATTCCCCATCCCGCCTCCTCCTCTCTCCTTTCCAAGCCCACCCGCCGGCCATGGGTGCCCCAACTTGAAATTCAAATTCCAAAAGGGCCTTAATTACCTTTCTAAAATAAGTTCTATTCAATTAGGAAAATTCCCAACTTGGATTTCAATTAAATATTGGAATTCAAATACTTTCTTAATACTTAGACTTAAATTAGGAAACTTTCCTATTTAAATAAAATCTGAAATAAAGATCAGATTTGATTTAAATCAAATAATTAATCTTGGGGGCCCACCTACCTAATTAAATCCCCTCTCTCCCCTATCCCTATATGGCCGGCCACCTTAGCCCTCCCCTCGCTCTCCAATTACTCATCACCTATTAAATTCCCATTAATCTCTCCCTAACCGCCACTCCTACCTTAGTGGAATAATTTGGAATTCAAATTATTTCCCTCTTTTTCCTAAGGAGAAATTCTGAAATTAATTTCAGACCTCTCCTAAAACCCTTTCTCCTTCCCCAAACCCTAACCCTAATTCCACAAAATCTGAACCAATTTCTCTCCCCCTCCCCTACCTTGGACGGCCACCTCCCCTACTCCTTCTCCACTTAATTCTCAAGGGAAACCTCAATCTCTTTGAGAAGAGGCAACAAGGGCAGCAAAGAAGTATTTCCAACAACTCATCTCCCCTCCCATCACCATGAATGGAGATCCTTGAATGGAACTACGGATTGGTGCATGACAATCAAGGTCAAGTCGACATCTTCCGGTCTCCTTTCTTTGATGTGGGTTTCGATTTCGATAACACCATTGAAGAGTACGTTGATCGCATTCAAATTACCTTGGTTGACGTAATCGACGAACAAAGGTCAAAGGGACATTGGATCATCACCGGACGTCCAACTTTCGCCACCGCTCCTACTACCTCTCCGCATTCCGTTGAAGGTTACATCGTTCACATCCTAAATATCATCACCGGCTCTATTCTCAAACAAGTGGATAAAATCCGGAGGCGTGTTTCTCCCGAATCACAATAAGGGTGAACTTCTTCTCCCTTTTCAATTATCTTTCTCTATTCACTAACCTTGTAGGTGATGACGGAATTGCAAAGGATTAAATCCGCTTAAAATGCTACAGCTTAGTAAACGTAGGATTTGAGTGCGTCTTTATTTGCTTCTTATCTTATTGTTAACTTAGGGATGTTGACTGAACGCCTACTACTTTGCACGTTGTTGATTTCCTAAGTTATTTACTTGTCCATGTATTTAGCAAGTAGTTTGGGCTAAACGTAGGCACCCCTCTCTTGTTTTGTTGACGTTTTGGATTGCTAACGTTCTAATTCTAATTGTTTATTTCAAGTAATCGTGCAATTTACTTCTAAACATTGTAGTCCTGCATCACTGCGCATACAAAATAGAATCAGCAGCTATAGTAGGAAGTTTAGTTAGTAGAGGAGTTAAGACAGGTTTACAATCTGTCATTCAAGCTTTGTTCAGTAGATCAGCAGCATAGCGAGATTGGTTTAGGTGGATGCCAGTAGAGATATAGGTGACAAGTAAACCAAAGAAATCAATAAGTTTGCCAAGATTGCACATACGGAATCGATCTTTCAGAGCTGCCAGGAGAACTTGAATTTCCTCTGTCATTGCCGATAAGAAGTATGTCGTCCACATAGACAAGGATGTATATTCTGGTTGATCCACAAGTGTAGATGAGAAAGGAGGGATCAACAGAGCTTATGGCAAAACCATATGTGACTAAATAGGTAAAGAATGCAGCAAACCATTGTCGGGAGGCCTATTTTAGTCCATAGAGCACTTTCTTGAGACAACACACATGATGAGCATGTTGTGGATCAATGAATCCTTGGGGTTGAGCCATATACACTGTCTCATCCAGATTTCCATGAAGGAGAGCATTAGACACATTGAGTTGAAGGATAGTCCAACTTTGAGCAACAACAGTAAGAAAGGTATGAATGGTGGAGAATTTTGCAACCGGACTGAACATGCTAGTGTAGTCGAGGCCAAATTCCTACTTAAAACCTTGAGAAACCAGTCGAGTTTTATAGCGAGCAGTTGTGCCATCGGAGTTGAATTTGGTCTTGAAAAGCCATTTGCAACCTAACAGGTTTTGATCAGGGGAAGACGGCACAAAAGACCAGGTGTCTTGATTTTGCAAAGCTTCAAACTCTTCACTCATGGCAGCACCTATTCTAGATTGAGTAACCATAGGATGGCGTGGAGGGGAAGGGGCAGGGGCAGGTTGAGTCAGTGGTAGAGAGGATATTTGAGGAGGAGCATTAGCAGCTTCGGGTATAAAAGAGGTATGTGTAGGTGAGGGGAGAACAATGTTATCAAATGATGTAGTAGGGGGGTTGGTGGGATAGGTGTGGAAGTGGTGGACTAGATAGAAGACACGGGAATGAGAACCGAAGGTGGAAGCATTTGCTGGGACGGCTTGGAGGCAACATTTGGTGGAACCTGTTTGAATGGAAAAATAGATTTGTGGAAGCAAACGTGACGGGAGATGAGAAGACGACCTGTGGCTAAATTAAGACATTTGTAACCTTTTGCTTGAGTAGCATAGGAAGACACATGGGGTGGTGCGAGGAGCAAGCCAATTGTAGAGACAGTGATATGGTGATTTATTCTGAGTAAGTTTGGTGGGCATTCGATTAATTAGGTAAGTGATAGGAAATACTTGAGTTCGCAAGTAACCCGAAGGGAATACTTGAGTTCGCAAGCAAACCTAGTTCAAATCGGAGTTCCAACAGCAACACTAGGGCTGTCTACAGCAGGAAAACAGCCAAAACAGTAGGAAAAACAGTAGAAATATGAGAGAAAACTTGTAGGAAAATCAAGCAAACGTGGTATTCCACTAGACGATGGATAAAAACAACAAACGATACAATAATCTTCAATTCGAGAGGAAGATTAACTCTCCAAACTCTCTAGACAAAGTTGTCTAGAGCCCAAGCCTCCAAAGAACCCTAATTCTCCACAAAAACATACATCCCCCCTCCTAATCCTCTCCCCCCTTCTAATACAAAAGCTTTCCTAATTAATTTCCCTCCCAAAGCCCTAGCCGCCCCCTCCTTTGAATTTTGAATTTACTTAAGTGGGTGGGACCCCACTTGTTTGGGCGGAACAAGGAGAGGAGGCGGAACCAATCCGCCTCCTGTAGGTAAACCGGACCGGCCCCCTTTGGGCCGGTGGAGCTTGGGCCGGTTCATTGGGAACCGACGTAACAATACCGCCCTCCCAAAGAATCACCTTGTCCTCAAGGTGGAAGTCTGGAAACTGATGTTTCACCCTCTCGTATGGCTCCCACGTGGCCTCATAGTCCGGAAGATTTTTCCACTTGATCAACACTTCCTTCGTCCCCTCCTCTCTATGGCGAACCCCCATCAGTTCTAAGGGTTCCAGAACCACCTCCAAATCCTCAGTAAGTGTCGGCGGTAACTCAGGGTTGGCCCAGTACTCCCCAATGGCCTTTCTCAACTGTGATACATGAAAAACTGGATGTATAGTCGCTGTGGGTGGTAGTTTCAGCCGATATGCTACTGCTCCGATCTTCTCCAGCACTTCGTAAGGTCCAAAGTACCTTGGGGCCAGCTTCTCATTCCTCCTGTTAGCGACTGTCTTCTGTCGATAGGGTCGGAGCTTCAAGAACACCCTCTCCCCCACTTTAAACTGGATGTCCTTCCTATGCCCATCAGCATGTTTCTTCATAATTTGCTGAGCTCTCAGTAGATGCCTCTTCAACTCTTCTAGCACCCTATCTCTCTCCTCTAAATACTCCTCAACTGAAGAAACTGGGGTACTGCCACTCCCAAAGTGCACCAGGTGGGGGGGATCCCGTCCATACAATACCTTGAATGGGGTCATCTGTGAAGCAGAATGAAATGATGTGTTGTACCAATACTCTGCCCATGATAACCACTTGGCCCATAGCTTAGGTGTCTCTTACACAAAGCACCTCAGGTAAGTCTCCAGACTCCTGTTGACTACTTCCGTTTGGCCATCTGTCTGTGGATGATAAGCTGTGCTCCTCTTCAGAACTGTTCCTTGTAACCTGAATAACTCCCTCCAAAAATGGCTGAGGAACACCTTGTCTCTATCTGATACTATCGCTTCTGGCACTCCATGCAGCCTGACCACTTCTCTAATGAAAACTGAAGCCACTGTCACCGCTGTGTAAGGGTGTCGGAGGGGGATGAAATGAGCATACTTGCTCAATATGTCCACCACCACTAAAATCACCGTGAACCCTTCTGAACGGAGCAGCCCATCTATGAAGTCCATGGATATCTCCTCCCATACCCGTCCCGGTAGAGCCAACGGCTGTAGTAGTCCCCCCGGCGACATAGCCATGTATTTGTTTCTTTGACAGATATCACATCTGGCTACCATCTCTTCTACATCTTTACGCATCCCCTTCCAATACAGCTCCGCAGCTATCCTTCTGTATGTCTTCTGCACGCCTGAATGGCCCCCCACCGAGCTTCCATGAAACTCCTGGAGCAAATTCGGGATGTGGATCGAGGTCCGGGGCATCACAAACCTCCCCTGATACAGCAGTTTGTTTCCCTCCAATGAGTACCCTGGGTGGCTACCCTCTTCCTTCAGCAATCCTGTCCTGATCTTCCCCAGTGCCTCATCCCTAGCACTTTCTTCTCTGATGGCCTCCCAATCAAGCATCAAAGGGACAGATAGCGTCACTGTCTGCAACTCCCCCATACACCTGGACAAGGCATCAGCTGCCTTATTCTCCACCCCTGGTCTATACTGAATCTCAAAATCATACCCTAGCAACTTGGACAGCCACCTCTGATGCTCCTCCGTAACCATTCGCTGCTCCAGTAGGTATTTCAAACTCCGCTGATCTGTCCTGACGATGAAATGTCTCCCGAGTAGGTAAGGTCGCCACTTTTGGATGGCCAAAACGATGGCCATTAATTCTCTCTCATAGACTGACTTCAACCTGGCTCGAGCAGTCAACACCTGGCTGAAATAGGCAATGGGCCTATGACTCTGCATAAGTACGGCCCCCAATCCGTATCCGGACGCATCCGTCTCCACTATGAAAGTCTGGGTGAAATCTGGCAAGGCTAGAACCGGCACCGTAGTCATAGCTTTCTTCAAACTCTCAAATGCTGCGGTGGCTGCCTCCCCCCATAAGAACCCATCCTTCTTTAGCTGCTCCGTGAGTGGCCATGCTATGGTGTTGTATCCCTTGACAAACCTCCTGTAGTAACCTGTCAGTCCTAGAAATCCCCTCAACTCCTTTAGATTTCTTGGCACTGGCCACTTTAACATGGCCTCAATTTTAGACTGATCTGCTGCGACTCCTTCCTTCGATACCACGTGGCCCAAATACTCTACACTGGCCTGTGCAAAGCAGCACTTCTTCAAGTTGGCCCTCAACTGGTGCGCCTGCAGCACTTCTAATACCTTTTTTAGATGCTCCAAATGTTCTTCCTCTGTCCTGCTGTAGACAAGAATGTCGTCGAAGAATACCAGTACAAATCGTCGTAGATAAGGTTTGAAAACCTTATTCATCAGTGCCTGAAAGGTGGCTGGAGCATTGGTGAGGCCAAAGGGCATCACCAGGAACTCATAGTGTCCCTCATGAGTTCGAAAGGCAGTTTTAGGCACATCCTCCTTCTTCATCCGGATCTGATGGTATCCTGATTTTAAGTCTATCTTGCTGAAGATCACTGTCCCACTCAATTCATCCAACAACTCATCAATCACGGGAATAGGAAACTTATCCGGTACAGTTTCCTTGTTGAGTGCTCTATAGTCCACACAGAAACGCCAACTGCCATCTTTTTTCTTCACCAATAGTACCGGACTAGAGAAAGGACTGACGCTCGGTCTGATGATGCTGGCCTCCAACATCTCTCTGATCAGCTTTTCGATCTCATCTTTCTGAAACTGGGGGTAGCGATAAGGTCGTACGCTGATGGGTGAAACTCCCTCCCTCAGAATGATGGCGTGCTCCTGCTCCCTCTGCGGTGGCAATCCCTGAGGCGACTGAAATACCTCATGGAACTGCTGAATCAAAGGCTGTACAAAGAGAGGTATGTCCCCTCCTTCTTCCAATCTAGCTCCCTCCAAACTGTGTAGCTCCACCAAGTATCCTCCACCCGCCAACTGTATGTCCCTCACCATAGTTTTAAGAGAAACCATGGATTTGGATAGCCCCGCATCTCCCTTAATCACCACCTTTTTCCCATCAACCGTCAACTCCATCGTGAGTGCCCCCCAATTCACTTTGGTGTCTCCCAAAGTCTGTAACCACTTCATCCCAAGTATGATATCTGTACTCCCAAGTTCCAACGGAAGAAAATCTTCCCTCACCTGAATCCCCTGAATGGTCAGTAGCACTCCTCTGCAAATCCCCTGGCCTTTCTCCACCTTCCCCGTACCCATCATCACCCCGTAACTACCGGTATCCACCAATCTCACGCCCAATTGGTCAACGACCTGAGTGGAAATAAAATTGTGGGTGGCCCCACTATCAATCAACACCACTACTGCTCTGTCCTCTATCTCCCCTTTCACCTTCATGGTATGATTCGTAGTGAATCCGACCACTGAGTTCAGGGAAACCTCAGCCAGGTCCAAATGCAGCTTCTCTTCATCCTCATCCACTATCCCGCTCTCTCCTCCCTCTTCAGTTTCCTCGTCATCACAGACGGTGAGAACCTGAAGAGTTCGGTCCTTACACCTATGCCCTGGCATGTACTTCTCATCACATCGAAAACACAACCCCTTGGCCCTCTTCTCCTGTACCTCTTTTTCAGTCAGTTTCTTAAAATTTCCCCCAGGCCCTCCTCCTCCAGACTTCTCCCTCGGTACATCTCGTGAACCCCCCGGTGCGGCTCCTTTGGGAGCTAGAAAGGTAGTCGTCATCCTGTAGGACCCCCCGGAGCTGCTGCCTCGAGCCCCCCTCTCCAGATGCTTTTGGTCCTCGACCAGCTGCGCCAACTCCATGGCCTCCCCCAAGTCGTGTGGTCTCATCACTCTAACAGCTGCTCTGATCTCGGGCTTGAGCCCCTTCATGAAATTCCCCTCGAGCACAGTCTCGGAAAGGCGATCCAGTCTGCTAGCTAGGTACTCAAATCGGTCACGGAACTCTGCCACTGTCCCCTCCTGCGTCAAAGCAAAGAACTGCTCGTAGAAGTCTCCTCCCCGACTGGTTCGGAATCGCTCTAACAAACAGTCTTTGAACTCCCTCCAGCTCCGAATGGGTCGCCTCATGTCCCGCCACTGGTACCACGCCAATGCCTTCCCTTCCAAGCACAGTCCCGCTGCTGTCAGTTTCTCCTCCTCCGTCAATCCGTTGACGGCAAAATATCGCTCCACCTTGTAGATCCAGCCATGGCCATCCTCGCCCTCAAAGATGGGCATCTTCAGTTTCCTCACCTTCGGATCTCCTCCGTATCCCCGGTATCCTCCGTATCCTCCCGCTCCTCGAATAGGGGGAGCTCCCCAAGTGTCCCGATCGTCCCTCCGACGATTGTACCCAAACCCTTCCTCGTATTCCCCTCTTCTCCCTTCAAAATCAGCACCCCTGCGATGTATTTCTTCCCTTCTCCCCACAAAATCAGCACCCCTTCGTTCGTACCCCTGGCTCATCTCCTCCCTAGAGAGCGGTTCTAGAGGCGGCATGTCGTCTTCCCCCTCAAGGATCTCCACCTCCGGATTTTTCCTTCCCCTAGATGGGTTCGGATTTCCTCCTATGCCATGGCCGTCGATGGTCTCTCTTACTTCTGATGTTGCCGGGTTTGTCTTCATCTCCATTAGTTTCTTCAACATCTCCTCCACCACGGTGAACTTTCCTTCCAACCTTTCATTGTTGGATATGATTTGATTTTGAAAGTCAAAAAATTTTCCTTCCAAATCTGATTTCAGTTGTCCGATTTCGCCTTCCAAGACTTCCACTTTCTTCCCGGCCATTTTTCCTTCACAAATCACAAGGAGTTCTCTTCCGGATGCCCAAAGGTTTGCTGAAATTTCTGGATTTCAGCCGCCGATGGTCCCAAAAACGATGCTCTGATACCAATTTGATAGGAAATACTTGAGTTCGCAAGTAACCCGAAGGGAATACTTGAGTTCGCAAGCAAACCTAGTCCAAATCGGAGTTCCAACAGCAACACTAGGGCTGTCTACAGCAGGAAAACAGCCAAAACAGTAGGAAAAACAGTAGAAATATGAGAGAAAACTTGTAGGAAAATCAAGCAAACGTGGTATTCCACTAGACGATGGATAAAAACAACAAACGATACAATAATCTTCAATTCGAGAGGAAGATTAACTCTCCAAAATCTCTAGACAAAGTTGTCTAGAGCCCAAGCCTCCAAAGAACCCTAATTCTCCACAAAAACATACATCCCCCCCTCCTAATCCTCTCCCCCCTTCTAATACAAAAGCTTTCCTAATTAATTTCCCTCCCAAAGCCCTAGCCGCCCCCTCCTTTGAATTTTGAATTTACTTAAGTGGGTGGGACCCCACTTGTTTGGGCGGAACAAGGAGAGGAGGCGGAACCAGTTCGCCTCCTGTAGGTAAACCGGACCGGCCCCCTTTGGGCCGGTGGAGCTTGGGCCGGTTCATTGGGAACCGGCGTAACAGTAAGCTACAATGAAAAGAGTGTAGACCCAGAATTTTGGTTGTAGGTTAGCATCAAAGAGTAATGCACGAACAATTTCTAATAAATGATGATGCTTACGTTCAGCCACACCGTTTTGTTGAGGTGCGTAAGGACAGGTAATTTGATGAATACTACCACATTGTTGTAAATGAGTTTTAAAATTGTTATTGACATATTCAGAGCCACCATTAGATCTAAGAATTTTTATGGATTGCTGAAATTGATTTTCCACAAGACATTTAAAATGCAAAAGCGTGGAGAATGTCTCAAATTTTAAATGTAAAGGGTAAACCCAACAATATTTAGTGAAATCATCAACAAATAGAAGGTAATATTTGTAAGACATCATTGATAAAATAGGTGAAGGTCCCCATACATCAGTGTGTATAAGTTCAAGATAATTTGTAGATTGAGGAGAAGAAGCACTAAAAGGTAAATGATTGCTTTTAGCTTGAGCACAAGTAGAGTAGTGAAACAAAGAAAACACTGTTGGTAAAGACAACACATTGTGAAATAGGTGTTGCGTAGAAGGAGCAAGATGTCCCAGACGTTTATGCTAAAAATTTGACGAGTAAGATGATATGGATGGCTACAAACTGGCGATGAGAGCTATAGGCGAGGAAGTTGGAGACAGCTGAGAAGTACTTGATTGATTAATAGGATATAGACCATGAAGACTGGGCCTGTGGAGAAGCGTCTTGTTGGTCAGGAAATCCTTAAGAGTGAAGCCATTAGCATCAAACAACACAACACAGGTTGTCAGTGGTTAATTTTAGAAGATTATGGATAAGATTAGACACATGAAGAACATTAGAAAGATAGAGCTTACGGAAGGGGGTAGGAAGAATGCCTTGGCCGGTGTGAGTGATCTGAAGCAGTTGCCCATTGCCTACTTAAATATGAGTCGTGCCCGAATATGGCTGGGAGTGTGATAGTTAAGATGCATTAGAGGTAAGATGAGCAGTGGGGCCTAAATCCAAAAATCAGTCAACAATGGATGTATTGTCCGAAGCAATGTAAGCTTGTGGTGAGGACTGAAACAACGCATCATGACGATGCCAACAAATAAGAGCAGTGTGACCAGCTTTTCACAAATTTGACACTCAACGTATGAACGAGGACAACTACCTCCACGATTGAACGGAACAGAAGCATGACCTCCCCGAGCAGCTGAGAAGGCAAGTGGAGGGCGACCATGACCATTAGCTATAGATGAACCATAGCCACAGGAATGGCAACGAGCACAAAGGGCATATTTGTGACAACAAGAGATGGTTTGTCACAAGCAAGTTCACTGGCAAGGTTGAGCTTTTCACTGCATAGCAAGGCCTAGAAATCATCTACGCTAATCGGGTGCAATTTTGTGCGAAAAGCAGTTTTAAAGGACTGATAGGTAGAGGGTAATCCAGCTAAAGTATATAAAATGATGTCTTCGGTATCAATAGAAGACCCTGCAGTAGCAATGGCATCCACTTTTTGTTTAATTTCAAATAGGTACTGCACCATGGTGTTGTCTTTGAGCTGAAGCTGATGAAGTTTGCTCTTGAGTTGGAGGAGACAGGATCGGTTTGTTGACTGTAATCGACATTCAAGTGTTAGCCAAATGTCATGGCTGGAATCGAGATTCAGCACAAAAGGTAAGAGAGAGGGTGAAATGATAAAGTAGATAGCAGCAGAGAGATTTTGATCAATTAATCTCCAGGTTTGGTATACAGGATTTAAAATAATAGAGCCATCATCGGAGAGAATCTATTTTGAAGGTTTTGGGGTTGCTCCAGTTAGATATCCTTCAAAACCAATTGGCAGAGAATAACTTGAGAAGTTGTAACTTCCAAATGTGATGATTGTTTGCAGTGAGCTGAACAGTAACAATGTTTTTGACGTTAGACATGAAGAATTTGAGTTGGGTAGGAATGGGTATATCACTAGTGGTGATAAGGGATTCAAGTGAGGGAGAAGTAGTAGAAGATGATCCAGCCATGAATACAGGATAGATATTCAGAGAATGAAAAAAGGAAAGAAAAAAAAATCAACCTGAGTACTCTGATACCATGATGAATACTGAAGTCCTGTAACTAAAGAGAGAAAACTAAGAAGTAGAAGATTAAACAAGAACAGGGATCACATCCTTGTTACAGGCAATACGAATACATCATATTCAAACAGTAAACAAATATTTGTAACAAGTGAGTATGTAACAGCAGTTACAATCGAATGGCTAGGAAAGGAGATCAGACATCCAACGGCTGCTAGAATGCATTCTGAAAAGTAGTAACTGCCTGTTGCAGACTAGTGGAGCTGTGAGCCGTTTTGAGCAATAAGGATATCAGCTCATCAGTTGATCTTATCACAAGCCACTCAGCAAGCCTACTCGACAGGTTTAGTCGTTATACCTAGTCATCGGGCCTACTCATTATGCCACTCTACAGACTTGACTCAACAAATTCACTCGACAAACCTACGCATCTTGTTCACTCGACAGGTCTCCTCAGCAGGCTCTGACTAGTGAATATCCACGGGTCAATTGTCCATGCGTATTCCTATACTTTTTGGCAACATGCTTTTTAGGCTATACAATTCATATATTTAGGAGTGTTTTATCATTTCTTGAATAATTTTTTTATGTAGGGCTCGAAACAACTATAAATATGAGGTCAATGAATCATTTTTGGAGAGACATAGATAGTAATCCTACATATTTTACGTTGGCAATAAAATCTCTAGAGCTTCTTTTCAGATTTTTTTTTCTAGTCTTTAATCCTTCCCTCTCTATTCTCTGTTGACTTTGGCAACTTGCAAGTAGGGTTCGGGTTCCACTACAGACAAAATAGGATTCAAAAATTTCTTCCGCACTAGAAGCCCTCGGTCAGTGCTTAAAAAGTAAATTTACATTATTTCTTGACAATTTTGAGTGGATTAGCATTTTAAGACCTTCGATGCCAAGGGGTCCGCCGATCTCTAAGCAATAAACAAAGAATATAGATTAGTATGTATGCATGCAACAAATAAGTTCGATCACCACTGACAATTTTCTTGGTTTATTTGGTATGAAGAATTGAAGAGCATACAAATGCAAGTTTATCAATGAATTAAAAGTGATCCGAGCATTATTTCAAGCTGTAGATGATTTTTCTCTCAAATTTTGCCTCGTTCTGGTTGCAGACTGCAAGAACCCTATCGGATTTCTAAATCGTATATGGATAGATGCAAACTGCTATTTTTGGAACTATATTGCAGAAAAACAGCAAGTAGGAAGCATGTTTTCCTTCGGCAGGACCCTGCCACCAGTAGGAAGGGTAGCAGCACCAACGGGAAAACATCTGCTGGCTGCAGGTGGCTAGCAACTGGGCAGGTGCCTGTACAAAGCAAGCGGCTAGCAGCATTTTTTGGGCTGCTGGAAGGGATGACGGCCAAAGAAGATAGAAAAGGAAGAGAAGATTTTGAATTATTTCTATTGCAGGAATCAAGCCAATTTACAGGTAATTATAGCAAAAAATTAATTCAAATTAGTTTTATCTTTCTTAATCTATCTCCACTATTCAAGATGAATCTAACTCTTCCTAAACTAACTCTACCAAAAAAGAAAAAGTTCTATCTTGATTTTTTATAAACTAAACCAACATAAATTTAAATTTTAAAATATATTTTAATATTGTCCTCATCCAATGGCCCAAATTTCCTAACTCTCAATAGTTCGATCAATGACCTTACTTCACCTTGGACTCTTGTTGATCTGATATTTAATCTCAATGATGTGATCTAAGATCATCACAATTAATAATATTCATCAAAAGACCAGTTAGTTAAAAAATAATCTAAGATGACAAAAAAGTTCATGAAAATACCTTCCCATGAAAAAAAGGCCATGAGAAAGTACATACTCAATATAAGCTTTTGATTTGCATGTGATAGGAAATAGTAATCAAACCAGAGAGAAACTGTGTTGAATTCAAAATTTCAGCAATATTCAAAGCAGGTTTTGAGAAGGAAATACACTTTTGATTGAATAATAGATGAAAGGAATAACACGATACAATGGATCTTCAATTTGAGAGGAAGATCCGGCTCTCCCAATCCCTAGCCGATAACTAGAGCCCAAACAACAACAAGAGATCCCAAATTTCATACCAAATTCAAGATGCCCCCCTAACTCTAGCAAGAAAAACTACTTAAAGAAGAATACAATAAATAAATCCCTAAACAGCCCTTAATTTTGATTTTTTTCCTCCAAAGCCTTCACTAATTACAACCATTACTCTCTATTAAACTAGCTGGGCCCCACCAAACTATCTGCCCCCTTACTGGGCGGGATTTCTATTCCGCTGGAATAGAACTGAACCGGTCCAGATTAGACCGGCCTAACAACATACTTGAAGGTGTCGCATAGTATATACCTTTTCATGAATGTGCCTACAACCTATTGCATTTTGGGCTAGTAGATGTAGCACAACATATTTTATAATATTTTGTTCACTACAAATAGTCAAGCCAATTTGGATAATGTGCCTCTTCTATCCACTATACTTGGTTCGCCACATCATGTAGGCGCAATTGCCCTCCTTTGTAAAGGAAGCATTCCCGCCGAGTGAAACATCGAAAGAGATTTTTTCCTCAAGTCTTCTAAGGCGCCTTTGAAGAAATGATCATTTTCATACTACTATTTTACTTCATTTGCATGTTTAGTTCAACATACAAAATAATGCTAAAAAAACAAAGAACCTTAACGGTCATCCAGGGAGCATGGAAACCAGTTTATTGGTGATGCCTTTATTTTACTTGATGATCAAGTTGAAATGTTGGATATATGTCATTCATTTCATATGCCTTGCCGGTTGAAGTTTTTCTGGAGTCTACAAATGTTAAAGTAGCCTATAGTTAGTGTGCATCATAATCTCCTTCAAAGAGATAGAAAGTCAATACTTCACCGCTTAATGTAGTGCCAATAACTCTTTTTCATAAGCAAGGTAATAAATTGGTGTAACCTTGAACATTTTTTAGTGGTGTGAATCATCCTACATCAAAACTGCTCCCATTATATATACACACTTGCATCAACTCCCATTTGAATGGCATTTAAAAATTTGGCGAGGCTTGCACTGATGACTTTCTTATCTTCCACTTCAACATGAAAAAGCATCTTCATGCTTTTGGCACCATTCAAATTTAATATTCGCTATAATGAGGGCATGCAAAATAGAGTTAGTTACTAAAAAATGATGAATGAACTAACAACCCACTAGAAACCTGTGAAGCTCCTTACATCTATCACAATGCACGGCCAGGCTACTCTTTGATTAGCTTCACTTTGGAGGGATCAATCTATTGATCTCCCTATTAGTTATTGTCCACCTCAATCCTAGGTAGAGGATGGACGGTCTAAATAAATAATAACAAGGCCATATAGGTACAATATTAGGATATTGTTCATCAACTTAATCAAGGTGGCTAGGATTTTACGCAATCCAAATGGCATGACTAACTATTCATATAACCTCATCATCTTAAACATCATCTTTCAATTGTCGTACTCATTGATTCGTATTTAGTGATAGCCATGCTTTGCATTTAGCTAGGAGAAAATAGTGGAAAGCAATTGTTGGTCTAGCCGTTCATACAATAAAATACTCAAATTTAAAAACGTATTAGGAATTTTTTGGAGATTTCCTAATTATCTATCAATCAATTGAAAACATTATTTCACATTATAGATTATTTATTCTCAAAAATTTTGCCTTGTTCTTGCCGTGAACAACAAGAAAACCCTATCCAATTTTTGAGTTGTCCTCCTTTGGACAACAGAATCTGCTATTTTGGAGCTGTATGTCAAAGAAATAGCAGGTCAGATGCAATTTTGTCCTTATCTGCAGAACCAGAACAGCAATAGGATGGGTGGCAGCCGCAACTAGAAAATCTCTAGAGGCTACAAGCTGTCAACATAAGCAGCTGGAAGAGTGGTCTGCGAGTGGACAAGCTGTTGAACAAAGTAGGCGGCAACCTTTGGCGGTCGTTTGAAGGGTCGGGAGCCAAATGATAGAGAAGCGGATGATAAGGATTTGGGAGAGAAATTAAATATTTTCAATTGCAATAATTATGATTATTCATAAGCAATTACAACAAAAACTTAATTCAAAATATTATTATCTTTCTCAAACTCATTTGAGAGTTCAAGAGAAATCTAAACTTTTTCTAAATTAAATCGCCAATTTAAAAAAAAAATCTTATCTTCTTAAATTAGTACCACAAAATAAATAAAGCTTAATTGGCTTTAAAACAAATTTATAAACAACTTTAAATTTAATATTCATCCAAATCCTATTGTCCTTTGGATTGACATCCAATGCTCTAAATTTCCTAACTGCCAATGTTAATCACTAGGCAGTCAATCGGCAATCCGACCATACCTCTCAACTACCACTAACTTGATCTTCAACTTTACTTATGTGATCTAAGAATCACCACAACCGGTAGTCTCCATAAAAAAATCAGACCTTCAAAACTTCAACAATCACGATCCCTGTGACCTCTTCATGATCTGATACCCAAATCATGATCATATAAAAGCTGATTAATATCCACAAGATTCGACTCAAAAATCAAATTGGGTATTTAGTTTCAATGTAATTAATAGGTAATTGGATTTATCTAAGAAATATGAATGAGGGCTCATACTTGAAGTTAGAAATTATACTCCGATAAATAATGAATTTTCTATATCTAATTATGTAGTTAGATGTAGTTTGAAATCAATACTAGCTTTCAACTCTCTAATGCTTTCAAATTCCCTAAAAGTGAGGGTTTAATTTTTAGACTTAAAATAAGTAAAATATATTGTCGTTTTCTAATACATGTTTTCATCTACAAGCAACCAAATAAGCCATAAATGTATTTTTTATTAACAATTTCCCATCCAAACCTAATAAAAAATGGTAAGAACATTATATCAAATCATCACTATGATTCTCTTGTGCCCTTCTCATGAGAAAAAAATCAATTTTCCATCAACAATACAAAGGAAAAATATATATTATTCTCTTAGTTTCTCCACAACCATACAAGTGGGTGAAAACTAATTGCAATTCAATTCTTGCACCACTTATATTTTCATTTCTTTTTCATTTCCTCCCTTTAAATGCCTAGAAAACTAAACAATGCTTTCGAAACAGGGTTATAAGGCTTGGATTTCAGCATAAATTATCACCCATCCGGACCATTCCATGGTATAGAAAATATAGGAATCTCTACGTTATCTATTAGGCCAAGCAGGTTAAATGAGTTGAAATTTGAGTCAATACCTTGTTGGCAATGTTGCTAGAGAGCCAGTCAAGCCCCTCATAGAGACCTTCACCAGAAGTAGCACACGTGCTCTGGATGTACCTGAAAGTTTACAAGGATACGATCAAAATTAAGGGAATCTACCCAGAAAAATGCCATAGGCTTTTGTGCAAAATACTGCATAAAAAGCTACACAATTTACTTCCAAATAGACACGGGCACCGGATAAAATTAAGAACTATAACCTTTTATTGATAATGCAGTTCAATAAATTCCACAAGACTTCAGTTATATGATTGAGACTGTCTGTGATGTGACACAAACAGGAATTGTGAGGAATTAATAAAATTATTGTAAAACTTGCCACTTTAAGATTAATGGACCACAAGAATTAACTTTAAGAATTCTCAATTGACGTTTTGCTTTAGCATGTAGTCACAATTTAGGAGAACAAAACAACTAAAATAATATCAGAAAAATACAGTAAAACTAAATATGCCGTAATAAGAATCCATGGGTTAATATTTAAAACTTTCACCTAGAGTTTCCTCTCACTCACACTCTATGAAAGGCTTTAGCGGAGAGAGACTTTCAGCAATCCAAACGACGCCACCAAAAGAGATAGGACGCCGACGGTCTTGATCAACGGGAAGGTAGCCGGAGAAGGAGACGCAGATGGATGTCCGACGAGTTGCCACTGTCCGGAGGGTCGTTGTTAGTCGATAGTCTCGGCTAGGTGGAATAGTATGCAGTCGACGTAATCGTCGACGGAATCTTCTAGTTCCCAGTTGGGGTCGAGGAACTGCGACTGAAGAATATCGATTTGCCCTTGAGAATCGTACGCGAAACTGTGGTCAACTTCAGGATCGGCCATCCATGAATATGGGAGACTCCTCTCTTGGGATCCTTTGAGGGTCGGCGGTTTGTGAAGGAGGAAGGGGGAGAAGGGCCGGCGGGTGGAGGGGAATTGAGTAGGGGAGGGGGCGGCTAGGGTTAGGGGGATTCTTGGACTTTGGGTTAGGGTGGTGGAAGAAAATAATTTAGAAAATTTGAATTTAATTTCAGATTTCTAAAGGGAGGGAAGGGAATAATTTGAACTCAAAATTATCCCAAATAGGGCTATAGGGGGGCCGGCGGCTTAGGAGGTATTTATGGGGAGTTTTAGTTGGGATTAGGGATTAAATTGGAGAGAGAAAAGGCAAAGAGGGCCGGCCATATGAGGAGGGAGAGGGAGAGAGGGTGTCTAGGTTCAATGTATGTGGGCTCTTGATTTTAATTAGTGATTGAAATCAAATCTAAAATTTAATTTCAGATTTGATTTAATTAAGGGGGTTTCCTAATTTAGATTTATCAATAAGGAAAGGATTTTAAATTCAAATATTGATTTGAATTCAAACAGGAAACTTTCCTAATCAATAATAGGCTATTTTAGGAAGATGATTAAGGGGAGAATTGAATTGGAAATCAAACTTGTGGGGACTAGTTGGCCGGCGGCTTGGAGGCCTTGGGAGGCCGGCGGCTTGGGGTGTTGGGGCGGCGGCAAGGGGAAAGGTTCTCAGTTTGAAGGGGGGATGTGGTGGAGCCGTCGGGTGGGGAAGTTGGGGAGGGAGCTGGCGGGTGTAGGGAGGATGGGGGAGGTGGCCGGATGTAAGGGGGGGAGGAAGAGATAAGCCGCGAGTCTCGGACTCTTCCAAAGACTGACGGGTATTGCAATCACTCTCATCTAGGGTTCTCTTTCTTCTCTCAAGGCTCACAACATTGAAGAAGACAAAGCTGAAAATTTCTATTCATCAAATCATCATCGTAATACAATAGAGGGGCCCTTATATATAAGCCTCAACATGACAAAAGAAAAAGGACTAAATTTGAATCTCAAATTAAATGGGAAAGGGGGGAATATGGAAAGGGGAGGGGCCGGCCATAGGTGGAGGGAATAAATTGGGAGAAAATGATTAGATATGTGAGGGGCCGGCCTATGTATGGGATTGATTGGAAATTTTATTAGAGGAATTAAGGGTTTGATTGGGGTGGTATTAATGGGCTCATTAATTAGGTGGGGGAGGGGGAAGGGGCCGGCCAAAGAGAGAGAAGAGAGGGGATGTCCAGGTTCGATGAATGTGGGGAATTGCATTAAATCTGAAAATCTGAATTAATTTCATATTTGAGAAGATTGGGGGAGTTTCTAAATTAAATCAATCTTATTTTAGGAAAGAATTTAAATTCAAATAAATTTGAATTTGAAATTCAAAATCTTTCTAAATTTAAGATGATCCCAACTAAATTTTGGAGGGGTATTAATTAGGAAAAGTGAGAGAGAGGGGAGCAAGGGCCGGCGGCATGCTTGGGAAATAGCTTTATGAGGTGATTTAAGACTTGCCAAGTGGGGAACCTTAAATTAGGGAATAGTATTTAAATCCAATCCTATTTGAATTTTAAAATAGGTTTGATTTGCATACTTTCCTAAAATAAGATAACTACTTTAGGAAAGGATTTGAAATTTAAATTCAAATGAATTTAAATTCAAAAGCTTTCCAAATTAAAACAAATCCCAAATAGGAAAGAAAGAGACTAGGATGAGAGGGCTAAGGAAGTGGCGGTTTGGTGGAGGAGGTGGCGGTTTGGTGGGAGGGTTAGGGAGGCAGGCTTATGATGGTGGGAGGGAAACCGAGAGGAGGAGGGGGTTTTGGCTGTGGAGTGGGGCAAGAGGAGAGGGGCTTTGCCGGCGGTGGAAGGGAAGGAAGAGGTGGCATTAGGAAAAAAAAGGAGACACAAAAACAAAGAAACAAAGAGATAGAACGGCGAGCCTTGGATTCTTCCGAAGACTGACGGGTGATACGATGCCCTTCACCAAGGGACTTCAATCCACGAGCCTGGACACATCCTGCGGCTGGTGGAAACTACGATTCCCTCTCATAGGGATTCTCACTAACGCTCTCCCCAAGAACAAAAGTGTAGAATGATTTTTTTATTAATAATCCATCATTCCTAATACAATAGCAAGGGCCTCTATATATAGGCCTTAAAATAAAAGAAATTAGAAACGACAACTTTGCCCCTTGGGCTTACATAAGACAAGATTCTTAAATAAGGGTAAAAAGGGAAAATGTATAATTAAAATAAAAATACAATTAATAAACTAAGATAAAAAGGAGTGATCTTGGCCGTCGATCTTCGTCTCCTCCTCGGATAGACATGGATGGTTAGATGTGCGCATCAATATGTTTCACCAACTCACAGTAATTCTCACTGTTTGATCATGGTACCTTACAATGGTCAAACCATGATCACCTTGTAAAGCACGCAAACATCAGCTATAAATAGTCATAATTGCTACTATAAGGATGTCAACAGAATCAGACAAAAATAATTCTCTTCAATTGCAACACTAAATGGGCATAGTTTCTTTTTAAAAAAAGCAGTGTCTCACCAGTGTCGCTGTCTTAGAGAATGAAGACCAAGCTTATCCGTAATTTCAGCAGCATTCATTGCATTTGGCAGGTCCTGTTTATTTGCAAAGACCAGCAAGACTGCATCTCGCAGCTCATCCTAACAGCCCAAAAAAAAAGGGCAAACACCCAATGTATTATTAAAATAACAAAACATAGAGTAATTTCAAAGGATGCAATTATAAGTGAAATTTATTACATGTATAGCTTCACAAACTATTACAGGTATTGTGTGAACATGTATCAAACCTCCCACTTAATTGTCATTGCTATCTAGTACAAAGACGGTGGCAGTAAGTAACATTATTGACATCTGCAAAATGTTACTAGATCACATTGGTCTTGGGTGAAAAATCACTGGTTGTGACTAGGGACACAGAGAGGATTATTATTTCGATGGCTTGTGGTGACTGAGAAGGCAGCAAGGGCAAATTTGAAAATAATGATGAACCAACTAGAATTAAACTACAAAAGCTCAAATGATATTGGTAGGTAATACGTGAATGCAAGAATGGCAGTAAACAATGGATAGCTCAAATATGAGAATGTTTATGACCTGGTCTTGAATAGGTTGAAGAAACCACATAGTAAAAGTGGTGTCTGGTTAGCAAAGAAAGAAAGCAAGCAAGCATAAGACTTAGTGACATGAAAAGAATGGAGAAAAATAAGCCAATAATCTTCCATTCTTTCAATATTAAAAGAAGGGCAAAATAGAACAAATATCAAATAGCTATCCACCTATGCTGCACCTAAGGCAAGTTCAAGAACAGCCCAATATTCCAATAGTACTTAGTCAAGTGTTGACCTCGTTTTAGTTCAATTTGCCCTCGAGCGTCTTGGAGTGACTTAGTTGGACTTCGTTGAGTCTAACTTAAGCTCGAATCGACTCGAATTGATTCGAATTGCACTCGACTGGATTCTATTAGCCTCGATCAATTTATCTTAGCCCCGCCAAGTTCAGTTTGACCCAAATTGATCCTAATTCGTGTCCATTTCTATTTAATTAAATCGCCAATTTACGTTCAGACCTAACTCAAATCTAATCCAAGCTGACCCAAATTAATTTCCATTAAACTCCAATTTGCTTTCTAAACAAATTTGAATTTGATGCCAGATCTAGTAATTAATCCAACGGCTCTGATTTTGTCAACGGTTTGATCCTGTCGTCGCCAGATGACTCAGTCGCGTGAACTCCCCACTTCGGGATAGCAGCAGGCTCCTTTTCGCAGGGGAGCAGCTCGATAGAGCCTTATTCAGTGTAATAAGGCGGGATCGAGAAGGCGAAGCAACGGGATGGACTCCGAGGCTCTCGCGACTCTCATTAGCACAACCAGAGGTTTCTCCCCCATTCGCAAGTTCCCCCCGTCTCTCGGCTCTGGTTCTTCTCGCTTCACAGGGTTCCGCCTCTCTCTCTCTCTGTCGCCCCTATTTGCAAGCCGACGCCGAGCCCCTTCCTCTCTCCCTTCTCGGTTTTCACAAGACACCCGTCGCCGGACCCCTCCACCCCTGCTTCTAGTTCGCGAACCCCAGCCAGGTCCGACTCCAGCCTTCGACGACCCAGCTCCCATCCCCCTGGCATTCGCACGACTCTACCTACTCTAGCCGAGACCCTCTTCCAACCGCAGGTTTGCTTCCTATTCTCTTTCTTCTTCTCTCAGATTTGATTTCTTCACCTTGCCCTTCTCATCCTCCTTCCTCTTATTCTTGTTCTCCTTCTTCTTCTTCCTTAACCATATGTTCTTCTTCTCCCTCTTTTCTTGCTTCTTCCCTCTACTTATTTCCCTTCTTCTACTTGTCTTCATTTCTTCATATTAGTCTAAAAAAAATGATGGGAAGAATAGTAATGTTTGAATTTCTTACAAAGTTAAGAGAATGAGACCTCCCTTTTGGTTTTCCTTTTTATACATATGCGCATGTGTCTTCTTGTTGGGGTAATTACTATGTGGATCATGAAGTTTCTTTTATAAGTTGCTTGGATGGCTTCAATCAAATAGGTGTGTAAGTCATGACTTCATGCTAATTTGCTTTACGTGTTCCTATGGACATAGCATACCACTTGTTTGATGAAACGCTTCAAAGAGATTTCACTTGTTTTTTGAAGCTTTTATCTCAAAAGATTTTGAGTAGTTGCTGTTTCAATCCATGGGAATGATTCCAATTTTCACTACCACAAGTTTGACAATGTCCTTTACTATCATCTCTTATTATTTAGTTTTGCTATAATGCTTGATTGTCAAGTGATGATTCAACGTTTTTTTTTTTTTTGAGAAAAGATTAAGTCGTTGCTAGCCGTGGATAGTCTCATGGGAGGTATACAAAAGGGTATGTCGATTCATGTTATTTGGAGGATGGGTGTTGACCTCTGTGTAACAAAAGAGAAGAGAGAAGAGGGCAGAAATACCTCGTATCCGCCGAACCCGCGAATCCCGCCGATATCCCGCTGAATCGGCGCCGTTGCAGTCGTACCTCGCGTACGAAGCTCGCCTCGATCGCGTCCCCGTTCGAGTCGTTAAATACGACACTTCCCACACTCAACACTCTCGCATTCGCAGAACCCCCGCTACTTCCTCTCCCTGTACGCGACATCTCTCCTCTCCACTCGAAGCCCCTCCTCCCTCTGTCGTGAAGAAGACGGACCCGACCCCTACCTGCTCCGACCATTTCCTTCCTCAAGCCTCAATCCCGACATCCCCTAGCTCCGACCCGACCCTTCCTCCTCTCTTCTTACTGCCGACCCCTTTGCTTCGCCGGCTCAGAGAGAGAGAGAGAGAGAGAGAGAGAGAGAGAGAGAGAGAGAGAGAGAGAGGAAGGGAAATACCTACTCCTCTGCCCTAGCCCGACGCTGGCCCGACCTCCCCTTCCCTCTGCTGCCTTAGCCCCTTGTCCGACATTCCCTTCCTGTGGGTTCGGAGGTTACGACGGGGAGCTCGCTTGCTATATACGAAGGTAACCATCTCCCTTCCTTTCGTGCGCTTCTTTGGCCAAATCCCGTGAAGCCGCCGAACTCCTAGTAAACAGAGACCTCGGCTCTCTGTTTAATAGAGTTTAACCTGAATTCATCCTAATCCTACTCTAATTATGCTTAATCGTGTTTAACTAAAATCATACTTTTCTAATTAATTAAAATTAATTCTTTTTTAATTATATTTAATTATTGTTAATAATAGTTAATTTTTTTTGATTAATTAATATTAATTATAATTAATTTTTTTTAATCATATTTAATTATTATTAATAATAATTTGTGATAATTAACTAAAAATTAATTGTAATTAATCATTTTTAATTATTAGTTAATTGTTATCCTTAACAATTAACTATAATTAATTAGGATTAATTATAATTATCTTTTTTAATTAATTATAACTTATTATTAGTAATTATAATTAATTACGATTAAATAATATTAATTATAGTTAATTATTATTTTAATTATAATTAATTACTATTGACTATAATTAGTTATAATTGATTAAAGATTAGTTATAATTAGTATGAGAAATAAAAATGCAAGTAATGCTCCTTCCTCTCTCACCTCGATCCACGAGCCAACACCATTACCTTGCCGGTCGTCAGGTATAAATTTCTGAACTTAAAACTTCGAGAGCCCGTCTCGAGGCTCGCAGCGCGACAAAACGACCACCCATACACGCTTTTCTTAGCGTGGTGGGAGGAAGTGCGTCGCGAGGCTTGCAACGAATCGGGTAATCACTTCGAGAGCTCATTTCGTTGTTCGCGACGCACCGGCAAACCGCCTATACACGCTTTTCGTAGCGTGGTGGGAAGGGAACCCGGTGCGGCGCCTACGACGAAGCGGGTAATCACTTCAAAATCCTATCCTCGGCGTTCGTGTCGGGCCGGCAAACCGCCTATACACGCTTTTCTTAGCGTGGTGGGAAGGGAACCCGGTGCGACACCTACGGCGAGGCGGGTGAGCCCTATACACGCTTTTCTTAGCGTGGTGGGGATATTCATAAGTACCCGCTCGCGGGGAAATAACTGTGTTTTTCAAACAGGTGCTGTCGAAGACCCATACACGCTTTTCGTAGCGTGGTGGGGGATTGAAGATTTTACACGGCCGCGGTGTCCTCGAAAGAGGGCACCTACCATACACGCTTTTCTTAGCGTGGTGGGAAAGGCCCAGTTTTCCGTAGTTTCCCCTAAACGGGGGAGACGCCGGGAGGCTGCCGAAATTTTGGGTGAACAGAAGACCACACTCAAACCTGTTTTGGACTTAAACAAGCATGGCTTCTGGACCTAAATGAACTCAAATGAACCTAATTTCAACCTAAACTTGAACCAAAGGAGACTTGAACTCGAACTCAAGTGAAGAACAAGGAACTTTGATTTGAACCAAATGGCAAGAAGATTTGAACATTTGCAGAAGTCCTAAACTTGAATCAAATGACGAATACTTGGACAAGAACTTGAACGCTTGGACAATAAAGAACTTGCAGAATTTGAACCTAAGCGAATGACAAACTCGAGCTGAATTCAAAACAATTTGAAACTTGGTTTGAATCAGATGGCCAAAGGGGTTGAATTCAAACTTGACTTGAACAAATATAGAAGTTCAAATCCAAAATGGCCAAGTGTAGTGAACATAAACACAAGCAAAGGACTTGCGCTTTGAACTCAAGTGAACTAGTTGAGGACCTGAGCTTGAACTTAAATGAACAACAGGCGACTACACTTAAGCTCATTTCTAACATTGAACAAGAACTTGAACTCATGTTTTGAACTTGGACATCAACAATCAAATAAAAGACTTGTGGATTTCAACATAAGTTGCAACACATCTGCAGGCAAGACTCAAGTGAAACATAGCAGACTTGATTTCGAAGGAGGACTTCTGAACATGATGATTGACTTGTAATGCTGAACATGCCTCGTCCTCAAATAATGAATAGTATCAATCATCACCCCAATCGAATGACTACTATACAAGACTCCTAATAAATGTTTCAATTGACTCATGAAGACTACGACAGCAGAAATGCAAGTTTCCAATGAACAAAAACTAGCTCGTAGATGAATACAATAGGTGTCTATGAACGCCGAGAGTCAACATACAATGAACCGGATGGTTTACCAACTGTTGCACACAAGGAATACAGTGTCCTCTCTTTCATCAACAATAATTCAATTCCAAGAAGACACAACGACGAAGGAGATCAAATGCAAATGAATGTCAACAACCAAATAAAAGACTCTTGGTGGAATTCTCAAAGCATAATCAATAGATTGGATTATGCAAACAAAGATCAATGAAGGGAGGGAGAACTCATGGCAAGGCTTTGGCATGTATGATTTGTTGTTTCACAAGCACTAGCCAACATGAATGTGATGAATGAAGGAGAGCTGAAATATGCAAGTTTCATATACACGAGCTGATACATCAGAATATCATAAGCATGATTAAAGCCCATTTGCGACCAAAGGCAAATGACATACAGGAAATATGACATATTCATAAGTAAAAGTCAAGTGAAAAGTGCAATGACATGCCTACATCCAATAGCAAGGAATTCTAAGGATGTCCACTGATTTCAAAGTATAAGACATCTTTGGGAAAGCGGACGTCCAAGGTTGAAGCGGCTGATTCCTTATTTAAGCCAATAACAAAATAATGAAGATGGCATAATTAGGAAGTTGCCTATTAGTTTCTATGCGAGATCTGGGGAGAGAAAACCAGGTCAAATCAGTGGTTTCAGGGATAAAGTGAATGAGTCTCAATTCAACCAAGTTTTGAATGTCCAATGCCCAGTAGATCTGCAATACACACAAGTCTCCTACAAATACGGAGGTGTGCATCACACGACACCTATGGGTAGATACAAAAAGACTTCAGTAAATGCAGTATCCTGAAGTTGATTTAAATCTGTGAATAGATACATCTACAAGTAACTAATAATGAATGTATTGTGGGGACCAAAACTACAACAAAATGTATGAGGAATGCAGTGAATGCAAGCTTCTACGAGCTTCTATCTAAAGCAGGAGATTCGTTAGTGCACTACGATCCCCCTGCAGTAAGCAACTAGTGCACGACAGTCTACCTGTACAATGCAGCAAACAGTTCAATCCCCAAGTTGCGACAATACGCCACCGGATCCGCAATATTCATGAAAGCGGACAGAAGGCGTGTACAAATATTCCAAGAATACCCCCGCACGTGTGCACTTTAATTTGTATACACATAGGTACACTAAAAGGGGAAAATATAATCATAACCCGCATGGGCCCCGGCGAGCGTGTCATTGGTATACACGTGACGTCTAGGGATGCTACGCGGGTCAATAAATTTGAACCCGATCCTCCTAAAGCAAGCAGATAGGAGTAGACAAGGTTCAATAAATAATTATAAAATGCCCCCAAACACCCGCATGGGCCCCCGGCGAGCGTGTTATTGGTACACACGTGACGTCTAGGGATGCTGCGCGGGTTAATAAGTGAATTCAAGTTCGAGCCCGATCCTCCTATACGGGTAGATAGGAGTCGACACGGCTCGAACCATTAAATAAATATGCAGTCGTGAGATCGACCGAGATATTTATTTTATACATTCATATTAGGCCTTCAAGGTCTATAATCAAGAGAATTCACTAACAAAGGTCCAAAGCCTACAAAACCCGATCCTCTATCGACCAGTGGATAGAGTCGACAGGGTCCGATCAATAAAATATAAATGACCCCATATACCCCGATGATGGCCGTGTTGAATGAAAATATCAACCGGAGGGGTCCATTCCAAGTATTTCAAAATGCCTCCCAACTTCCCAAATTTCCTATAAAATCCAAAAACTCCACAAAAATTCCCAAAATCCTAAAATTCAAAAATATTTAAAAATTGAAATCCAGCTATCAAATCGCTTAAAGCAAAATCCATCCATCCTCCGCAACAGTTTGCCGAGGTGGACAAGTTAAAATTTACTTCAGCTCGCAAAGAGCTAATGCCTGGTCGAAAATATCACTAGGATCCATTCTCAAACAATCTCCTGCCAGCAAGGACGTGGTACGAGTCCTCTAACCGGCAGTTTCGCCGCCAAATGGCACTGCAGGATAAACGGTTATGACTCGGGGCCCTCTGAACCAGGTGGTCGCCGCCAAATGGCATCATTATATTATGGTTATGGCCAGAGCCCGTATGCTCCCCAATGGCATCAAATCCTTGAGATATGAATCAATAGGATATGATCGATAGGGCACAAAGCCCTCTGTTAGCTAAGGTGGATTCAAATTTGTCCCCTTAGATAAACACTCGTCCCATGTCTACAAGGTACCCTTGGACGAAGCAACCCATGGCTGCCGACAAGGATCCTTCTGTCAGGTTGGGTCGACTACCTCCTCTGACTAAGTAGACCAGGGACCACGATGGCCCGGGACGACGGAACCATGGGATCTTGATCGGGTCCATCATCCATTCCCCCACCATCTGCTTTAAGTGCAAGATGGTGAAATTTCTATTTTAAATATCAAACCCTTCCAATCATTTTAACATTCCCAACCTATTGCTGCTACTATATGCCAGATGCACATATCTTTACGTATCTGATTGACGACTAGCCTTAATCGAAAGTTCTCTCTCGTTACCGGGAGGGGTAATTAACTATAGGGGCTTGCGCCTATAGGAAACCAGAACTCAGATCATAAAGTCCTCGCAAAATGAGGGCGAAATCTCTGGGTAGTGTCTTATCTACTATCTCATCTGCCTTCCAAAATTTACCCCGGAACTTAGTTTGTTAAAACTCCCCCCTCGGAAAGTAAAAAGCGGGCGGAGGCCGGGGCCGAATTTTCGGAGCCCACAATGGGTTTATTTGCTTATTGCGTATGTGGAACCTATGTTTCTTCACTACTCGTCTTATATCATAAATGGCTGGAAATCCCATGCTTAAGTCGTTGGAGATCATGAGAAAGCTATGATTGTTTGTTGATTAAGAAATGCATTCAAGAGGTTTGTGCTAATGTTTGTGAGGGAATAATTTAGATTCTAATCAAAAGAGGAATCGTTGGGAGTTATATTTATGCATCGTTACACCTACACTTGCAAAAAAAAAAAAAGAGAATGGAATAGAATGAAATCTTTTCTTTATATACTCATATCTTATGAAACGCAAAATTTGAATATGGATTTGTGACCCTCCTCCTTGTTTGTTGTGATGTTGAACAAAATCTACTCAATGAATTTCCATTTGTCCTAGGTATTCAAAAGCATGCTCTTAATTATTCCTCTACGTAATCAAGTTGAGATGTATATGAATGTGTATTCCTTCCAATGTTAATCCCAAACAATTCTTGCTTACTTTGAGTTGCAATAGTGCATAAGAGTCCTTGACTTGCAATATCATGTGTTTTGGCACAAAGAGCATGTTTATAAGGTTAAGTTAAAGCTTCTTTTGAACTTTTGGTGGCATATAATAAGGAACTCGAAACTCTTTGGAAGGTTCATGGATAATAAAGTATCTCTATGCTCTTTTATTTACTTGATTGAGTTTTGTATGAAAGATGATATTAGCAATTGTTTTGGGAGCTTTTATATACCTTTTGTTTCAAATATGAACTTGGCATAGAATCAATTTAGCATCGTTTTGAATAGTTGAGGTGTTTCACTGAAGCGTGTTGTGAGTTATATGCATATTTGGCAAAACATGATATATTTGACACAAAATTGAGTTTACAAATGTTTGTCAAAACTCTCTTGGAATTGTTTTGGTGGCATATAACGTGAAGGTGGGAGACTTGTTGGAGAATGCATATATGTTTCATAGATTCAATGTGTTGTTGTATATATTGTGGGAGTATTGTTTCCAACATTTGGGAAAAGTGAGTTAGCATCAAAATCTCTTTCTAATTATTACATTTTCATTAAAACATGGAATTTTGAGCTTATGACATATGTGTTATTTTGTCACTTGGCCTTATGAACTTCACAAGCATGTTTCTTACACTTAGTTACTTGATGGTTGTAAGCTCTTGGGAGGATCATTTTGCACTAGCTTGTGTTGTATGGTTGATTTGAAAATAAGGATGGTGGATTGTCTCCTTGCATGAGTAAAAAAAGTTGCTATTTGAGGTACTTCTTATTGCTTTTCGATAAAATTAAGCATGTTGGAAAGTCTCATAAGCTCATTTATTGTTGGAAAACTTCACGTAGAGCTTTGCAAATTGTTTGTTTTTTGAAGAACTTTATGATTGTTGTTTTATGGAAGCTCGATAACGAAAGGCTTTTCAAAATTTGATTGTTGGAAAATTTTCTATGGATATACCCCACGATCGAAAATGTCCTTTTGCATTAGAAAGTGTTGTAATGAATTTTATGTTTCGTTTTGCTTGAAGGTCCTATGAGTCATCTTGAGAATTAAGAACTTTGTGAATGGCTTTGTATTTAGAAAGTTTTGGGAAGCTCTCTAAGTCCCTTTAGAACAAAAGTGAACTTTCATGAATAGATTTTTTTTTTTCATTCTCTCTTTGCATTTGGTTTTAAGAATGGGTTTTAAGATGAGTGCGAAACAGAAGCATGTTTGAATTCGAAGTGAAGGAATTCATTTGGGTTTTAGTCTAGAAGTTCATTTCTTCTTTTCATTACTTTGAGTTTTACATAAGAATGACTTAAATGGTTGTGCCAAATGTTCTCAATGCTAGTTTAAATTGTGGGGACAACAAATAGCACCTAATCCTCCTTTCTTTTACTCATGTTGCATTGAATTAAAGGAAAGAGTGTTTTAAGGGTATGCTTGGCTTTGAATAAGCATGTCCAACCTTAAGGTGCTAACATTTATTTTATTATATCGCCTTTTCATTTTCTTTTTCTTTCAGCATTGTTGTCTTTCTTTTTGTTTCCTCGCTTTTCTACTACTTGTCTATTTGTACTTTGAAATCAAGTGTTTGCAAAATATGAAAGCTTAAAGGTGCGAAGTGGCTCAACCGGTATACAAGCCCGATAAGAACAAGGTACGTTAATATTTTAACAATGTTTTATCATTTATATAATTAATATTATTGTGCTCTCATGCCCCCTTTCCTTTACTTGTCGGTGTTTTGTGAGGTGCATTTGGGAAAGCAAAGGAGAAGGGATCCTTTGGAGTTGCTGTGACGAAGGAGTCTACATAAACAAATCAGTCGCCCCCATTCATTCCGGTGGGGGTGCTACGGGCGGTACCATCGAGTCATAGCCTCCGGTGCTGTAAGTTTCTTAAAACTTAGATAGCCTTTAGGAGCCCATCAGTATGCACGCCTCCCACCCTTAGGGCCTTGTAGTAACTTCAATATTATTAGGATCTTTTTATTTCCTTTAGATCCATAAACCCATTTTACACACATGCGAATGTCCAAGGGGTTAGAAGTAAATTTCATTTCATCTCCTACAACACTAGCGAAATTTAAGGACAAAAATCTAAGGATGAGTCTTAGACAACATAGACTTAGGATGCATGCTCCTTTTAGGACAGAAACCACAAAACATAGAAAAACATAGTGACATCCTACCCTAGGATTAACATATTAGTGTCTAAGTCTAATTAATCATTAATAACGACCAACCTATAATCAAACCTCTAACAAATTGGTAAGAGATCAAATCAAATGCATAAAAGATATTTCACCCCTAATCAAATCATAACCAATGCATATGATCATTAAGAAGGAAAACCTGAACATAAAGGTGAACCATTGTTTAAAATTGCGCAATATGAGGCTCGCCTTGAGGCCCGCCTTAGCGCAATTCCAGTAAAAAACGCCTCAAAGCTTACGCCTCGAGCTTCTTTTATGAGGCTTACGCCTTATCTTAGATGAGGCCCGCCTTGAGGTACGCCTCGCCTCACTGGCTTGAGGTGTACACCTCACTCTATTTAAGAATTTTTTATTTAAAACTCACTTAAATCCTATACAAAAGCCCCAAAAAAATCATGACTTCTTGCACCCCCAAGCCGCAACAACCTCCTCTTAATTGCCTCAACCTCCAGCACACCACCTTCACCGTAGCCCCCGCCATTGTAGTCCCCGTAGGGGATCACTAGAAAGCCGCATGCCACCACCATTTCCTCTTAAAATTTTGGAGTATTATATTTTTGTTGATGACAAACATTTATGACAGATGAAGATGACTGAAATAAATGAAGAAAAAGCAGATTGAGAGGTATTGGACCTTACAGGATGAGGCAGGGAAGAGGCCAATTTGTTATGATAGTGACTCAAATAAAAATCCCCTTAGTAATGATAGTATATATGATTTTTGAGTTGTTGTCAATTACTTTAGCTTTCTTTAGTAATTAAACGTAGATGAATAGGCAACTGAGAAAGAAAAAAATAGTGTTGAACTTAATATTATAGGTTATTTTTATACAATTCATATATTTTATATTGTTTTATTCCTGTAATATTTGGATTTCAATTATTTCACATCATTTATCATTTAACACTTACATCTTATATAATTTTTTGTTTCATATGTATGTAAATTTATTACTTCAAAGTTCAATAGAAAGTTAATGTCATCCTTTAACATATTATTTGGATATTATATAAAAAATACTTTTAATTTTTATTTTAACTTTACGCAATTTTTAGATTTTGAGGCTTACGCCTCGCCTCACGAATGAAAAACGCCTCAATACCCAATTGCACAATTTTAAACTTTGAGGTGAACTAGAGCTAGTTAATCTATTAATCATCCCCATAACCAAATACTAACTAGATGAAATCCGTTAAAATCAATTTGAATCTAAGAGCTATAAAATTGGCAAACAAACCTAAAACTAAAACTTTCCTAAAACTCAAAACTTAATCAAACCCTCCTATGATTAAATTACATACTTGGCCTAAAACCCCTCTAACATTGAACACTAATGAACCATAACTTAATCAACAAAGACATAAGAGATTTATTAAAATTTAATCATAACCTAAAAACGTTAGAACCTTAATAAATCATCTAAGGCTTAATTATATCATTAATCTAGTCTCTTAAAATCAACTAACAAATCCTTAATTAATGATAAATCACTTAATCTACCTCTCTTTTAATTTCCAACAAACTAAATTAACTCAACAACATTGGTTACTACTGGGTAACCCAGGCCTACGAGGCTATTAAGTTAGCCCCAAGGAGGGTGAAATAAACCTCACGACCTCGGTGAGCAACAAAGGTAGTAATCAACCAAACACTAAAATAAAATCCTTAAAATCAATCTTAACTTGCTAATACTTACACTTAAACTAAAGTCTCCCTTTGACCTTTCAACAAACCAAATACAAACAACCTTAATTAAACCATCTTATATAGGACACATCTAAAACCACACAGCCTACACACACTTAGATTTGTTTGTTAGGACACGACTCCTAGCTTTAGGTTAGGCCGGTGTTTCCTTCATTTTCTGTTTCTGTGATGTGGCGATTTGCATGTGACACGTGTGCTGGTTGTTTTAATTTCTTGTGTTAGATTTCTGTGTTGATTTCTGTGATGATGGTTTTATTTACCGAATTGTCTTTGTGATGTGATGGGCGATAGATTACCCATAGGTTAGGAACGATTTTGATACTGATGATGTTTTATGCAGGTGGTCATGCTCATACAACGCTAAAATGGGGCTAAAATAAATAAATCATGAATAACTGCTACAGGTGCTTTAGCTGCTTAGCCCCCAAATAAATAAGAGCATGGCCAAGTGTGACTGGTTTGAGTATTTTATTTTCATATATAACTGCTTGGGATGATTGAGTTTGATTGCTTAGGATAACCCTGCAGGAGAGTCTAAATTTTTCTTTTATAATTCTGATGTAATGTATTCATTGTATCGAGTTGTGAAAGTTTATAAAATGGGACATTTTATAAAAGATTAGGGATCCAAAGGGAAAAGAAAGTCCCCCCACAGGGAATTTCTTTTCATTTGGATATCCTACCGGCGATGTACTACGAGGAGACTAAGAGAAGGCGATCCACAGAAAGACTAGAAGATGAAGATGAAGACTAAAAATACCTCATTTTAAAACTTGCGTCGTTCTATAGGATTAGAATCCAGGTTGTTGTCGGTGGAGCCTGGCCACCATTACTTTTCTGTACTCTGGGATGTATATTGTATGGCACTTGCCATGGACTTTGGACACTCTTTTCTATGGTTCTTTCTTGCATGTGATGATTTATTTACTTATTTGCGCAGTAGAAATGGCATGATTTTCATAGGTTTCTTTCTTGTATGTGCATGTGCCTGATTCGCTAGGCTCTTTAGGGATAAAATTCTTCTATTCGTAATTAAAACTAAAATTTTAAGGATTAAATAACATAGAAAGATAACGATTTAGGGAATAGCCGGAATCGTCCGGGGTCGCATGCATATCAATGCATCCTCTCTTCCTTGTTTAGACACTTCCCCACCTGCGGGCAGAGTTCAGATAATCCGACCTATGAGGATGAGGTTCTGAACCTGGGGAAGCCTAGTCTTTCTAAAAAATTATTTTTATAAGCCTTTTTAAAACCTCATACATTTCTGATTTAGATATTTAATCAGCATGCATTGCATTAGTAACTAATTAAAATTAAAATTTAATTGTATTAGTCTTAGGAGCATAGTACCATACATAAGTCTGAGGTCACTTAGGAAATCTCTCTAGATGTCGACCTTAAATTCTAAAAACTCAGCCATCCACCCATCTTTCATAAAGACCGGATAGCATGGATTTTATACAATTAGGTGGTTTAGCTGGCTTTCCTTTTCAGGCAGGATATAAGTCCAGGATGCATTAGTTAGGACACGGGCCTTAGTGTTGTGTGGAACACTAAGCCCACCTTAGATTTAGGATTCAAGGCTACTACACTCGGTGTCTCGTAGCATGCCTCATCGGTGGGTAAGCTCCTCCTCCTTCTGGGGCTATAAATCCTGCCTATCCGCGTCACATGGATGGCGCCGCTTCCATCTTTCTCTCACGCATGTGGTATGAAGTGATTTTTTTTTCCAGTTTCCTTCAGTTTGATCGGCCGAATGCTTATGTGTTCCGTGTATGTTGAAATAACCAAGTCGAGCCTATCTTTATCCCTTGATTAGGAAGATCCTAAAAATTTTCCTACGTGCCAAGTCCATGTGAGAGAATAATGTAGTATCCTTAATCGAGAGTTTTCTTAGGCTGAGGTCTGAGATGTAATTAACCACGGGGGCTCGCGCCCGTGGGAGACCGATCCCCACATTAAATAAACCCCATTCGAGCTGATGTATCAAATGGGGGAAATCTCGTGACTTTTGGGTTATGCATATTATTACCCATCGAGGTATGTGGGCGAAAGCCTCTATCCTCCATGATTAATCGTATGTATAATCACATCTGCCCTCCCATTGGTCTACTTGTGTAGAGTGCGAAGGTCTACAATCATTTTGTCCTACGGGATAGTGTGGTCGTACCCTTCACATTCTATTCCCCACACGTAGAACCCTTTCGGAGACCCACATCAAGCAAAACATAAATTTTGGATAATGTTAAACCTACCTGAAAGCTCTACACTCCAAAGTTACTAAACAAAGAAACGTGACTATGCACCTGATACATCACTCTATCTACTTAACAATACCACCCGTATCAAATAAGATGTCCAATTTATCTTTACAAAAATCTACAAATTTAATGATATTTTTTAAAACCATTCTGCACTAAGCACATGGTTGGAAATCATAAATATCTTAATTACTTTAAGGGCAATAGGAAAACAAATGAATTAAAGCAAATCCAGGTCATTATGCTAGTCCAGTTCCCTATTCTTGCTAATCCATGAAATTCTTGGTGTTGAAGGAACTGCATGAAAGGTTGCACTAAAGTGAAATCTAAATGCCTAGTTTATACAACATGACTTTACAAAGGCTAAAAATCATGCTTCAGTCAATCAACCTTATCCAATTATTTGGCGCTAGCATTATGAATTCTCATTCTCGATTCACTTCTCTTGAGTGCTACATGAGATGAGTATTGCATGAGATGCTAGACATAAAGTGCATAATTTTTTTTTTCACAACATCTACATATGTTATCATTGGTTTGACATTTTCCTCATTCTTCCTTGTTCCCACGTAATGAGATAAAGATTTGATGTTATTTTTGTTGTTGTATTCTTCAAAATCAATAATGGAAATAAATGGTATAAATCCTTCTAAAAATAAAGCTAGGATATGGCATTAAAACTAATATAATTAAATAACAAATTTTCAATCATTGATACTATCTTTGCACACCCGATTTGCTGCCCTACTCAAAACACCATTCCAAAAAAAAATGAGAGGAAAAACAATTGTATAATATGCAAATTTTTGTAGTAATCAAAATTTTCAAAGGACACAAATGAATCAAATTCCCAAATTTAATGAAAAAAAAATAGCAAATTATCTAATATTCAATTAGCATAGAAGCGAAGTTACTAAAGCAATAACTTACAACAAAGATGCTCACCTCGTTCAACATTCGGTGCAGCTCATCCCTTGCCTCGACAACACGATCTCTGTCATTACTGTCAACAACGAAAATCAGACCCTGTGTATTCTGAAAGTAGTGCCTCCACAAAGGTCTAATCTGTTTTGTTTCATATGATCAGATTAAATAATTAGTTGGAATCTACCCAGGAAAGTTTTTGCTAACTCATTTAAGAATGAACAAATATATGACATTGTACGTTCATAACTGTTACATTTCTAACTCCCGAGAAAAGAACTTCTTTCAAGCTTGATAAAACTTAATGAGTAGCAAAATACCTTATCCTGACCACCAACATCCCAAACAGTAAAGCTAATATTCTTGTACTCGACAGTCTCCACATTGAAGCCTACAACAACAAAAAATAGATGAAGCCTCAAATCACACTTTTTTAAGACAAAATGTCTCCACGACACTTGCTTGAGTATGAAGGCCTGTTTTCTAAGTAAGGGTAAGCATGGATCACCATCAATCAAAAAAAATCTGAGCCCATTCATCACCAAACAAACTACTCTAACACCAAATCTAAAGAAAGCATAGATCACCATCAATGAAAAGGAGCAGGGTGTGTGGGGGCATGAGGAAGGAAACTAGTTTTCAAACATATAGAATGTGATGACAACAATTGTGCTACGATGCACAAGAAAAGCATAAGAAAAAAGATGGAGATAGAGCAAAGCTCCCGTATGGTTTACCTATAACAATCAAGGGATTTCACTAGAGCTGAGAATATAATTCAAGATCACTTGAAAACAGGAAGGTTTTTGCATAGTACAAAGCTCAAATTGAAATCAACTTGTGATGCAGCGCATCTTAGCTGCTAAAATTTTTCTTAGGGATAACTGATTTAGTTTGTTACAAGTTTATTACATGCATTTTAGATTGTTCTTATTAGCTTATAAATATAGCTATGGTAGTAGGAAAAGGAATTAATGAATATTTTTGGAATTATAACAGTTTTGACTATTTTGGTCTCCTAGAGCTGTTTAGCTCTTCTTCATCTTACTTCTTTATGTTACTCCCCACATCAGATGGTTTCAGATCCATTTAATCCTTGATGCCTATCAGGGTTTGGATGCTTGGGAAAGCCATGGATGAAGTTAGGTTGTCGACGACGTTCGAAGCCTCCACCAGCCGATAACCATACCGTCGAATCTACACATCCACCGCTGGCAACCATACCAGCGAATCAATCGTCTGGCAATCATACCAGCGAATCGCTCTCCGATGGAAACCATGCCGTCGAACATCTCCACACACGATCCGCCCGTTCACAACCTTGGCTGTGTTCCTCGCAATCCACCTGCAACATCGAGCTACGATATGTACCCGTGCTTATCCAGTTCGCGAGAACGGCCATGCCCACCGTCCACGCCGCTCGCGACAACAGGCATCCGCCCGTTCCCACGCCCATCTACACCCGCGCTCGCACACGCTCGCTTCCGCTCCAGCACACGATTTCCCCATCAGATCCACCCCGACAGAGCCTCTGCTTTATCTCGCAACCAGATCCTCGTTGTCTCCGTCCCCAACGACCAAATCCATCCCGTCGAACAACTTCCCACGCGTACAATCGTGTCCTGAAACTCATGGATCCTCCTCCCGTTCTCGTCTCACGCACGAGTCCGACCATAGTCCACACTCCCACGTCCCTCGACCGCTTGTCCCGCCATCACTCTCGTCAGCCTCATCAAGGAACTCAATTACCGCATTGATATCGTCTATTTCGACGAAGAGACTTTTTTCTTCCGATCTGACCCCAAGCTTTTCTTCCGATCGACCCCAAGCATATGCGTTGCAAAAGGCATGTCAGATTGCAGGAATTTATTCAGAAACTTTAGGCTTTTGAAGGCAAAACAAAGTTCAATTGGGACAACATCTTTTGTCGTAGTTGATCCTTTATCTACTCTAAGCAAGATAGCTAAGGCCAGTGACTCGTGGTTCCATGTTGACGCTGCATGTACTTGCAGTGCTTGCATTTGTCCAGAGTTTCGTCAAAATATTGATGGCATGAACACGCATAAATGGTTGCTAACAAATTTTGATTGCTCCTTGCTTTGGGTGAAGGACCGAAGTGCTCTTATTCAATCCCTATCCACTATTCCAGAATTTCTTGAAAATAAGGCATCTAAAGCAAATGCAGTTGTTGATTTCAAAGATTGGTAAATTCCTTTAGAACGTCGTTTCAGATCATTAAAGCTATGGATGATTTTGAGAATGTATGGCCAGAAAAATCTGCAAAATTACATTCAGAACCACATATACCTTACCAAACAATTTGAACAACTTGTCAAGTATGATTCTAGGTTTGAGGTTATGGCCCCTCAGACATTCTCACTTGTTTTTTTCCGCCTTATTCCACCTCCAAATCATTAAGACAATGACTATAAGCTGAACTACAGCTTAAAGGATTCTATCAACACAAGTGGAAGGATCCTGTCAGGAAAGTTTGTTTTGCGGCTTGCTGTAGGAGCTCCATTAACAGAAGAAAAACATGTTAAAGCAGCTTGGAAGCTTTGGCATGGTTTAAAGTTTGAAGATCAAAATTCATCTGCCTCCTCCATTTCAAAAACAGCAGCAGCAACTTGCTCTTTGTCATCTCCAACACAGATATGGATTCCTTTCCACCGGCTGAAATTTGTAGAAAACAAAGTTATACAATCCCAATCTGAGGAATTCCACCGCCAGCTTGACTACCCACTGAGACGGATAGTTCCGGATTCTTCAGACAAGGGGAGAATAATGCAGAGCATCTTAGCTGCTAAAATGTTCCTTAGGGATAGCTGATTTAGTTTGTTACAAGTTTATTATATGCATTCTAGATTGTTCTTATTAGCTTATATAGTTATGGTAGTAGGAAAAAGAATGAATGAAATTGGAATTTATAACAGTTTTGACTGTTTTGATCTCCTAGAGCTGTTTAGCTCTTCTTCATCTTGCTTCTTCATGTTACTCCCCACATCAACTAGCAAACTAATAAATTTATGTATTGAGCTTGGATTGAACTTTAGAGTAAGGCAAACTTAGCTAAAATTGAGCTAACTTGAGAATGGATTCATATCTATGTATGTAAATATATGTATATATGTATGTATATATGTATATGTATATATCTATGTATATTTTAATGCATGCATGCATGAATTTCCTTGAGTAAATATGCATTCTCTAATCTATGCCATTTAAAGGAATTAAACACATTCAATATGATATTGATTCTAAATGCCTAAGGCCCCAGGCACCTCCATAAGCATCCACCCGTACAAAGTGGCTAAAAAGAAATAGCTATGCCAATTATAAATTTGTTTAATTATGTTGAATACTTTTAAGAGTAAGAAATGATAATCATATTATATTGTGTTAGTAAAATAATGAATTTAAGTCCCATTGTGCTGCAAGTTCGAAAATATAGCTAAATAAATAAATTAAATAATTAACTACTTTCATTTGTAAATGATTGAGGGATTATATAATATTCACTATAATATGTTCCATCTTCATCATCGTCATCTTTGTTCACTTCTCTATCACCGAATTTGTCGCCCTTCCGACTATTCATTTGTTTTCTTCAAGACTGATTACCTTCAACTTGAAGATTTAGTCATTTAAAACTTGAACTTCTTGCATGATTAACTTGTTTCTTCAACTCTTGATGCTCATTTCAAATCATTATATGTCAAGTTATCGTCATCAAAAATTAACTCACCTTCCAAAGTATTATCAAGCATCTATCAAATCAAGTCGAAGTGTTCTTTTAGGCACACCTTAGCAATGACACCTGCCTAGGCCTCACTTTGCCTTGCCCAAGCACCTAGGTGAGTACCCAAATGAACTTTAACAACATTGATCTATGAATCCATATATGTATGCTATGCATGTAAGAATGCATGTATATTTATAAGAGTAAAAATTTAAATTAAAGATTGAAGATTAGATTAGTTTTTTAAGTCAGCACGAGTATGAATGGAAATTACATAGTATAGCACAAATTCAGATTATCAAGCCTACCAACAGCTAGACTAGGTTCATGTCGATATTGGATTGAGCAGATTGGAGCTAAAATTGAGCTTGAGATAGATGTTCTTGAGATTGTACCATTCAAAGCCCCAATTTCCACTTCTCAATACAATTTTTTTTAAAAAACAAAGTGATTGGAATATCAAAGAAAAATGGAGGACAATTGCAAAAGGAAAGAACGTTAAGAAGGTAACATCTTGACCTAATTTATAAAAATAAACAATGAAAGCTTCATTTGCCATACAGATGGTTCTCAATGTTTGGCATTTCATTCTGACAAAAAAGCTCAGTAAATTACAAAGTCTGCAGTTGAAATTAGATGACATATAATGTTTTGCAAGAGATGCACTTGATATTTGTGGTTCAAATATGAGCAGCAGCCCTTCCACATTCCTGATGGTATGTTATATGTGTAAAAAATATTTCAACGAACAAGGTAGCTCCACTCCCACTGCCTTGGATACCACATGACGACAAATCCAGATATTATATTCCCTTCATTCAGATTAGTACAAGCATTTTGTGGTATGAATATTTCGGCATGGATCTTCAGCAATAAGTCAAAATTGTCCTGAAATTGATATTAAGATAGAAAAATGATAAAATGCTTAAACGCTGGATGAGATACAGTGTCACAAGTTTGATAGGAATGGCAATTATGTGATATTTAGCTGATGGATTTTACCGAGCAAACCATAACCTAGATTAAAGTTCTCGCAAACCTTTCAGAATAAGAGCTTTAAACATCCACAAGTAATCTGTTCAAAGATTCCACAACAAATAATAACGTCTGCACTAGTTGATTATGGTAATATATAGAAAAACTAGAACAGACTTATCAAATGTAACTAAAGAACATCCTGTGAGCGGTACAACTGGTGAAGGCAGTAAACAGCAGACACAACCATAGCACAACAGAATCAATAATGCCGTGAAACTGATTCCAAATATGGGCATTGTCATTTGAAAACTACAATCAAACACCACAGGTTTTCCTCTTCTATTCATACGGCTACTCGAAAAACGGGCATAAAACCAAACAATCAGAAAATCTCAAGTGATGGATCAGAAGTGCTCACCGATGGTTGGGATGGTGGTGACAATCTCACCGAGCTTCAACTTGTATAGGATCGTCGTCTTACCTGCAGCATCAAGTCCGACCATCAGAATTCTCATCTCCTTCTTTGCAAACAGGCGGCTGAATAGCTTCGTGAAGTTTAGGCCCATCTTTTTCCGGCCACTAAAATACAAATAAAGTCAATAATTAAGAAAGCATGCAAAATAGATATAGATATCTAAATGTAAACATCCAAATTCCAAAAACAGAAGCAATTATCATGTATCTGCAGCAACTAAGACGTCAATTCACAGCCTCCAAACACAAGGAAGGACGAAATGGAGAAATGCAATTATTTCCGAAAATGGCAAATCACATCTGCTAATCCAAAGGTCAACTCCAAATCGAAAGGGTTCGAAGATCTATTCCATTGAATACAAGATAGCAAGGTGGAGAAAGAAGGCAAGAGTAGCACGATAAGGAAAAACAATTGTTTAAGATGGAATAGAGATCGATGAAGGAGATAGCAACATTACCTGGGGATCTCCACGGGAAATGAGACGGCCAAGACGGAGGAAAAACGAGGAATTCTTCTCTTCCACTTCTACACCTTGAGAAGAAAAGAAGAAAGGAGGAGAGATAGGCGGTCGTGAACCGCAAATGGATCCCTGATGGAGAGGTTTTTAGCTTTTTGTAAATCAAGGATGAAATTTATTCATTTTTACATGGGGAAGTTAAACCCTCTTCTTACATTTTTTTATAGAGCTAGCTCATGGTTAAGAAGGTGACCTGAGGTGTGTTTAGAATTGATACATCCACGTGCTTAGAATTGATGCATCGACAAAAATTCTCACGATTGGATATGAATCTCAAGGCAAATTTAGAATTAAAATTTTTAGAATTAAATTTAAAATTGATATATCGCCAAAAAATTATCTTGATCGGGCACGAATCTCGAGGAAAAACTCAAGTCGGAAACTTCAAAAATTAATTCGGAGACCATTTAAACTCCGATTTCAGCAAGCTTATAGTCGAACTGAGCGTCTCGGAAATACGAATCCAACAACACCAAATTCGACTCAATCCGAGCTCAAACAAGTCCAAATCAAGTACCCGAAGCGCTGTTGGAAGCATCAAACAGCAATTTGAGTTACCAAACGGTCTCCGATTTTGACGAGCTTATACTCAAATCGAGCGGCTCGACGAGACGAATCCAACGAGCCCAAGATCGCAGAATTCTGATATCATTAAGACCTTCAAATTCTTGATAAAACGGCTCACGATCAAGGGATTCAATATCGACCGTTCGTCCAGATCACTCCTTATTTGCCCATGATCCTTCATCTATTTACGGGCTATGCCACTCCAGAAAAACTATAAATAACCCCTCATTTCTCTTAAGAGGGGACCCAAGCCAAGAAGAGAAGAAGAGAAGGAAGAGAAGAGAAGCCTAGGAGGGAATAACTCCTCCTCGACCACCGCCGGAACACCGCCGGAACACCGCCGGAACACCACCGAAGCACCACCAGGCGCCCGAGGGACGTCGGAATTCTGCCCGACGCTAGAATTCTACCCGACGTCCGAGTGACGCCGGACTTCTTTCCAAGTGACGCCGGAATTCTGCTCGACACCCCGAGTGACGTCGGAACTCTGCTTGTCCTTGTAACTGATACTCATTGTAATCTGATCGTCCTGAATTTAAAGGACGGATCAGCCTCGTGTACTTCAAACGACACTAGTGGAACTATTTCAACTGGGCGTGGCCCCGTGGTTTTTTCCCTTTCCAGGGTTTTCCACGTAAAAATCCTGGTGTTACTATTTCGATTCTGTTTGTGTGCTGAATATACGTACAACGCTGAGACGGAAATATTAAACTCTATCGCCGCGTATATTTGAGTCCGCAACAGTTTGGCGCCGTCTGTGGGAAACTTATCCCACAACTTCAAGTATTACTACGATGGTCAATAGGCGTAGCAATCGCCTCATAGGAGCCTCCCGCTCCCACTCTCCCCAATCCAGAAACCAGTCTATAAATCGTGGACATCAAGTTTCTGCCTCCTTTCTTCCTGGGGGGCAACACATTGCTGGAGAAGGAACCTCAGGGCCTTCTTTGGAGGAGCGAATCCGAAAGATGGAAGAATCTCAAAACGAGATCCTACACCTCCTGCGAGAGACTCGACAACCGACCCTAGCACCTCAGGAGGAGGTTCTTCTCCCTCGAGATCCGCCACGTGTTGAAGCTGTTCAAATCGAACATCTTCAAGCTGAGATTCCTCTTCCTCCACCCAGGAGGCGTTCGCAGTCACATCAAGATAACGAACTGGCTGATACAGCAAGTTCTACCCATCCTCCGCACACAGGTCGGCAATCTCTCCTTCCTCAAGACCTCCCTGAGGAGCTAGCCCAACATCACATTGCTGAGCTCCCTCGCAATACCCTACGCCACGAACTGCGACGATTGGTTCGAGAAGAGTTCCCTATAGGAGGCGTAAGGCAACCTCTTCATCAGTGGGACTTCCAGGATTCGTCACCCCTGACGGAAGCTATTCTTCAACACCCTATTCCGACAGGATTCAAACTACCGAACATCGACCCCTATGACGGGACAATTGACCCGTACGAGCATATCGATCATTATCGAACAATTATGCATATCCAGCGAGCCTCAGACGCGCTCCTCTGTCAGGTCTTTCCTGCCACCCTCAAAGGACAAGCTCGAACATGGTTCTATTCGCTTCTAGCCGGAACCATTCCAATGTTCGTCAAATTGGCAAAAGTGTTCGTCGAACAATTTGTCGCCAATCGGAGAATTACTAAGGACTCTTCTCACCTCTCGGGGATCCGTCAGAATGAAAGTGAGTCCCTCAAGGAATACTTCAAGAGATTTTCTACTGAAGCTCGTCAAATTCCGGGAGTAGATCCCGAGTTACTTAGAGGCATTTTCCTCGGAGGGCTTCGTCCGGGCCCCTTCTACTCAGCACTTATGCGAGACACGGTCCCTTCGTATGCCGACCTGATTCATCGTGTGGAGGCACAAATCTCCGCAGATGAAGCCATAAATGCTCACAAAAAGCAGTTCGAGCAGATAAATGGGAAGCGCAAAGGTGCTCCTGGGATGGATAATTCTTCCTTACAGTGGAAAAAGCAAGGGAATAGCAATCTACCTCCTAGGCCCCCATTACAACAACGAGAACCTCGGCAGGAGAAAGAGTACACTCCGCTCAACACATCTCGAGCAAATGTGTTAATGGCGATTCAAGATCAGGACAAAGTGAAATGGCCGCATCCTTCGAAGCCAAATACAGGAAATCAAGATCAGTACTGTCACTTTCATCGTAGTCGTGGCCACTCTACTGAAGCGTGTTGGCAACTTAAGGATGAGATTGAAAGACTTATCCGCCAGGGCTATCTTCGACAGTTTATTGGGAACCCACCTACCCGAGAAGAAGCTCGCCCCACTGGGGGGCAAAATCAACAACAACAAAGACAACCATTGAATAATATTCAAATGGTTGGTGAGATTGAGTAATGCTGCAACTTGAACCTTTGTGTTAGTAATACTACTTGTCATGTGTCACCATGTATCTCTTCTATGATCAGTAGGATGTCATTCTAATGCCCTTAGTATTTCTACCAAGTCGAATGATGTGGTTGTCCATATATGTATCTCTTCTGTTGTACAAGGGAATTATTGTCTTACAGTAATATAATGTGTTGTTCGTCCAGTTTTGATATTATCTCTTTCTTTAAAAAGAATACAAATGACAGTGAAAAATTACTGACAAATATAGTCTCTTTATCCTTGATTCGAGAAATACACAATCTTTATTGTGTCTCAATCACTGGATGATCAATCCTTGGTGGATTCTCCCGACCTCTTCCATACAGGTTAACGTCGTCGAGCAAAGGCTCCGACATACAACCTCGGATAGGTCTCACATCCTTGGTGGATTCTCCCGACCTCTTCCATACAGGTTAACGTCGTCGAGCAAAGGCTCCGACATACAACCTCGGATAGGTCTCACATCCTTGGTGGATTCTCTCGACCTCTTCCATACAGGTTAACGTCATCGAGCAAAGGCTCCGACATACAACCTCGGATAGGTCTCACATCCTTGGTGGATTCTCCCGACCTCTTCCATACAGGTTAACGTCGTCGAGCAAAGGCTCCGATATACAACCTCGGATAGGTCTCACATCCTTGGTGGATTCTCTCGACCTCCTCCATACAAGTTAACGTCGTCGAGCAAAGGCTCTGACGTACAACCTCGGAAAGGTCTCTCATCCTTGGTGGATTCTCTCGACCTTTTCCATACATGTTAACGTCATCAAGCAAGGGCTTTGACCTACAGTCTCAAATATGTCAAACATCCTAAAAGGATGTCTCTCAAATTCGTTCAGACTAATAATACGTCAAAAGCACAAAGCATGTCTTACAGATGCAAGAACAATTCAGGTCCCTCTAGGGGACAAATCCTCATTTCATATACAATATCATTGGGGTTACATAAATCCAGATTCAGGTGTACATTTATTCTCACTAGAAGTTGAAATTGAAAAGTACATTGGCATCATCTGTACAAACTAGTATCATCAAGCAATAAGCAACTTTAACACAGTCAAATATCCTTGGTGGATTTAAGTGACTTCTCCCTTACTGCACGCAAGCATCTCCTACAACTGCTCCTTCAAAGAAAGGACATAACTGGATCATCATCAGATTTCCACTCAGTGTTAGTGTATTGCCAAAATGTTGGCATATCACACTACTTCGGCCCCTTGATCCAGTAATATCTGATGTTGGCACACTTCAGTATGGATGAATATTGCCTTAACACAATGCCACTGGACACCCGCCATCATCGACCCTTCGTCGGATATCTGCCGGCGGTCCTTTACTTCATATCAGCCATCATTGGCTTTCTCGTTCAACTGCTGATAGCAGCACCGTGGAACTCTCTCCTTCTGCTCCCAACTTGGTCGTTGACTGCCAACAGACTTCCACCCGATCGTCCATCATCGATAAACTAACATCGAAATTCTATTCGATGATGAGCTTCCTCCCGTTGGAGGACTTCTACACGCCGCCAGACCCTCGTCGGACTTCAACTCGACGCTAAAATTCTACCCAACGTCGGACTTCTGCCAGTCGTCGGACCCCCGTCAGATATCTACCCGACGCTGTACTTTTACATGACGTCGGACTTCTGCCTGTCGTCTGATGTTTGTCGGGCTTCTACCCGACACCAAATTTCTACCCGTCGTGGGACTTCTTTTGGCCGACAGATTTTCGTCGGAGTTCTACCCGACGCCGTACTTCTTCCCGCCACCGAACTTCCACCCGGCCGCTGACCGCCGTCAGACTCTCTCCGACTAAATCTCACCTCCACATGATCTCTTAAAGGAGAGAAATTTCCAACTCCCATCCCGCTCCCCTTCCTGAAAAGGGGAAGCCGCTAACTTCTGCGCAAAAGGAGGGGCGCCGAATCAAGTAGGAAAAATCACCTACTCAACAACAGCGGAAGGCCTCAAAATGCCAGAAGCTAGATGGGAGAAGAGAGGAAAGCCGCTAACTTCTGCGCAAAGAGAGGGGCGCCGAGTCGAGTGGAGAAAATCACCTACTCAAAAACAGCGGAAGGCCTCAAAATGCCAGAAGCTAGAGGGGAGAAGAGAGGAAAACCGCTAACTTCTGTGCAAAAGGAGGGGCGCCGAATCAAGTAGGGAAGGTCACCTACTTAAAAACGGCGGAAAGCCTCAGAATGCCAAAAGCTAGAAGGCCAGGGGAAGAGGAGAATGTGGTGCAAATTTTCATTACCACAAGGGGGGTATTTATAGGATGAAAAGGGGAGAGAAAGAGAGGGAAAAATTAAAAAAAGAGGGGGAAAATGTTTGAAAATTGGAGGGAGGAGGCTTCTAGAAGAAAGTTCGAATTTTTCTGAATTTTTCGGAATTTTTTCGGAATTTTTTGGAATTTTTTCGGATTTTTGGGATTTTTTATAATCCATGCGGGCCCCACAGCAAAAAAAAAAAAAAAAAAAAAAAAAAAAAAATTTTCTAACTGCTGGAGCGCGCCAAGGGGCGCGCCCCTTGCCCGCGCGCCCGCGCGGGCGCCGCCGCCGGCGGCTGCCGGCGGCCGGCCGGCCGGCCGGCCGGTTCGGCCGCCTACGCGTTACCGGGCTCCGATTTTGGGCCCGGACGGTCCAAATTCGACGTTTTTGGGGTCCCCGGACACGTTTTTCGACATTCCGGACTCAATTTTGACACTTTCGGAGCTCAACGGGGCCTCTATGATCAAGTTCGAGCAAACATTTAATTTCTGGAACGCAATTTTTTGCGATTCGGCCAACGTAAAATACCGGAGAAAGTATTTTCGGACTCATGGAGCTTCGACGTCCGAAAATAGGGGGGCAACTGATATATCGCCAAAAAATTATCTTGATCGGGCACGAATCTCGAGGAAAAACTCAAGTCGGAAACTTCAAAAATTAATTCGGAGACCATTTAAACTCCGATTTCAGCAAGCTTATAGTCGAACTGAGCGTCTCGGAAATACGAATCCAACAACACCAAATTCGACTCAATCCGAGCTCAAACAAGTCCAAATCAAGTACCCGAAGCGCTGTTGGAAGCATCAAACAGCAATTTGAGTTACCAAACGGTCTCCGATTTTGACGAGCTTATACTCAAATCGAGCGGCTCGACGAGACGAATCCAACGAGCCCAAGATCGCAGAATTCTGATATCATTAAGACCTTCAAATTCTTGATAAAACGGCTCACGATCAAGGGATTCAATATCGACCGTTCGTCCAGATCACTCCTTATTTGCCCATGATCCTTCATCTATTTACGGGCTATGCCACTCCAGAAAAACTATAAATAACCCCTCATTTCTCTTAAGAGGGGACCCAAGCCAAGAAGAGAAGAAGAGAAGGAAGAGAAGAGAAGCCTAGGAGGGAATAACTCCTCCTCGACCACCGCCGGAACACCGCCGGAACACCGCCGGAACACCACCGAAGCACCACCAGGCGCCCGAGGGACGCCGGAGCCCTGCCCGACACGGGAGCAACGTCGGAATTCTGCCCGACGCTAGAATTCTACCCGACGTCCGAGTGACGCCGGACTTCTTTCCAAGTGACGCCGGAATTCTGCTCGACACCCCGAGTGACGTCGGAACTCTGCTTGTCCTTGTAACTGATACTCATTGTAATCTGATCGTCCTGAATTTAAAGGACGGATCAGCCTCGTGTACTTCAAACGACACTAGTGGAACTATTTCAACTGGGCGTGGCCCCGTGGTTTTTTCCCTTTCCAGGGTTTTCCACGTAAAAATCCTGGTGTTACTATTTCGATTCTGTTTGTGTGCTGAATATACGTACAACGCTGAGACGGAAATATTAAACTCTATCGCCGCGTATATTTGAGTCCGCAACAAAAATCATATATACTTTAATTTCAGCAAATTATAGCCGATTTAAATATTTCCACAAGACAAACCCAACAATATCAAAAATGGACCAATCTGAGCATAGAGAAGCCCAAACCAAGCACTTAACTCATAATTAAAAACTTCAAACATTAATTAGATGAGAAAATGATCTATAAATTAGACATGCTTATAGCCGCATTGAACGGCTTGACAAGATGAATTCAACGAGCTCTGGATCACTCAATTCTGAAATCATTAAGGTACTTAAATGATGAATGAACTCTTCATGATCAAGAAAATCAATATAGGTATATAATGAAGTATTTTGAATTCTGATTCAAGTTACCAAAATATCCATCCCAAAAAAATATATAAATAGAGCCACATTCTCCACATGAAAAGAAAGTAAGAATAGAGAGAGCTCTCTTGCATTTTTTAGTCATCGCTACCGACGACCACCCCCGGCTATTACAGCCGACAACCACCATCGTCAATGATGATCAGTATCAGAAATCATCATCGTCTCCAGAATACTAAGAAGATGTAACCCTGCTATTAGTTATAGTTGTCCACAGGTGGGCATGTGCTGTTTATACTCCCTTTTGGAGAAACAAAGCCCTATTGTTTGGTGTTAACTATCCCTCTATGAACACTTGATTTTTGTAATCTCCCTAAAAAAATATCGAACATCTATTTAATCTTCCTTTTCTTCAACAGTGTAGAAAGGAGGATTCATGTATCACTTACTATATAATGAATTTTTCAATTAAGTTAGGCCCCGTGATTTTTTACCCCATTTCGGGTTTTTCATATAAAAAATTATAATCTCACTACTTTATTTATGCGTGTTGAATTTTTGTACAATACTAAAATATAAAACACACACTTTATCTATTCAAAATTTTTAGCACATAACAAGAATAGATGCTTCATTTTATAAAGATGGTTGTTAAGCTGTGGTGATTTTTTTTTTAAAGTTACTGTGAATATTATAAAAATATTTTTTAAAAAGTTGAACAACTATTTTTTAAAAGTAATAATAGTAACTTTTGTTGTAGAAAATAGCTATCACTACAAAAATTTCTAAAAAGTAGTAAAAAAATAATAGTCAAATAGAACTATGATTACAGTTTAAAAAGCAAAGTATGAGAAAGTTATCCCAAGTAGACTCCTAAGTCATTGCAATCCTTGTGTGGTGTTACACACATAAGTGATTATAATGATAAGTTTTAAAGAATTAAAATTTTAATGAGATGAAATTTTTAAAATTTTATCTTTTTAATGAATAAGGATATTTGCTCTCAAGCACATCAAATGTTCTTCAATTATTGTGCCTCAAAAAAATGGATGAACAACTTCATTAAGCACAAACTGTTCGTCTTATTGGGAGCCTTTTCGTAGGGAGTAGTCTCTTAGCTTTTAAACTTTAACTTAAGCTAAGGTCACCCCAATATCAAATTCCAGTTAGTTTACTTTCTCCTTCTCTATCCAAGCACATAATTTAAGAAAAAGTTTGTTATTGTTGATCTAAGCATTTTTTTAAACTGAAAGTTGGCAGACCTCAAGTAAAATTACTAATTCCTAAATTTTTTTTATAATAATATCATCCTTTTATCATTTTTTTAAAAATAAAACTCACCTAAATCGATAGTTCATTGAGTTCTTCCAATTGTTACTATATGAATTGGCTATTTGAACAAGGGCAATTTTGCTAAGTTGCTATTGGTGAATATGACATGAATAAATAATTTTTTTTTTCTTTTATATATGAAGATTTGTACAAAGAAGAGTAAAAAAGTATCTTTAAGGATAAAAAAATTGGGTTCTTTACATACATGCCACTTTATTTCATGCTATTTACATATCTAACACCTAAAACTTTAATATTACATGTCTATCATCCATAGAATAAAAATGGGTGTATGAAATGAAATATTAAAATTTGTACAGTGGTATGGGTGGTGATAATGAAATATAGGAGTGGTATATTTGATATTAAAATTTTAAATGAGTAATAGAAATATAATATTAATGTTTTGGGTGTTAGATATGTAAATAACATGAAAGAAAGTGGTATGTATGTAAATTTCCCAAAAAAAAATTAAGTCATTGTTGCACCATGTCCTTGAGAACTATTTTTCAAATAAATTCGAAGCCAATGATCCCATGAGCCAACTTGCTTTGATGATGTATGGTCTTTTCCATGAAGCCCCCATCTTGCCATGTTACGCCCAGGGAATTAAAGTAGAAGAATTTTTTTTTTCTTTTTCTCTTTATTATCTTGTCTTCTTATTCTATTTCTTTTAATATCCAGATCTGATTAATTGTATTAAAGAAATATAAACAATCAAAAAATATAATTCACATTACTATAATCAATATTTATATGCTACATCTAGAGTCCCAAAATTATATGTACAATAACTACACTGGCTATAAAATAAAAACACACAATAATCACACTGGCTATAAAAGAACACACATAAATCAGAGGAACTAAAAAAAATTACACTAAGATCACTGCCTAGTATAAATTATAAAGCAACAGTATCTACTTTCCTAAGAACTAGATTCCTAACATGAAATATTTTTTCTCTGACATTTGAATTGTAATATTTGCCTTCTTTTAACTTCCTCTAGCTTCATTGACCACTGAATTTTAAGCTCTTCCATAAGATCAAAAACATCATCTCTTTTTCATTTATAGTTCTCCATTCGCCAAATTCTCCTTCCTCAAAACTAGAAGTGTTGACTACTCTTTATTTATGCAAGTTATATTCAACAGATAGTAATGCTTCCATTCGATGCGACAAAGTAAAATGCATCTAACCATTCATTGATAGATTCCTTCTGAGAACCTAGAGAACTTAGGGTAACACTTTGACCCATTTGTCTATGGTGCCTTCAACCTGTTTTTTGTAAAGGATTGAGAATAAGTTTATTTGCTACCTCCACTTGCTCATTTACCCTTGGATGATAAACCAAAGTAAATTTGAGACGAATTCATTGACTTCATCAGAAATTTTTGATATTTTAATATGTGAATTAATGTTTATTATTATTAATTATAGTCATTAGTAAGCCATATTGAGAAATAATATTTGTCCAAATGAAGTTGCAAATAACTTCTATAATAGTCTTTGCTAGTCCCTTTACTTCAATCTCTTTTCTGAAGTCCTTGATTATCACTAAAATGAATTTTCTTAATCCACTTATCACTGCCCCCTCCCTCTCTCCCCCACCCCTCCCAAAAAAAAAAAAAAAAATTATGGTGTCTAATTGTGGATTTAAAATAATAGTCAATCGGAGGGACTTCATAGCTTGCATTAAACTACTGTACCGTTATGATCACCGATCAATAAAGCATGCTATGTTGAAGCCTACCTATAGATCCAACAGTCCAATCAACAGCATGACGGTGAACCAAGCAATATCCATGGCATCGCATACCAATCTATAAAAAAATATAAAAAAGTGTAGCAAATCCTTGTAGATGGTAATTATGAGCTTCTCACTTTGTCAATGTTAATTTCAAAATCAAATCAGTCCAGTTATTAATATCATATATTTTATAAATAAATAAATGGTATAGAGCTTGAAAGTAAATGCAGAATCTCAAAAAATCTTGAATAATAACTTTTTTTAATTTTTATATACCATAATTGATATTTATATAATTTTCAAATGATTTGTAAATTTGGACTAATTAATTATGCCTAGTGTTTGTTCATTTTTTTTAGCTTTAAAACTGCTTATGCTGGTTCAAGCCCGGATGAAAAAAGTTGAAGGAATTTGTAATAATAAATTTAGGCCCCCATTGAAAAAATTTTCTGGCTCCGTCATTGTTCATACCCTAGACAACAGATGGACATGGACTCAAAATAAGCCATAACTTATGAGACGGCTGAAGTTACAAGAGGATATATTTCTAATATTTGATGCATTTCTTAGAAAATTTCTCTGCATTCTTTTTATGAGTTGGTCGGAAATATTCATATCTCAAAATTTTATTCAAGAGAGTCTTTCCTCCTAAATAACTTTCACATTCTCCGGATAAACTTCTTTGATAATTTTGATGGCTCCATTTTCTCTTGCACACATAAGATAGGTCGAAGTTGTTTACTTCATAAATAATTTTTTGCCAATTAGTAAGTTTTCAACAACTTTAATTTTGAGTCTCCTTGGGTCAATGATTGTGGACATAATAGTGCCCAACTTTGCATATTTAATGAATGGATCTATCCAACTCGGTGTGACTTGTTGGTCGACATTCATCATTTCATTTTCTTGTATACTTTGGTGGGATAATTCTAAACTAGTCCTCCATTAGGATTTTCAAATTGTGAAAGTAGATTGATGAGTTTATTATGCTCTTTGAAAACATGCTCAATATTAAAATATTCAAAAATTTCAATCACAACTTTAACTTTAAATATATATTTTTAGAAGACTTCTTCTTTGGCCTCATATTGCTCATTCACCTGATTGAAGATAAGTTGGAAGTCAGGTAACATAATCAAATGTTTTACTCTAACTCTAGTAGCAAATCTTAAGTCGACAATAAATTCTTTATATTTGACTTGATTATATTATAAAACTTTTTGAGAGTTAGAAATATTTTCTTCAAATTGAGAATATATTGCTTGAGACTTTTGATTTTCACAAGAAATTCATCGACATAAACTTCAATGAATCACCTTACTGGTCTCAGAAGACATAATTTATAATCCTTTGGTAAGTCACATCTGCATTTTTCGAAGGAAAGGACATTACTTTATGGCAATACAAACAATCCTCAGTTATAAAAAGCTATCTTTTGACAATCTACATGATACAATTTGATATGATTATAGCCATAAAAGGCATCGACAAAGTTCATTATTGGGTAGCCAACTATCGAGCTAACTAGTGCATCAAATTTGCAAAGTGGATAACAATCTTTTGGACATATCATTCAGATTTGTAAAGTAAATGCACATTATCAATTTATCATTCTACTCTTTAACCATCACGGCATCACCGCATTCAAAATCCATTCTACATACTATACTTCTCTGATAAATCTAGCCTCAATAAGTTTTTGGACTTCTCAATGAATTGGTTCAGCCAGCATTGCAACAACTAGTCTATTTTTTTGATAAATTCAACAGTAATGTTCTCCAAACTCACTTATGTAGCACAATCCACACATTTATTTTGCATATGTATGAACTCAATAAGAGCATTTGATTTCTATTCAAATCTAATTTGATTATTTTTTAGCTTCCTAACTATAATAAAAAGTTCTTACAATTGGCTTATATAGGGTATAAACTCATTCTTATTTTTTCTTCATGCACCTCCTTCTATGCATAGTATGTATAACAGATTTATAAAATTCATTCACATAAACTCTATGCACTAGTATATAAGTAATAATCACACCTTAAAAAAATAATCCAATATAATATTTAATATTCATTGCCAATATTAATTAACATAAATTAAATTTAACATATAATAGTATGCATATAATTTATATCATTATTAGTTAGAAATGACAAAAAAAGGTTTTATTACTCTCCCAGCTAAGCATCATATAGGCTTTTTATCTAAGAAACTCAGTACTTCTCTTCCCCAATTTTAGAATGACATTATAAGCTTAGGTAATGTAATGATATGGCAAATCCACTATGAGCGTGTAGGGTTGGGGCTTTCTTTCGAATATTCTTTTCCACATCAAGGATATCCCCATTCATGTGGTCTATATACTTATTCAACTCTTTTATTTGGAAATAATTCCTTAGGGGCTGTTTGGTATCGGATTTACAGCGGGATTTAAGTCGGATTTACGCTAAATCCAGCCAAATGGTTTTTGTGCACGCGTTAAATCCCGGGATTCCGTAAATCCCGGATTTACGGATTTACGGCTTAAATCCCGGATTTACTAAATCCCTCGGTTCGGTGGATTTAACGGGATTTAGCCGAAGAAGCGCGCGAAAGGGAGAAAGTTACCTTCACAGCCAACGAGCTCCCGTTGTTGCTTCCGATCAAAATGTCGTAACTTCTGATCCGACAGGAAGAAAAAGTCGTCGAAGGAGTGAAGTCGAACAGCCACGAAGGAGCCGAAGAAGCGACGGAACAAGCGGTAATAACAACCGAAGAGGAAAGCCAGCCCCAGGCGAGGATTAGATTAATTATGAATTTCTTAATTATGTATTAATTTAATTGCTTAATAGATTTAATTTAAAATATAATTATTAACTATTTAATTAAATAATTAGTGGTGTAAATTTATTTAAATAATTAGTTATTAATAAAATATTTATGAAAATAATACCTTAATTATAATTATAGTATTCATAATTATAATTTATTAGTCTTAATTAAAATTAAATTAATAAATAACTCAAGTTTAAAACACAAATGTATGAACTCAAGTTGATTTTATTATGTTTCATGTAATAATCTTGATGATCTTGATTTCATAAATTTCTCTTTTAAATTTAAATCCCTAACCGTCATAAATCCTGATATATGTTACCAAACAGTTTCTCATGATTTAACAGGATTTAACATTTGACATACCAAACAATTTTTAGGATTTAACACATTTTGAATTTACTAAATCCGGATTTACAGGATTTATTAAATCCCACTAAAGTTAAATCCACTTATTGCCAAACAGCCCCTTAGGGTTTTGTTGATAAAGGCCAGCGTTGTTTGGGAGTGGAAGGCTTCTCTGAGAATGTTTGAGATCGCCATCAAATTAACAAATGCTCAACGTCCTCCGGGTAATTGCCAGAATCCCATGGATCGCCGTGGAGCGGTTTTCGCTGTGCCGTCTCCGTTTTCTACACGACTTCGCTGACCAAGCCTTGCCTCCATCCTCGTCGAGTTCAGATCTCAACGTCTCCTACCTTGTTAAGTCATGGGGTCTCTCCCAGTCTGTTGCTCTCTCCCTTGCAAATAGAATTAACCTCAAAAGCGCCGAGAATGCCGACTCCGTCCTTGCTCTTCTCAGAGCGCACGGCTTCGCGACAAACCATATTGCTTCTATCATCACCAAGTCTCCTCGCATTCTCTTCTCGGATGCGGAGGGTAACATCAAGCCCAAGCTGGATTTCTTCCTCGGTGTTGGAGTGTCCAGTGACGGTCTTGTCAAGCTCATCACAGCCATGCCTTCCATCCTAAGGTGCAGCTTGGAAATGAGGCTCAGGCCAAATTTTGATATGCTCAAGACCATCTGTGGCAGCGACAAAGAACTGCTAGGCAATACCAGCAGATTCGTCTGGCTTCTCCAGCGCAACTTCGAGAAAGAGATCTGCCCAAATTTGAAGACTCTACGAGACCACGGAGTTCCCCCTTCTAGTATAGTTAGATTATCTATCTTGGCCCCTCAAGTATTACTGCGGAATCCTGCCAAGTTCAGCAAATCGGTTGTCTATCTGAAAGAAATCGGCATTGATCCTTCAAAATCCTACTTTGTTTTTGGACTTAAAGCGATGTGGGTGCTGAGTAAGCGCACTTGGGAGAGGAGGTTCCAGCTATACCACAGCTTAGGCTGGTCGGCAGAGGAAACCATCTCAGCATTCAAGAAATTTCCTATTTGCATGACTATTTCAGATAATAATATCAAGCGAACTTTTGATTTTTTTGTCAAGAGACTGAATTGGATGCCATCCTTTGTGGCAAAGCAGCCAGTTCTCCTTTGTTATAGTCTTGAAAAGACAGTTGTGCCCAGGCACAACGTTATGAATATCTTGGCATCCAAGGGACTAGAAATAAAGAAACTGAGTATGACCACAATACTCCGCACAAGTGAAAAAAAGTTCCTTGATAAGTATGTCCTGAAATATAAAGATCAAGCTCCAGAAGTCCTTGAAGCCTACAAAAATAAAATAGTAGGGCTCAAGTTCAATCAGTAGTCATTGAGCTTGGGGGGGGGGGGGGGGGGTGTGTTTAAACCCAAGGGATGATCGAACTAATTTTAATTGAATAGTTTAGAGGCAAAAGAGCATGCTGCTCGTGGTTTAGAGGTATTAAACCCAAGACCTCTTGGTTGGAGCCAAAGCTCCGAGCCAACTAACCAAGATAAGTTGTGTAATTGAGCTTTGAGCTAGCAAGTCATCTGACTTGTTGTCTTTCATGGTTAGGTGTTTAGTTTCTTATTTTTAGGATTGATAGAGTTTGAGCTACTCTGAAATAACCTGGCTACTGCTTATCAAAATATTGTTGCAGTATAAATTATTTGTTAATTTCGCCAGTCATTTGACTTACAAAGGTCCCATCCATTCCAGCTTCTTTTCTTTCTTTTCTTTAGCAAACAATTCTTTCCTTATTTTGTTACAAACTTGCTTTTAAATTTCTATTAAATAACTTGAGTTGTTACAATGCTCAAGAGCACTGATATTAGGGATTCTAAAACTTGATTAGTGTTTCTGTTGTTGTGCACATACTAGGAGTACCATGGATTAAGACGCTAAGTATGTTTCGATTTGAATTTGCTTTCTATGAAAATCCACATGTCCTTGTTGTGAGTATTGATCCCTTCTATGCTATGCAAGTAGAAGATGACAGATTATGCGACAGGCAGCATTAACCATTAGTGACCAGACAGCGTGATAGGTATCAGTTTGTTCTTTTTATGTTGAACTGGAATGTGATGGTTTATATTTAGTTTTGAGTTGACCATTTATCCCTTGAGATTCTACTAGAATGGCACTGATTATGTATACATAGAAGAAATGTTTTCTCAAAATTTGATTACCGTCATTGCCATCACTCTTTAGCCAAATATTTTAGATCTCATACTGTAGAATGGTTTTTCAGAACTTCTCCTTGATGCTTCACCAATTTGTCCCAAGTATATTTACAAACCGCATCCTAGATCAAAATGCATTTATATGCTTTAGTCATGAGGATGTAGCTTATTGTTGCGAAGATGAACTTACCTGTTTTCTTAGATGTATTTGCGATATTTCTCGTAAATATGTAGTCATTTCTATAGAGTTATGGCTATTTTTTATAGATCAAATATGTTAGGTTTGGCCATGAGATTATCTATTGACTCAAAAGTGTTGATCTTGGAGGAATATTAATGTTGGCTATCTTTGCATCTTTCTCATACAATTAATAATCATAGAGGTGTTTTCATGCTGCAGGCTTTTTTCCAGCTTTGTACTAGCATGCTTATTTTAATTGGAGGTACTAAGAATGTTGATTATGTCTTATTTGAACTAATGTTTTTTGAACTTTTGGTTTTAAATAAGAACTAGCGTAGATAAGTTCTATCTCCAGATTTTTTGTCACATGGGAGCAGTGGCGGATCCAGCCTTAATTTTCAGGGGGGGCGAAAAATTGTATGCTTTGCAGATATGTCGAGGGTCCAAGGGGGCAGCGTCCCCTGGCGGGGTTCGACCTGCCCGGTCAGGTCGCGGGGTTAAGGGGCAGCGCCCCTACGGGAGTTTTCGGGGGCAGTGCCCCCGGAACAAATTTTTTTTGTAAGAATATTTTTGGATTTTCTTTAGTTTTTGTCTTTGTTTTTGGGCAGGCGCGGGCAAGATGGTGGCATATTGGGGCAAAAAAATATTTTTGAGGGGGGCAGAATCCCAAAACTCTCTATCTTATGCCTTAATTTTTTTTTTTGAGGGTGGGCAAATTCCCTGAACCAAGGGTGGATCCGCCCTTGCATGGGAGGTATTTTGGCACACTCTGTGACTTGATGGCCGATAATTACTTTTAAGTGCCTGTACATGGCCTCCCTGAATTTGTTTTTAATAATTGTGAGGCTGTTTGAACAATCTAAACCTAGCCTTTCTTTGGGGTTTTATCATGGAATTAAGATATATTTGAATGCTAGTCCAAGCTGAAACACCAAATGATCCTATCTTTTATTGTTGCAACTTAATTACTCATCCAAAACACTTATGAGTCTAATATTTTATGTATATGTATATCATAATGCATAAAAGTTGTTGGGCATAGTCTTGGTTATTATTGGTTTTCAATTTCATGGATTTATTGCTGTTGTTGTTCGCTGTCACATTCCCACCTTGCAAGCTCAAAGCATAAACTTCTTCATTAAGGTTGATACCGAATTGGCTTCTAATAAGATTGTAGTTATGTATATGTTCTACTGCAAAATTAATGTCTAATATCATGAAATTAAAAAATTTTCTTATCAAAATGCCTTGTTTATTGGTGATGGCTTCTCGTACATGTTTTAGAATGCTTCCATCACTTCAAATATGACTTCTTATGCAATATATGTTGATATAATAAAGGCTGCAGGTCCCATCTTCACTATTTGCCACTACTTCTATTGAATCAATCTGCCCTATATAATTCTAACCTACTCTTAGATCTCAATCACTGGTTTATAACAAACTCTTCTGTTATAATGACTTAGCTTTCCTCACTGTTTATATAAATAACATGTATTGTTTCATTGTATGTGATAAATGAAAATATCTTGGTTATACTTTCTTCTCTCTGTTTCGGTGATCAGTTATTCCCTCAATGTGCAGGTAGCAGCCTGTATTCAAGATCAGCACCTCCAAATCCATTGGATTCCTATTAAAATTTATATAAATAACCTCCATAAATTCCTCTAAACACTTCCAAACCTTTCCAACTCCTGCATACAAGATTAATCAAATCAGTTTAAACTAGGTACTTTGACTTATGTTTGGTCTACCTTCCCTTACACGTCTTTAAATCTGTTGGATCTTCACCAAAAACTCCACAGCACATTTTCTAATATTTCTGAGTAGAATCATGCCTTAAATCTCCCTCCATGCCACAACCTTAATGTGAAATTCAAAGAGTAATTTTAGGTCTCAGCTAACCTCTTCGTTGGCCTTCCTTCTCAAGTAACCTACTCCAAACACCTCAAGGGTTATTTTTATGTTGAGGACACCTCCTACAGTAAGTGCACATCTTCTATCTCCCATTCCAAGGTGAGGTCCTTAAGGTGTTTGGAGAAGGCCATTTAAAGTTGAGGGCCAATGAAGTCTGCCAAGCCATGGTAATTGACTAAACTCTAAAGCATGGAGGGGGATTTAGGGTATGTATCTATTAGAGGAATATTAGAAAATGTATTCTAGAAATTTTGCTGAATACCCAAAAAATGTTAGGGATGTGTAAGAGAAGCTGCACCAACACTAAGTCGAAGTACTTAGTTTGCACTTATTTTGTCTAGTTTTGAAATATTTGGTGGGGGTGTCATGCTATAAGACTTAAATTAGAAGAATGATCTATTTTATCTTTCATTAATTGGCTAGGACTTCTATTAAATCATCAATATGAATCAATACATCCAATGAAAATAACTAAGCATCACGTACCTCAAAATTGATCACTATATTTATTCAACAAAATCTCATTTATAATAGCTAGGAGATCATTTTCAATACAATCAATAATCTATCAAAAATTATTGCCTACGAAAGAATAAAATAAATTACATAAACAAAAGAAAACTTAGAATCATTGGTCTGCCTCACTCTAAAGGGTTTTGACCTTTACCCTGACATGAAATCAATAAAATCACATAATGAGCTTATAAAGTTTAGCAAAAATTCTAAACTCACTAAAGCATTCAATACAAGATTTAAGAAATTATTATTCATGCTCATCTAAATCAATAGAATCAATAACTTTCAATAAAATCAATGATCAGTCATCAATAGTATGAATCAATATAATCAATAACGAAAAGTAAGAATCATTATGTTGAAATTTATAAGTCAATAACATGTGCGAGAATAAATGTGTCCATAATCAATGAATCAATACAGTAGAAAGCAACACATCAGTATTGCAATCCTTCAATATTATCGTTTTATCAATAAGATGAATCATGAGCATATAGGTGTCACATTAGAATGTCATGTATTGGTAGTGCTTACATATGCTTGATATAACAGTCTATAATCTATAAAATCATGAATGATATATTAATTAAACTATATACGAATAAATATGAATAAAAATTCATGAATCAATTATCCATCTCATCAAATCTTAATCATCAGTTCTCTATCAATTATTTTGTATGTTATCAGCGAATGCATCAATATCATATAATTCAATAATGCAGGATATCCAGCTTTAATGTGATATTTTCATTCTTTCTATATGTATTCCTTATATTATATCATTACATTATCATTATTTTTATCTTTATCAAAATCATTACACGTGGCTTTCATTAAATCATTAAATCAATAAAGAGTCGTTAGTCTCTGCCCGTCAATGTAATTGGTCTTCAGTTACAAGCTACATGTAGAAAAATACCACAAATTATCTTTAAAGGAAAGCTCGTCGGCTCACTATCCTATGCAGGATATTATTATTTTAATGGTCAACCTACATTAATTATAATGTTAACAATTAGCCTTCTTTACTTACATGTAATGATTATCTGAATGTTCATTAGGCATCAATTATATTATTTACATGAAATTCGATAAAAATGCAAATACACTACTATGAAGTGCATGCCAATATTCTAATCAATTGCATATCAAAACCCTAATTTACTATAGCGTGAATATGCCCTACAAATAAATTTAAGCTTTCATTTCATTTTTACATGCATTGCAATAAATTAGGTAAATCACTCAAAAAAATCATAACAGTTAATATACACGGTGAAATTTAATAAAATTACACTTAAAATGTCCATAAATTTTTATCTATCATATATAAAAAGTTACATGATGAAAGCTCGATAAATCGAGAGAAAATGCATTTAATGATTTAAATCAGTAAACACAAAACCATTGAAAATTAAAATGAAATTTGAGTTACAACGATTAGAAGACTTTTCCTAACTAGAGCAACGAATGAAAACGACTAAAAGCAGCTTTCTCTCTCTTCCCTCTCTCCTCCTCCCTTCCTTTCTCTTCTTCCTTACTAGGCAAGCCACGAATGGAGAGGGCAAGGGCTTAGTGCTTAGGGTTATATATATATATATATATGCAGTTCATCGCCCAGCGTCATGGCGCTCGAGCATCACAGCACTGCATACCGGGTCTCGCCACCGTCGTCGCGCTTGAACACCCTGGCGTTGCTTCATTGAATTATTTCCAAAAATTCTAGAGAGCTCAGCGTCGCGATTGTATTTTCTGACGCCACTACTAATTCACAAACAGCGTCGCAATGCTCCAATACATATTTTCATATTTTTCAAATAAGTTCATTTTTAAAAGTTTAGGTTGTTACAGGGGGAAAGTCTTAATGGTGTATGTAGAGGTTGAAAAGCTTAAAAATGTTAGGAGAATGTGTGGATAACATATCTGGAGCATTTGATGAAGATCTAAGAGATTTGGAGGGTATTGGAAGAGGGAGGATAAAACTAGGCCAGGGGTTATCCTAGTTTAGCCAACCACTTTTAAGAATGATGCTAGGGAGGTGGGAGAATATGTCATGAGCGATTATATATATGAATTATATGATTTATATGATATATATGTATAGCATATATACTATACGACACGAATATGCATTATGCATATGATAGGTATACAAATTTCCTGATATGAGAAAAATAGAAACTATTCTATAATTAATGGGTACAAAAATGATAGAGTTTACTGACCCCTTATGTATTGTTATTGATTACTGATCACTGCTCTTAAGATATAGAGTTATATTGATATTTACTGATCATATAACTTATTATTGTTTCATTAATTATTACATGCTTTTACAGCTATATGTTCATACTTACATTGACTGGATGATTACATGCATATTATTTCCAGTACCTTATATTAATTTTAGCTGTAAGTTCTGGCAACCTATTGAGTTGTTGGCTCACTCTGTGATTTTATATGTTTTCAGGAAGATGTCAGAATCCAGTGGAGTGAGGACAGATCAAGGATTCATGTTTTATTTATTCTGCATTTTCTTTAGTTTTATTTTTTTATAGTTAAGAGCTAAAAGATAGACTTATAAATATATGGATTGAACTCTTGACTATTGTACATAAATTTTGAGGGATGAATATAGTTTTATATTTATATATAAATAATTTTTAGTTGCTTATATTGGATTGATTTATATTGATGAATTATAAGCTCTAATTAATTAATAAAGAGATTAAAATCTGCAGTTCTTTCAAATTTTGATCTTGGGGGTATTACATCTAAAGGATTTGAAGTAGATGTTCGTAGTGGTTTTATCATATTCATGAGTTGACATAGACAATTTTTATTCATTATTAGGGAAGATAATGGTTTATAAGATAGGTTGCAATGAATAATCCGTCTACCCCAAAGGTATGAGGTATTCCAACTTTAAGAAGTAATGCACAAATGATTTCTAGCAAGTGGTCATATTTTCACTCTACTATCTCATTTTGTTCGAGGGTGTATGCACAACTAAAATGATGGGAAAACATATATTTTAGTTTATTGTTAAGGTATTTGCTGCCTCCATCGGTTTGGAAGATTTAAGTTTATTTTGAAAATTTTTATTCCACAATATGTCTTAAATTAAGTGAAAATGATGGTGGTCTCAATTTTTGTAAGCAAGGGAAATACCCAACAATAGTGAGAGTAGTCGTTGATGAGCACAATATATTATTAATATCCACTTGAGAAGATTATTAGAGAGGGACTTCAAATATAAGGTTGTATTATGTCTAGTGGCTTATAATTATGAGATTGTGAAGAAGTAGAAAGTAAACAATGACTCTTTGTTAGATAGTAGGAATTACATGAGTGTTTAAAAGCGGAAATATATATGGGAGAATTCTTTCATGCCAAAAAAAAAAGTGAGGAGATAAATGGATGCTTAAGACAATGATGCCAGATATCCATGATTGTTTATGTGGATAACATAGCAAGATTTATTATTGGTTGAGTAGTGACATGAGTTGAGCGAGTGGCATATAGTCCATTGTAGCAGGATCCCTTAAGGAGTGGCCAATTAGCCTTCAAGTCCAAGATGGTGTAGCCATTGGCATCGAATGAGCTGTAACAAGGACTATGATTAGTTAAGCACTAAACTAAGAGTAAGTTATAGGATAAATTAGGTACATAAAGAATTTTGGAGAGTGGGAGCTTACTAGTCGAGGTGGGAAGTATATGATATCCAATATGTTGAATGGGTAGAGGGTAGTTGTCAACGAACACCACTTATTGTGGACAATTCTAGGTTTTTGCATGATGCAATTGAGTGGCATTAGAAGTGAGGTTGGACATTGCTAAGGTGTCTAGTATCCATTCAGTTGCATGTGGTAGGGAGGAAGAGGCAGTTGTTTGTTCAACAATGAGTGTTTGTTCTACTGGTAGAGTGCCATTATAGAGTAAGTCTTGACGACCCCATCACTTTATTGTCATATGGCTTGGTTTCCCATGGACTTAGCAATGAACTAGAGAGGAAAAATGATGTGTAGCCCCAAGTTGAGCTGCCTATTTTATAAGTGAAAGGATTGGGATGTTCATTAGAGGATAAGGATTGGAAAGATTAGCCATGGTTGTGATCGTAGTTGCACGCAATCATCAGGGGCAATCATCAGGGCAGCTGTCTAATTAGATGCAAGGAATTGTTGAAGTTTGTGAATTGCTTCAACTTGGAGATTTGTTTCTTCACTGCACAATAGGAATACAAGTTGTCCTACTAAAGAGATAACGTCAATTTTGGCTTTGGTTGTATAAATGTATTCTAACATAATTTGGTCTTTCATGATTATATGATATAGCTCATTCTTTAGGCAAATTTTAGAAAGATTGGTGGATTACAATATGCATTTAATGGTTATCTAAATTTTTGCAAAATTGTTAAGTGTTACAACATAAGAAAATAGAGAGGACTAGATGGCATAGTATAAGGTAGCTATTAGGTTTTGGTCAATATTCATCTTGGTGTTATAGGTGAGACTGAGAATGATCATTTTGTCTTTGAGATATGCACTAATGATCTTAAGGACATGAGAGCACCATATTGGATGATTTTTTAGGATGATTTGGATTTTGATGATGTGTGTAATATTGGATGTTAAAAATTTGAGTTGATTATAAATGGGAGTACCTCCTAGGTCAAATGAAATGGTAAAAGCATTTATTTGCTTATGCTAGAGGCTGCGTTGAGGGGAACCATTTCAGAGGGAGTAGGGAGGGAAGATTAGGTGGGATGTGTGCATAAAGAACTGGACAAGAGAGTGGCTATTAGGCAATGTCGTCTTTGATACCATATAGAATAACATTAAATAGCAAAAAAGCATGTATGAAGTATTAAGTTTAGGGAGGTATTCATTTCATTATTGTCCTAGTTATAGTGAATTAGTATTTATATACTAGTATGATTCTTAGTTAGTTAAATAACATCTCAGGGATGCCTAAGATTAACTTAGATGATTATGATTTGATGAATAAGATGGCAACAATGCTAGAATATAAAGTATTTTCTTTTGCAATCACATTTGATGAGGGGTAAATAATATGTTTAATGGATTGATTATAATAATGATGGTAATAATGTAGTTATTAAATTTATTTTAAAAATAAATACAATAAAAAACTAATTAAAATATATAATCCTAAGAATAAATTTTGTTATACTATCTTGAATCAATTTTTTTATATAAAAATAATTTTTATAGTATATAACAGTCTACAATTATCCATCATACTTAAAGTTAACAATTCGACTAAACGTTTAACTGAGACTAAAAATCAGATCGACCGTATCAGTTTACTTGGTTTGGAAAGAATTCATTAGGGTTTTGTTGAAAACACCGACGTCGCTTGCGATTCTCGCTGCGGAGTGAAAACACTCTTTTCTGATGATGATAATGTTAAATTTCGCTGTCAAAAATCTATAACAAATGCTCCACCTCCTCCGGCGAATCGGTGGAAGCCCATGGATTGCCGGAGAGCGATTTTCGCTGTGCCATCTCCGTCTCCTCCACGACTTCGCCGACAGAGCCCTACCTCCATCATCCTCGAGTTCAGAGCTCACCGTCTCCTACCTCATGAATTCATGTGGCCTCTCCCAGTCTGTTGCTCTCTCCCTCGCTAATAGAATCAACCTCAAGACCACGGAGAATGCCGACTCAATCCTTGCCCTTCTCAGAGCACACGGCTTTGCGACAAGCCATATTGCTTCTATCGTCACCAAGTCTCCTCGCATTCTCTTCTCTGACGCGGAGAGCAATATCAAGTCCAAGCTGGAGTTCTTTCTCGATGTTGGAGTGTCCAACGACAGCCTTGCAAAGCTCATCTCAGCCATACCTTCCATCCTAAGGTGTAGCCTGGAAAAGAGGCTTAGGCCCAACTTTGATATGCTCAAGACAATCTGCGGCAGCGACAAGCAATTGCTAGCCAACATCTGCAAATTCGCCTGGCTCTTAGGTCGCAACTTCGAGAAGGAGATCTTTCCGAACTTGAAGACTCTGCGAGACCATGGAGTTCCCCCTTCCAGTATAGTAAAGTTATCTATCATTGCCCCGCAAGTTTTGCTGCGAAACCCTGCCCGTTTCAGCAAATCAGTAGTTTATCTGAAAGAAATGGGCTTTGATCTGTCCGCAGTGTATTTCGTTTCAGGTCTTAAGGCAGTTTGGATGCAGAGTAACTCAAGTTGGGAAAGGAAATTGCAGCTGTACAAGAGTTTAGGCTGGTCAGCCGAGGAAACTATCTCTGCGTTCAAGAAGTTTCCTTTTTGCATGATGATTTCAGATAAGAAAATCAAGAGGGGGGTTAATTTTTTTGTGGAGAGTGTGAATTGTAAGCCGTCGTTTTTGGCAAAGCAGCCGATTCTCCTGTGTTTCAGTCTTGAAAAGAGAATTGTGCCTCGGCTCAACGTTATGAATATCTTGGCATCCAAGGGATTAGAAAAGAACTTCAGTATGACAACAATACTGTACCCAAGTGAAAGAAGGTTCCTTGAGAAATATGTCGTTAAGTACAAAGATCAAGCTCCAGAAGTTATTCTCGCTTACAAGGATAAAATTGATTCGAAAGGTCTCATGTTCAATCAATAGCCATGGAGCCTTAAGTTGTAAGCCTTCCACCTGTTTACCAAAACCGTGCATTTTCTTGTTTTCACTGCCAATTGAGCTTCGAGATTGCAAGTCATCTGACTAGAAGTCTTATGTCAAATGTTTAGATGCTTATTTTTAAGATCCCTCAAGCTTGAGCTGCTCTGAAATAGCTTGGAATTTATCTAGCCAAGGGCCTATTTGGTATCACTTTTTGTTTTTTTTTTAATTTTTTTAAATAATGTGTTTGCTTAGTGTGTTATTTAACCGTTTTTATTTTTAACAATGCAACTTTCAGAGGTATTGAGTGTTTTTAGAAGAACTATCATTGTTGGTTGTTGTCACCGCCGACCACCTTCCTCCAGCACCACAATTGGCGACCACTGCCACCATCATCACCTCATCGGCCATTACCATTGTTTCCGACAACTGCCACTTCTATGCCGTCGACCACGGCCACCACCTTGCAAACCTAGACTTTATAAATCACTTTATTTAATATTCAATAAAAATAAAATAACATGTTCTTGAGCTATCAAATATATTTTATATTATGTCAAAATATAAACAATAAATAAAAATAGAAACTTAAAGTGATTCCAAATGGGCCCTAAGTTTTTTTGTTTTGGTGTAAATTTCTTAATTAGTGTTAATTTTCTTCAGGCATTTGACTTGCAATGGTCTATCCATTCAGAGTCTTACCTTTCTTTTATTCAAAATACAATTTTCACATTTGCTTTCGTGTTTCTGAAAATCAACATGAAGTTTGTATTGGTCAAGGGAACTGATATTCAGGATTTTAAAACTTGAGTAATGTTTCAATTGCTATGCAGATAATGTTAGTATGGATCAAGAGGCTAAACATGTTTTCATTTGAATGTGTTTTCTATGAAAACATGCAGGTCCTTGTTGTAGTTGTAGATGCTTTTTATGTTATGCAAGTGGAAGATGACAATTGATGCCAGGGGCAGCATTCACTATTTGTGGCTATGCAGTGTTAATGTTGATCGGTAGATTAGTTGTGGAAGACTAGAAGGTATCAATATGTTCCTTTTATGTTGCACCTGAATGTGAATGTTTTCATTTTGTTTTTTAGGGATGATCCTGATCAATTACTGACTAAGTTGAGCGGTAATAATAGCTTATTTGATCTAAGAGATCTTCAATTAAACATTTAATAATTGAGATTTTACTAGAATGTTAAGTATAGAAAGAAGAAATGTTTTGTTAAAATATGATTACAACCTTTGTTTGTGACTAAATACGGAAGATCTCATACTGCAATGATCCGTCAAAACTCCTCCTTGATGCTTCATCAGTTATTCCTAGGAATATTTAATATCCTGCAACTTGGATTAAATTGCTATTGTATGGAAAATTATGAGGACATTGATGTAAAGCTGAACTTTCATGCTCTTTTACATGTATGTGTTTGATACGGCGAAAGCAGTAAGGGTCCGCACCAAGCGGACCCGGGAGCCATTGGACTGGCTTGTCCAGCAAATTGTAGCCCAGGTGGGGTCGGCGGATAGAGAGGGGGATTCGGCTAAGGGGGTGGGGCCCAACAGAGAATTAAAATATTATATTAGGAGAAAATCAATTAGGAAATCCTTTCCTAATTGAATTATTTTTAAATTGAGGAGGAAAATATATTAGGAAGGAGGCTGATTTAGGAGAGAGAGGGAGGAAGCTTATTTAAGGCCATAGTAAGGTTATTTTATTCTCATGTAGATTTTCTTTTTAGTATTATAGTTCTCTTTTGTGAGGATCCTAGTGGCATCTAAGATTTGGGAGAGAAGGTCCCCCTTTCGAAAGAGGACTATTGTATCTTGCTTTTATTCAGACTTGATTTTCTTATCAATAAAAATATGTTTAGTGCTGAATCTTTTGGAGTATTTGCTGTTTTGGATACCAAGACGTATTAGTGTTCTCCCAAGTATGGAGTCATTTCAAAAGTTCTAGCTATACTTTCAAGGTCGAATATGTGAGGCTTGACCATTTGATTTTCTGATGAACTCTTAAGATTTTTCTCACAAAGGGATATTAAATAAGCAGATATTAGTGTTAATTGTTTGTAATTGGAGAAATGTTTTTTATGCTCTAATATTTTCTCCAGTCTTGTACTATCACGCTTGTTTTAATTGGAGGTACAAAGAAGGATGATTTTTTGTAGTGTTTTAACTTAATTTCCTTGAACTGATTATAGTGCGCTTTGTTAAATTGAGATTGGGTGGGTCTAAATTCTATTTTGTTCCAGCTATAAAAAATTATGAGTTGGACAGATGCCCATGCATAGGGGTGTCAAAATGGGTTGACGGGCTGGGTTCGGGTCTGATTCGAAATTGACTAGACTCAAATCTAGTCAACCCGAGATTGACCCATTTAATAAACGGGTCAAAAAGACCAACCCGAACCCGCCCCACTAGTAACCGGAATGACCTGAACCCTACCCATTAACTTGTTTCGGTTTATTTTTTTTTATAACTTATTAATTATATAGTTTAGGATATTTCATTAAAAATAAGAAGATTATACTCACAAGTAAAAAAATTTAAGGAAAAAAGATATTAAATGTGTCATTTTTTTAGTCAAAAGTGGGATTGGGTCAATCAGAATCCGACCAATTTAATAAATGGGTCGGAAAACACAACCCGAATCCGACCCGTTTATTAAATGGGTCAACCCAAACTCAGATTTTTTGGATCGAGTTGATGGGACAATTCATTTATTGACACCACTATGCATGCATTGTGAAGAAGGATATTTTCTAAGGTGATTTTATTGACACCCCTATCCATGCATCTTCGATCCATTAGTCTCCTATCAGGAAACAGTATCCATACTCCATGGCTATTCTCCATTTTTTTATTTTCAAACTTGACCAACTGATAATCTAAGTAAGCCAAAAGAAGGAAAGTCAAAAGAGAAACTATTTGTAGTGAGAGTGAGAGAGTAATAAGTTTTTGAATTTAAAGAAATTCAAAATGTAAAATGTTTCACTCAATTTGTTGTGGATTGGTTGATGGAATAACCAATAAGCAGGGGAGAGTCATATAAAGTTGCCAGTACAAAATTAACTACTGTAGAAATTGCCTGAAGCATAATATGTGGGATTTGTTTTCCCAATCCATTGCTGGAAACTGGGTTGAGAATTACATGGCAAATTTCAGCAGATGCAACAATCTCTATTATGCATGTATTGTTTTTAGCTGTGATTTCTATTAGGGAATCATTGAGAAACTTGTTCTCAAGTGATGCTAGTAACTGCTGTTAGATTTCAAGGCACCATGCAGTTAGCTGTTTCTCTAATGTGCTTTTTGTGAAAATTTGCCCAAAGTTTCCAGTAAACATGGCATTTGGATTTTGGTGCTCACTGTAGTTCTTTCAGACCAAAAAAAAATGTTTTGTAATAATTAAGCCCCACACACTCCAAGGTTCAGTGCATTTGTCAATTATTTATATCACAGGTATAAATGAGTATGAGCTGTAGAATTCATATATGTAGTTGTATTTTGGAAATTGCCATGCTACGATGTTTAACTGCTGTATCCAATCTAGTTTTTTTTAATTATTCTTTTAAGATGTTAGCCCAAAAATAAATTATTTATGGGATTTTAACTGGTGTACCATCCTGAACATATGAATTTTATTGGCTTGCTATGTTAAGCTTTATGTTATTGCTACGTCACCCTAATTTATACTTGATTTGTATGTTACTTAATTGACTCACATTATAAGAATTTAACTTTAGATGAGTTAAGTTACCCTAGTTGGATGCCAGTGTGTGCGGTGTCCAGGCAGCATGTGCCAACAAACACCACGGACTCTGCACTTCTATCTTGCTGTAATATGTGGCGTCCACGCATCTGACAATGTCTCACTTGTTGGAAAAGATTCCAAATGCCACAAAGTAGTGGAGAGCATTGTGTGCAGCATTGTTTTCCTAATTAAGGCGAATTTAGGGTTTCCTTTAAAATGTTTAATAAGATATTCCTTTTAGGTGTTTTGTAAGAGGTAATACTAGGACCCTTTTAAGATTTGATGATTGAGATACTTATTGATGGAAGGTTGAAAAGTAAAAAGAAAATTCTTGGAGTGATTTTGTTAGGAAGTGCTGGTAGAAATATAGGAAAAGGCTTGGCTAGAATCTGATTTCAGCAATTTTAGAAAACCAACGACAAGAAAATCAGGCATAGAACACATAAGAACACTTTTTTATTCAAAGTTTTATGAAAGAAAAGACAAAATACAAGTGGATCTTCAATTGGAGAGGAAGATCCATGATGAGGACATCAAGACATGGAAAATCTACTAGAGGCGTGGTCGTCGATCTACGGCCACGATTACATCGCGCTACTTTTGATTTTTATATTTATGATTGATGTATTATTTTTATTTTATGAAGTTTATTATGCTTTTCCCTTTTTTTACCCTTACTTAAGGGCTTAGGTATGTGTAAGCCCTAGGGGCATTGTAGTACTTCTTATTTTCTTATTGTATGAGCTATTTAAAGCCTCCCTCTTCTTCTTTGAGGGGTAATGAATGAATGAATTAGAAGAAAATTCTTGCACATGTGTTCTTTGAGTTGTAAGAGTTCTAGGAGAAAGCTTTGGAGAGATCCCTAGGGAGAGAAAACGGATCACCTACCAACCTTGGAGACGGCCGGGTTCATGGTTTGTTTTATCGTTCTTTTTCTTTCAATCTTTTTCCTCCTAGCCGCCAGAATTCCCTAGCCACCCCCCAACCTCTTCACCGTCCCCTCACCCCTCCTCCTCACCAACGGCCCCACCACCACCACCTCAAGCCGCCGGTTCCACCCCACCCATCCAAGCCGTCGGCCACCCCCTTATCCCTTTTCTAAAATAGGGTAGTTTGATTTGGAAGTTATTTGAAATCAAATTCAAGAGAATTTGAAAATAGAAACCTTCCAAATTAAATTGGTCTAAATTTGGAAAGTCCTTTAATTAATAATCAATCCTAAATTTAAGATTGATTATTTAATTAATTCAATTCCCTACACTTTCCTAATTAAAGATACATAAGTTTGGAAAACCTCTTAATTAATAATCAATCAAAATCTGAGATTGATTATTTAATTAAATCAAATCCCCTCATACATTGCATTTGGACACCTCCTCTCCCTCTCTCTCTCCTAGCCGAAATTCCTCATGCCCCACTTATTTATTTCTTCCCCAAGAATCAGCCCCCACTTTGGAAATATTTCCAAACCCAACCCTAGCCTACCCGCCCTCTTCCCTTACCCATAACCCATTTAAATTACTTCCTAATCAAGGGATTTCTATTTTGGGAATTAATCTCAGTTTTTCCCTCCAAGATATTCTTCCAAACTTTAAGCCTAGCTCATCCAAAACCTGAACCCAATCTTCTCCAAGCCTTCCCCCTTGGCCGGTCACCCTACCTTTACCTTCTCCCACTTGGGTTCTTGGGAGAAAATTGTCCCGATCTTCAGGTGCTGTTGTTTACACATATCTACTTGCTGTCTAGAAATTTATGGATGCTAATTATGGATGTCCACCCTTCCAAACCCTAGAGAGCTGCTGTCCAAGACCACATGTTTACTGTTCAGAGACTCCAGCAGCAGTTCGCTGCTGTCCAGCCCCTTTGGGAGCGACCATTGTTGCCCGGAACTGTCTCGAATCGCTGTCCCAGGCTGGCTACTTGCTGTCCAAAGGTTCGAGCGTGGATTTGCTGCTGTCCCAGCCGCCAAAGTCGCCACCAATTGCTTTCCAAGCTTGCGAGAAGGTTGAATCTTCGCAAATGGTGAACTCTTTCCTTCTCTCTTACCTTCTTCGCTGATCCTTTCTTGTGGTTTTATTTGATTCATGCAAAATCTTGCCAAACTCCGCTAAAAGCTTAGTGTTTAGTAGGAAGTGTGTAAGAGATCTTTCACAGCACTACTCTTATTGTTAGATTAGGGAGTTCTTGTTGAAACACATCTCGTATGCAACATCAAGAGTAAATGATTATTATGGGGTTTTTACTTTCCGCAAGTAACTTGGCCTAAGCTTGTGTTAACCGCTCTTTGGTTTTATTTCTTTGTTCGAGTCATCATAACGCTTTAATTATTTAGCTCTTGCTCATTAAGCGTGCAAAATTCTTACTTGAATCAAATTTTCATATATATCCTGCATCAATCCAACTCTCCCAAATCTCTAATTGCCGACTCCAAACACCCTAAGAAAAATCTAATTTTAGCAAAAAACATCGGACTTTATAGGAAAAATACCCTACTAAAGCATACAAAAATATCGTAAATCTTTGAATTCTCTCTCTGAGCAACCGCCCCCTTAATTGGATTTTAATGCTCTGAGCCCCACTGCAAAAGCGGCAGGCAATCTATCAGGCGGAAGCCTGTTCCACCTAAAACAGGCAAAAATTCCGTCTCAAAACAGACGAACTTGTTCCACCTCAATAGAGTAGGTCCAAGTTTGACCGGTCTAACAATATCCCCCACCCAAAGACCCACCTTGTCCGTAAGGGGGAAAGACAGCTCGTTTCTCAATTTCCTCATCATCATAAACGGTGAGATCATGAAGAGTTCGATCCTTACATTGATGCCCTGGTGTATACCTCTCCTCACATCTGAAATAAAGCTCATTTGTCCTCTTCTCATGTAACTCTGTTTCCATGAGTTTCTTGAAGTTTTCCCATACTCTCTCTCCTATAGTCTTCTCCTTTGGGGTCTCCCTAAGAGTGTCTAGTGTCGGCTCCTTGGATGCCAAAAAGGTGGTGGTCATCTTATACAAACCTCTTGAGCTACTGCATTCGGTCCCTCTCTCTAGGTGCCTCTGATCATCCACCAACTGGGCTAGCTCCATCGCCTCTTCAAATCACGAGGTCTCATCACTCTAATTACCGCCCGAATCTATGGTTTGAGCCCTTTCATAAAGTTCCCCTCCGGTACAGTCTCTAGAAGCCGATCTAGTCTATTGTCTAGGTACTCAAATTGCTCACAGTATTCCACCACTGTCCCCTCCTGCGTCAGGGCAGAGAACTGCTCATAGAAGTCTCCTCCCCTGCTAGTTCGAAAATGTTCCAACAAGCAGTCCTTAAACTCCCTCCAGATTTGTATGGGCTTCCTCGTACCCCTCCACTGGTACCATGCTAAAGTTTTTCCCTCCAAGCACATCCCGATCACCATAAGTCACTCCTTCTCCATCAACCAATTGACGATAAAGTATATTTCCACCCTGTAGATCCACCCATGTGCATGCTCTCCTTCAAAAATGGGCATCTTCAGCTCCCTCACCCTCAGATCTCCTCTGTTCCCTTGTTTCCTCCATAATTTTCCATTCCCCAAGGGGGTGGTTCCCCCCAAGTGTGCCAATCATCTCTTCTACGCTCGTACACAAACCCTTCGTCAAAATCTCACCTTCTCCCTTCAAATTCAACACCACTTCGATCATAGTCAGCCCTTCTCCTTTCAAGGTCAGCCCCTCTCCTTTCATATTCGGCACCCTTTCAATCATAAGCAACCCCTCTCCTTTCAAATTCAGCCTCTCTCCTTTCAAATTCAGCACCCCTCTAATCATTAATCAACCCCTTTCTTTTCAAATTCAGCACTCATTCGCTCATGCCCAACCCCCTCGCGCCTCTCTCCATACCTTCTACCTAACTCCTCCCTAGGGGATAAGCTTTAGGGGAACATTCTCTCTTCTCCCTAAAAAATCCCCACCTCCTGATCTTCCCTTCGCCTTATCAGATTGGGGCTTTCCCCACTTCCTTGGCTGTCGGCGGCTTCCCTCACCTCCGACAATGCCGTTTTAGTTTGGCCGTCGAGCAACTTCTTCAACATCTTCTCCAGGATAGAAAACTCCCCCTCGATCTTCTTGTGGACAGCTGAAATTTGACTTTTGAGATATGAAATTTCATATTTTAATTGCCTGATTTCCCTCTCTAGCGCTTCTACTTTTTTTTCCTGCCATGGGTACCAGGATCTAGGCTCCAAACAGCAAAAATGACAAAAAATAATGATTTTGGTCCTCAAACAGCAAAAATCAGCAAGATCGGAGAGGAAAACATAATAAAAATTAGCAAGGATTCTATATTTCAGCCCATGACACCGCTCTGATACCAATTTGTTAGGAAGTGCTTGCAGAAAACTAGGAAAAGCCCTTGACTGGAATCTGATTTCAACAATTTCAGAGAACCAATGACAACAAAACCAGGAATATTACACACAAGAACACTTTTTTATTTAAAATTTTATGAAAGAAAAGATAAGATACAAGTGGATCTTCAATTTGAGAGAAAGATCCGGCTCTCCTAAATCTCTAGCCACCGGCTAGAGCCCAAACACTTTAAGAGAAATCTAATTTTAGCAAACAACGCCTAACCCTAGGAAAAACACCTTACTTAAAGCATACAAAATATCTCAAATTCCCAAACAACCCTTTGCATTTGAATTCTTTCCCTCCTAGTAGCCGCCCCCCTTAATTGGATTTTAATGCCCTGGGTCCCACTGCAAAAGGAGCGGGCAATCTATCAGGCAGAAGCCTGTTCCGCCTAAAATATGCATTGAAATTATTGCTTGTGGTTTTGTTAGCATTAATTCTACGTTTCTATTTTTCTGCCTTATTGAAGCCGTTGCCAGGTCCCAAGTCCTGGATGAGAAAAGTGGAGGGTTGCGTTAGGTAGTCGACAGCCAGCGTAAAACTTGTCGAATAATAATGACATGAATCCTTTAAGAAATTGTGTTAATGCTAGGGCGTCCCCTGGAAGCGACGCGTTGTATGGCCTGAATACAGCGACAAGTGTGCAAGGGCCGCTGCACCGCCGCCCGGGTGCAGTGTTAAATAGGCAAGGGTTACCACATCAAGGACGGATGTGGGCAAAGAAGCTAGTCCATGAAACTAAAATTAGGATAGGAACTTGGAATATAGGTTCCCTTACAGGAAAATTAATGGAATTAATAGATATTATGATTCATAGGAAGATAAATATTCTGTGCATTCAGGAAACTAAATGGGTTGGAGAGAAGGCTAAGGAGATTGATAGTTTAGGATTTAAACTTTGGTATTCGGGTAGGAGTCGTACTAGAAATGGTGTAGGTGTGATTTTAGATAAGAGTTTGAAGGATAATGTTATAAATATTAATAGAATTGGAGATAGAATTATAGCTTTAAAGATTGTTGTTGATGCTAAGATTGTTAACATTATAAGTGCTTATGCTCCTCAAGTGGGTTTGGATATGGATTCAAAATTAAAATTTTGAAATGACTTAGAAGAATTAATACAAAAGATACCTCTTGAAGAAAGAGTTTTTATTGGAGGAGATTTAAATGGACATGTTGGTAGAGAGGTAGATGATTTTAAAAGCATTCATGGTGGCCATGGGTTTGGAACGACAAATGAAGGTGGTAAGTCCATATTAGATTTTTGTTTAGCTTATGATTTTTTAATTGCTAATACATTATTTAAGAAAAGGAATGAGCATCTCATTACTTATAAAAATGGATATAGTACAACTCAGATTGATTATTTTCTTATAAGGAAATTAGATCGTTTAGATTGCAAAGATTGTAAAGTTATTCCGAGTGAAAACTTATGTACCCAACATCGTTTATTAGTTTTGGACTTGAAGATAATTGGGAAGAAATTAAAAAATAAAGTAAAACGTTTTCCAGGATTAGATGGGGGCATCTAAAGAATATTAACAAAAATATTTTTGAGAGTAAGATTTTAGATCTTAAGATTTTGTCTGTGCATGAGGATGCTAATGTTATGTGGGAAAAAGTGGCTAGTAATATTAAGAATATTGCAAAAGATGTGCTTGGAGTTTCAAAGGGAAAAGCTCCTAATAGTAAAAATAGTTGGTGGTGGAATCCAAATGTGCAAGAAAAGATTAAAAATAAGAAGATTTGTTATAAAAATCGGTTTAATTGTAAAAATTCTGATAATTGGAAATTATATAAAGAGGCATGTAAGGAATCTAAGAAAGCAATATGTGATGCAAAGAGTTTAGCTTTTAGTGATTTATATAATAGATTAGATACTAAGGAGGGAGAAAGATATATGTATAAGCTAGCCAAACAAAGAGATAGGAGTAGTAAGGATTTAGTTCAAGTGAAGTGTATTAAGGATGAAGATCAAAAAGTACTTTTTTTAGAAGATGATATTCAACAAAGGTGGATGAGATATTTTGCTAAACTTTTTAATGAAGAATGTGAAAATAAAATTGACTGTAGTGACCTTAGCACCTTAAATGAAAATAAAGATTTCTGTTTTTATCGGCGTATTAGTAAAACCGAAGTTAGAGAGGCTTTAAAGAAAATGAAGGGTGGAAAAGCTGTTGGACCTGATGATATTCCAATAGAGGTGTGGAAATGCTTAGGAGATGAAGGAATTTCTTGGCTTACTAAACTTTTTAATACTGTTTTGAAGACTAAAAAGATGCCAGATGAGTGGAGAATGAGTGTGTTAATCCCTATTTTTAAGAATAAAGGTGATGCACAAGATTGTGCGAATTATAGAGGAATTAAGTTAATGTGTCATACTTTAAAACTATGGGAACGAGTTATGGAGCATAGGTTGCGGCGTGATACTAATGTTTCTCAAAATCAATTTGGATTTATGCCGGGTTGGTCTACTATGGAAGCCATACATTTATTAAGAGGTTTGATGGAAAAATATAGAGAGAATAAGGAGGATTTACATATGATATTTATTGATTTAGAAAAAGCATATGATAAAGTTCCAAGAGAAGTGCTATGGAGAGTTCTTGAAAAGAAAGAAGTTAATAACGCTTATATTCAAATCATTAAAGATATGTATGCAGGAGCTATTACTTGTGTTCAAACACAAGGTGGTTTGACCAAGTATTTTCCTATTTCGGTTGGATTACACCAAGGATCAGCCTTAAGCCCATATCTTTTTGCTTTAGTCATCGATGTTCTCACTAGACATTTGCAAGAGGATGTACCTTGGTGTATGCTTTTTGCTGATGATATTCTTCTTGTTGATAAGACTAGAGAGGGAGTTGAAGGTAAACTAGAATTGTGGAGGTCAACCTTAGAGTCTAAAGGTTTTCGCTTGAGTAGATCTAAAACGGAATATATAGAGTGTAATTTTAGTAATAATAGACCTAGTGAGGGCATTGTGACTTTGGCCGATCAAGTCATTAATAAGAGTACACGTTTTAGATATCTTGGATCTATTGTTCAGAGTGATGGGGATATTATCAGCAGAATCCAAGTTGGATGGTTGAAGTGGAGGAATGCATCGGGCTTATTGTGTGATAGAAAAGTACCCCTCAAACTTAAGGGAAAATTCTATAAGATGGTGGTGAGACCTGCAATGCTTTATGGTGCTGAATGTTGGCCATTAAAAGAGAAGCATAATTCTAAGTTAAGTGTTGCAGAGATGAGGATGCTCAGGTGGATGAGTGGCTTTACCCTTAGAGATAGGATACGAAATGAGCATATTCGTGAAAAGGTTGGAGTAGCTCCAGTGGAAGATAAGATTAGAGAGAGTCGCCTTAGATGGTTTGGTCACGTAAAACGGCGGCCTCCCAATGACCCGGTTAGGAAAGTAGAGGTCTTAGATTTGACTTATGTTAAGAAAGGTAGAGGTAGACCTAAAAAGACTTGGTTAGAAAATATTAGAAATGATCTTTCTTTATTAGATTTAAACGAGAATTTGACTTTTAATAGGACACAATGGAGAAAAAAGATTCATGTAGCCGACCCCACGTAGTGGGATAAAGGCTTGATGTTGTTGTTGTTGTTGTATTGAACTGCACCTAAGCTTGAAAGATCAACATTTGTTGTGTTAGGAGAGTACTTATTGAAACGAGATTCTATCCTTTATGAAATATAGAGTTTTGAATCAGAATTATATAGGCAGAGCTTACATATTCCATAGAGCTAGGGTCATAGTGCAGTAGAAACTAACACTCACAAATCAATCATCCAACCCATTGAGAGAGGGCCTAGAGTAATGATTAAGTTGTCTCCATTATAATACAAAAATTTTAGGTTCAAATCAAAGAAATAGCCTCTTGGTTAATTCAGGTGTAATTTTGTGCATATCAACCCTTTTGCGAAGAGTGGTCGTGCCAGAATTATATAAAGACGAAAAACTTTTAACTATAGAAAACTCAAAGACAAGCAACACAAAAATTTTGCATGGCTTGACGAGGTTGATTTGCCTATATTTTCAATAGCATAGAGAAAATTTTCACTATTATGGAGATGGAACATCAAATTTCTCATAATCCAGAATAAAGTAAAAAGCTTTGAAGGAGAAAAAGTGCTATGGAATCTCCTAGTTTCCTTCCATATCTATTGTTTGTCAGGGACTGTGGCTTTGTTTGAGTGGGAGCATTTGCGCTATTTACTTCTTTCTGTAGTTGCATTTGACATGCTTACTACGCTTGTTTTCTTCCTACTTGATTTCCTTTTTTGGGGGCTATGGTTGTATGCAGTTTTATCTCTTCTTGGACATTCAAACGTAAATGGCAAAACGGGACTTGTTGGAATTGCTAGAACGACTTTTTTAAAGTAGAAATTTTACTGTTCTGCTAAAATTACGAGTGGAAACTTGTTGTTCTTGTTGGACTTTAAATGTATTTAATCGAAACTTGCAATATTAGTGTATATTTTAGAGGATTTTCTAAGTATTTATTTTGGATATTTTTGGGCTATTTGGATAAAAATCATCAATGTGAATTCTTCAAACGCCTCAAGTCTTTATGTCAACTTAAAGGGGATAATTCTCCTTGCACCGTGTGTCATGAATTTTTCAATTAATGATGTCTATCTTTATTCATTCATCTAAATTGATTTATGATTGATTTGTGTATGTAGTTGAGATTTTATCAAGTTTGGTACATATTGATTAGAACAAATGAACAGGATTATTCTTCTCTCCTCCTCTCCTCCCTCCTTTCTTTTTTCTCTCCTAGTTGATTATTCTCTAAAGTCCTCTATATATATATTTTTTTTCTCCCAAGAAGCAAAACAGCTAGTCTAACCTCTAAATCCTAATTTGTAGCCCGCTTAATTATTTTCTTGTATCCAATCAACAGTCACCCTTAACTTGGTCCTACCGATTCTAGATGCCAGCCACCGATGACCAGGAGCTTGCAGCTCACGTATGACCTAGCCACTGTTAGTAAAAACTCTCAGTTGCCCACCATAGAAGCAAATACCGACTCCTCAACTCCTCCACACCACATATTTTGTTTGCTTATCTCTCACAAACTACTATTATCCCAAAAGGCTTCAACTGGCCAACTTCAAAATCATCTCGCTGCCTGTCAAGTGAACATCCACGGCCGCCCTTCTAGGAGTCTTTCCCATTGCGCTCAAATTGCCGTCAGTTTCTATCTCCAGCTCTAGGTTGAGACTTGCTCACTGTCAGTTTCTATCACCAGTTCTAACCTGAGGCTTGCTGTCAGTGCCCGATATAAAGGTTCTAGATAGTGATTCTTAATTTCTGAAAGCCTTGATCATATGAGGATGGCCTTAAATCATGAAATCAGGCGTGTAAAGGAGTTTCGCTATGAACCGCATTAACCGCATTTCAGTTCTGGGAGATGAAGCGGACGCAAAAAAAAAAAAAAAAAATCGAGCTATGGTAATCAATCAAGATGCCTTATATAGCCATTTATTGAAGATTAATCAATGCTGAAGGCGTCTTATCCCAAAACTGTTCCTACTGCTTTTTGGAGCTTATAAGTAAGCTGTTCTTACCATATGTGGGCTACGCGAAGCATCCAGATCAATGTGAAGCATCAGTTGATTCATTTTATATGTAGTGTTGATACATGGCATAGTCATGCTTTTCATGCGTTCAGATGAACTTCTTATGTGTGCTTACATGAGGTTTTATGAATAAAAACCTGTAGAATGTGCCATGTTCCTGTCATCTAACTTGATTACTTTATGTGATCTCTGCAGCTAGTGCATCTGTCTGTGCTTCAGTTCAAGGAATCTGCTGTGGAATATTTTGCATTAATTTGGTTCATTTAAGAACAAGTTTTTCTGGCTATCAGCCCAGTGCCTAAATAAAAGACAATGAAAGATAGCTTCGATGATCGATCTTGCTGGACTCTTTCGTTCTTTCTTTTTCTTTTTTCCTCTGGTTTTGGGCTCTTTAGTTCTTATGATGCAATGTATTAGTTTGCTGCGTTTCTGGAGCTTTTTGTAGGTGCTGAAATGCTGACCACAGGCCAAAGACTTTAGACCTTTTTTGTGAAGCTGCCAATGCCAGCACCAAGTGGCTACGCCCCTTCTATAACACTACTGAACTGAAGAACCGCCAGCATCAAGTGGCCTCCTCGCTACTATTATGAACAATTTCTTCCCCTCAATTGTAAGTCAGCCTCAGGAATATTTATATTTGTAACTTTTTAATTAATTGAACTTATTGAGTAGCATCAGTTAATTGAATCATATAAGATATTTTGTGGAGGGTCAAATTGAATTTCTACCTAAGTTTAATAATGCATTATTTCTATAATTAAAATGTCTACTTAATTAATGAAATTTTAATAAGAAAACTTTTCTATTGAATTAAGTCAGAAGAATATGTATAATTTTAAAGTCTTACATTTATTCTTAAAATTAATTTCAAACTAACTCCAAATTCCATTTTTTTAATTTTTAATATAATATCTATATATATGATATGTTTTATATAACATTTTATGTCACACTTGAGTTATATTTGGCCAAAACGGGTCAAATTTAGAGCATAATCCGATCAAATTTGAAATTTGATTTTTTTTTAATAAACCTATATGTTGTTTTCATTTTTTTAAAATGATTTTATCTTTAAAATAAAAAAATATTTTCACGATCCTAAATGGAGCTTTCAAATCAATTATGATTTGTAAATGTACTTATTTTATGAGAAAGTTATATCTACAACTATTAAAAATAATTAAAGCTTCAACTTTAAGATAACTTACCTATTCATATATGAGCAAAATTTTTATGTAATGTTTGGACAATAATAAACTCATTTTAGCACACAATAAATAATAATTTTATAAATAAAAAAATTTGACATCACACATATAATTATCCTTTAAAAAGAATATCAGTGTATCTAATATTTAGATGCATTTTTTATTAATTAAATTAAATCATGTATTATATTTATTCTTTTTCACTCAAAATATATCAGAAAAAATGAAGACATTATATTTATATTCAAAATATTCTTATAAAAAATTCATGATATTTATCTTTATTAATTTTAATTTAGATATAATATATTTTATTTAAAAATAAAAATATTCATTATATTTTTTAAATAAAACAATAAATTATGAAAAATTTTATATAAAGACTAACGGGGATTAAAAAATCATGAAGTTTACAATTTTTAAAACATATGCGACATATTGACATAATTTTTTTTTTTTGAAGAGTGATGAGCAAATTTTTTTTATTTATTTACATATATACTATTTTATATTATGCTATTTATATATTTAATATTAAAAATTTTAATATTTCACATTTATCATTTATAAAATGAATATAGGTGCAAGAAATAAAATATTAAAATTTATAAGGTACTGTTTGGTTTGCTGCATTTAGAGTGTAAAGTAATCCAAATGCAGGGGTTTTGAGAATTTTGGTATTTGATTGGATGAAAAGTAAATTCAACGTTAAGTAAAACAAATGCAGTGTATTCTGTTCTAGTTCATTTTTGGTGCATTTAGAATTCCTCTGATTTGAGCGACTTCTAAATACATTGCAAACTCAAAGGCATTGCAACCCCTTGTCGGCCACCTCCGACTGTCGGCCACCACCTTCGCCACCAACGGCAACCACCTCTAACCACCGTCGACCACCACCACCGGCCACCACCGTCGGCCACCACCTCCGTCACCACTGGCAACCACCTATGGCCGCCACCGTCGACCACCACCTTTGATCGCCACCGTCGACCACCACCTCCGCCATTGCCGGCCACCACCGTCGGCTAAATTAATACACAGTAGAATATTATATCTTATTGATACATCCTCAAAAAATTATCTTGATCGGGCACGAATCTCGAGGCAAAACCAAGTTGGAAACTTCCAAAATTAATTTTGGGACCATCCGAACTCTGATTTCAGCAAACTTATAGTCGAACTGAGCGTCTCGGAAATACGAACCCAACAACACCAAATTCGACCCAATCCGAGCCCAAATGGGTCCAAATCAATATTCTGAAGCGCTGTTGGAAGGTTCAAACCATAATTTGGATTACCAAACGGTCTCCAAATGTGACATGCTTATAGTCAAATCGAGCGTCTCGACGAGACGAATCCAACGAGCCCAAGATCGCCAAATTCTGACATCATTAAGACCTTTAAATGTCCAGCGAACGATCTATGATCAAGGGATTCAAGATCGACCGTCCATTCAACCACTCCCTAACTACCCATGATCTTCCACCTATTTACGGGTCATGCCACTCACGAAAATCTATAAATAGAGACCCTATTTCTCATGAAAAGGGACACCTATTCCTAAGGAGAAGAAGAGAGAGCTCTTGCCCCCTCGCTCCTCCTCGACCACCGTCGGAGTTTCGCCGGACCACCGCCTGACGCCGGAGTTCCGCCGAACCACCACCTGAGGCCCTGCACTTCGCCGGACCACCACATGAGGTCCTGCTCTTCGCCGGACCACCACCTAAGGCCCTGCACTTCGCCGGACCACCACCTGAGGCCCTGCACTCTGCCGGGCCACCACCTGAGGCCCTGCACTCTGTCGGACCACCACCTGAGGCCCTGCACTTCGCCGGACCACCACCTGAGGCCCTTCTCTTCGCCAGACCACCACCTAAGGTCCTGCTCTTCGCCGGACCACCACCTGAGGCCCTGCACTTCACCGGACCACCACCTGAGGCCCTGCTCTTTGCCGGACCACTACCTGAGGCCCTGCTCTTCACCGGACCACCACCTGAGGCCCTGCTCTTCGCCGGACCACCACCTGAGGCCTTGCTCTTCGCCGGACCACCGCCTGAGGACCTGCACTTCGCCGGACCACCACCTGAGGCCCTGCTCTCCGCCGGACCACCACCTGAGGCCTTGCACTTCGCCGGACCACCACCCGAGGCCCTGCTCTTCGTCGGACCACCGCCTGACGCCGGAGTTCCACCAGACCACCATTTAACGTCCTCAACTCTGCCTGACAACTACCTAGGGCCCGACATTCTACCAGACCGCCGGGAGACCCCGAAGTTCTGCCAACAGAACCTTAGGCCTTTAAAAGCCTCTAACTTCTACCATACGGGTGATACTTGTAGTCTGATCGCCCTTGGAGGCGAGTCAGCCCCCTGTAATCTACTCAAGTTCTAGTGGAATCATTTCAACTGGGCCAGGCCCCGTGGTTTTTACCCTTTTTAGGATTTTCCACGGAAAAATCTTATGTTCTCTGTGTGTGGGCTGGATATCCGTACAACGCTAATACGTAGTATTTTAACTCTATCGCCTCGTATATTCTAGCCCGCAACACTTATAATCTCAAAAAAATTTATAATAAGATAGTGCAATAAATAAATACACTAGTTTTATTTTATAAAATCAAATAATATTAATTATTATAAATAAACTGTTTTTATAAATACACTAGTTATAATGCCAAAAAAATTATTACAAATATACCGCTTTACTTTACTCTGGATATACCTAACCAAACAAGGGAAACAGTTCTCCTCCGTTTACTTTACAGACAATCAAACAATCAAATAATCTCAAAGTATTCAGAACTACATTTACTTTATATTGCATTTACTTTACACTGCATTTTTTTTGTCCGGCAACCAAACAGCACCTATAGGATTAATATATTTGATATTAAAATTGATAAGTATAAAATATTAAAATTTTAAGGGTTAAGATATATAAATAATATGATATAAAATAGTTTTTTTTTTAACAAACCGACCTCCTTCCTCCTCTTCCCTCCCACTCCGCCATGCTTCTTCGCCTTCTGCGCTTCAAATCCTCCCCCCGTCTTCTCTACTCAACCACCACCACATTCCCAACTCCTCGCCCTCAACTCTCGCCACTCGTCACCGATCCCACCCTCACCCTCTACTTCCTCCAGAAATCCTGCAATCTCTCTCCGTCCGCTGCCGCAGCCGCCGCCAAAGAAATCAACCTCAAATCCACAAAAAAACCCCACTCCGTCCTCTCCCTCCTCCGTAACTACGGCTTCTCCGACTCCCACATCACTCGCCTAATTTCCCGCCGCCCCAAACTCCTCCTCGCCTGCCCCACCCGCACCCTCAAGCCTAAGCTAGACTTCTACGCTTCTATCGGCCTCTCAAATGACGACTTTGCTGATCATTTCTGCACTCGAGCTCGCCTATTCCTTTCCAGCATTAAAAATCGCCTCGCCCCCAACCTTCGTCTCCTTCGTCTTCTCCTCCCTTCCGACGCCGACCTCGTTGCTGCTGTTCGCCGTCACCCCGCCATCATTCTCTCCGATTTGCAAAAGATAGTGCCCGATAAGACCAAGCCTTTGCTGGATTACGGGCTTCCTATGGATAGTATCATAAAGTTGATTGCTTTGCACCCAAGGTGTTTGCGCGAATGTCCCAGTAAGTTTGATTCGTGTCTCGCGGCTGTGAAAGAGCTGGGTATCAATCCGTCAAGCTCGAGCTTTGTTCACGCCTTCGCGGTGATTTCTAAGGTCCCGAAGCCTATTTGGAAAAGCAGGGTGCAGAATTTTGTGAGCTTGGGTTGGTCGATGGATCAGATTACTAGTGCATTTGTCAGGCATCCTTACTGTATGTCTTCTTCGGAGGAGAAGGTGAGGAGGAATTCGGAGTTCTTTGAAGAAAAGCTCGGTTGGGGGCCGGCTAAGTTGTCTGGTTCTCCGGTGCTTTTGTCTCTGAGTTCTGAAAAAAGGATAGCACCGAGGTATCGTATGTTTAAGCTTCTTGATGAGAGGGGGTTGTTGAAGTATGGCCTGACCTGCCGCCATTTTTTATTGGGAGAGAAGAGATTTAGGAAGAAGTATGTGGACAAGTATCAGGAAATTGTTCCTGAGATCTTGGAAACTGTTAATGGAAAGTTAGGAACTTTGTCTTCGGAGATGGAGGAGAAATAGAGTGTTGTTCCCACCACTCAGGCTGAAATGTCTTGCATCAATACAATTATGGTTATCTCTATTCTTCAACAAGGGACCAAAATGTCATGTTATGGAATATTAAGGAAGGTTTTCTAAGCCAAAAATTTCATTTATTGTACTCTCCCGGATCTCCATTTGACAAAAATTACTTGACACAAAGGGCTGTCAACAAGATACTTGGCTAGAGGGATTAAAAGGTAAGGCTGTTCAGGAACAATCCATTTGGAGGGAAGCATTTTCTTCTTGATACTTCATAGATCCAAGTCCTTGAACGCTGTTCTTTCTCCCAGGCCCATATGCTGATCAGGAAGACTTACTTGCTTTTTGTTGGGATCTTTGTTTACAATATTTGAATAAAAAGAAATAGAAGATTACATGCATCCATATTTTCTTCTATGGCTAAAATTTTATGAAGGATCAAATATTACAGTACTGCCCAAAAGATGATCAAGAAATGAAATTTGAAAAGCTTGATTTCTAAGGGAGGCTGAGAGCTACAAAGAGGAAATGGAGTTTTGGCTGATTTTTTGTGGATGCTAAGGGATAGTTATGTAAGGAAATATGATGGGTGAAAATATTTAATTGTTAGCTTAGGATTTGGCAAAAAAGTGATGTAAAATTTATTTAGGGTATGATGTGAAATTTTTGATAGGTAGAGTTAAGGATGTTTAGAGTGGCTAGATTAAGATAGATTTTGTAGAACATTTTTAAGTTAGAGAGGACAAGTAAAAAAAGCGCAAGAATTTAGAGAGATGCTCTAGAATACTTATAAGAGATATAAGATTGCAAATAATATTAAAAAATATACGAGATAATATGATAAGAACCGACGTAGAGCTCTCACCTTAAAGGATGTTTCAAGGTGTGCAAAATCTTCAACAAAAATACTATGGTATGCATAATAGAGAATCACATTGATCAAATATGTATATATATATAAGCAATTGAAAAAAAAAAAAGACTCAATAATTGCTAAACAAATAATTCAACATTCATGAAGATCATGGTACATCATTATAGATGACTAAACTAGTAATTTGTTGCATCACAAGAGAAAACTAACCTCTTTGTAAGGAAAAAGGGAATGTATAGTGCTTTAATTTTGAAAAAGTACTAAGAATTGAATATAGTTTGAACACTTCGACCAGAGGTTAAAACCGATGGGGTGACTAATTTATTAAAGAATTTTTTATAGTCAATTAGATAGTTTGAACTTTGAACTGATTTGGTCTAATCTTATAATGTGAGATTTCTAGATGAGTATTAAGTAAAATTTAGAAAAGTAGTACGAAAAAGACTTAAGGAAGCACCAAGAGAACAAAATTTAAAAAAAAACAATTAGGACAAAAAATAATAGAGATATATCCAAAATACTGAGATATTTGAAATTAAAAGTAAAATCTAAGAGGAAAATTTTAGGAGGTTAATAAACCTAACAAAACCTATCAAAATGCAATGAAATTTTAACTGAACTTTGAAATCATGTTATGGAACAAACATTTAAAATTTATCAAATTTTATAAATTTTAACGATATAACTTATGAAAATTGCAACAATCGGTCAAAATTTTATAAAAAAAAGCGCAAAAAGAAAAAAGAATCCTAGCAACTAAGTGAGAATTGCTTTGATACCAAAATGATAAAGATAAAAACAAAAAGGAAGAAGCAAACACATTTAGGAATATTGTAAATACTCAAAATCTCTCCAAAAAAAAAAAAAGAAAGAACACAGATTAAGAGGATTCATGATCAATTTACAAGAACAATATTTGCTCTAATATCAAATGATGATACTAAAGTAATGGAAGTTGGAGATGGATTAGAAACAATTGAGAAATTATTTATCTCATCTTAAAATCCAATAAAGAAGTTATAATGTAAGAAAATCATTGTTAAATTGAGTAAAATTGAAAGAATTATGACTAAAATGTTAAACAATACGAACAAAAAAAAATTGTTGAGAAAAGTATGAAATCCTAAATTTTAAGTCTTTAGTAGGATGGTATGAATTCAAATTATACTAAAATTTAAAGGGTTCATTGAAAAAAATAAGATCACATCATAAGAACTTAAAGCAAAATAAAATTCATACATATATTTCAAAATTCATTCGCAAAGAAAAAGAAAAAGCGAAATGTAGTACATTGGCTTTATCACATAAATAAAATTCAATCAAAGGGATGAAACTTTCTATAATGTCAAAATGACGAGGAAATATAGAGGAAGAGGCAAACATGTGGAGTAGATAAAAGACTTAAAATCATAAAGAAAAATAGTAAGATAAGAAGTGTTGTGACTTGTACTAGATAAAATGCATGCATCTAACATTAGGGTTGATCATAAAACAAAAATTGACCAAATGAAGCACCTAATATATAGCAACCATTTTTGGAACTTGTCCTAAGAGAGTTGGCTGAAATTATCAAAGAATGAGTAGAAATTTTCAAACATAAAACGGCTTTTTAGCCATCTATTTATAATATCTTTCATAATTTTACACATAAATTCATTACATTGATGTGATCCGCAAAAAGAACCAAACTTTAACAAGATCATTCAAACTATAAATTAAATCATTTTACATATTTATCTAAACACTTTAAAATATACACAAATCTTAAATATAATTTATGCACGATCATCTTCATATTTTGAGTCATCAATATTCCATCAACTTCGTTGATAGCATAAATCAAACCAACTCTCATGTGATAGTTCTTATTTTAATCAGGTTATAAAATTTGAAGGTGTGTAAAATAGAATAAATAAATAAGAAAAGCTAGAGGATGATGCCGAAGAGAATAGCGAGATCACATAACGTAGAAGAGGAGGATCCAACTTGGCTAAAAAAGAATAACGACTCCCGCATGATATCTAAGCTAATATCTTCATGTTTTGAGTCTCATTATATTACATCAACGTCTTTGATAACAAAAAATGCACCAACTCTCATGTGATAGTATTTCAAATTAAGGCATAAGGTTTAAAGGCATGTAGAATAACACGAACGAACAATAAAAGCAGGAGGAAGATGCCAAAAGAGACAAGCGAGATCACATTAGAAGCGGATAATCTGACTCAACAACTTCCTTAATAGCAAAAATTGCACCGACTCCCTTATGATAGTATTTTCAATTAGGACATGAAATTTAAAAGTGTGTAGAATAGAATAAATGAACAACAAAAATTAGATAATGATGCCACAAGAGAAGTGATATCACATAGCCTAAAAGAGAAGGATTTGACTCGGCAATAATAGATTAAATGACTCCAATATGATACCTAAGATAACATCATATTTTTGAGTTTTATTATATTGCATCAACTTCCTTGATAGCAAAAGTTACACCGACTCCCTCGTAATAATATTTTAACTTAAAATATGAGGTTTAAAGATGCATAGAATAGAATAAACCCTAAACCAAAACTAGAAGATGACACCAAAAGAGAGAAGCAAGATCACATTGCCTAGAAGAGAAGGATCCTAACATCTTCATATTTTGAGTCTTAATATCCTGCATCAAACATCCTTAATAGCAAAAAATTGCACCAACTCCCAAATCATAGTATTTTAAATTAGGACAATTTAAAAATGTAAACAACAAAAACTAAAAGATGATGCCAAAATAGGAAGCAGTTATCATCTATCCCTCGCATAGGAGGATGCTACTCCTCTAAGACTCTTACATGCAACACAACCAATGACACAAAAGTTAAACATATCAACAAGGTGAAAAATAGCAGCCCGTCTTTACTGTTTTTAAACATTTGACAAGCAAATAAATCATATAGATTGTTACATGGGATTATTAAAACATTTGAAGGTTACATATAAATATAAATCTGCCTAAAGCCCCTTATGAAATTATGTTTTCAAAGCACATTTTTGAAGCCTAGCTTTCCTTTCATATTGAATTAAATAATAAATAATAATCGCTATTTCATAAATTTATAACACCTTTCAACCTCCTAAACCATCTTCAGGAATTTCTTTTTCCTGTGGAGTTGCTCATAACTGGCTTGAAATTTTCCAGCTCATTGACCAGAGTTAATCAAATCAAATAAACATCTACCTCTTAGGCTTCATCATTTGAGAGACGGCTTTCTTACCGCTTTTTAAAAGCGCTTTTGAATGCTAAAATTTTCATTTCAATATTATTATACTGAAAAAATTACTTTAAAAATAATAAAAAACCTATCCCAAATAAAACCTTAATACTAATAACTTCTATCATGCTTCTCGAGTAACGAGCAATACAACGCTTTTTCCAAATACTAATCGACTAATCGCACCATCTTAAGCAACTATCAGAAGCCATTCCATCATCAATCATTTCTCAATTTGTCAAAAACATCTAAAACTTAGCGAGAACCACCACTAAGGCTTCGTTTGAAACAGCAAACAGCTTTCTACCTGCTTTCTATTGTAGCTTCCAAGTACCAAATTTTTTTAATTAAAAATTATTATACTTAAAATTACTTTAAAAAACAACAAAAAAAACCATCCCAAACAAAACCTTAATAAAACAAATTTCTTAATGGTTTATCAAACTTCTTTTATTTAAAAAATAAATAAATTAAAAAAATATTTTAGAAAGCAATGAAAAATCCTGTCAAACTTAAGGCAACAGTTCTTCTACCAGAAATCGTACAGAACCATGTCATTCACAATGACTAATTTTGTAGTATTAGTTTCAACATTTCCCGTTATATTCAACCATAAGTTTCACAAGATCCATCTGATAGCAAAACTACTAGCTATAAATACAGTAACTCAAAGTTCCCAAAAAATAAGCCAGTGTGCTAGATAGAAGTCATTAGCAGAATAAACTAGTTTCGTGACAACTAACTGATGAGATGAAGCTGTTCATTACCCCACTGCGGGCCAAGGGTAAGTCGAGATTGTTTCTTGCAAAATACAACTAAAACAATCTCCTGCACAAGTTCCTGAGAAACAGCAACTAAACTGCGAGGTGCCAAATCACGCAGAAAATTAAAGGTGGCAACTGAAGTAATGTGAACCGCTCTTCCTAGCAAAAGAACATTGAACTCCTAACATTCTCATGGAGGCGTGGGAGTTCAGGTACAGGCGCCGCACCAGCAGCAGTGAAACCCCCTTGGCTCGAAGAGGTTTCAGACTTGTCCTCGAATTTCATGAATTGGCCAACTTGTGCAGCCGCAAGATGAGCGTAACATATGGGCGCCACTGATTATAAAAAAACACAAAAGTATTAGTAGAAGATATTAATCATCAGCATCATCAATATTATTATATAATTGATATAGAAACACAGAATATCCATTAAGATATTGCTCGTGTGATATGTTATATTTAGCAGGGACCTTCATCTGAGTTGGTTGACCAGCATAACATACAGCTTCAAAATAAAGTTTGAATGGGCCTTTCATTTTCATCAAGGAAACTGCAAAGCTGCTGCTGCCATAAATTACTTTACAAAACAATTTCAAAACTAAATTAGTTGGTAAGCATCTTCGGAATTGTTACAATTCTTGAGATCAAATTCTGCCGAGGCATTCACCTTTCCAAAAAGAAATTCTAAAAGCAGCTCAACTTCTTTATCTATAATACCTACCCGTAATAAATGCCACCAACTTTTGTTTCTCTCCTGTTCATACCAACAAACCTAAGTAAATTGTAGCACGAAAAAGTGACCTTTAAAGTAGCTCTTCTCCAATGGGTTTCTCAACAGCGGATCAAAGCCTCTTCCCTCATGTTTCCTCCTCTTCTTCACCTCCCTTCTCGGGACTACACCGGGCTCTCTGGACAACAAAACCCTATTTTAACAACATACCGGACCTCTATAAACGGGAAAGAACGTCTCCAATCTCACAACCCCAAGAGCAACGAATTACTTTGTTCCCATGTTCCCGGCAACTTCAAAGAGATTATTATATTCACTGAGAAAGACCTTTCAGCTGGTTAAAAGGAATTGGAACTTGCTTTAATCGGTCATCTGTAAAGGATAAGACAATTCTATGGTGCTCTACTTAATGTTATCAGAAGACCTTTTTTCAATTTAAATTTTATTTCCGTGAAGAAGACTATGAGATATGGTTTACAGAGGATATTATTTGACCAGAATGGATGACCTTTTATTTTTGCGCAATGGACATGAGACTTCACTCCACTACACTAAAGGTAGAATTAACGTCAACACAATTTGGATAAAATTTCCAAGCTTCTCTCTTTGTATGTGAAATAAAGAAGGCATCTCCCAAGTGGCAAACAAGAATGGAAGTCCTTCGGCAGTAGACAAACTACCTCCAAATCTCGCCTTACCTTCACCAATTTTTGGATTCAAATAAATCCATCCTCTACTCTTTTCCTGATTCAATAATTACCAATCTCAACTATATCAAATTTAATCAAGAAATTCAATATAACTGGAACCTGAAAGCATGCTTAGCTTTTACTTCATTAGCTCGCGATGATAAATCATGCCCCAAAACTACCCCGCAAACCTCTCAAGTAATGCCGAGGGTAGAAGCAAAAGCCAAGCCCCCCAAGGAAAAAAAATCATGTGTCCAAACAACATATCCAAGACCCTCAGTCATCGATGGATGTAGCTCATCAAGCCCCACCACAAACAACTGCCAGTTCCCCTCATGCTGAAGCACATCAAATGCGCCCCTCCTTGAACCAGACAGATCTTAATCAACCCCCCCCCCCCCCCCCCCCCCTTCCTTCAGGGAGATGGTCCAGGGGAATCATATTGGAAATATCTATCTTGTTGAGACCAAAGTTAACCCAACATACTTGACCCTTTCCAAAATAGAAGATTTAGGCTCTTTCCTTATGAAAGTGATTGCAACTATTTCCAATGCTCAACTGGGGGCAGAATCTGGATCAAAAGGAACTTGAGGAAGGTTTCTTTTACTTGTAAAAGCTTATTACTCTCCAAATTATCCGTGGAGCCTTTATTCTCAGACCCTACCACCATTCAATCCCCTTAATTTATGCTATAATGATGTCGTCAGAAGATGTTCTCATTGGAACTCTGTGCAAGCTCTATCTAGATTGTTATGGGAGATGTTAACTGTATTCTTTTTTTTTTTTGCAATGAGAAGTCTAGAGTTAACCCTACACTTAAAGCAAACTTGCTGACTTAAATGACTGCATCTTCAGCATATTTTTCATTGACCTGCCTTACCCTGGGATTGTTCTTTTTACCTGGCTCAACAATCAACTTGACGTCCCTATAGGGATAGGGTTTTCTGTAATTACTCTTAGCTAGACAAATTACTTGCTTCCTCTTATGAAGTCCACCTGCTAAGATCTTTCGACAAGCATCAAGCATCAACCGCAACTCAACTCTATCCAGCGAGACCAAGAAACAGAGCTCACCCTTTTGCCGTTATATTTCATTGTGAAAGCATGAGGGATAAATTAACACAATGGCATATTTATCATTGATAAATTTTCTTTCAGCATTTAATAGAGTATTAGACAGGTCATTCTCCAATACTCAATTAAATGCTTAAGGAAAATTTATCAAATGATAAATACACAACTATATGTCATTGAAAAAACATGTGAGTGGTACAAAAAGCTAAATCGAGGAATGTTAACTCCATTAAAGAGCTTTCCACTCCCTCTGATTTAGTTACCTCCCACTTTATCAAGGCTAGGGAAATTTCAAACTTCTTCTACTCCCTTTTTAACAATGGCATACAAGCTTCAATATTGATTTTGGATATTCCCATTGCAAATACAATCACTTCAACTTTGGCTTTGAATCTGATGGACCCAATCTTTGAAGTTGAAATCATGAACTCTTTATATGGTATATCTGAGACGACAAATCTCAATGGCTAGATGGCTTTGATTCAAAAATTTTCACTCATGCTTGAAATATTGGTAGGCCTCTATTCATCCATGTTGCCCATCACTTATTTAGCTCTAGCTTGATGCTAGATGTGGTCAAGCATATAACTAGATTAGGGTTTCTTCAAAAATGCAACTAAAGCCTCTATCCTTGACAGGCTTTCTTCAAAAGGAACACCAAGGATTTTGTGAGATCAAGGCCTCTGTTTATAATGTGTTTTTCACCATTGTTCTGAATGGGAAAAAGATGGCTAATTAAATCATCTAACTTAAGATAAGGATGCCCACTCAATTCTTTTATTTCACTATGACAATGAATATTGTTTCCCTTTTCACAAAAAAGAGCTCTTGAAGGTAAATTTCATCCTCTAATCAACAATCATATCTCTATCACTCAACCTGTCTTTCCAGATAATTTTTTGGTGGTTGGTAGGTTTAATTCTGAAACTTCTCAATCTCTAAATAAAGCTCTCCCTATGTTGGAAGCTTATATGGCATGTAAATTAATGCTAATAGAATGTCCAATTTCTGGAGGGACCTCTAGCTTGCTGCTTATTGCATGAGAATTCATATTTCCAATCTAGTTGACAATAGTTTTTCATTCTCTCTTCTCCATGAACCTTGTGTGGAAGGCAAATCCTTATTTGAATGGTTGGGCCCAAGCTACGATAATGTTCTCAGGTTCCCAGTAAACTCTACAATCAATTGCATTATCAAGGATTGTAATTGCATTTTGCTCACTTCTTTTGCCAATTCCTACGGGGATTGTTACCATGTCTTTTGAGCACTACACTTGGTGACACTGAAAAAATAATATGGGATAATGCTAAAGGTTTTTAAATTTCTAAAGCTAAGTAGATTTTATTCCAAAGCTTTCTAAATGTTGAATGGTCCCTAATATATTTGGTTTAAAGGCTGTAATATCAACCACTCTTTGTTTTTCCAGATGGGTTTTACTCTAAGATCGCTACTCTGTGTATTGGTGAGAGAATCTTTCAAGCTATGTGACTCTAAATATGCCCCATCTCTGTGGTTGGTTAAGAACCTTCTTCCTAATGGAACGTTTTAACTGATCAACGCCTAATGTGTAACTCTAAAAAGAACTGTGTATTGGTGAGAAAATCTTCACCAAGTTTTTTCACGTTTTAACTAATCAACGCCAAATTGGTTAAAAGGCTACATCTTATTACCTCTGGTTTGGTATATTCTTTTTGGTGGGAGAGACTTCATTCAGGAGACTTCATTTGAAAAATTCAATCACTTCTGCAACAGGATTGATGATCAAAACTAAGTTGCTTGCGGCTCACAAATTGAGGAAACGGAATTTTAAAGAGAGATAGCTTGAGATGGTTTAAGACTTAATTCGTAAATGGAAAGCTGCTCCAAATCATGCTTGAAGTAATAATTTTTCTCTCCACGTCTATCAGTTTCTCTGGGTTCCAACATGTTTTCTTGGGTTTTTTTGGCTATGAGAATGCATCATTTATATAAGAGGCTCATACCTATCTAAGAGTCTGGCTCCTAAATTCAAGGTAAGATTGATTCATATGTTGCTGACAGATGGAGCACCTATGACCCTTGACGTGCCTGAAAGTTTCCTGAGCCCCCACCCTTTTTTACCCTTTTATGCTGATATCAAGTTCTAATGTGCTGTTTAATGGCATCTTCACCTCTCTGGGTTTTCCATGTGGAGATTGCAGATTCTGTTTTTAATGCTGCGGCCTTTACTGCTTGGCCTACCAGCTTGGTGTTCACGGTGGATTCTTTTGGCTCACTTTCAGTTGTTACGACTTCCCAATGCCTAGACTTCTTTTTTTTTTTAATTTTGGGGCCTGTTAGTGCAGTTTGTACTTATGATGATATCCATAAGCAAATCGCTCAACCCAGCAAACAAATTCTCACTATGCCTGACTTCAAAACCACATGGAGCTGCTCTCAAATCTCTGATTTGCTATTGGGTGGAGCCAATGGGCCCTTTTGGAATCTGAGCCCCCCCCAAATATTTTGGGCTTCTTGGTATTTCTTCTTTATGTGCTTTACCAACAACTCTTTATTTTTTAGTAGCCTTTGCCCAATAAACCCCTAGGATTTTGTGACTTGTACGGAGTTTTCTTTCCAAACTCCACAACTTTTCATGTAAACATCTCTTTACTTGATGGAAATTTGGCTTTTCCCTAATTTTTTCCCCAAGAAGAAAAGCCCAAGCTACAACAGCAACAACATCAAACAACATCAAACCTTTATCATCAGCTACATGAATCATTTTTCTCCATTGTGTCTTGTTAAGGGTCAAATTTTCCGTTAAATCTAATAAAGAAAGGTCATTTCTAATATTTTCCAAACCAAGTCTTTTTAGGTCTACCTCTACCTTTCTTTATAAAAGCCAAATCTAATATATCTATTTTCCTAACCGTGTCATCGGGAGGCCGCCATTTTATATAACCAAACGATCTAAGGCGAACCTCTCTAATCTTATGTTCCACAAGAGCTACTCCAACCTTTTCATGTACATGCTCATTTCGTATCCTGCAAGCCACTCATCCACATGAGCATCCTCATCTCTACAAAACTTAACTTAGTATTATGCTTCTCTTTTAATGACCAACATTCTGCACCATAAAGCATTATAGGTCACACCACCATCTTATAAAATTTTCCCTTAAGTTTACGGGGGGACTTCTCTATCACACAACAAGCCCAATGCATTCCTCCACCTCAACCATCCAACTTGAATTTTGCTAATAATAGTCCCATCTAATTCACCATCACTCTGAACAATAGACCTAAGATATCTAAAATGTGTACTCTTATTAATGACTTGATCGCCCAAAATCACAATCACCCCACTAGATCTATTACTACTAAAATTACACTCCATATATTCAGTTTTAAATCTACTAAAGCGAAAACCTTTAGACTCTAAGATTGACCTCCATAAGTCAAGTTTAGCTTTAACTCCCTCTCTAGTCTTACCAACAAGAAGAATACTATTAGCAAAAAGCATACACCAAGGTGCCTCTTGCAAATGTCTAGTGAGAAGATCCATGACTAAAGCAAAAAAATATGGGCTTAATTCTGATCCTTGATGTAAGTAATCCAACAGAAATAGGAAAATACTTGGTGAAACCACCAAAAAAAATGCCCAAAGCTAAACAAACACTAAAAGATGGGAGTTGAAAATGTGATGACTAATGCCAAAAACATTTCTCTTGTTTATTCACTCGTTTTATGAGTGAAAAAGAAAATCAGTGCATTTGATGGAGCTTTACTAGAGTTTATAAAGCTCAAAAGCAATCTTAATTTCTAATTACACCCAAAATAATGATAGAACTAGGATTTTTCAACCTATAAGCAATCAAATGGGACCCTCAATAAAATTAGAGAAAACGTGGGTGTTTAAGGATGGAAGAGGCTTCCAATAAAATGATAACATGTCAACAGAAACACAGGTGAAATTGAATAAACTGCAGTTAGACAACAGCCAGCTTTCGAGCACGAGTTAAAATAAAATAAGAATAATAATTAAATAAATAAATAGATTAATAGGAAAACAGAAGAGTAGCCATCCTATCTGATGGTTACTACAATGCAACACCAACACAATTCATTCACGTGTTAAGGAAGATTTACGCACAAGGAAAAGTTTCATAACATTTGTACATGCAGAAAGCAATGGAGCATATTTTTTAGTGTCTTGCATGAATTCAGTAGGAGTTAGCTAAAAACAAATTCTTATGGTTCATTTGATTGCATTAATTTAAAAATCAATTTTTTTAAGAACAAATAAATTTATTAAATCCATCAATTTATTAAGATGTAAGTAGACACCTATATCAATTTCCACAAACCTTCTCAAAATCATCTCAATTTACAACCAGCCAAATTAGACAATAAACGAGTTAAACTCTTGTAGTTGGTGCAAAAACATAGAAACAATCCGCCATGAATATGCTACAGAAGAAACGCTTGGCTGGTGCAATAAAGAGGCAGTTCAAAATGCACAATTTGCTTTTCCTAAGGTTTGATAGTGACAAAGCTAATGCATTTCAATTTCAAACTAAAACTAAAATAGACAAATTAACTTTTAGAGTGTACAATTTTATTGTTAAACTATTACAAAAATACACAGAGTTTCCTGATGTGAAAATACAGTGGAGCTCCCGTTAAGTCTCTGGGCCCCTTATTTGAAGTCTGGGGTTTAAAATTTTGAAACGGATTAAAAAACCTATCACTTCACTGCCATTACTAAAATAAAACAAGCAACAACCATTAGCACGATGATCTATCATTCCAAATGAGGCAACAATTTAAAACAGAGAATGAAGCAGCAAATTTAAAACAGGGAAAAATGGGAATTGGTTGGGGCACACAAGATCAAGTACTTGTGACAAAGTTTCAGTAAGTTATGAAGAAAAGATTTCAGCCAGAAAATAATTGAATGGTTCTTTCTAAAAAGAATGCCCAAAAGCCACTGAAAACAATATATGAAGAAACATACCTACAGATATTGCAGTTGTGCTCCTTTGATATCTGATATTGTCATTAAAAAGAGCCAATTCAGAGTCAAATTTAAACTATATTCCATAAAATATAATACTCAATAAAAACTAGCACAACTTACACATAAGAAAGTGAATGGACAAGCTCTTGAAGATCATCAGGACTGAAACCATTTTCATCTAACAAAACATGATAGTGAGTTGGCCTGCTAGTACCCTATAAAATAAAACCAAGAAAAAAAGAACTATAAGCTACTTCAATAGGTGCTAGAATAGGGAATGATTAAAGTGAAGATAACAATTGACTCCTAATTAATGCCAAAAAAAAATCAGATAAGATATCAAACTGAACAAATCAACAAGAAACATGATAAATATAGAGATTAAAGGAGCAAATATCCACAAAATCTTTAGCTCTTACAATCATTCCAGCATGTGAGCACATGTAGAAGTCATAATTTTTGGGATGACAAACTTGTTTGTCAACTACAGTCCCTACAGATTGTATGGTTCATTCTCATGTCAGAAGGAAAGAATAGAAACACAAAATTGAGGAACTTTTCAGCTATTAATTTGATAAAAATAAAATAAAATAAGATGTACCAGGTGGAACATTGTCAGGAGAGCCACCAGACTGAAAAAATTTTGTATGGTGGTTCTTCTGCGCAATCATCAACGTAAGCTTAGGGGACCACTGTTCATCAAGAAACTTGCAAGCCTACAATCGTAAAAAGGACTATTCAGAAAAAGTTATCCAAAGAAACATTCTACATAAAATTTTTCATGGAACAACCACATTTAGCTACTGCTAGCAGGGTCACCTCAGTAATCTTATCCAACTCAATGTTCAAAACTTGGTTGAACTGAGACTCACTCACTCCATCCCTAATCAATACACAATGCAGTGTTAAAGGTTAATGTGTAACGAAAAAAAAAAACAAAAATAAAAAATAAAAAAATAAAGAAAAGGTTAATGTGTAACGGAAACCATGAAAAAGAATTGTGAGACAAATAAAACCAAAATAAACAATTCAAAATTGTGAGCAAAATAATTAGAAAATGTTTATATAAAAATATTATTTTACCTGAAAATAATAATTTGATCTGGCTTTCTCTTCCCAGAACTTGTATAAAAATCAATAAGCAACTCCCTAGATTAAAAAACACATCAATTCACAAGCTTAAACAGACAATAAAAATATTGACAAACCTTTAACCACAAGGAAAGGCATACAAGCTAAATCAAGAGCAGAAGGTTAACAAAACATGTCTTTTACCATCAAAAGAAGATAAAATGTATAACATTGAGCAAACGATAACCAAAGATACTTGCCTAATTATGCCATCGTCATCATTTTCTGCTGTTGGTTTAAATAAAGAATCAATCATTTCAACCTTAGATGACTGCGTCCTTACTGATGCCCTATACTTCGAAATCAGCGGCCACTGCCTTGAACTAACAACCTATCATGATGAGTGGCGAGAAAAGTAGAAGTTGAACATCAGTGTGGGAGAGCTAATATCAAAAACATGTTAAGTAGAGAAAATAATATAGAACATTATTTAAGATTACACTTTTCTAACTTTAAAACTCTCAACAATTTTCTAGAGCAAAAGTATAAGATTATCAACAAAAATGACTTGATAGCTGAATTAAGCAAATTACTGCAGCAATTGATGGCACATCAGACCGTCCAGGAGAACCATGTGAGACATCCATTCCTAAAATAATTGTTGCAGCCCTTGAGATGATTGGAATAGCAGGTGTATTTTCTATTTGTAATTGTGAGTTTAGGCCACCAAGCTGAAAATTGAAAAAATAATCAAACTTGTTAAAAAAAAGAAATAAAATCATCCAAACAAGATCAGATAACCAAATTCAATGCAACTACCAAAAGGCCCACCTTTGCATTAATCTTTAACAACACATTTGTCAAATATTGATCATTAACTCTAGTGGGCGCAATGCATTGTGTTACAATTCCAAACTCGGCCAGGCATTTTCTCTTCCAAGGCCCTAACAATTAGATAACATTCACCCATCAGATAGTTTCACAGTGGAAAACATCATATACCTTTAAAGGTTTGTGAGAACCAAACCATAGATGTCAGAATTTTTTCTCTCAGGCAAAAGGCAAAGAAGAAACTTTGGAACACCAGGAAGTTTAGTTCGAATTTGCTCAAACATCTCTTCCACTCTTACAGGAGGAAGGGCCCTCCTCATGGAAGGATTCTCTTCAAAAACATCAAATGGCTGTTCAACAAGCTGCCAAAGTAGTAGGAAAAAAAAGGTAATTTGCAAACTAATGAATGCAAGAAATGATACCTATCAAGCAAATCAGAATATGAATAGATACATGAAAATAAAATATAGAAAACATACAACTCCTTTCATATTTCCGCATTTGATAAGGTCCCTTATGAGATTGTTAATATCACATCGAGCAGAAAAGTTGACAACAGCCCATCGCTCTACTTTGGTAGGGGCCATCAATTTCTAGAGAAATAAATAAAATTGTGAGAAAGAAACAAGTTGGGTTATAAACAATAAGGAATTATAGTATAAAATATGGACTTAAGAAAACCTTATTATTGAAATTCCATCGGCCATTTCTGGGTAGAAAATCTTCACCATTTCCAACCTTCAACTATAGAAAAGAAGAGCACATTTATTTAAAAAGTGATGAATTGCATTTAAGTTGCATGTGAACCAACAAAACGCAGCACAATTATGATGAACATGCAAACCTTGGGAGCCTGCAACACACGACCATCAACTTGGGTAAAGTTGGTGTTGATAGAAATTCCACATGCTTTCAACATAGGATCAGCATCATAATTACTATATTTCAAAGCCTATCAAGAAAAAATGTGTCACTAAATGCATGTAACACGCTAGAAATCGGAGTTGAGGCTCTTAGAAACCCACATTATTTAAAGATGACATTCTCTCTTGAGGCTTTTGCCTTGATTTTTCGACAAGAGATGACCGCTGAATAACTGTCAATGCCTTTGTGTATCTTTGCAGAGAGACCAGATTGCAAAGCTAGTGCATAAAGTAAAATTCTTAATTCTATAGAAATGGTAAGAACAGATTGTGTAATGCAAGGATTACAAGATAAAATCATGCAAAAATTTAAAACTACAACATAAAAAGTAGGGAAAGAAACCACAAGTAATGTTAGAGAATGGAAAAGACCTCAATGGGGAAGTATGTTGGTCGTTTTGGCTTTCCAACATTAATGCAAGGGAGTCCACCAGAATAACTCAATGGTATCCCCCGATGTCTCACAAAATATTCATGTACAGTAATCTCCATGGCGTTGTCCCCATCACCTTTCTGCCTAAGAGTAAACCTGGGGTAACAAATTTTAATTGATTAAGTATTTTTTGAATACATCAATGAAACATCTAATAAACTACAAGAAGTTAAAGACAAGAAAAGACGAAATTGTGATTTATAAATCAGTTTTACCGCTAAAAAGTACTTTAAAAAAAGGATAAAAGATAGGACTTATCACACTTCAATTTTAAAAAATAAGTATTATATATCATATCAACTTGTAGAAATCTGTTGATTTGTACAAAAAAATACCAAATCAGAGAACATAAACATTAAAGGGTAGGATGCCCAATACAAATCATAGCATCATTAAAAAGGCCATCTTACATAAATTAAAGTTAAATAAAAAAACGTACATCTGCTGATCACATGGTAAATCACTTAAACCAACTATCTTGTATTCCAAGTTTCCAACCTTAACTCGCAAATTTTTTAGCATCCGCTTCGCCTGTATGAAAAAAACAAGTTCACCAATTTGTGTACTTCATAATAATATATGATTACCTCATGTTTCAATATTAATAATACAATAGCTACCAGCAAAAAATGATAATTATCTTCACTCACTTTTGCCCAGTCAATTTGGAATGGGTCCCTCACATTTTGATTCGCAATAAGAAAATCAACAACAGGCCCAGGTCTTACAATCATTGTAGTAGACACATCTGCAAAACAAATTTAAAAATAATTTCATGAAGATTTATTCAGCATAGCATAACACCATCAGCAAGTTAAGAGCATACCAATATTCAAGGACAGGCCGCCTTGAACAGGGCGGAAACTAGAGTGAAACCCTCTGCATCCCATAACTCCACCACCCAAATCTGTATAGTTGGATTGCTTATCATGAAAAAATGATTGGCGTACAAGCAGGCAACCCCTACATAAAAATTTTATAAACAAGATTACAGGACTTTTTCAGCAATTCTGAGATAATTCAAGCTAAAAATGCAAGGAACTTGGTATGCATACTGCTTGGCAGCATGTTGTCGCAAGATGATATCAAGAACTCGCAATGCTTCCTGCGTATTTTCAGTCTCTTGGCCCTTCAAGGCCAGCGCAATGGATTGCATTGGGATTTTAGCTGCAAAGCTAAGCTCAACTTTGATAGTCTTTGCATTATAGGAGCGCCTAGCACGCTTACGCTCTCCTTCACCAGGACTATCATTTCCACCAGGACTGCCATTTCTGTACAATCATATGTTGACAGAAAAAAATAGAGAATAAACCATACCGTTCTGTTTAAATGCAAAAGGCATAACATGGGAAAACGCACAAGTAAGATGAAACATCATAAATAAATTTACCTCTTTGAAGGCATATCATCTAGTATGACAGTGAACTCATTGTTGATCTGGGGAAGAGGGCCAATTGTGAACAAAGTCTTTTCGCCATCATAAGCTAGCCCCTTCTTTCCGAGCTCAGTATCATAAGTTTGTTGCATCTTATCTATTACCTTTCTACCAATTCCCTTCCCATCCACAGGTCTATCGTCTTCATATTTTAGGTTAACCTACAATCATCAATACAAAAATAATCAATCCTTTCATAGCATTTGAACAGATAAGAAAAATATAACAGAAATGCAGAGTTGGCAACATACACTGTAGTGAAAGAAGAAATCATCAACATTGCGAATAGAAACTTTGAAGTGATTTGTTAACAGAGATATGGGCTGGCCTTTCCTAGCAAAACCAGGCCGAGACATTGGTACCCTTTTCTTCTTCAAGGGCTCACTCGAAGGAATGTCATTCTGAACTTTAATAGGAGCTACATTGGATGGTACAACAGGAGGAGGAAGAGGGAGTTCATCCACCTCCTCTTTTGCAGAATTTTGATTTTCCATTTCTTAAACAAGTAATCTGACTAGAAGAAAAGGTGGGGAGGTATAAGAAGGTTGTTTTATGCATATAAGACATTTGTACATTGATAGAAAGTAACAAAATAAAAAAGATGCACATTATCCAAAACTGGAATGAGTCCAGTAAAGTGAAATAGAATCATAAGAACCGTTTAACATGTTAAAGTTAAATTTAAAAAACGGGTAATAACAACATTAAGTGACTCAATCCTCATACAGCAATAAACTATAACAAATCCTAAAACAGTAAAAAAAAAACTAATACTGTTTATTCATCCTTAGACCATTAAAAGAATATGCACAAAAACACTTAAATTACACATACAAGTAAAGAAACTTTTTATCCCAGATTTTGAGCAAGCGGTGTTTAAAAGAAAAAAGACACATTTACCTAAAATCACCAAAAATATTCTTTATTATTATCAATATGACAGGAGTTCATCTGATAAGAATCCACTTTTCATTCTACAACCAGCTGTAGCATGGTGAACTTTAAAACATTTTGTAAGTTGCAGCCAAAAAACAAAGGTAATATTGGATGCCTAGGAAACTGCAGTGTCTGCTGCGTAGAAACACCATAATGAAGTCCCCTTTGCACATATGGAATCAAGATACATGAGTATGTTACAATTCCATAGATTCCAATAAATACAACAGAAAAGCTGCATGGCCGGACCCTTGCAAAAAACAAATATAGAAAATAGGACTGGTAACTAACAAATATAGGAATGTAGATTAATGGATGAGAACCAATAACATGGCCTTAAGCAGATAATGCCGCATTGTCATTTAACGAGCTTGAGTACTTCAGAAAACTTAAGTAATAAATTATTTAAACAAACAACAACGAGGAGATATGCAGGCCACTAATATTGTAACGGATTCTGACTCTCCAATAACAATGAGGGATAAGCAACCAACGAATTTGCTGGTTTAGGGTTTGCTTACCTCCCCGATTAATATTCGAATCCCTTTTTAACATAGAAAATATTACTTAGAGATGGACAAAGGCATAATCTAAAATCCATACTACTTCACTCTTTTTTCTTCTGAAACCTAAAAAAAATCGAAGGTAAGGAACTTCAATAATAAACATAGACTAAATATTCACAGAACGAAAAAAGAAGCGGCGATGCGGGCTTCATTACAAGGAAAAAAATACTGCCAAAATAGGCATTTTCATGCATCAAGAGACGTCTATTTCAAAAGCCACCAAAACTTTAAAAATGCAGTAACAAACCACACAAAAGTGCATAACAAAATAGAAATGTTTATGTATCAAGGAAGCTCTATTTCATATACCACAACTAAGTAAATAATGCAGTAAAAAATCACTCAGAAGTGCATAAAAGAACATTAAAGAGAAAACAAAAGCATAAACCGAGGGGGAAAAAAATAAGTTCATAGCATGCACAACTACAAAAACAAATCCATTATATCACATAGAAATATGACGAAAAGCAAATCAAACGAAAAGATATTATGATCCTCCCATCCCGTAGTACTACTTCAAAATTTACTTCACAGACCTCGAATAGAATCACTTGCACTCAAAATCAGCCCACCACACCACGAGCAAACAAAATGCCAAGAACCTCTCCTAAACCCTAAAAAAGATCTGCTACTAATCGAGATCGCCCCCCAAAATAAGAAAAATACCTCTAGAAGAAAACTTCTTTCCTTTTGGAAAATCTAGAAGAGAACTAGAAAAAACCCTAGAAAAGCGTTTAAGAGAGCGCATGCAATCTCACCCAGAAGCGGAAATCAAACCCCTACTTCCCACAAGCTCTGCAACAATACAGCGGCCCACCTCACTCGCTCTTTTCTACTCCAAATCAAAGCTCAAGCGCCCATTATTTACCCTCATGCTTAACGTGAACCAGCTAGTTAGAAGCACTTCCACGCGACGCGTGGCATCTGACTCCATAAGAAAACACAGATCCACCGTCCACCTCACCCGATCAAAATCCGGTCTCCGGTTTCCTGGGTGATTTTGCGGCTGCACAAAAGGCAGTTAGTTTTAGTCGTCGCATGCGGGAAGATGTTCGAAGCAGCGCTTCCTTACTGCATGCGGGCTATGTTAATTTCCAATAAATCCTCCTATAATACCCTTGGGTTTAGGCCCTCTGCGATTATAGGATAAAATTATTAAATTTAATTTTAAATTAAAAATCTATTTTTTATTAATTTTAAAGTAAATTAAAGAATTTAAATTTTATTTTAATAAAATTTATATCAAAATATTTTTTTTTGTCTTCTAATCTCCGCATGAGTCTTAGCGATTTCTACTGCGCGGGAAATTTCCCGGTCGCCGTTAGATGCGTCAAAGACGGCGTAATTGACGAAGCATACGTATTAAAGGGTAGCTTCGTAATTATAATTTTATTTTTTTCTTATTTGAGATTTTAAAGCCATATTTACGTCGCGATATGTTTGGGCAAAAATCTTCGATTTTCGAATCTTTGCCGCGAAAGGGGCATTAGCTAATCCTGGAAAGACATGACGGAGAATAAGGAAAGCTGGGTATAATAGTAATTTCGGTGTTCCTCGAAGAGGCGGGGCGACTCGGTTCGACCGTACGGACGTTCTTGGGTTTATAAATGCACTTTAGTAACTGCACATTACAGCAGGACCAAAAATTGGAACTCTTGAAGTGCCGTTTGGTGTGCAGTTGGTGAGATGTCCCTATAATAAATTAATAATTGCCCGTATTAAAATTTTAAGATTTATTTTAAAATAAATGTTTTTTTTTTTTGGAAATTGTAATCTATATTTTTTAGTAAATATAAAATATGTGTAATTGTCATATTTATTTCAATTAAGCACTTTAAAACTCTTCTATCTAATTTTTTCCAGCTTTTTTAGTTGATGAAAATTAAATTATAAAATATAATATTTTATAAAATAAATATTTTCTAAATCAAATATAAATCTTTGATCCTTTTGCTACTAGTAAAAATGCCCGTGCATTAAATGCACGTGACTAAATATTTAAAAATAATAATTCTTATTATAAATATTTTAATTATATTATCATTGTTAAGATGAAAAATAATAATAAAATTATTATTATAAATAATTATAATCACTAATATTTATTTGAAAAAAATATTTTTAATCTAATTGAAAAAAACTTTTTTAATCATCTTTGCGTTATGTGTCCATACAAGAGTGGATATTTCTCAGCTAGAGATTGTGATTTCATGATCTTCAATGATCTCATGACGAAGCTTATAAACATTTTTTCAAATTTATTTATATATTCAGTAACAAATTTAGTGCTTTGCTTTAATGAATTACTCTCATGAAGCAAATAAACACAATTAGAGGAAATGCAAGTAATTATCTTTTAGAAGTTATCTTATTTCAATCCAAATGGAAGACATCCCCACACAACCCATCCTTTTTTTCTCATTTTTTCCATACTGATCAAGTATATTTTAGCTTGTCCATCCAATTTTAATTTTGCAAACGTCACATTCTTCGAACATTATTTGTTATTAAAAGAAATTATTCATATCTGTTATCTAGTCAATAAAAACTTTAGAATTAATTTTACCATAAAAAAATAGAAACATAAAAAAATAGAAACTTCAAATTTGAATTTTTTATTTCATCATCTACACCAAATTTTGCCATCTAAGATTTTCATAAGTCTCATATTAAACATCATACAATATCTATCTTGATTATTTCACTACTACCAATACTAACATTCAATTGAATCGCCTTATCATCAAAACAGGAATCTGTTTGGTTCACATGCACGTAGTTGATTAGTTTCTAGATTTTCAATTAGTTTTATAACAATATTATATTTAACAAATTAGTCAATTGATTTTACAAACACATTTTAAGTTATAATACCAGCTAAGATGCTTGGATAGCATGAGAATTCCATAATTTCAGGATGAAACTTCTCAATTGAGAATGATAAGCACGCATCAATAATTGTACAAATACAAATCTAAACCTACAAATAAGTGCTCAAAAGCCTAATCACTGCAAAAAAAGCATTCTACTTTGCTTAGAAATTACAGACTCTTGTGCCTGCTTCGGCCAACATAACTAAAACCAAAATATAAAACAATTGCCTGATATCACCATGTTAACTTCAGGATAGAGAAAGTAATGGAGTTGGAGAGGAAAAAATGGCTAACTGGTAATATCCATTGTTTATATGATTATTTTTTTTTATTGTAATAAAAGCAACCCTCAACCTTTTTCATCCGAGCTTGAGACTGGCATTTACGGTTTTATATAATTTGCTGGATTTGTAGTGAGGAATCGTGGTATAGAAACTGATACTGAAAAAAAAGAAAAAGAATATAATTTGCTGGATTTGTAGTGAGGAATCATGATATTGCTAGCTAGCAAACATGAATTGTAACCTACACAATTAGAGCCTAAGTTCAATTATTCTTAGCAACAAAAAATTCTAGCAGATAAAACAAAAGCAGGCAACTAATTAAACAAATAAACATCAAATCATTGAATAAAGATCATTTAAACTAAATGTAGACTTTCTACATGTATAACCCAACATATCTAAACAACATCAAGATAACTATCTTCGTTATTATATTCTGCTGAGAAAAATAAAAATGATATATATGATCGAAATTCTAACTGCATAATCTTGAATTATATTGTGACTTTTAATCCGATAAGAACAATATCATAGAAGAAGGCGAAGGAGCTTCTTTGCCGAATCTTTTAAAACTCTTCTGCACACGAAGTACAAGAAACCGAAGAGATAAAGGTATGGAGAATAGCCAAAGAAGCATGTAGGAGAAAAAGATCGTTACCTTTGAGATGAGCTCTCGTTGTGACTTCCGGTTCGACATGAACAACATCATTGACAAAAGCAAAGAAGCTTCTTTTGCCAATCTTTCAAAACTCTTCATGTGAAGCAAGCGAATATGAAGAAGACAAGGCGATGTCATGAAGAGAATTAAAAGCGAAGTGGAATTTGAAGAGGTGCGTAATCAAATGGTGGAGATATAATTTAAATTTAAAAAGGAAAGGTCAGGATTACCTATGAGAAGAATCAAAATCCAAACTTATATAAAACTTATATGGTAGTATAGATTTACAAATTCCTTAATATCATTTGATAATAAAACTTTTTGTATAGTTTGCAAGAAATTAACTAAATGTTAGAATAATATTCAACTTATATATACACACACACCTTTGACTTAGAAAGACCAATAAGAAGTTTGATGGCAAGGGTAAGGGTGAGGGAGGTGGTCTCAAAGTTGGCAAAAAGGAGTACAAAAAATCAAATCCAAATGTATACCCTATGTTAAAACTGGATTTTCACCATATGCATTGAGCTCTTTAAGTATGTAGTCAAAGAAATCATTGAACTATTTGTTGTTGATTTCATCTTATTTGTTAATACTTTCATTATGTTTCTACATCCCTTAACTATAAGTAGTAGATTGTTTACACCAGCAAATATGAACATGATTTGGTGTTGAATTATTTAATAATGAGAAGAGCAAAAATTATATGAGAATAGAGTTAAATGTTTGTTTATTTGTTTAGTATTGCTTCACCCACTTTTGAATGCAAAAAAATTAGCTAAAAGAGTCATGTGAAAATTTGATCAAGATAACTCTAAAATGGGTTAGATTTGTTATAAGATATGTGAGGAATTTATATCGCACTCATCTCAAAATAAATTAAACAGTTTTTTTGAACTCATTCTCACCAAAAATCTAATTAGTTGATGAAGGGTTTTTTGAGAGAGGTATATATAAATATGAAGGAAATTGGTGAAGTTAGAGGGATAAAACACTAATTTAATAGGTATATAACAGTTGAAGAAATAAAATGTAATTTAATAGGCGAAGTTAGAAAGCATAATAACATGAATACATAAGGAATTTTAAGGGGTAGAATATAATGTAAGAAAATAATGAAGTACAACATGAATACAAAAGTCTTTTAAGTGGAATAATTTATAAGAAAATATGAAATAGAAAAGGTTTTTCGAATTAAAAGCGAAGAGGTGTACAGGTAAATTTACATCTTATGAGGAGATGAAGCAGCCAAGAATTTATTAAGTGTTGAGCCATGGAATTATATTAGCTAAATAACAAATATGTATAATTATGTAATTAATAACAATAACTGATAAAATAAGTAAAGGATATGATTTTTTAAACCTTGAAGGTGAAGAGGCATATAAGTTAATTTACATCATTTGAGGTAAACAATCATTGATTTGTATTAGCCGAATAATAAATATTTATAATTAAATAATTAATAAATATAACTGATAAATATCAAATAATCTAGGGATTTTTAAATGCTCAATATTACATGGTTAATTGAAATTATAAAATCGTATTAAATTAAATGAGAGGCAAATATTTAATAATGGAAATATTAAGAGCAATGTAAGATTAATAAAATGATTTACCTAGACATCATCTAAATTGACATAAGTAGTAGGAAACTTCATGCCCTTTGCCACATCAATGCCAGCTGCTATTCTTTGTGTCCATGAAAGCTTTTAGCCTGTGGTTCCAGTTTTATCAAATTAGATCCTTCCATATATATATAGAACATTTAGCATCCTAAATTTTATGGAATTCAAAGAAAATCAATTATAAGATTGGCTTCTAAATAGATTGTTTATCAAGTCCTATAATAATCTAATAGCATATCCCTACATGTTTAGTTGCGCACATAATTTTAACTCAATGCTGTCTTAATACCAGTATTTAAAATTAGTATAGTAAAATTTGAAAATTTTCTTTAATTTGAAAATTTACTTGATAATAAAACTTCTGGTGATGGTAGAAACAATTAGTTAGAACTAAAACATTTAAATCCAACCAATGCAAATATTAAATCCTAATAAATGAAGCTTAGTATCAGTTTTGAAAAAGTTAATTTTATACCTCATCGAGAGAACATTATCCTACGAAAGTTGAAGGGTCAAAGTTTTTTGTGGCTGCTTCAAGCTCGTCCAAAGAAAAAGTCACGATACAAAGGAATACCAAGCGTTGTTTGGAAAAGTAGTTCATCAAATAAGTAATCATTGTGCAACATTTGAAAGGTTGGGAAGAAATTTAAAAACAAGTTATCTCGAAATTTTCAACAAAAAGTATCGTACAGGAAGAGAGGCAGATGACTCTGTGAATCAGTGCGTGAGAGATTATTGGCATTAGCTAGCAGTGAGCGCCCTCGGCTTCTCCTACAATTTGGTCAGGCAGTGCCCGAGCCGGCGAGGAATAGAAGAAATCTGCGACCACATTGAAAGCAAGAATTGAAAGCGTTGGTGAAGTAAATCTTGTATTGACCTAGCGGGTTCGACAGGACTAGATTATTTCATTTATCAAAGCAGTCAGAACGTTGAAGAGGAGTTGCAACTGATTAGCTAGAAGAGAATGAGAAAATGGTAGATTCATCCCTAAATAATAAGCAGGAAAAGAAAGACAAATGAGGGAAATTTTCAAACCTTTTTCCGTCGAGGATGTCAGGCCGACGGTGATCTCACACTAATGTGGGTTCTTACACGAGCGGGAGGACTTTAGCGAGGATGGGAGGTCGGAGGCGAAGACGGAAGGGCATGGCGGAACAACGAAAGAGAGAGAGGGAGATTAGCAGGAACAATCAGCGAGAAGAAGAATAGCGAAAGTGCTTTCGCTTAGGTATTTTTTTTATTAAAGAATCGTTGTTGCAAACGCTCGCATAAATGGAACCTGTTGGCAGTGAAATCGAAGGGAACAGGTAACTATTTAACGTGAGAACCGTTCGGTAGTGAAAAGCTAATGACGAATTGGAAACCGCTCGTTTAAATGAAAATTGAAGGGCAAAGTGTTTAATTTTTTTTAAACATCTGGCCAATGAGAATATACCGTTTAAAATTTATTTATTCAGGGTATACAGAAAGAGGAGAGAGCGGAATATAAAGTGCATTTAATGTAATGTGTCAAGTATTTATTATATAGAAAAATATATATATAATTTTAAAATTATTAAAACAAAATGAAGGGTTAGGATAATTTTTAAATGAATAAAATGAATGATCAGAATTTGCTAAGAGTGGAATCTCAAGCCCCTTTTATAATAGTAATATAGATATAGAAAAAAAATATATATTTTTTTAAAATTAAAAATAAAATGAAGGGTCAGGATAATTTTTGAATGGATAAAATAAAAGGCCGAGATTGCATATGGAAGGAAACTCAAGTGATTTTTATAATAGTATAGATGTTGAAGTGTTATATGTCTATCAAGAACACAATATATTTGGCATATTGGTTCAAGATATTTTTATCATATATATTGAAGACTCTATTCTATATAGAGGGTGCCTTAGAACTGTAATTATGATAGCTATTGAATGAATTTGGTCGCTTAAATAGCTCCTTTTTTTGTCTCTCTGTTCTTCTACTTCTTGATCTCATTCTCTCTCTCTGTTGGTCCTTCCTGTCAGCATCCATTCATGTTTTCCTTTCTATTTTCACTTCCTGCAGCTAGGCTTTGGTGTGTGAGTGTGTAGGTGACTGAGGATGAGCTTTTGGGTATGCTTATTTAAAGAATATAAATCTTTTCATTTTGGCACAATTTTTTAAATGGATTGCAAGCTATAATACATGATCATCCTTTGCCTGACCAAGATAACATGGGCAATATGCATCTTCAATGTTGCACTTTTAATCATTGCTCACCAAATTTGGATGATGATCGGTTGATGTTGATTCAGTTAGATTTGTAATTGAGATTTGCTATTGGTGTTGTGCTTTTGTCGGATATTATCAAAGAGATTAGCTTTAGATTGAAATTTCATTTAGTAATTGGTGTGCTTCAACAAGATTAGCATTTAACAACATCTTTTAAAGGATGAATTTGCGATATAGATTTTCAGTAAAATGAAATGCATCCTTATTTCATTTATGGACCATAGCAATAAAAGGAGGAAAATCGATTCCATCTAACAAGCAAAAAATAATACCACACGTTAAACCTACCTAATTCCGCACATTAAAAAGTCATATTTCATTCACAAAGAACAAAATCCAACAAGCATAAATTTCATTTCTAAATACTTAAATTGTAAAGCTTGAATGAAGAAAAAATAAAAGTAATGGAAGTTGAAAACATTATAAAGATTGAACAAAGCTGAAGGAAGAAGGGTTGATTACCAGGGATTGCAGTTTCTAAGCTTGGTAAATGGAGGAAGCAACTTGATTCCTGAGTTGTCCTCCTTAAATTTCTAAAAAAGCAGCCCCAAAATAGTCAGGCCTGTAAGAGAAAGCTAATATAAGCTAATGAAAGCTGAATCTAAGAACCACGCGAGCCAGAATGAAATAGTCAGGCATTCGATTGTGAAGAACGGCATTATTGACCCAACCTCTTTAAATGATATAGATGTGCTAATAGGTGGTCAATATGAAAAATGGAAGATGAGTCAGATAAAAATAACAAGTTAGTTATTGGTGAAGAAGATTTAATATGGAGCACTGTAGCGAAAGTTAATGGTATTTATAAAAGAAACTAAAATATTCAATAGAGATCTGAAGAGAAAAAGTGAATGAATCCTTAAGCTTAACACTCTTGCAAATGAACATGAAGATAATGAGGGTGATGTAAAAGATTATTTTGGAGATAATGATGATGTGATGAAGAAGATTATGCTATCTTGTCAAATGATAATGATGATTCTCAAGATGATTATTTTTTTTTCAAAAAAATGAGTTCCATAAAAAAATTGTAATATTTTGAGTTTGAGTGCTTCAGCTCCAAAGACTAAGCGTCAACATTTAATATGATAAAAATCATAGTTTTATTTATAAATTTATTTGTTTTTATTATAATGATAGTTTATTTTTCAATATAGTTGTCTTTAATAAATGTTCATGTATTTTTAATTATACATAATTTTTTATATTCAATAGTTGTTTATTCTTGGCAATCTAAAACCCTCATAGTTAGCATGCACATCAATTCTACAATCACTAATTTACAATTCTACATATAAATGCATGGAAGTTCTGCTTTTCACTGCTTTACAAGTGCATAATGATGAACCTTAAGCTAATAAAAGTAAGCTTCTAAGATTAGGGGCATCATCTTCTGAAATTACAAACACAAGTTGGTTATATAAATCACAGTTTTAATCCTTTATCATCCCTATAGAAGATCGTGTATCTGCAGCCAGAAAATTTAGCAAACAGTTGGCATGCAATATATAATTAACCTCCACCCTTAACCCAATGCTTGTTTATACACTTTTAGATCATCGATTAAATTCAAAAGATACACAGAGCAAACCATCAATTCCTAAAATGATCAAAAATGCAAGCAAGACGTAAAATTTCACAGGAAACAAGGGGATCCCATAAGAAGGCAAAATGTACCATTTCGAGGTCCTGCGCCATCAGAATACAAGTTCCACACCATGTCGCATAGAAATCTAGAACAATTGGAATGCTTCTTTCCCCTCTCACTATATACTCTTGTTCCTTAGCCGTAACATTTTTCTGCTTCGCCGCACCAAATGCTGCAAATCCGGACGATTCATGAAGTCAAAGAAACGAAATAGCGAGGAGTTGATAGAAAGACAAAGCATTAGTGAAGACATACCACAAGATAATCTTCTTATATGTACTTCTTTTTAGCAGCTGCAGCTGCCAAGGAAGTCCTACGGTTGCGGGTGGAAACAGAATGGAAAAAAGGAAGAGGAACGCATGTAATGCTATCTTTGCTGTTTAACTAACCACTCACATAACATCTTGCTTCAAAGCTTAACTAAGTCCAATGCTGAAATTATTCTGCAAACCTTTCTTACCAAACCCTGCATTACCCTTTTGCATCATTTCTACAAACTCATGGTAATCAATCCAGCCATCCTGCAAAAAAACAAAGAGGGTGATTTTTAACAGATGAATTAGGAAATTATTCTTGTTTGATATTGAGATAACCAAATCTGAAGAGTTTTACATTGTCTTGATCAACTTCATGGATTATTTCCTCTAATCTGATGTCTTCTATGCCAAATTCTTCAAAGCTGATTGCGAACAAGCTGCGAACAGCGGCACTCCCACGCCAGCCAGAATCTACATGTTCTGTAAGAAAAAGCTAATCAAAGCAATGATTCAGACCTCTCTTCGGTTGCGAACAACGGAAGCCCAATGCAAGCAGTTTTCAAAGCAACGATAAAGATTCAGACCTCATGGAGGCACTCCACGCTAGCAGTTTTCAAAGCAAAGATTCAGACCTCCCTTCGGTTGTGAACGCCGACACTCCACGCGAGCAGCAACACTCCCAGGAGAGCAATTGTAAAGGCGGGATTGTGAAGGAGCAGGCTATGTGTGCGCTATAAAGAGAAATAATGGTCGGAATAGGAAGGGTTGAGAAATCTTGCGTGCGTTTTAGGACATCTGAGCGATTGGATTCGATTGCCAATGGAATACAAAGAGCTTGGGAGTGGAATACTAAGAGGAAGAGTTTAATATATCAACTTTACGAATAAAGTTATAATTATTAATTAATTATAATTATAATAATTAAAATGAAAGGTTGAGATTTATTTAAATAATTAAAATGAATTATTAGAATTTGAAGTGGAAGGAAACTCAAGCCCCTTTTATAATAGTAGTATAGATTAGAATATTTTATTTCAATTTTTCTTTTTTTTAAAGGATGATAATATGTGTTATTAAATCATAAAGAAAAATCTCCTTTAAATTTTAAAAATAATAGAATTGTTTTATTTAAATAATGTTATTTATAAAATTTTAACCTTTCATTTTTAATATGAAATAAGGATTTTTTTAATAATATTATACAAAAAATATCAAATCATATTTATTAAACTAGTATAAATGCACGTGCACATGGTGCACGTGAATAAAATTTTAAAATATAAGAAATTTATAATTAAAATTTAAAAATAATTTATGACATGTTATATCAATGATATCTAATAAAATACACGTGCATATGATGCACGTGAATAAAATTTTAAAAAATAAAAAAAAATATCATATAGCTAAATTTGCATGTATACTATTCTTTGATAAAAAGATAAAATTAATAATTTTATTTTTATAAGTAATTCTAATTATTAATTATCTTAGTGGAAAGTTATAGACATTACTTTTATATAATAATTGTGTAAATTCTATAATTATTTATTTTTGCTCATTTTATAAAATTAATCAGGTTATGCAAGAAGCATACATTTTAAACAAAAACCATAGCATTTTTATTTGATCATCTTCACAATTAATAACTTTGTCCTAACTATTTGATGTTATGTTGATTTATTGATGATTAGATTTAATTGATATAATAAATTACTAAACACCATTATAACTAACAGACTAAACCATCAAGATCCAAAAGAAGAAAAATAACTGGTTAATACTTTATAGGATTCATTTATATACTCGACCAAAGCCGCCCTCTCCGAGGAGACAATCAACTCTAAAATTTTGTGTTGCTGCAGCTAATTCACGAGAATTAATAGTCTGAGCAGCAATATATTCTTGAATGCTCTTTGGTACATCCTTATCATTCTTCGCTAGCAGGCTTTGGTTCTTATCATCCAATGAGTAATTTGATCTTGACTTTCCTGCACCCCATAAGTAGCAAAGAAATTTTTAGAAACTTCTCCAAAGACTGACAAATTCACAAATAAATAAATGCCTCAAATGTTCCTTCATCAATGTCATTTTAACAAGTCCAATCATTTTCGAAGACCAATCTAATTTATTATGATTGTCCGTTGCTTCATATTTTTTGAAAAATCAGCCACTTGCATGGTACATTACATGAGTTTGGTGTGGTTCATGGTCAATTTACAAATCAAATAAGTGGAGTTCCTATACATTTGAAGTTCAGGATAAACCAATAACAAAGGTGACAAAATATTAAATAGAAAGTTAATTAGATACTCGTTTCCTGGAAATAAAAGAAAACAACAAAAATTATTTAATAAATATTTATCCCAAGTACCGAAATGAGAGTCTATTCCCACATTAAGTTTAAAAAAAAAATAACCACCAAGAACATCTACTCTTTAATTGTGATGCACCAAAGAAGCAGCTTCTGGAGTAAAAAATAATCCTTGAAAGCGTGACATATTTGAAAAAAATAACGAAAAATAAACATTAAAATTACTTCAAAACTTAATCATTGAGGAATAATGCAACTTCTTCAATCACTTAAATTCTTACACATTTAATGGCAATTGAAACATAGACGAAGAGTTATACTTATTAAATGAAACTCTTGCTTAGAATAAAATAAAATACAATAAGAGAAGAATAAAATCATTGACAAGTAGTATGTAATCATCAAAGTAATGCATAGATTATATAAATTATAATTTCAGGTAAATTCTTAATTTGCAAGCAACTTTACATATGTCTTTTTTACATTTATAACAAAACACTACTAATTATATTTCAACACAAATGAAGATAAATCCATGATACATTGAAGCAAATAAAGTATAACCTTTCAACTTATAGTTTAAAGCCATATCAAGATAGGCTACAAGAGCAGGTTTTTCCAAAAAGTGTTGAAGGAACACTAATCCTTATTCAATAATCCTAAATGCATGCCCTGCTCTCCACACCATATAAACAAACACAATTTTCACCAAAAAGAATATACAATCATATAACTCCTTAGTGATCTTTAACCACAAACAAATCAATCAACTATGTAAGAGGTTGCATTTTCAAAAGTTCATAATGATTCGGCGAGCTAAACCTTTGGATGCCATTGAGTTGGAGGAAGAATTATATGATAAAAAAGGCTTCAAACATTTAAGAAGTTGAATGGAAGGATAGATGTGGATCATAAGGAAAATGATATCATTATAGTCACGCTAGAGAATAACTACAAAAACTATATTTCTAGTAAAATACAAATGCACATGATGCACATGGTAGGCCAAAGTGTGATTAATTTTATTAAGTGTATATCCTTAGGATTTTATAATTTCATCATAATATGATAAGAATTCAAAATTAATAAAATTTTTTTCTCCATGGCATCAAGATATTGCTCTACAAGTTTTAAGACTTTCTTTGCCAAAGCTTTTGTTAAATAATGGGATTCTGCATCCGGAGCATCAGGTATGATGGAATTGTACCCAGATCCTGTAAGAGAAATTTAGTTAATGGTTGCATAAATATTTGAAGTAAGAGAGAAATACTTCCTGGAAGAATGTTTGATCCACCATTCCATACAAAAAGAACAATTTCAACACCTCATGACTTACCTAAACTTAAGGACTAAGCCAAAAATATTCCACTCTTTCCAGTTTGCTTACAAGACTACCCATCTAGGCATCCTTCAAATTGGAGATTAATTTATTTATGTTGCTGGATCAACTTACTATTGACCAAGACATCCTACCTTAATCTTTCTCGCTTTCAGAAGATACATAAACAGCTTAGAAGTAAAACTGCAGTATATGAAAAATTATAATCCGTAACAGCCTTATGACACGAGGTTTCCTAATGAAAATTATGCCAAATTGAGTGTGGAATCAAAACATAATCAATTAGGAAAATAGTGAAATACTCTGGCCAGATAAAGAATCTTATCACATGCTGTAAAGAAAGTGGGAGAACAATAATAGAATTCCAAAGCCAGTTTAAACCGTAGATGGAAGAAAATTATCAATAATCAAAAATCAATTTCAGATGACACAAAATAAAATCATGAACATTATCAATTATAGTATTGGGCTATTAACCATGCACGCATTGTACATGTATCTTAATCTGTTCTCCATAAAAAGCATGCTTACGTCAAGAATGTTTCATGTGCCAAGCAGTGATGTCGACTGTAGCATTACAGTAGTGCCACTTGAGGCGCCAATATCAGTGGCTTGAAGTTTGCAATGAAAATCGAACTAACCAAGTTGATAAAATTGAATTGGATTAGATGGAACTGGGTTAATGCTCGTTTTTATTTTAACAGCTTTTTAATATTTGCTAGCAAATTATGTGACCACTTCCCATCGCGTATCTAACTTGCTTGCTTATTTGTTTTAGATTTTATTGTGATAATAATTTTGACAAACCTAGTGATGAGAATATCATGAACTTAATGAACTCATGTGAAGTTTCCATGGATGAGCACTGCTCAAATATTGTTTTTGAGTTAGGTGTAAGCGATGAGTAGGCCAAATATCAGAGCTTGAAAATCTTGGCAATAGCAAACATAAAATCTCCAAACATAAACATAAAAAGGAAGACAAATGGGGTTGATTCTCAAACCTGTTTTTCGACAACTATGGGTAGCGGCAGCCTCACGCGAAGATGGGGTTTCACGCGAGCGGGAGGATTGGAGGAACTAATATGACCTTGCAGCATTTATCGTGAAACTACAGAGCTTAAATATTTTTATATGAAGAGCTTAAGAAAGTAGAGAATAAGACAAGGGCAGATTTATCCCCAAACATAAACAAGAAAAGGAAGACAAATGGGTTGATTCTCAAACATTTTTTCGGCAGATATGGGCAGTAGCGGCCTCACGCGAAGGTGGGTTTTCACGCGAGCGGGAGGACTTCTGGTGAGAAGGGCTGGACGTGGTAGAATAGCGAAAGGCGAAGAGGGAGATTAGCGAGGGAAATGGTAGGCGAGAGGCAGAATAGCGAAAGTAAGTGGCGGTGGGATTTAGGTCGTTTTTATTTTTGTTATCAGATAACCGTTCGATAACGTTCCCGGAAATTGGAAATTGTCAGAGACGAAACGTCAATGAGAAGTTAAACAGGCTGGTGTGATGGCCGCTAAAACGTTTGGCTGTAAATCGATGCTCGGATGAAGTAACTGAAAGTCTGAAACGCTCGGATTTCAAATTAAAGCTATTAATGATTGAAGAAATATTTTGAAGAAACTTAAAAATAAAGAATATGAAGAGTTATAAATGAACGGTGTAGATTTAATTTTATATTTATAAATGAACGATCAGGATTTGTTAAGAGTGGAATCCCAAGCCACTTTTATATAGTAGTGTTGCGTCCTGGAGTATTCGCGGCAGTAGAGAAATATAAAGCTAAACGTCTTAGCATTATACGAAGATCCAGCACACAATCAGATAAGAGAGAGTGTGTTTTGTATTCATATGAGACACCAGAGTTTTTACATGAAAACCTCTAAAAAGGGGGAAAAACCACGGGGCCTGGCCCAGTTTGAATGAATTCACTAGTATTTGTAGTTGATTACAATTAAGGCCCTCCTTTTAGGGGAAGGACTTGGCTTGATATAGCCAATATATATCATATTGAGTGAATTACATGGTGGGAGTCAATATATACATGTTGATTGGGTCGGCTGACCATAGTTGGCAAGCAACGACGGTCGGAAGGACTGTAGTCGGTAGGCGACGAGGTCGGGAGGATCGTAGTCGACAAGCGATGGAGGTCAGAAAAACCATAGTTGGCTGGTGTTGGAGGTCGGAAGGCCCGTAGTCGGCAGGCGACAAAGGTCAGAAGGACCATAGATGTAAGGCGGTGGTCTGACAGAAGTTTGAGCCTCAGATGGTGGTCCGGCAGAAGTCTAGGCCTTAGGTGGTGGTCCGGCAGGAGTGCGGGACTCAGGTGGTGGTCCAGCAGGAGTACGGGCCTCAGGTGGTGGTCCAGCAAGAGTGCGGGCCTCTGGTGGTGGTCCGGCAGGAGTACATGCCTCTGGTGGTCCGGCGGTGGTGCGGCAGAACCCCGACGGTGGTCGAAGAGGAGCCAGGTGGCTGAAGCTTTCTTCCTTCTCTTCCTTCTTCTCCCTTGGCTTCCCTCCCCTCTTAAGAGAAATGAGGAGCTATTTATAGTTATTGGAGGATGGCACGACCCGTAAATAGGAGGAGGAGCAAGGGCAAATGTGGAGTGGTTTGGATGGACGGCCGATGATGAATCCCTTGATCGTGGACCGTTTATCAAGCATCTGAAGGTCTTAATGATATCAGAATTCGACGGTCTTGGGCTCGTTGGATTCGTCTGGTCAAGCCGCTCGATTCGACTATAATCATGTTATGATTGGAGACTGTTTGGTAACCCAAATTGTGGTTTGATCCTTCCAAAAGTGCTTCGAGTCTTTGATTTGGGCCCATTTGGGCTCGGATTGGGTCGATTTTGGTGTCGTCGGGTTCGTATTTTCGAGACGCTCAGTTTGACTGTAAGTTTGTAGAAATTGGAGTTCAAATGGTTGCCGAATTAATTTTTGACGTTTCCAACTTGATTTGCTTCGAGATTCGTGCCTGACCAAGATAATTTTTTGATGATATATCAAGTAGTATAGATATATCTAATATTTAATAAGATCTATTATCTTTCTTAATTAATAAAGATAAATAAAGAAATTTAATAATATTTATGTGCTCTCTTATTGCTTAAAATTTTAAATTATTTTATTTATTTTTAATCTTTACTCGAAAAAAAAATATATAATATTTTATTATTAAATAGGTCAAATTCAAAATCAGTCTCTTTAAAATATTTTATAATTCATCAAAATATTTCAACCTAGTAAGTATTATAAAAATTAAATTAATTCTAGCAAATTTAACTATTTTTTGGACAGGATTTAATCATTAATGTGAAATTTTTTTGTACATTGTCTAATAAATAAAATACATAACATTTTTTAAATTAAATGAATGATCTCATTTACTTATTTTAAAAACTTTGATATTAAATATGTAAATTATCTTATAAATTTATATTTTTTGTAAATCTCCCATGTACTACATGAGATTATTTCTTATGTAACACCAATATATGTCCATAGACCAATAATTATATCCCAAACCAATGCAATACATCAAAAGAGAAGAGCATCTTCATTGATACATCTCCAAAAAATTCACCTAACAGCACAAATCTTGAGGAGATATTTGAATTAAAATTTTTCATAATTAATTCAAAATCATCCAAGCATTGATTTCAATAGGTTTATAGTCAAAATAAACACCTTAACAAAACAAATTCATCAAACATATTTAACTCAAATTCAAATGAACTCAAATTAAGCACTTAAAACAAACTTTAAATCTTCGAGACATTACTTTAAAGACCAAGAGATCTTCAAACATTGTGTGCTTATAGTTAGATCAAGTGGCTCAAAAAGACAAATCCAACAAGCCTGAGATAATTTCATTCAGCATTATTAAGGAACTCAAATATCAAGTAGACCAATATAAATCGTTCGATAAAGTGTTTTGGATTCTAACTAATTTATCAAAAATACTCCCAAAAAAATTATAAATAAAGCATCATCTTCTGCATGACGGTCTCCAAAGTTGAGAGAGCTAGAAAATTATGTTCTATTTTCTAGCAATAGTCATTGACGACCATCATCAACAATCACTTCCACCATCACTTATTCTGTCATCCGACTATGTCGTTTGACTGCTAACATATAACCCTTTGTTGGATTTCACATGTCCAACTTTGGACGTCCAATTTCTGTAATTCCTAAGGAGAGTCAAACAGTTATTTTCAATTATAAAATCTTATCTTTTTTATATATGGAAAAAAGGTGGATTATCATACCTACAATTATATAGTAGATTCTTGCAACAAGGCTTGGCCCTATGCTTGTTTCCTATCTTGGTTTTTGCATGTTAAAACTATTGATCTCTTGCAACTTAAATATGAGCATGTTAGATATTTGTATAAAGCTAAAATATTAAACATATACTATGCTATCACAAATTTTTTAACAAGTACTAGTTTGACGTCATATATGAAAAATATTCTCAACATACTATGAATATTTATTCAAAAGTTGTCAATCATTCTCTCAATCACAAATAAAACAATATAGAAGTGAAGTGTAATATCCCTAACTACATTACCAAGTCTATCTACAATGACCTAAAGTAAATCTAATAAGAATTATATGTTTATTTAAGTGTTTATGAATTTATGTGAATTTTATTTAGGTAAAAAAATCCCTAGTTGTGGTGCCAAGCTTTTTGTTTAGATGAACAAAATTTGAGGAATTGCAGTGCTCCGACATTGGACCTTGCGTGTGATGCCCCACAATCTAAATTGGAAGAAATATTTTTTTTTTAAAAATAACATCCAGAGCTATCTAATATCATCTATTATTAATAAACAACATAAATAAATTCTATAATTCAAAATATCAATGTACACATATATATGCATTTCTAAAAATTATATACAACACTCATGATCTATATAATTATCACATATATATTATATCTAGAGTACAAAATAATAGCTAAAATAAAAAGAATCTGAAACTGAAGAAATCCTGACCAGCCTCACACTCCTGATCATCTGCCATAATTTGAAATCATTTAACCACATATAATGAGCTCACAAGCCTAGTAAATAACCAAAACCTACAACTGAATTTAAAACACGATAAAGGAGTAATGTGTTTGTCAGGGATCAAATCATAGCAGTAGTATTCATATGATTATTGAATCAATGCATAAGTAATAAAATTCACATGCAGTAATAGTAGAATCTATAAACAGTAAAATATTATGGTATGAAAGCCAGTAAAGTAGTAAATCAATACGTGTATCTAATTTATAAAACAATCGTCATATCTGTAATATCAATCAGTACATAAATTAGTAAATCAACGAATCAAAATATTAGTAAAGACTATTAAAATCAAATCAGTGTAGTAAAATCATATAAAAATGTACACATTATGTCCAGTTATTCTATAAAATCCTCTTCTTCATCCCCAAATTCTCTGCTTGTTGTTTTTTTCAATCAGGTAAAAACAGGTCAATCCATATGCTGAACTTGCAGATGTCATAATGGATGACATACTAAGCAAGTGGTTTGCTCACCCTACATTTCTGTAAATGATTTAAGGAAAAGATAAAGCCCCCACTGAGTATATTAGGTTGATAGAGGTTATTAACTAGATTAGAGTTTAGGGCTAGATATTTTTAGTATATATCTGCATTGTTTTATCATTCATGAGTACATTTATATTTTAACGTAATTAAAGTGAAAATATGATTGGTTTATAATATTCTTTTGAAAGCTATTTACGAATTTATATTTTCATTTATACATATATTGGATGTTTATATAATAGCTATATGTTGTGTATTGAGGAAAAATATAAAGAAAAAAAAAAGAATTATTTCAAATTAGGTATTGGGAAATCATAAGTCCGCTGTTATAACATTAACATGAAATGACTCATTGGAGGTGTAACAGGTTATATTTGGTTGAGTTGTGATATGAAGGCGACCCATGCTTCACTTTGGAAGAATGTAGGCATAAGATGGAATAACTTTATGTTTAAATCCTACAACTCTTAAAAGAAGGCCTAAAAATAAAGAGCATGATCACATTATGATGGAATTCTCCCACCACAAAATCAATAATTATTTGAGATTTATTCATTTAATGTCACTCAAGTAGTACTTCCTTATATTATAGCTCCTTATCTATTGCAGCCTTATAAAGGTCACTTGAACATTGCTAGGGTAGCACATTATTTTTATGTTGCGTAGCCAACTCATAATCTTCCATCACCCATGGAGGACTTAAATCAACATCAACTTACTAACACCCCTCTAGAACTTATAAGATATGAACTATGACATATTAATATATTATTTAGGAGAATTTTCCATTGAGAAAAAAAATCAACTTATTCCCATCTACAACTTTTAAGAATATTCACTATTAACTGATACAATTCTCCGACATCATATTATAGTAGAGTTTGAATTACCTTCAATTGATTTATATGATTGTACTTTTGACTACTATGATCCCATTGACCACTGCATGACCATCATGCACATTTAGCATGCTTCTAATACAATTCTCTGCCAAGTCTTCTCAGCAAGTTTTAAGGAATATGTTCACACATGATTCTGCTTTTACTTGGGTAAAATTATTCATACCTTATGTCATGTCCTAGAATTGAAATTGGAAGAATTATTTTCTTTATCTTTTATGTAACAACATCCAGAGTTTTATAATTTCATTTATATCAATATGACTATTAGCAGAAATCATTCAATTTATCAAAATATCACTATACAATATTATTCATTATTCCCAAAAATAATATATAATAGTTAAGAGTATATAATTACAGCATGTAGTCTATCATGACTGTAAAAGAAAAAACTAAAATAAAAAAATTGAACTTGAGAAAGTATGATCAATGTCACCCTCCTAATCCTCTACCATAATTTGAAATTATTTAAATTATTTATAATGAGCTAAAAAGTCCAACAGGTCAATAAAATCTTACAACTGAACTTAAAGTATGGTAATGAAGCAGTATGCATATCAACTGTCAATTCATAGCAATGGCATTCATGATGATCATAAATCAGTGCATGAATATTAAAACTCACATGCAGTAATAATAATATAGCAGTAGAGTCCGTAAATAATAAAATAGCATGACAAAAAAATTAGTAAATTAATACAGGTGTCGAATCATCATATCAGTGCTAACAATCAGTAAAAAAATCATACAAAGCGATAAAATCAAAGCCTCAATGGAAACTATCAAAATCATATCAATATAATAAAATTGTATACGAGTGTACAACATATCCAACCATTTTATTTTAGTATCACATCAATAGTTTAATTACATACTTAGTATATTTAATGTACCCCATAATTAATAATAGTGAATTAGTAAATGTGAATCAATCGCGTCGACAGTGACAATAGATATGTAATAGTGATAGAATAATATTAGTTTCATAGGTGATGGTAACAGTAGAGCAGTATAGTAGCAGTAAATCAATACAGTATCAATAAAGTCGTATAATAACAATAAATCAGTAGCATATATTTTAGTAATCATACTAAACAAGTAAAGAGTTTTGGTTTAAACAGTGTTTTTTTAGTAATCGGTATTAGTATCGATAATTAGTAACTATTGGCTCAGTAAATAGAGTTGTCACTCTTTGCTCGTTGGCATAAAAATAACTCATTATAACTCCCAATCAATGTATCTTGTGAATCAGTAGAGAATAACCCCAAACCATGATATTTAAAGAAAAGTCTATTGGCCTACTATCCTATATAGGTTAGTTAGTCTTCAACCAATGTCAGTAAAATCGGCCTTTACTTATTCACACACATACTATTATCACAATGTTATGACAATAATAAAAACTAATTATTACTCAGTAACATGCTCATATTCATTCTCAATGCTTATATTAACAGTATACTTTAATAAAAATATTCAAAATTCTATTCTGAGTGAAGCAAACAAAATATCATAACTTTAACTTTTCATTTTATACTATGAAATTCAGAAATATCTCAGCCAAAATGTCCAGAATATGTAAATTTATAATATATAAAAAGTTACGTGGTATAAGTTTAATAAATCTAGAGAAAATGCAATTAATAAAATCAGTTTTGTGAAGAATCGAATAGTCAAAAGCCAAATATTTGAAAATAAAGATAAAATTAAAGTCACCTATAATGATTTAAATAATTTCTATAAAATCAAAGAAATGATCTGGCTGTCAAAAATCAAATTTCTCTCTCTTTGTCCTTCTCCCTTCTTCTCTTCCTTACTCGGCAAGCCACAACTCCAATGAGGGAAATGAGGCGAGTGAGTGGGATATATATATAACCTACACCCCGCCCCTTAATTTTTCCTCCTTTTACCCTCTACCTTTTCCTCCAAAAGAGGTTACTTAAGAGTCTTGTAATGCCTATGAATATGGGCTAAAATATTTTGGAACTTTTAATAATGAAATATTTTGGTGGAGAAATGCACTTCATTTACTTGGTAATGCCTATAAATATAGGCTTATACTTATGCTGCATGATTGTTATCTCTATCATTTCATATCATAGCTAAAGCTTGGAATATCTAGTACTTATGAGTTAACTTTCGGTGACTTTTTTCTCTTATTGTAAGATATGTTATGTTAAGATCCGTTATGTTCTTAGTTATTTTCGTAAAACTCCATCACTGGTGACTCTTTCTTCTTCATAAAATTTCAATTTATTTTTACAATAAACTTATAAGGAGTTAAAAGCTTAGCAAATACTGTTGTTGAATTCTTTGATGAGAGTCAACCCTATTTGGAAATATTGTTTTTATAGCAATTTTATTTCATATGTGATGATTTTTGGAGTTGCTTTTTGTTCTATAAAAAATCACTTGTTTTGCCAACCATCAATGTTATTAGAAGTTTAGGGCTTAGTAGCTAGCTAACTAGTGTTGATATTTGGCAAGATTTAACCTTTCTTGTAATGTTGTCCAGGATAAAAAACTTAATTTGTGTTGAGCTTAAAGATAGATTTCTTAGTTTCTTAATTTTTAATTCATTTATGTCAGCTTCAATTTTTTGTTTCCTTACCTTTCCAATAATGAATAACCTAGTTTTTTTTTTCTCTTAATTTTGCTCTACTTGGTTACATTCAAGCAACTATTAAATTCTTATATATTTATCATATAACACCATAATCTCTAAATGATATGAAAAATATCACAAGTATTAACTTACATAAAGTGAAATATACCTTTTTATGTATATCTTTTGATATAATTTATGCAATAGGATGTTATATAATCTGAAATCTCAGACAAAACTTGACCTGGTACATAATCTGAAATCTTCATATTCTCAAACTAGGAGGAAAGACAACGGGAGAGGAGATAAAAATATGGCAGTTAAACGTTAAGATTTTAACTATAGAGTGATGTATTTGTTCTTTTTTTTTTAGGTAGATTTATGCACAATGAACATTAGATATGTAATATGTAACAAAAAAACTTTTAAATCTGGCCTTTAGATTTATTATTCTTTTCCAGCAACCTGTTTGTCTCTCTGCTTAACCTCTTATTCATAATTTCTCATAGGGAAGTTTTTTTTTTTTTGGTTTGGCTGCGTGGATTGATGAGATTACAAAGCTGGAGAGCCATCTCTCATCCGCTGCAGCTTTTGTTGAAGGAGGCTTACAAAATGCTTGCAAAGATCTGTGTAGCATATGTCTTGAAGATGTTACAGCAACCCATCAACAGTTTGTCACTAGATGCCCTGCAATTTGATTTTTTCTTGCTTTGTTTGAGTTACTAAGATTGCTTACCTGCCCATTTATGTTATTGTTGATATCTCAAGTGACTAGCTGCAAGCATGAACTCCATTCCAATGCATTCTAGAGTGGTTAGTATTAACTTCTTTTGCATTATTTAATAGAAATAATTCAGCTGTTGGTTTGCCCTACCAGCCCACCACTAGCTGCGTCCTGCGGCCGAATCCCCCATAAGCCAAAAACAACAAACTGTGTTGCTGCTTACAACAACTCAGAGTGCTGCTTACAGGTATTCAGAGAACAATCTGGCCTGTCTTTGTTGTCCAGCAAAGAGAAAAACTCTAAATTGCTGTCTTCAGCAATCCAAAAACAGGAAATCAACAATTGGCTTTCTATCGAGCACTAAAGGAATGAAGGTAAATTGTTGTTTACAACAATCAAAAGCCTAGAAATAGGAGCTATTTGCTGCCCGCTGCGGATTACGCCTAAAAACTGAAGGAAACTTACTGTGAACGGCAAGAAGAGTCCGTAATATGAGACCAACCATCAACAACGAGAAACAACAATTGAGGTTACCTTATTTTGATTAATATATTGCTAGGGCTCCTCCTCTATATCTTTTTCTATTCATTCCAATCTGGAGTGGTGGGTAATGGATCAAAGAAACAGAAGAATTTGCTCAGCTCTTTCATTTTTGGCATTTATGAACCAGTTCAATGCGGTGGAAGTATGGTGGTGTCGGTGCAAGCGTGGCTGTGCTGCAGAAGAGCGTGTAAACGTCAGAGCCAAGTGATGCAAATTTGGAAGTATATACTCATCAATTACATAAATAATGTGCGTCGATGTTGCTAAGTTGTTTTATTTTTTTACTTTTCTATTTACTACATTTCATAGAATACACGTTGTTTGATTCAGCTCTTAATTTCCCTAATTCAGTTCCTTCCAATTGCTTATTTCAACACACGTTCGATTTCCTTATCATGGAAACATTTTGTTATGTTCCTCAGGGGAAATTCGGCTTCCCTGTTTTGGTACTGTAGCTACGTGTCTGATGCTTTGTGTACCTATCAGCGCTAATTTGAGCCTTGCAGAACATTTCTCGCTTATCATGGCAACTGTTTTTTGGGAGTTTCGGCTATCAATTAAGAGGTCTTAAGTTTGAATCTTGCAAATATGATGTGCATGTGAGTTTGCCTTAATTGACCTGAATGCCCAAAAAAAATATGGCAATTAGTTTTTTGCTGCATATGTTGCATGGCTCGTATCCTGCAATATTGCTGAAAATAAGAGGCTCAGCTAGCCACTTCTGGCATTTTCGCAGACATTCGATGCACCATTTCTTATGTAAGGGATTTTCAATTTAGCTTTTTCAGGAAGCTGATATTTTGGCTTATTCTGGACATAGTTCCTAGCTAGTCTTGTAGGTACTCTGGTTGTGCTCACTACTCCCATGAACTTTTTTGTTTGTTGATTATTGATGGTCTGTTTAGGACAAATTTTGTAGGATTCTGAGAAGTTTCTATATTTTAGTCATACATAAGACATCATGGGCATGTAATTTGCAAATGAATGGATAAATACAACTTTTTTTTTCCTTTTAATACTTGTGTGTTGTTTGATGTAGATTCATTTGAATATTTTGCAAGTCTTGATGATAAGTTTTAGAGGGTGTTTCTTTTTATACAAGTGTGATTTAGATCTTTAAATTGGTTACTTCTATCATTTGTTCCCTTGTTTAAATAATTTGTGATTGATTAGTGTGTGTAATTGAGATCTTATCAACCATTTTTTTAATGTGAATCTTAATCATTCTAAAATTTTATATTTATTGATATATTTTGGCAAGGTCTTTGCATATAGTAATGGAGAGGATTTTTTGGTAGCTAGTTTTCCAAAAAGTTTACTTAATACTAACAGACTATACTCACTAAAAAATTTCACCAGTAATCTAAATATATTAACTTGCTAAATAGTTTTTCATTTTTCTCCTCATTTTGTTATGTCGTATTAGTGAAGCTCGGGCCCATTCTCATGCAATCCAACCCTACTCATGCCATGCTAACCCCATATTATTAAAGAGGATTTCAACCATATTATTAGTTTTACCCATCTACAAGGAGTATGGATCACTTATTGACATTCATTGAGGTGCTTTGACGAATTAAATAAAGAACAAAGGAGCTATGACAACATATCTGGTGCCATTTATCCACAATTTGAACAAACTATAGAAGAACTTCATAACATTGAGGCCAAATAGGTTTATGAACTATTGTGTATTGCTCACAATAATGTAGTATGATTGTATAAGTTGCTCAGAGTGATATATTGTAGTTAAAAAGCTAAGCATTAAGATAAATTTCAATATTCCTCGAGATTATTTCAATCAGTTTATTATGCTATTAAGGAGACAAAACTAATAGACATTCTGATACTAAACAACTTTGTATGATGCAAACAATGATGTCCAAATATGGTATGAATGCACAAAAAGGTAAGTTGCTATACTAATTAATGAATATATGTTGTGCTACAAGAATGACATGATCCAGAATAAACGTAGACTTTGTGGAGCACCTATACCTAAATAAATAACATGAAGATAATATAAATAAAAAGACATTCCATTTAAAAGGCCATATTATTTACCTCTTATGCAATGATTAAAAATATTATATGCATTTATAAACTTTATGATATACTATCATGAGAGAAGAGGAGAACAATATTTTTTGTCATTTATTAGACCTAGAAGCCTTAAATCACTTTGATCGCATCGTATTCATAGTTCATTTCAAAGCTAAGAAATATTAAACTTGATTTATGTACTGATAATCTTACGTTATATAAACTTGACTAATGCACATTTCCATTTTTTTGAATACAAAATTAATTTATGAGGCAACAAGTTTATCTATCTTCATCAATGCATAAGTTGACATACATTTGAGCTCTATAAGAATATATTTGGGACAACAACCACAATTTCGTTTGCCTTCTGATTTCTCACTATTTTTCAAAAATTTCTGTGGAGAAAAACTACTTTCAGTAACTGTAGTAGGGAAGTTACTTTCGCCACAGTAACTTTACAATCAACTTTATAAATGATGCAACCATTACAAACAGGTCCTAAGTCACTTTCCAACAAATAAATATATATATATATATATATATATATATATATATATATATATATATATATATATTATGAAAAAAAGGAAGTCTTCGTATTATAGGTAGATTTTAGTCATTTTCCTATAATTTGTTAGACGGTAATGACCATCAATATCCTCATTTATCAAGCTTTACTCGTGATGGTGCAGCCTTAACAACTCTACTAAAAGAGAGAGTGTTTATACTCATAAAAAATTTGAAGACGTATTTTTTTAGTAAATTGCTGGCCTACAAGCTTCAGAGAAAGAGTAAACAGGAGTAATGGGTGGACCAATATATATATATATATATATATATATATATATATATATTGTAAATATTGATTATTAAATTTTGTACATTTATAGTATCAATTTTATATTTAGTTTACAATTATTTTTATTTTTTATGAAATATTTTCTTAGGTGGAATGAGCGCTAGAATTTGGCCCTTCAAAATTCTTAAATTTATTTTCAATTAGTAGACTATAAGATTAATAGTATGGAATAGCTTTATCTAAATAAAGAACAAGCAGTCCGAAAGGATTGTGGATTCATCTAGATCCCAAATCTGATAATCAAAACTTCGATTATCAGTTGAGGATGAGAAAATATGAGGGCCATTGATTTATGTTATTTTCATGTTTGGATATTTAACACTTTATATGTGAAATGATATTTTTTTAATGTTTTATAGTTGATGCATTGTAAAAAGTCAACTCAATCGCACATGAATCTCAAGACATATTTGAATTAAAAATTTCTCAAACCAAATTTATGACAATTCAAACTCTTATTTCAACAAACATATATTCAAATTGAACATATTGAGAAGGTGAATCCATCGACATAAGAAAATGATCTAATCCCAAGCCGAATGAGCCCATATTAAGTACTTGAAATATAATTAGACACTTTGGGATATTAAGTTGATGAAAAGTGATGCCCGTTATCTGCGTTGCAACAGTGACCAACGACATTGCCCATGCCATCGCTTATATGGTCGATGCATGACATCACCAACAAGTCTGACTCCAAACATCAACACCAAGATTTGTATTGGATTTCTTAGCCTTTTGTTCTCCTCTCCTCTAAGGAGAATGCTAAAACAAACAACAAATGATCTTTCGAAGACAACTCCCATGCTACAAGATTCATCCAACTTTCACCGCATAATTTGTTCCATATAGTTTATATCTACTATATCGTATCAACATCTTTCCTAATCAAGAAAAATACACCGTTTGTAACCAATGAGAAATAGTGGTCGAATCATTTCAACTTGGACATCTTTCATAATATTTCCCTTGTTTGAGTTTTCCATAAAAAAACTTTGGTCTCTTGCGACCCTCTTTTATATGTATGTGTGATAAATATTTGCATAAAACTAAGATGTAAACATTTTTTTTATCGTGGTAAGTAATCTAACATGCAACAACACTATATACTTGATTATGCTAAAAATTTTTTAAATATATGTTTACAATTACATATTCCAGTTTGTATTCTAATGAATATGGCATGGAAAAAAATTATGTAAGGATATCCTAACACATTTTGCGTCGAGCCAGGCTTAAAAACTTTTGGGCTATCCTTGCATATCGTTCACAACACAAATGTTAACTCAAATTCAAGACTTTGAAGTCCATCCTAACACCAAAAACATCAGGATCTTATCCCATAATTTTATTCTATTTTGCATATGCAAAGTTGTAAAAAAAAAATTTGGAATGTGAAATTCAATGAAGCTGTCAGTTGCAATTGGCTTGCACAATAACTCAAAATGGTAACTTCGATGATAGCATAGAGTTAGTTAGAACTTATCAGCAGACTACCAACTGAAAATTGGCAGCTAGAAATATTACCAATTGGTAACTGTTCGATATCAAACATACCTATGTGGCGTTTAATGATATGAAAATAACCGAATTTTGGTTGGTAAATATTTAATTTTCTGGTCGGCTACTAGCTCTTCTTTAACATTGATTACTATGACTAAATTCGGTTGGTACATTTACTATACTGACTGAAAATATCCTCAATAATTTTATTTTTATTGCTAATTTTCGATCAGTAAAATTGGACATAGAATAAGGCTTCGTCTGGGACAATTTTCTTGCTGCTTTCTAAAGCAGCTTTCTAGCACAAATATTCTTTAAAAGCAATGAAAAAATAATGATAAAAAGCAGTCCCAAATGAAACCTAAGACAATCGGTGAATATTTTTTTTACCAATTGTCTTGTAAGTTGAAAATTTTAACACAACTCACTTTGATATATTGGTTGGAAGCTTTGACTATTAACCAAAATGTTTTGAATTCGAAGCTTACAAATGTGATATGTATGTGAATTTGCCTAATGATGAGAATATGCTCATAACTCTCTTATAGGTAAGATTTTTTGGCTAAATAAAGGTTGCAGCCAAACTATTTGATACAACATTTGAAGGAACCTTTTTGAATTTTTTGAATGTCTCAAATATTGTTGATTTCTTTCAAGGAGTACCTAAGAGGTAGAAAACAAATGCCATTGGAGATAATCTCTTTAACCTTCATATTGATAGGTTTCCCAAAAAATTGGAAAGCATTATTGCCCGGTGCCGATCATATCAATAGTAAATTTATCATGGATCAAATGATTCTAATATAAAGAGAGGAAACGGTTCTTGTTCACAATAGAAGACATCCAATGTTTGAATTTGCTAGTAATGTTATGTAAGGCTTCTTAGAGAGGGGAAACAGTACTGTGAATAAGAGCGCAAAAAGTGTCATAGAGATTGGAAAACTACATCGCTATGATGAAATTAGAGTCATAGATTATGCCCATCATCTTGGCTTTATGGAAAATATTCATAGCATTGAGACAATAAATATCAAAATATCCTTTATTATAAAAAGGGTGGACAGGGCGGTAGTGTGATAAGAGATATCCGTGGTGTTGTTATTAAAAAAGAATTTTGTGATAAAAGAGCGCGTCGTTTTAATGACACCCATTGGAATGACATCAGACTTGAACTAATATAGAAGATAATTCCAAGTAGTTGGATTTAGCAAAATGCAACTTATCGAAAAAAGATAATATTTTTTTCTTGCAACCATAAATTCAAGCAATAACTTTGTTAAGAATATAAGAGTAATCTATTATATCCATTATAGAGGAAGAGATGGTAAGCCCCAAGCATTTTCATAGTAAAAGGAAGCAGTTAATCCCTAAAATAGAGGAGATGAGCTTTGAGCTTGGAACTAGCCGAGTTTTAAAAAAAAAAGTAATAAATTAATTTGTGTTACTCCTCAAACTAGAGATAACAACAAAGGAATCAAGGGCATCCTTAACATATTTGATGGTAGAATAATTTTCTTTTTTGGAAATGAGCAAGCCATCATCACATATGAGATGAGAAATAGATAAGTTGTTACAAGTGGTAGATTTACAGTTCCTGAAGTTTTAACGAGAGTCAATCAAGCAAGAAAACATATCCACAACAAGAGTTAAAAGGAAAGGAAACAATGGGAAACTGTAGCTTAGACTATTTCCAATTTTGAAGCAGTCTTTAAGCACCCCATTAATAATAACATAGAATGGAGCATTCTTAATGTAGCCATCTATCTAAGAAACAAAATGGCTAGGAAAACCTTTTTAAAACAATTTTAGAGAGAGTGTGCAAATTAACACAACTCAAGGAAAAAATGGAGGTCCAGCATAACACAGAAATATTTGGGAGAATTGGAGGAGTTAAAACCCCTAAGTAACTCCGTGGCAAGGGTAGCATTATTGACAATAGATGTCTCTACCTTAAATAAAAGTGGATAAGACTTTGTTGATGGTAAGTTGGAGGACTTGTTTGAGTTTGTTTGCAAGAATATTAACAACAATTTTGTATAATGTATTTCATAGGAAAATATTAAACAATATTAATCAAATCATGGATGCTAGTCATTGAGATGTTTGGCATGTAGTTTTTTTTTATAAAATAAGTGTGATTTTTTAGTGTTGCACCTTCACAAGAAGCTTAGTTGTAGAGAAGAAATATTAAACATCATTACTCAAATAATGACCAATAACATCCCAAGCATCTATTAAAAACTTTGAAGTAAACCCATCCAACTTCGGACATTTGTCTTTTCTAATACCATATAAAGCATCTTTTATATCAGTGCTCTTAAAATTTACCAAGTGAAAAGCCCAAAGAGTTAGGAACATATCCACCAAAATGAATAACATCTGAGATGAAATCAAGAAATTGAAGAGTGTCGTTGAGTATTCCAAAAGAGTGAGAGATAGTAGTATTCCTAACATCATTCAAGGAAGCAAGGGTGCCATTAGACAAGTTAATTTCTTTTATAGTATTTTAATTTCTTCTATTTTTAATATTATGACATATATAACTAAAATCATCTTCAACTTTCCCAATCCAAGCACATTTTGCATGTTGTTTAATCCACTTCACTTCCATAGTAGTAGCATTTATAAAATTCTTTTGAATAAGCAAAGCCTTGTATAAAAGATCTTTATCAAGAGGTTATTCCATAACTTGAAAAGTAGCTTTTAGACTACATTTCATGTTAGAGATTATTGGACAATAATAGAAAAATTATTTCATTTGTTATTTTTAAAAGACCTAATTGACATTCGTTAGTCTATTGTAGAAAGTAAATATAGGATTATTGGAAAGAGCATAGCACCAAGCATTATTCGCCAAGTCATTAAATATTTTTTTTCTAAAGGAATATATAATTGGATAGGGAGAGATATTTAATTTTAGCAATAAGATGAGTGATGTAATGCCCCAGAACCTAAACCTAAGGAATTGTACCTTTCTATATTTTAAAAAACTCAATCAGAGCTTACAGTTCTACACGAAAAATGAAAAACATAAATGCATTTATATTCATTTATTATCTAGAACTAATACAAACCAAAAATGTCATAACAACAACCATAATAAAATAAATCGGTCAATCACTATAAATACATCATGATTACAAAAAAAAAAGTCTAGTAGATGCAAAAAAAGAAAGCTAAGCCTATGACGCAGATCCCTTCACTAGCTTCTTATCCTTACCTGAAAATATGTAAAAAGTGTATAATAAGCACAGAGCCCGACAAGTAACTAATATTTACACCTGAAATCAATGCATTAGAATAACATACATGTAATCATCAAATAGTAAGAATATATAGTTGTCAGTAAGAACATTATCTATAAATCATATATATCAGATGCCCTTCTATCCATCTTATTTACAAGTCTTATCATATACATATATCAATCATATCATGTACCATATGAACCAATCTTATCATATGCTTCATATCATTATGGCTGCATATTAGTCATGTTTCTTAAACCATTCCGATCAGCCATCTTTCTTACCAGTCAATCAATATCATCAATCACTCGATCATATCCTTCATCTATCTTATCAATAAATTAGTTTATCGGTCTTTATTAGTATTCTTATCACATATCAACACTATAAGTACTCTTATAATGTATTATATATTCATATGAGGGTATCTTGATCTTAAGGGTTCAATCTTATCTATCTCTTTTCATTCACATATAGTTCATCCATATCATTAATCATATCTCCTATTTGTCATTTGTCTCCACTCATTAGTCATCGGTCTATTCTTATCAGTTATCAACCATATGTCTTATTAATCATAACAGTATTAATCTCTTCCATCTTATTTAGCATATTAATTCATTCATTTTGCATGTTCTTATGCATATTACATCATTGATAGACACATCATGTACATATCATATGCAATTTTTATAACATTTACATCTATATATTGTGCTTATCAAGATATTAAATTCATAATTAATGAAAATAGAAGTAGATTAGAGGCCACTTACAACCATCGGAATAACAAATAATGATGGCAAGTGATTCATTAGGAATGTCATGGAAAGAAGACCATTTAATAAGTTTCATCAACCTGTTGGTGATATAGTATGATTTATGAGAAAAAAATATAGCTATAAGCCAAATCATTAGTCAACTTGATCAACAAGTGACGAGAATCCAATAAGGTAATCAAAAACTAACCATAAAGTTTTAGGTTGAAGAGAAATTTATGGATAACAACCAGTTTAGGAGGGCGAAGTGAAAACTTCCAAACTAAAGCAAACTTAAAAGAACAACAAGTTCCTCAACCTCTTCCTTAGAAATCCAAAGCGTAGTTATCCCATAATGGGTTATGACTTTAAGCTTAGAAAAAAAATTAGAGGAATAAGAACTGGCTAAAACCTCCTTAAAAGAGCGAGATTGATTTTTAATGGCTAAAAAACTAGGATCCATCATCTTAATAGGGCTATTTTCCATTTGAGAGGATGAGGCTCTCAAAGGAGGTGACAACATATAAAAAGCTAAGAAAAAGAAAAATCTAGCCAGCCCAAGTCAGACAAACAAAGAAAGAAGAGTTGAAGACATCCCTGAAAAAGCTAAAGAGCAGGAAAGAACAAGGCGAAAGCCAGAGATAAAAATGTCTTATGAGCACTAACACTATTAGGGCAGGACGAATATGGTTTTACTATGTTTAGAAGTTTTTTATTTTTTATTACAGTGTTATTGTATAATTCTACAAAAATGCTCTAACGGCTCCTATAGTTTGCCAAAATAACAGTTTGTATAATAGCATAATGAAGCTTTAACTGAACTAAAATACTATTTTTAGATGTCAAATAAATTTTTAAATTTATAAAAAAATTGCTACTTTTCAAAATTATTCAGCAAAAAAAAATCTTAAATAAATACTCAAAATATCTAAAATAATCGTATCGATAATATATATATATATATATATATATATATATATATATATATAAAGTTATGAGAATAAAATTCACCAAAATTCGAGAAAATCATATTTTTGTAAAATCAAATCATAAATTCGATCAAAAAAATTTTAAAAACTTTGAATTATTGAAAACTGCGATAGATAAAACATAGCCTACCTCAACCTAAGAAATTTTTTGAACTGGGTCATCAACTAAAAATTACCCTAACCAGCCCAAAATGAAGTGTCACAACCCAACCCGATCACGACAGGTCCTATCGTATTGAACAGTGGTAGGTAAATCCTAAGTTCTAATTTTAAAATTATTTTAAATTTTCTGTAAAGATTCATTGAAATAAACTACAGACTACAAAGCTACTAAAATATTCAAATACTGAAAATAAACTCATCCACCATATATCTTTCATTTAATCAAAAGAAATATCTACACTATAATACATGATTACATACAAGAGTTATAGAATTGAAAATTTAACTAATCATGACTGTACAAAAATTAAAATAGTAAAATATCTATAACCTTATATTTAATCCTGAACTACTAGTCTATAATCTCCTTCCCCTTCCCAGATCCTAAAAATTAGAAGCAAAATCACATTGAGCAACAACAGCTCAGTAGGCCAAATAAACTAATCTAAATTTTTAAATATTTTTTTATCAAATATTTTGTTAAATATTTAAAAATAATTAAATGCAGTTTAAATAAATCATTATATTGAGAGATATAATAAATGCATAATAATTATTCTCTGATTTAAATAACAGTACTGAACAAATAAATAAATTAAAATTTATATCATAGAGCAGTTCATAACACATTTTCTAAACATAGACAGAACCTTAAAGAATTCTAACCCCTTATGACTCCCTTTTTTGTTTGTGCTTATAGCATTAGAGCATATCACACATCTCTGTCTCAGATAGAATCTTAAAGGATTCTGACCCCTTATAGCTCCTAGTAATTCCCAGACATAAACAGAATCTCAGAAGATTCTGGCCCCTTATAACTCCCGGTAGATATAATTTAATCACACATGCATATATATCATCATATTATAGCAATTAAAGATTAATTAAGCATGTATCTGAATTGCATAGTGCTGTATAACGGTAGACAACAAAAAAACCTACTAGACAAAAATACATATTTTTAAAAAATTATCAAATTATCAGGGATTGTGTAAAATAATATTTTAAGATTTTTATTATATTAAACCAATATTTTTCAAAATCCAGATTATTTTCTATTTAGTAAAAATCTCATAGTAAAATTTTAAAAAAATATTCAAAAAGTGCATAATTATAATCTCTATAACATATAAAAAGTTACGCGGTAAAAGTTTTACCTGTGTAAAGTTATTCATATTTTTCGCTACAAAATTTTAATAAAAATTTGCTGAAAATTATGTATTTTTAAAAATTGAGATAGGCATAATGTAACTTACCTCGAGACAAACAAGTTTTCCAACTTGGTCAAAGGAAAAAAATGGCCCAAAGTCATCAAAAACCAAGATTTTTTCTTTCTCTCTCCTCTCTTTCTTCCCTAATCTCCTAAGCTGCTCTTTATTGGTGAAAACAAATTATTAAGGGAATTAAATGGCATTTAAAAAGTCATTATGGCTTAAGATATTTTCCTTTTTTATTAAATAATATATAATAATATTATTATAATTAATTTTTAGTAAAAAATTTATAAAAATTCTTTTAGGGATTTCAAAAATTATAAAAAAATATTCATAAATTAGCTCATTTTATTTAAAAAATTCTGATAAAATTGATTTACCAAACGGACACTTGATGGTCCAAAAAATCTTACTTGTACCAACACTTGTGATTTGAACTTATAATGACTCCTAAAATAATTTATGATTGTTCTAGATAAAAAAAATCTTGAAAATTTTAAGGGTTTCACATGAAATCTCTCTAGAAAATCCTCTCTCTCTATGCGGCTGCTTAACTCAAATGGATCGAATGAAATAGTGGAGTTAGATGTTTTAAATATTAAAATTTGGTCTAGTGCTCTCATGCCTCACGATGTTAGCCACGCCACTCCCTTAGAGTGTCCACAGTGTCACTGTGCCACCTCAATGCTGTCATGTTGAATTAATTTCTAATTTTCTCGAGAGTACTGGCACCGAAGTGCCGCCAACCCAAGCATCGCGCTTTACAAGGGAAAAATTTTCATATCTTCAAACATATAAACAATCCCCTGGGATCCACAATGAACACATGTAGACTCGCATGCATACATATCCCTTCTAAACACATACAGAGGGGGTCTAAAAGCATAAGTTTAGTGGGTTACCTCAACTTAGGTCGGATCAATTATGTAGAACTATATACTGATTTTGGAGGCTCCATAATAACTATCACACCTGAAATTATATCCTGTAATTCTATAGCACAATCATATATGCCTTCTTCCACAGCAGACACATTGTAGAGCAGATGATTGCATGATCTTTCTCCTCTTCTTTCACCCATTCTCCTACCTAGTGGAGGTTTTGATTTAGATTACTTTGTAAATCTTTCACTAACTAACTACCTCAGTAAACTTTAACATACCTTCAGGCATCATTGAAGCTACCCTCATATCTTGTTCAGTCAGAATTTCCTTTCCTTTAGGATTCATCTGCTTATGGTTGATCAATTCAACAAATCTTTTAACAAATGCATATGTAATACATATTCAATTATCTATACCATATATTTTCATGAATGCATGAATGCATGAATGCAACTCAATGCTCCTACACACTACCCATCCATAATCAATTTTATAGTGCTGGATACAAAGTTTTAATTCTTCCAATAATCATTAGTTTGATATCATTTTCATTACACACCCCAAAATCTATATTTAAAAAATTGCACATCTCTCTATCATTTCAATTAACATATCAACTACCAGAGCCGACCAATTGCATTTAGAAAAGGTAAATAGCAAAAAATATAATTTCATTTCTATAGTAAATATTTAGATCCTAATTCATGGTCTAAAATGATATATATATATATATATAATAGCCATGATATGTGCTAATAATTATACATTACTATAATTACATCATAATCACAAAAGAAAATATAAAGATCGACATATGCAAAAAATACTCCAACCTACTTCTCAGTACTATTTCATTCTATAGGATCGTTATTCTTAAAAATTTATGTAAATTACATAATGAGCACATAGCCCAACAAGTAATTAATATCTACAATAGAAGTCAATGTATCAATCAATAATCATAATCATATTTATAACAATCAATATAAATAATATCGTATATATCATATTATTCATGTATAATTTTATCATATATGTATGAATCATATCCTTATCATGAATCAATCTACCTTATCTATCATATGCCATATTTTGTATTTTTTTATTTTTATATCATATGTTAATATTATATTTATCTTATCATGTAGGCAATATCTATCATGTTAGAAAATATGATCATGTATGCATATTCATATGGTTTTAGCAAAGTAGGACATCTAACTTTAATATAGTATTTTCAATATCTTCAATCCCATCTGTCGACCAGTTGGTTATCAATATTTAATTTAATTTCAACTATCGACTAGTTGATCATCAATCTTTATCTTACTATCATTATTCATAAATCTTAAATTAATTCACATATGACTTTCGATAAATCATTAAGAATAATCACCATCTGCCCGTCGGTGTAAATCAGTCAATCGGTTACAAGTTACAACTAGTATTATACCATTAAATTTTATTTTAAGGAAAATGTGTCAGCCCAACCTCCTGTACAATATATTATATTTAAAAATTTTACTTGTATTAATTATAGTGTTGATGACCAATCTTCTTTACATGTAAATTCCACATTCTTTTTATATCCATTGAATCATTTTTTTATACAATACAATAGGTATTCTATACATGTCGCATATCTCACATTTAGATTCAATAGAATATCACCTAATCATTTTATAGTTAATATTTTCCCTACTCATTTTACAAAAAATGTCATATAAACCTAACCACATGGTGAAAACTCGATATGAATAAGTCAGAATGTTCATAAAAAGGATATCTATCATATATCAAAAATTACATGGTAAAAGTTCATTAAATTAGGAGATATTGTATTTTCACCATATTTAGGAGAAAGAAATATTCTAACTCAAAATCATTGAAATCAGAAGCAAAGTAGAGGTCACTTACCATGATCAAAATAGTTTTCCTAACAGGAATGATAGATGATCGATCCCTGAAGGACTTTCTCTCTCTTTCCTCTCTCCCTTCTCTTCTTCTTCTTCTCCTTTCTTTTCTCCCCGACAAGTCATGAAAATGAGGGAAAAGATGGGGTGGGGTGACAAGGATATTTATATTAACAATATTAAAAAAATTATTTCAGAGCTCAGCACCACTGTGCCCAAGACCTAACTCCGTTGTACTACATGCCGCTGCCAGAGTTACTGTAGAACTTACCTTTCAATACTGCAACGACATTTTCTGGCAACATAGCGCTCAACCCATAATTTATGTTTTTCATATAAAGTCATTTTTTGTTATTACAACAAAGCCTTCAACGCTACAATGGTATTTTTCAGGTATCACAACGCTCTCAGCGTAGCCGCGCTCTCAACGTTGTTGTGCTTGCTAGCAAAGTGCCGCAACACTAAACCCAATTTTTTTTGTTTTTCATATAAAGTCATTTTGAGTCATTACAAGTGATCAGAAGAAAAGGAAGTTCATATTTTATATTAATAAATGAGAGAAAAATGATCCAACAAGATCAAATTATAGAGGGAGCTATCATGAAGATAGTAACGGGGGTTATCCATTTGATGGCTGAATCAACTATAAGATAAGTCTTTATTATGGATCTCCATCAAACTTGCTTTGAATGTACAGTCATTGAAGTAAAGCAATTTCATATATGGAATATGCCTACACTTAAATTTTTTCATTTGCTTGTCTAATATAATTAAAATCCCCAAGTATCATTCATGGACCAGATATTTGGTTGGCCAAATAAGTGATAGCTTCCCATAGAGCTTTTCTTTCTATAACACCATTTTTAGCATAAAAAAATAAATTGTAGAACATGAGAGAGGAAGTGTATTTATGATGACCATGGATGAGTTGTGGTTGAGTAAGAAGAACATGGAAATTGACTGTTTTTTATTTCCATTTTATTCTGATACTACTCCAAGGGTAGAGATAAGGGTTTTCATATTTCCCTCATTACGAAATAGTTGAAATTTCCTTATTATAAAAGGGTCAGGATCATAATTGATTTTAGTTTCAAGGAGAGTAAAGATCTTAATACTTTTTTAGAGACAATTTTTTTGCAGTCATGAAAATTCATGTTGCCATGCAAACTTTAACACTGCAAGCAAAAATCTGAGGAAAATTCATAGAGAACTATTGGTTTTGGTAGTAGGAATGTTTCATGTGTTGAGAATTTCTTCCTTTGGGGGGAATGAAAATGGGGACTTGATTGAGGTCAAATATTTACTCAATTTATTTTATTTGGTCAATGCATGTGTGATATATGAAAGATTAACTGAGGTAGAAAGGGTTGAAAATCTTTAACAAATTTAGAGGTAGGATTATGTTCATCCTATAGCTCTTCTGAAGGACAGGAGCTAGTCAGGTCATTAGGCTGAGAAGGAGGAGAGTGAGAAGTTTTGTATGGGAGAGTGGAACTCGATGGTAAGTTGAGATCAAGGGTGATATTTGTACAAAGGATACATTAGGCCTACTTGGATCTTAATGAGTGTGTCTTCCTGCCTAATTGGAGCTTCTTCCCCTATTAAAAACGGGTCTTGATCTGTTGTGTGGAGGTACTTGGGTATAATATTGAGTATTTGATGGATTAATGTGAAAATGCATCACATACTAGAGCACAATTGGGCTTCCATTCATGTATACTATTTTCTTTAATCTCTATATTATTAAGGTCCAACATAACCTGATCGAGCATTATGGATTTTATGGAGATCGGAATTTGGACAAAGTGAGCCGTGATATTAATGCCATGAGGGAGTCAGCAACTAAAGGAGAACCAATTTTACTAATTATTTTAGATATTCCATTCTTATTCCAACACACAGGGGTAGGTTGGAGAGCTTGATTCACATGTGAATGTCTTTGAAATCTACCTTTACTAGCATAAAACCTGGTGACCATTTTTTGAAGATGAATAGTTGGCCATTAATGAGCCTTGGGCCTCCATTGTTAACTAGTTTAAGATCCTCCAAACAATTGAATTAAAGAGAAAGAACTTCTCATCAAGAGAGAGAAGGTTGAAAGTGCATTTGATTTCTCAGAGATTCCGAGCAGCTTAAAGAATGATATCATAGAAAGGGTGATGAACAAACCCAACAATAACAATATTCTAGCCTTTATACTCTTTCAACAAATTTTCTTCGAATAAACATATATTTTTTCATCACACGAGGTATTAGAGAGTAGTAAACTTGAGCTACATGGGACATGGGTAGTGAGCAAGCTCTTCTAGCTTATAGAAGGTGGGTTGGTGTAAGGAGGAACTAAAGAGGGAGTTTGGCTATGAAAAGAAGAGGAGGAGGTGGCTGAGGGGGGGAGGGGGAAGGAGGTCAGGTCAATGATAAAGGCCATGAGCGTAGAGGCTACTCGGCCGAAGACTGAAAGGAGGAAAGAAACACTCAATATAGCTCAAGTAATGAGATGGGTTGCCGACTCACCTCGGAAAAAAATCTAATAAAGTGAAAGTGCACGATAGTTTTTTTAATTCAACGCAATAAAATATGTTTTAATATTATGAATTTATTAATAATTGTCACATCATTGGATAGATATGATTGATGAAGACATTCATAATAATAAGAGTTTGTGATCCTCCTCGCATGAAAAACACTTTAGTGTAAGGCTACGTAACTCCTTGGTTGGTGGCCTTAACTTTCGCTATCACTTTCAACAATTTGAGATTAAATCCACCTAAAATCCAGGAAAAAAAAAACACTATATAAATGTACGAGCATATTGCTTGAGTATTTACAGCATTTTGCAACATCTTATAAGAAAGAGAAATTCCCTTCCCAAATTACCATTTGCGCAAATTTTACAACAATTTTTTCCATCGCATATGTTTTACAATGCTGTAATATAACAAGCAAGTTCAAGAAAAAAAAAGAAGAAGATACAGACAACAAACATCAGAAACCTTTATCTTTACAGCGCTACCACTTCTAAATTAATATGGTGGTCCACCTGCAAGATAAAGAAGACAAGACAGTGCAAAGACTAATCTCATGATCTCATAAAGTAAACATGAAGGTCCCAGGTCCCTCAATCTTTATTTTTTTCACATGAAAGAGGAGAAGCAAACTGACAGTCCAGGCAAGTTAATCCCAGCTTTCATACTTCATACAATGACTTAGATCTGATCTACAGTCTAGCTAGCGTTAAAATCCAGCTATCTAAAATAGCTAAAAAATAAATAAAAACAAAACCTTTCAATTCAACCACAGGGATGAACAACTCCCCACCATTCTCTCTGCACAAAAGCTAGAAGAGGAGTAGCAGAATCTTCAACTTCTTCATCTTCAATCTCATGATCAAGTTGCTCTGCCTTTGTCTCGAACAAAATCAGCGAGCAGCGACAGAGAGGACAATTTGTTCTTCGATGTTCGATCCATTTATCAAAGCAGCTGCTATGAAACAGATGACTGCAGCTTAGTTGCCTGACTGATTCTCCTTCACCAACATCTGATAAGCAGAAAATGCACATTAATTGCTCGCCAACTACTTGTTTGTACTGAAAAATGGCAATATTTGTATCAGATATGGATGTGGCTTTGTTGCAGACAGCGAGATATGTTTCCAAGGAGGTAGGATTCATTGATTGTGCGAGGGTTGATGTTGTTGATTGTAAGTGAAGGATTCTGAGAAGGGGCTTTAAGAGAAGAAGGAGAGTGGACAAACAAGGGAGAAATAGCATGGAGATGAATGAGGATGGGATAAGTTTTCGCATTGTCATAGTTGTGCACAAGAAAGAGAGACTAAGACAGAGAGAGAGAGAGGTTTTTGGGTTGTGCAGAAGAGAGAGAGAGAGAGAGGGGGTTTTGGGTTATGCTCTAGTTTCTGTATTTTACTAATGCCGAAATTTAGCGGGGTTTTTCTCCTTCTTGTACAACATTAAAGAAGAAATGCATTACCGGTTGTCCTTTTCTCCGCAGTGATTAAATGCTTTACTTAGTTGGGAGTACTACGAAATTAACAAGAACTTAGTATAAATAAACAATTATTTTGTATTAATTACGTGTTAAGCAGACATAAAAATTTTTATGAATAATTTTAAAGATTATTCGAAAATAATATTGGAATATTCTTTTCAAAATTAAGATATCTTTTTAATTTTTTATAAATGACTATATAATTCTTCATATTTTGGGACAAACTTTTTGGTTTAATAAAAAAGTATAGGTTTTTTATTATTTTGATTATTTTTTTGTGAAATGAGAAAAAAATTTCTTATTATTTATAATTGAAATGCAATTTGAAAAAAAATGTTAGATTCGTTCCATAATTTATTATCTTATTATTTGAAGAAAATTTAATATTATTTATCTTATTTTGCTGAATCTTAAATTCACTTTTATAATTCATTTTTATGCATTCAAAACTCACCTGATTTTGGTTGAATTCTAAATAGACTGTAAGCTAATTTCGTTATCGGCATTAGTCGACACCACCATGACCACCGCTGTCGTTGGTCACCGAAAATTGTCAACCGCAATCGTTAGCCATCATCCATTGCCCGCGTCCACCTCGCTAGCCGCTCACTTGCCGCCACCCACTTGCCACCTGTCAGCCTCTAATGTCTTCACTTGCCACAGCCACTGCTCAACACCCCACAACCTATTGCTGTCCACTAATAGCCTGGCAGCCATCACCGGTGACTACCATCAATAAGCTTTAAAATGTATTTATTTTACTTCCAAATAGAAAAAAATTTATCAAATGTATTTATATTTTGTTAGAAAATTCAACAGATAACTGAAATAAATCTTTCTCCCATTCAACCAATGTTTAGGATTTCTTCTCATTTGATAAGATCTATTTTCCTTACCTGAAATATTTGATATATCGTTTTGCTTCTTTAGCTTAGCTGGTTTGGCTCCTCTTAATAGAACACCGAAGCTTTGTGGTGTTTGGAGCTTTGTTTTGATGCTATGGCTTTTAATCTCTTGGAACTCGATATCTTAGTAGCTAAACTACGGTGTTTGTACTATTTAGATGTTTTAATTTGAGCTCACCTAAGGAGCCAAATCTTTCCATAGCCCTATCTACGTTTGATGTAAATTTTTTTATGTTTTTTTTTTTAAATTTTTGAGACATTTAGGCTAATTAAAGAAAACTCACATATATATCACATGGTCAAGACTCGAACTCAAGACCTCTTGATTGACAGTCAAAGCTCCCAACCAACAGACCAAAATGAGCTACATTTTATGTGTAATTTTATTGAGGTACTACGTACTTTCATTACTACCCCTCCGTTTAAAAAAATAAACTATTGGGTCCCTAAGTTGCTTTATTTCCTTCCCTACATAAGATTTTTTTGTGCTATCATAGAAAAAAAAAATTAATACATTTGATTAAGAGGGTGGGTGTAGGAGTTTAATTTGGGACCATTTGATTTCTAAAGATTTTTTATAGTTTGACTAGTAATTAGTTCAATTAATTTTTCTTAGAGTGATTTTTTTTTTACAAGTAACCATTTTAAGCTACAACTTAATAAATAAATGGACAAAACTTTGATTGATATCTTCATGAATGATTGTTTCTTTTGGTGATCATTTATAGGCCCCTTCTTTGAGGGCACTTTAAATAAATGAGATCGGTAATTAGTTTTGTTGCGGGCTAGAATATACTCGGCGATAGAGTTAGAATTCTACGTCATGTTTGGAAACCGTTTGATAATCCAAATTATGGTTTGAACCTTTCAATAGTGCTTCGGGTCCTTGATTTGGACCCATTTTTGTTCGGATTGAGTCGAATTTAGTGTTGTTGGCTTCGTATTTCCGAGACGTTTAGTTTGACTATAAGCTTGCTGAAATCGGAGTTTGGATGGTCCCAATTTTAATTTTGGAAATTTCCAACTTGATTTTACCTCGAGATTCATGACTGATCAAGATAATTTTTCGAGGATATATCAAGTTTGTTATGACTTGAAGTAAAATCAATGGGTATTTATTTATGCTTTTACTTTTATAAGAAAGCTGAAAGTGATATTCATTTTTGAAAAATAAATTGTAGGCTTTTACTTCATAAATGGACAATAAATAAATAGCTAAAAATCATAAAATGGCGGATGAGATATATATTTTTTAATTTAAAAAAAAAATACAATATATATGAGCAAAAATACCTTGAATGATGTAACACATTGGATTAATGATACCCTGAATAATAGTGTAATTAGCACTTGTGAAGGGAGAAAAGTTGATTGTAAATCTTCCTATTAAAATACTCCTATTTTTATTTGCAGAACATGCTTATTTGTACTATAATATTTATAGAAAAAATTATGTAAGGATATATTGACACTTTTTTGCTAAGCTTTGATGTTCAAGAAATGTATTAATCTTAGAGTAAATTTAAAGACTTTGAAGCCCATCTTGATAAATAATGCTTCAGGATATCTTTAGTCAACTTTTTTTTCATGTTTATGCACTTCTACTTAGGGGTGTAAACGAGTTGAGTTGAGTATTTGCCTAATCGAGCTAAGTTTGTTTAGATGTTAGTGAGCTCGAGCTTGACTCACTAAAAAAAGCATAGGCTCAAGCTCGACTAGATTGCTCGAGCTCGTTTAGAAAGCTCAAGCTCGATTTCCTAATTTTAAATAAAAAAATTTAGTTTTTTAGAATTTTAATATTTTAATATAGAATTAATTTAAAATTATTAAAATATATTATATAGTGCTAATGTAAAATTGATTATTAAATATATTTTAATTAAATATAGCGTCTCAACGAGCTTTCGAGCCGAGTTAGGCTCGAGCTCGTTTAATATACGAGCTCGAGTATTTGCTAGCTCGAGCTCGAACTTATGGCTCAATAAACTCGACTTGCGAGCTCGGCTCGGCTCACCACCCCTATTTCTAATCAATTTCATGATCATAGTTAGGTTTCATTTGAGATGATTTTCTTACTGTTTCTTAAAACAGCTTTTTAATACAAAAATTTTAATTTTGTACTAAAAAATTATTTTAAGAAGCAGTAAGAAAGCTGTCACAAATAAAGCCTTAATCTATCTTCCAGCTTAAAATCATTTATTTTTGTAATTAAGGCAAATTTTTTTGGGGACATTTAGGCAATTAAGGCAAATTCACGCACACATCACATACACAAAGACTCGAACTCAAGACCTCTTAGTTGATAGCCTAAACTCTCAACCAACAGGCTAAGACGAGCAATGTAAATGGTCCAATTTGAAGTAGACATTCTAACTATTTCCTACTTTGAAGCACGACATTTACCATTGACATAACAAAGCCTGCACTTGAGAATGACACTGTGAAATATATGTCACATCAAAGTAGTTAACTGTCAGATTTGCAAGATCTGAAGAAATCAGAGGCTATAAATTTTCCTCCTAGGAAGTAAAATAATTCTATTTAAACTGTCAACACTTGAGATTTGAGAGCAACTCAGAGGTCGCCCTTCTCAGTTTCCAAAATGAGTCTCCAGCTAGGAAGAATACAAGTAGTCTTCGTTGAAGCAGCTAGCAGCATTACAACCACTTGCAATCCTATATTACAAAAAAGGTATGCATCATCAACATCTAGTTACACAGGCGCGGAACCATTCTATCTGGTGAAGGTAGGCAGAATAGAATTGTGAAATACATAATCTTATGACTGAAATCGAAAAAGATTTTTTTTTTCTTAGAATTTGGGCAACTGCCTTTATTGAATATGGATAAAATAGTTAAAATACTTATTATTCTAAGAGAAAAATAGATTTTAGGATATGTAGGCAGTTACTCACTTGAGCACTTCCCAATTCCGCCCATGAGTACACTTACCCTAGGGTTAGAAATATGTTCGATTTTACGTCTTAAAGTTTTTCGGGGAAGTGAAGAATTATTCACAGTGATAGCATAAAAACTTGTTAAGGCACATGAGATATTGAATTTAATTCTATATCATATCACACGATTAAAAATATATATTACGTAGCAATATAAAATAATTGATGTTATTCACAAGCTCAAATTTTTTAGCTCAAATGTAATAGCCCGTATTTTGACTCAGACAAATAATTTTTTTTTCTGGAGTCATTATAAGTCCAAATTAAAAGCCGTCTTGTAATATTTTAATTACACGAATTTTTTCATCATTTATGGGGCATCACATCAAAATTGATTTGATCATCAGTACATCAATCGAATTGTTGGTCTCCATTTGGTTTGTAGTTCATCAAGAATCGAACTGTTCATACCAATAATTTGCAGCACTCTAAGGCATTCATTTCTTCTAACATGGTCGAGCAAATTAGATTTGTTGCGGACTCAAATATACGCGGCGATAGATTTTAATTTTTCGTCTCAGCGTTGTACATATATCTAGCACACAAACATAATCGAAATAGTAACACCAGGATTTTTACATGAAAAACCCTGGAAAGGGAAAAAACCACGGGGTCACGCCCAGTTGAAAGAGTTCCACTAGTGTTGTTTGAAATACACAAGGCTGATTCGTCCTTTAAATTCAGGACGATCAGATTACAATGAGTATCAGTTACAAGGACAAGCAGAGTTCCGACGTCACTCGGGGTGTCGAGCAGAATTCCGGCGTCACTTGGAAAGAAGTCCGGCGTCACTCGGGCGTCGGGTAGAATTCCGGCGTCGGGCAGAATTCCGACGTTGCTCCCGTGTCGGGCAGAGCTCCGGCGTCCCTCGGGCGCCTGGTGGTGCTTCGGTGGTGTTCCGGCGGTGTTTCGGCGGAGTTCCGGCGGTGGTCGAGGAGGAGTTATTCCCTCATAGACTTCTCTTCTCTTCTTCTTCTCTTCCTTCTCTTCTTGGCTTGGGGTCCCTTCTTAAGAGAAATGAGGGGCTATTTATAGTTTTTCTGGAGTGGCATAGCCCGTAAATATGTGAGGGATCAGGGTCAAATACGGAGTGATCCGGATGAACGGTTGATATTGAATCCCTTGATCGTGAACCGTTTATCAAGCATTTGAAGGTCTTAATGATATCATAATTCTACGATCTTGGGCTCGTTGGATTCGTCTCATCGAGACGCTCGATTCGACTATAAGCTCATCAAAATCAGAGGCCGTTTGGTAACTCAAATTGCTGTTTGATGCTTCCAACAGCGCTTCGGGTACTTGGTTTGGACTCATTTGGGCTCGGATTGAGTCGAATTTGGTGTCGTTGGGTTCGTATTTCCGAGACGCTCAGTTCGATTATGAGCTTGCTGAAATCGGAGTTTAAATGGTCTCCGAAATAATTTTTTGAAGTTTCCAACTTGAGTTTTTCCTCGAGATTCGTGCCTGATCAAGATGATTTTTTGGCGATATATCAAGATTCAACAGCAAATGACTCTCACAACGATTCCAAGTGGTTGGGTGGGCTATTATTGCATCTTATTTAATGATATTGAAAAAGTTATATTTCATGGAGATTAATGAGTTATGAAGAAACATCAAATGCTCTCACCAAAATCTCTTGGATAAAAACAAATTTAACCACTGAGTTGTCTACCACATCAAGGGGTCCCCATTAATTCACCCTCTCTAACACGAAAACTAAAACAAAAAACAAGAGGAACAACAAGAAGCAAGGAAGGGAGCTAGCATTAAACTACATTTGCATGGTTGTTGTGAAGTAGCTCTCAGCATTAAAAACATTTGCAGCTAGCCTTCAAATAAATAACTTTGAGAACCAGGAGCATTGCCTTAGGAGCAAACGATTAGTATCAATCCTTGTGGGGTACATATAAGAAATAATGCACTACGATCACTGACACTGTTGTCTACTACATAGTTGGGTGTGGTTAAAAATGGATATTGAGAGAGATTAAGGCTTCGTTTGGGACGGCTTTCTTACTGCTTCTTAAAATAACATCTAGAAGATTGTTTTAAAAAGCAGTAAGAAAGCTATCCCAAACGAAATCTAAATAGGATCTCAAGATGTCATTAGAGTTCAATGATATTTGTTTTCTCCCATCGTTACAGGTTCTATTAAACTAACTAAAAGGTCACTAAATTTGTTAAGTTATGATAGAAATTTAATATATCTCACTATATGGTTGAAAAATGAAAAAAATTACGTAAGAATAATCTTCGTACCGATCAAATCTATATTGAGGTGAGACAATTCATGCAAAATCACTAGGGACAACATCCACCACCAAGAAGCTCGACTATGGTATGTAAAATTAAAAATTAGATATTTTCATTTATTGATTTATTTATCATCTTTATTTTCACTGATGACTTCTATATTAATAACAGGGAGACAATGATCAATTTTCGTCTAATTGACATCCAAGGTGTAGAAGAAGGAATGACAAAATATAAATGGACACGATATTTTTCTTATATATGGCCGATGTTTTGTTTTGAAATGTAATAAGGATTTTGATTTTATGTTCAGCTCTAGTAGAATATATATTCTGGTGTATGACACTATGAATTTTATAATCTAAATAGTTGCAACGTTAGCCCAAGTTTTCTAATGTTTGTGATGCATGTCATCATTTGGAAGTCTTTGTTCATCATTGCTATAGTTTTAAGCTATGTTTGCAAAGCTTGAAACTAAAGACAAATCAGAGAAAGAGAAATAACAGAGAGCAAGAGTGAATAGGAGAATGAAGTAGCAGTAAGCTTTCCATATTCATGTAATCACTTTTCATATAGACTACAATACTCAAGAGGTCTATTTATGCTAGTGTGGGTGTTGTGCCTTTACAAGTGTATGGTTGTGATTAAATGAGATTGTTATTATCCTATGGTGGAGATTGCTTGTGCTGTTACTGGAATGTTCTGCCATGTGCTTTCTATAGTGCTTTCTGATTGTTATATGTTGTTAGCCCCTCGCAAACTAAGGGTGAAGCATGAATCGTGAGTTTGGATCGCAACAGCTGGAAGCGAGAGGTAGAGAGAGGCTTTGTTAGCACATCAGCCACCTGATCAGTTGTGGAAATGGGAAGAACTCTGATGTGCTTTGCTTGAAGATGATCCCGGATGAAGTGGACGTCAACTTCTATGCATTTTGTTATGGAGTGAAACACAGGATTATTCGCAAGCGTATTGGCGGACATATTATCGCAGTGAATGTCCGTTGGATCAGGTTGGTCAATGTGAAAATCTGAGAGAAGATGATGAAGCCATATGACGTCCGAAGTGGCAGCTGCTAAGGTACGATACTCGGCCTCCGTGGATGACCTCGCCACAGTTGCATGTTTCTTGACTGTCCATTAAATTAACGTGTCCTCTAGAAAAGAGCAATAGCCGAAGATGGAACGTCTGGTGGAGGGATTCGTGGCTCAGTCAAAGTCCGAGAAAAGAAATTTGAGTGAGGAGGGTATGATGATGATTTCGGATTGAGCATCTGAAGATATCTCGCCGGAGTTAGATGTAGGAGATTGCGCCATTTTCTAACCTGGAGCAAGTGAGCCGGTTGGCTCTGATACCATAAAGAAAAATCAGAGAAAGAGAAATAACAGAGAGTAAGAGTGAATAGGAGAATGAAGTAGCAGTGAGCTTTCCATATTCATGTAATCACTTTTCATAAAGACTACAGTACTCAAGAGGTCTATTTATGCTAGTGTGGGTGCTATGCCTTTACAAGTGTATGGTTGTGATTAAATGAGATTGTTATTATCCTGCGGTGGAGATTGCTTGTGTTGTTACTGGAATGTTCTGACATGTGCTGTCTGTAGTGCTTCCTAATTGGTATATGTTGTTAGAAACTTACATTTATTCAATCTTTAGGATATTATGTAAATATTGCACATTTTGTGTTTAAGATTTTTTTTTTTCAAATTCTCCTTAAAGTGCAATTTGAATATTAGAAACTATATATTCTTATTAACTTTGAATGTATTTTGATATATTTTATTATTATAGACCTCTCGTATAATTGTACTTTGCGATGAAGTTTGCAATTGACTATAAATTGTTAATGATAAATCAAATATGTGCACGTTTAAAATCAATTTAAAAAAAAAAGAAACTTCAAGAATTGTGGTGGTTATAACTGCTACCATTGATCCAGATTGCAGTCTTGCCGTAGTTATAACCACTGCAATAGACCTATTTCCAGATTTATAGGTTTTAAAACAGCTACTATAGACTTATTATCAAGTTTTGTAAGTGTTAAAACCGCTCTAATGTAACAGATTTCATTTGTAGCAGATAAAATTGTGGCCAAAACAGCAGCTGTCAAAAATTAGATCTAATTTAACGGTTTAAGGAGCACTATAAAAGCCGTGTTCAATGATAACAAATATGACGGATATGTAGCGGTTTTTTAAACCACTATTAATAATATAGTAGATATTTTAACTGTTGTAGTAGGATAAAAAAAGTGCTATTATAGTCTGTTTTAATAGTAGTGCATGGTACTTAATTATTGGTGTTTTTAATTATAACCCGTCACCTGCATTCATGAAGCTGCGCTTTATACGGCCCGGCGTTGATGAGGGCCATAGAAATAAATTGGAATTTTATTTAAACAAAAGAAAAGCCATTGATGGAGGCCCATACTGTAGAATAGGTAAGCCAACCGAAGTACTGTAACAATCAATCTGAGTGCTGTATAATAATTAAAAACAAACAAACAAGCAAACAAACCAAAAGTAAAATACGCCTCTTGATTGATGGATCTGTTGGTGATTCTAAACTACATAGGAGCTCTGAAGTAATTATATTATTTTAATATAATTGTAGTGATGGCACAGTTTCATAAGAGATCAGGTCTTGACCGAGTGGTCGATAGAGTATGTTCCTCTCATCTTATTCGAGCTCGAATCCCCTAACTGTCCCAAGAAAAAAAGTTTCATAAATATTATATATAGATCACAGAAATTTAATTTATTGAATCTATACGAACTAAAAGATTGTAACCCACATTGATAAAAGTTAGCTCAAGAATAGAGGAAATATTTTTGACCACCATATAAAAAATGGGTAGGTTTTTGATATATAGATAATAATAAAGTGTAAGTAAAGAAGCTATAATCTCTCAAATCCATCTTTAGCGAGTTGTTACTCCTTTTCTTCTATTTCTTTTCATGTGAGATTAATATTGCATAGCTTGCGAAGATAAATAGCAGCTTCTTCTTCTCTATAAATAGTAGGTGATGGGTAAGGCAAGAAAGAGAGGGGAGGGGATCGCAAGATTTATCGAACTCCTATTCAATATTCAACAATGATATATGAAGTGCGCTTAACTTAGAATCCTTCTCTCCCTCTACCTCTTCTTCTTCATCAATATCGTCTCAATGTTATTTACCAAAAGCTTCTTATATAGTCTATTATGCCCTCCAATAGATCTAATGATGATGATGTAACTCATATGTGATTTTTGTGACACAATGGAGAAAAATGATTCATATAGCCGATCCCACGTAGTGGGATAAAGGCTTGATGTTGTTTTTGTTGTTGTTATTGTTGTGACGATGATGCTCTACCTCATCTAAATTTTATGCGTATCATCTATACCATAAACAATAAATCTAACTTAGTTTTCTTTCTTTTTTTGGACCGAAAATTATAGTGATTTGATGGATGCTATGGAGCAATGTCAGGCAATTAAATTGGTCATTCTCTTTATAAAAGGGAACCATACAACTAAGAAAATAGGTGCCAGACATGAACAACTAGTGGGCGTCAGATGCTAATGGGTATCAAAAGCATGAGAGGTCAGGTAACATCGAGCTGTTGGCTCAATTCCTTTCATTAAATGAGGGAAGATCGTACGATTAGAAAGATAAGCATCAGCATCACAATTAATTGGCAAAGATGTCCTTGGAGAGCATCGAGCAGATTGCACCATAGCGAGCGCACACCCATGTAATCAAATAGTGTAGACACACTGCTTGTATGGAAGCTCTAACAGGACCATCCCAGCATATGGAGGAAGAAAGACAATGGCAATCCCGAATGGATGGACTAATCCAAACAAATCAAGGCTAGCCCAATTCAAACCGGTTTTCCTCGGTTCACCCGATTCAGCTCATCTCAGTCGACCAAACTTTTTTTTTTTTGGGACAGTTAGGGATTGGAGCCCGGGTAAGATGGGAGGAACGCGTTCCATCGATCATTCGGCTGCAGACCCGATCTCGACCAAACATTTTTTATATGAATGGAATTGATGCAGCGAAATGGTCATTTTGACAACTACTTTGCATGATCTACAGCTTAAACTTCCAAATTAATTTAGAAACAAAATCAACAATCATTTCAGTCTCCTTTGAACGCTCTGCCATCCACACATCATGTCAAAATATGAACACATTTTTTATGTTATCTCTTGTTCCCTTCGTCTTAATATAGACTATGTGGTGGCAAAGCTGTTCACATGGCAAGTTCTCCATGGCCTGGAAACTTCCTACTTTCCAAAGGAAATTAATTACTCTGAAACGGCAAATGGAAAACAAAGAAAGAACACTGAGCTTGTTGGTTAACGGCATTAACAAAGGAGATCCAACGACTTGTACGCAACTTTCGGAATACAATATATATTCCCTCTCCAGCCTTCCATTTTTTGCCGCTTCACCCTTTCTCCTTCCAGATCTACAGCTGCAAAGGCAAGTTCTGTACCTTTCTAGTTTCTTACGATTATTTTTCTTAAATTTTATTTGAAACACGTTTTTCCTTTTAGTTCTGAAATACAAAAGATAATACCAATCATTAATATCAAAGTAAGGGGCTGTTTGGTAGCAACCCAGATTTAATTTAAGTAAGATTTCGTAAATCCTCTAAATCCGGATTTCAGAAATCCTGAGGGGATTAAATCCTAAAAATTGTTTGGTAACATTCATGATAAATCCTGTTAAATATTCTGTAACTGTTTGGCTATAAATCAAGATTTATCTAACAAACTCTTTCTCTAGCGCTTGGATTTCGTAAATCCGGCAAAATAGAGGATTTCGGAAATCCGGAATTTAAGGCGAATCGGAGGAATTTTCCGTCTAAGGAGGATTTCATTTGCCGTGAGATTTGGTTTGCATTTTAGGCCGTTTGGCTTGATTTCGCTCAAATCCGCCTCAAATCTGGCCGAAATCCTGCTACCAAACAGCCCCTAAGTACTATGATTTGGGAGACAGATCTCTGTGTTTCTGCAAAGTTGATTTGATTATGCACCTTTGATCGTTTCCCAACAGATTGTCTACGGATTTTTTTTCCAACAAAATCAATTTGAGATTCTTTTTGTAGGCTAAGAGCAAATAATTACATTTGAAAGGGTTCATAGTTCATGTTAATACTATAGAAATATAGGCTAGATATTGAGAGCAAATCATATGGCAACCATATAAATGTTAGAAAAGAAGAGAACTTGTAAAAGGGGAACGAACTTATGCAAAAATAAAAAAGCCCTATTGCTGCTTATGGCTTGCATATGACTAATAATTTTATTGGGGGGATTTACGTGTATACCACTTTATTTCATGATATTTACATATCTAATACCTAAAATTTTAATATTACGAGCATACCACCCAGATAATAAATATGGGTACATGGAATGAAATAATAAAATTTATAGGGTGATATGAGTGATAAGATGAAATATATGAGTGATATATTTAATATTAAAATTTTATATGAGTGATAGTCATGTAATAATAAAATTTTGGGGTGGCCACAGGGTCTTTTTTTTTCTTTTCTTAACCTTCTTTTCAAAATCTGGCACAGCACCCTAAAATGAATAAAAAAGTTTTTTTAATAATAGTGAAATAATTATTCACATAAACAAGTTTATCCTAATTAATATAAAATTCATTCTATAGACATGAATGCCTCAACTCTCTAATAAATTTATCCATATTAATTTTAAATTTAAAATTAATTTCAAATTAACCTATTTTTCCCTCGTAAATCAGATGGATGATTGAACACTCATAAAATAATGAGATCTTTGAAAATAACAAGCACTTTATCTTATGCTTCGTCTCCACGATGTCCTCGTACTTGATCTCTTTGATAAAATGATGAGAGCTTTTGATGTGCTTTCTCTTTTGATCAATAGGATTTTTTGGCTAATCAATGATAGTCATTCTCACAAGCCATGCCTCTCCCAAAAAAAATTATAAATAGACCCCTCATTCTTCATTAAAGGGGACCCCAAACAAGGAAGAGAAGGGAGAGGAGGAAGCAAGGAGGGAGGAATAGAGAGGAGAGGAAGAGAAATATGAGATCTTTTTTGCCACCAAGCTCCTCCTCGACCGCCACCCGGCCACCGACTATCATCAGACTTTCTCCCAAACATCGATTGTCGTCGGACTTCCATCCGGCCACCAACTGTCACCAGAGTTACGTTTGGCCACCGACTGTCATCGAACTTTTGCCGGACTTCCTCCCAACCACTGAGTGTCACCGAACTTCTGCTTGGCCACCAACTATCGTCAGACTTATGCCCAGCCACCGACCTTCGCTGGACTTTCGTCGGATTTCAGCCCGACCACCAACTATCGCTGGACTCCCGCCCGCCATCGATTATCACCAACTATGGCCTCTTCGAACAACATCACAGACTACGATCCTTTCAGACATCCGTCGTCAGAATACAATCTTTCCGACCTCCGTTATCCGTCGACTACTGTCCTTCCGACCTCCTTCACCAGACTACGGTCTTTCCGACCTCCGTCACCCGCCGACTGAGGTCCTTCCAACCTTCGTCGCTAGATAACAGTCTTTTCGACCTCCGTCGCTCGCTGACTACGGTCCTTCCAACCTCCGTCATCCGCTGACTATAGTCTTTCCATCCTCCGTCGCCCACTGACTATAATTCTTCTGACCTCCGTCGTCAGACAACGATCTTTTCGACCACTGTCGCCCACCGACTACGGTTCCCTTGACCACCGTCACTGACTATGATCTTTTCAACCTCCGTTGCCCACTGATTATGATCCTTCCTGCCATCGTCACCCGTCTATGGTCTTTCTAACCTCCGTCGCCCGCCAACTACGGTCCTTCCTACCACCGTCACCCGACTACGATCTTTCTGACTTCTATCGCCCGCCAACTATGGTCCTGTCAACCAAGCAAACATGTCAATACTGATTCTTCCAATTCCCACAATGTAATGCACTCTATATGGTGTATATTTGTTACATCAAGCAAGACCTCCCCCCAAGGAAGGGTGTCATTTGTAATCGAATGAAAACACTAGAAGATTCATGCAAACTGGGCTAAGCATCGTGGTTTTTCCCCCTTTTTAGAGAAAATTCTGATGTCTCTTATGAAAGCTACACCCCTTTTTTTATCTGATTGTGTTTTGGATCTTCATAAAAAATTAAGACATTAAACTTTATATTTCTCTATCATCAGATGCAACCGTTATAATATATTATAATCTTAAATTGAAAACATATTCATATCAAATATTTTTATTAATGAGCGTATCTCCTGCTTATATTGCATCATATTGGTGTTCATATATTATATCTCGTGTGTGCATCTATCTCATATTCACATTTTATTAATAGATATATCTCGTGATTGTATTGAATCATTTTTGTATTCCCATATCATATCATTGCATTATAAAGAAAAACTCGTACAAACCTAAAAAACGGGTGATCTCTGCTCTTTATTGCTTGCATGTGAATAAAGGTTTTTTTTTCACCTTTTTTTAAACTAGCTATAATACTTTTAAGGCTTTCTAAAAATTTTGTACTAAAAAATTATTTTAAAAAATAATAAGAAAGCCCAAAATGATTATTCAAATGAAACCTAAAGTGCACAAAGAAATATTTAAATACTGGACAATGATTATTCAAATAAACTTAAATTCATCTAACTTTTTAAGATTTTATTTGGGACAATTTTTAGCCATTATTTTTTTTTTTACAATTTTTAAGAATTTTTTTACTAAAAACTTGCTTCAAAAAATAATAAAAAAACTATCCCAAATAAAACCTAAAACATTTATCCTAATTATTTGGAATTAAATCTATAGCCATGAAGCTCTTTATGCCATAACAACCTTATCCAATTTCAATTGCCCTAACTCAAGGCAAAATTAAGTTGAAAACTTTTGAAATTAAATTTGAGACCATCCGAACTCCGATTTCAGCAAACTTATAGTCGAACTAAACATCTCGAAAAGACGAACCCAATAACATCAAATTTGACCAAGTACAAGCCCAAATGGGTCCAAATCAAAGAATCAAGCGCCTTTGGAAGGTTCAAACTATAATTTGGATTACCAAACGTGACATGCTTATAGTCGAATCGAGCGGCTCGACGAGAAGAGTCCAATGAGCCCAAGGTCACCAAATTTTGATATCACTAAGACATTCAAATGCCCAGTAATTGATCAACGATCAAGGGGATCAATATCGGCAATCCATTCAAACCACTCTCAACATACCCTTGATCTGTCTTATGTTGACTAGCCATGCCACTCTCAAAAAAATTATAAATAGACTCCTCATTCTTCATTGAGGGGGACCCCAAGCAAGGAAGAGAAGCAAGAGGAGGAAGCAAGGAGGGAGGGAGGGAGGGAAGAAGAGAGGAGAGGAAGAGAAATCTGATATCTCTCTTGCCACCAAGCTCCTCCTCGACCATCGCCTGGCCACCGACCATTGCCGGACTTCTTCCCAGCCACCGTCGGGCTTCCTCCCAACCACCGACTATCTCTGGACTTCCATCCGGCCATTAACTGTCACCGGACTTATGCCCGGCCATCGACTGTCACCGAACTTTCGTCGGACTTTATCCCAACCACCGAGTGTCACCGGACTTCCGCTCGGCCACCAACTATCATCGGACTTATGCCCAGCCACCGACCTTCGCCTGACTTTGGCTGGACTCTCGCCCGACCATCGATCGTCGCCAACTATGGCCTCTCCGACCAACATCGCCGACTACGGTCCTTTCGGACCTTCGTCGCAAGATAACTGTCCTTTTGACCTCCGTCGCCTACCGACTACGGTCATTCTGGCCATCGTCACTAACTATGATCTTTTCAACCTCAATCGCTGGTCAATTATGGTCTTTCTTATCATCGTCATCCGACTATGGTCTTTCTGACCTCCGTCGCCTACCAACTAAGGTCCTTTCGACCACCTTCACCCGACTACAATCTTTCCGACCTCCGTCACCCGCCAACTAAGATCCTTCCGACCACCTTCACCCGACTACGATCTTTCTGACCTTCATCGCCCGCGGACTATGGTCCTACCGACCAAACAAATATGTGAATACTGATTCTTCTAATTCCCACCATATAATGCACTATATATGATGTATATTTGCTACATCTAGCCAAGGCCTCCCCCACCCCGAAGGAAGAGCCTCATTTGTAATCAACTGCAAACACTAATAGATTCATTCAAATTGGGCCAAGCATCATGGTTTTCCCCATTTTTAGGGGTTTCCACGTAAAAACTCTAGTGTCTCTTATGAAAGCCACTCACCTCTTTTTTATCCTATTGTGTGCTGAATCTTCATAAAAACCTAAGACGTTAAATTTTATATTTCTTTATCACCATAAATATTCCAGGGCGCAACCATTATAATATATTATTATCTTAAATTCAATACACATTGATATCAAAGATTTTTATTAATGAGCGTATCTCCTGCTTATATTGCATCATATTTGTGTTCATATATTATATCTCGTGTCTGTATCTATCTCATATTCACATTTTATTAATTGATATATCTCGTGATTGTATTGAATCATTTTTGTGTTCCCATATCATATCATTGCATTATAAACGAAAACTCGTGCAAACCTTAAAAAAAAGGGTGATCTTCTACTGTTTATTGCTTGCATGTGAATAGAAGTTTTTTTTTTTTCATTTTTTTTTAAACTAGCTATAGTACTCTAACGCTTTCTAGTACAAAAATTAAAATTTTTGTACTAAAAAATTATTTTAAAAAACAATAAAAAAACAAACTCAAATGATACCTAAAATGTACAAATAAATCTTTAAATACTAGACAATGATTATCCAAATAGCCTTAAATCTCTCTAACTTATTAAGACTTTATTTGGGACAATTTTTAGTCATTAATTTTTTACTAAAAATCTCCTTAAAAAAATAGTAAAAAATATCCCAAATAAAACCTAAAACATTTATACTAATTATTTGAAATTAAGGCTTCGTTTGGCTATCCTGCTCTTTTTTTAAAAAATAGTCGTAAAACTATTGTTTGAGAAAACAGAGTTTCCAAACGAAGAAGCAAATATCCTAAAGCTTATGAAAACAGTATAAAAATACAGTTCTTTAAAAAGTATTTCTGCAAAAGTGTCACAAACAAATATCAGCAAAAAAAAAATCCTCCATTTGTAAACGAAGAAGGTCAAAAAACGCTCAAACAAACTAGCCCTAAATCTATAGCCATGAAGCTCTTTATGCCATAACAACTTTATCCAATTTCAATTACCCTAACAAATACATGCCATCAAATAAGCAAATCCCCCAAATCTCATCAATTTCAAAGCTTCTTTCTACTACAGATCAATGAGCATCATCATGACACAGGAGAGCCAGTACATAGTCAATCTGGAAGATGAAAGGATGAAGAAGTCGAGGTCGACGGATTCTCTTTCAAGCTTCACCGGAAGTAAAAGCTGCGTCTGCTCTCCAACTAGTCATCCGGGTTCATTCAGGTGCAGATATCACCGCCAACCTTCAAACCAAAGCACTGCTGCATCTTCTACTGCCTCTGCTCAGAAAGCAGAAGCATTGCCTCCAACCTGCTCTTCTCTTAAAGAGCAGAAGACAACAGAAGGTAAGTGAGGTATAGAGATCCCCACTGATTTAGTTGTGTGGGTCATTCGTGAAACATTTTGATTAGTTTTCTGATACCTCGTCATATACTTCCTCCGCATGGAGATATTGTACATCCAGAATTGCTATTTGTGGAACGAATATATGATCTCATGCATACAGAAGCTGCTTCTCCATTTAATTTTCTTTTCATAAAGAACTACACTAATAGCAGTCTCTTAGCAATAGAGGATCGAAGCTTGGCAAGTTTTATGATAATCTACTGCATCCTGTAAGGCAATGATTTTGTGGATGGTAAAATTAGGCGAATAAAATGGTAGAAAACTGGGATTTTATATGAGTATAAGATCAGCATTTCTATGCCTTCCTTTAATGTATTTTTTTTTTTCAACATATAAACAAATATCTTAAACATGACTATGTAACACAAGGCCGACCGACAAAATGAAACCAGGTCCCCACAGAAAGTGATCCTGCCATGTCTTAATTTTTGAATCATACGAAGCAAAAATTCATTTGGATCATACGAGTCATCTGTCTAGTGTTAAGGTCAATGTTAATGGAGGTTCAAGCAAACGCAGGATTATTCTAAGTTTCCACACCACATGTATTTCAAAGACATTGCAGATGAATGGAAGACTAAGCATAATGTGAAGATATTAACAAATAATTCAGCACGATATGGCATTTTGTTCTTGAAAAAATAAGAATAACTCGAGATATTCAATGATCCAAATGTAAAAGTTGGAATAAATAGGTTGAGCACATGCAGTAATAGCTTTAGGGGTGCAGAAAGAAGGTTGGGTTGAGTTAGGCAAACTTGAGAACCAAACAAAGTACAACTGTAGCGGTAAAAAACAAAAGCTCGGGTAATGCGGTGCAGTATGAGATGCGAAACAGTGGGAAGAATGCTTTGGCCAAGCTGATTTCGCTTACAACTCAATGACTAACTGTTCAACTGGAAAATGTCCCTTCAGCATAGTCTATACAAAGGTACCTAATCACATATTCGATATAGTTTTTTTACCCAAATGCTCCAATAAAACTGCAGCTAACCTAACAGAAACATACAACACAAATTTGGATGAAGTTTGTGCTAAATTGATTGCATAAAACAACCTTTATAAAGAGGCAGCTGATCTCCACAGGTGCCGAAAGGTGTTTCATCCCGGCGAACTTGTTATGATTTGAATGAGAAAGGAACGTTTGCTGTTGGTACTTATTCCAAATTAAGTCCAGCAAATTTGGTCCAGTTTCTATCGCCAAACGTATCAATGACAACGCTTATGAGTTATGTCATTGACCTCCCAGATCATATACACACTTGGAAGACATTCAATGTCTCGGACATCTACACCTATCACCCACCAGATGATTACCCCAATTCAAACATTCAGGTGACCCAAGACTCTTCTGAGGTAGGAGAGAGTAGTTTATGAGCTCTAGAGTAGCTTATGCAGATACGAGAACTTGAAATATGTGTTACTTAATTAGAACAAATTCGAACAATCAAGACACACAATGTACAAAAATAAATACACAAATGTACAACAGTACCGTCAAATATATTGTTAAGCTATATGTCTAAGTGTTAAAACTAACAAACTCAAAGTAAATAGATTAACACAATCATATAAGCTAAAGATATAATATCATCATACACCAAAACAACGCATAAATATCCATAACAAGAAATGATGCTGATGTAAAAAAATCTATGTTATATGTGAGAGCAATTAACTTTTGAGAATAAGTAATTAAAACTACTAAATCACAATAGCATAAGAACATTTTGCAAATGAATCGCTGCAAGAATATTCAAGCATAAACAGTACTTAATTAAATGTCAAAGAATTAAAATTAAGTTATAGAGTAAATGGACACGATATTTTTAAGCAATTCACATCCAACTAGCCTACATCTATGTCTAATCTCAACCAAAATTAGGATTCCACAGCCCAATTACTACCAAATGCAAAATTCCAGCGCTCCACGAGCCGATATATAAATTGTCACAACCATCTTCATTCTAGGGAGAAGAAGCCACTTCTTGCTCTCGCAAGAGCAGTACAACCCAAGCTTTACAACTGAACGCCTCTTCAAATCCTTAAAAAATTGCCACAAGAATTATTACAACAAAATACCTAAGTAAAATTCTCTTGAAATTCGATGGTGGACAAAGCTAATCACCAACAAAGTACATTCAACGCAATCTCTATAAATATTGATTACAAAATATTAAGAAAAAAAAAATGATTAGCAAACGTTTCTAGAAAGATTGAGAAAGAAATCACTACAAGGAAATTTTAACCAGATTACAACTATGGAGAACACTTGTCTTTGGTTTTCTTTTGATGAATTCTAAATAGACAACTTCTAATTTTTGCATAGCTAAGTCAGTTTGCTATTCTACAATTCCTTAGGCTTGGTTCAAGTCCATATTGCAACTTGATACACCTGAATCAAGTTAGTATGGATGCACCTATATGATTCATATAATAGTGGAATTCTAAGCAGTGACGATGCCAATGGGTAGTTCCACATTAGGTAGCATTCCAACACTAGCAGTTAAAAGAAGAAAAAAATCAAGTTATAATAAAAGAGGATCAAGTTTTCCACATGAAGGATAGTGCATAAAATGAAAAGTAACGTTGGGCAATCAAGGACGAGCAGGTTCAAGGATCTCACATTTAGAAAAACATGTTGCAAATAGAAATCAGTTTAACAGAAACCTTTATTTATTTGCTCATGAAAATCAAAACCGAAAGTTTCAAGCTAGTCCAAAAAACAACATTACCATATGAATTTGCTAAATTTTAATGACAAAATAGAACGAACTTATTTAGTCTAAAAAAACTGAAATAAAAAAAAAGAGGAGACAAAGAATCCACAAGCAGGATGGGCTTACTATTATGGTAATAAATCTGTCAACATCAGGATCATATTAATTAAATTATACGCATGCTGATGGAGACTTCAGAGTTCCAGATTTATTATTGAAAAATTAAAAGTTTACAACAATGAGGAATCATAGACGTCTTAACCCAACACTTCCTACTCCAAAGTATGAAGTAGAAAATGTACAACTGCATATATTTTCACTCTTCAAACAAGTTTGATAACCAGAGCGGTGAAAGACTACTCACTCTGAGACTCGTTGATCAGAAACTCTGTTTCTCCATGTTCTGAAGCTGCCGTCCCCACCACCACTCGGGCTCCCATCAAGCCTTCCTTCTCTTCCATCTTCTCCTCCACTGCCTCCACCTTCTGCGACCCCGTCAACCTAGCGAGCATCACAAAAGACATCCCGCCGAGGACGTTGTTCAAACATCGAAGCACCACCACCGACGTCTTGAAGGCTCCAGTAGAAACCGCTTTCTCCATCACAGACTCAAATCCATTAAGCGTTTGATACCTCAAATTGCTACTCAAACCCATGTGCAGCGCCCAAGTAGTAGCGTTTAGCACGGTTGGCGGCGGCTTATTAGGCGTTTCAAATTCTGAATCCAGCATCTTCCTCAACGCGATCAGCCCATTCGAGATCGTAGTCCCGGCAAGCCCAGCCGCGAAGCCGACCGCAGCAAAGGTCGCGCCCTTGTAGGCGAAAGTGCCGATTCGGGCCAATTGGGAGAAGGGCCCAGGCTCAAACATGTAGCTAGGGAGAGAGGTGGCGGCCACCGCGGCAGAGGAGACAACAGCCGTGGGGGCAAGGAGGTACATCAGGACAAAGTTGACAATAGAACCGACAACGAGGGTACAAAACACGAAGTCGAGTTCATTAAGGCCGAAATTAGGACGGGAAGCCATGTCACCTAACACGCAAGCGCTGACGCCTACAACTTGCTCCATCAGAACCTTGAAGGGAAACTGGGGGTCAGCCAAAACCCTAGCTCGCCAGCCACTAACGAAAAGCCCGATCGGGCCCACTGAATCCGAACGCTCCGGCTTTTCCCCGTGGAACCCATCGCCATCGCCGTTACCGCCGCCGCGGCTCCCAGGACCACCGCGATTTCCGCCGCCTGCAAGGAATGTTTGGGAGATGCTACGGTTTGAAGATCTAGCAAGGAGAGTGAGTACGGGAGGGAAAGGAAGACGGGAATTGAAGAAGAAGAATGATCGAAAAGGAGTTCCAAAGAGCGGGCAGCTGTGGATTCTGGCGGATGTGGATGCTAGATGGTAGAGGCGAAGTTGGGCGGCCATGGCGTCGACGCCGGCGCTAAGGGACGGCCAACTGATTTATAAAACTTTGGGTTAATTTTAAGAAGGATCAGCTTAGAAAAAGCATTTATGAGAAGGATCACTAAGATAATATAATTTAAAAAGGATCAAAGGATGGCGTTTGAGCAGAAAACGCAAAGTATATTAGCGTTTTAAAGGAAAACGTGAACAGTAATCACGTTTTTCTTTAAAATGTACTTCCTTCAACTCTTCATTTTCACAAACCGTTATTAATCTATTAAAAAGAAATATATAAATAATATATGTTTAAAAAGAAATATATAAATATTATTTGTTTAAAAAGAAATATATACACACAAATGTTATTATTTATAATAATTATCATATTTATAACTTATTTATAAATTATTTAAATATATTAAAAATAATTTGATTTGTAAAAAATAGTATAAATTAAAATGAGAGTTTAAATTTTCTATTTAAACATATAATGAAGATTTAATAACCTTAAATATATCGAATAATAAATTTAAAACATTCAATTTAATTAATTTTAAACTTTAATATATGTTTGTAAATATATTGTAAAAAAATATAGTATCATATGATTTAATACATTAGCAAGAAATTTTTACCTTAGAAATGTGATTATTTTAAATTTAATTATAGTACATTATTTTTCAAATTAAAATTATATAAATATAATGTAATATTAAGTAATTATTCATATGTATATTAAACAATTTTGGAAATAAATAGTTATGAATAAATTTCAATTAGTTGTTTCAATATTTAGTTTATGAATTTTATCAATTATCTTACCTAAATATTTATATTTACGTAAATTTAAATTACGTCATTTAATTTTCTATTATTTAATTAATTTGATATTTTTGAAATTAATATGTCCTTTTGGTAATTTTTGTTATTTATAAATAGTATGATTTTTGAGGAAAGAATTTACTTTTTCTTTGTAATGAGGTTTTATAAAATAAGATATAATTTAATCTATTAATCTGTTAACTGCAAATTAATATATTTCCATATAATTATAATTTATATTTTATGAATTGACTTAGTAATGTAAATATTATTGAAATAATTAATTTAATAATAATGAAATCCAAATAATATAATTATCATTAAATAATTACAAATTTTTTTTGTAAGTAATAATTAAGTAAATATAAGTACATAATATTTGTTTGAGAGTAATTTTGAGAAAAATTTAAAGGAAATAGAAGTTATATACAGAAAATATTTAAAAATTAATAGATTAATAAAAACTAATAGATTAATAGATTTAAATATATCTTATTTTAAAAATGTTCATTAGAAACAAAAAGTAAAATCGTTTCTCTTATATCATTTTTAAAAATATATATATATAATACCAAAATGAGATATTTATTTCGAGAATATCAAATGTAGAACATTATAGCAAATTAAAATGTAATACATCAATAAATATTTTGTAATAAATAATTTCGTAATAAATAAATGCTTTTAATTGATTCAATATATACATATTTTACTTCTTAATTTTTCATTTAAATAAAAGCATATGAATTAAATATATCAGTTAAATTTAATTTTAATAAGTTACTAATCTAAATATAAGAATTTGGAAAAGAGAAATATATTCTTTTAGTACTAACAAAAGGATATTAATCATATAAGTATATTAAGATAATATATAGACAATTTTAATTAATTCCGTAATTGGTAAATAAAAAGTTAATAAGATGATTAGTTATTATTCAAGATTTTAATTGAAATATATATTAATAATTTTCTTTTTTTATTATTGATATATAACAAAGGCTGCTTTAATAATTAATTACTACAATATTTTAATGCTTATAATTATTACTAAATTAGTATATTTCTTTATAAATATAACATATATTTAATTAATTCACTTATTAATATATATTTTAATTGATATAATTCTCATTAACTAAAACATATAAATATATCTATTTCATATAATTAATTAATTAAAATGCTTTTAATTATTACTAAGGAAAACTCACAGCTCTTTAGAGGAAAACGTGGTGCTCGTTTGCGTTTGCTAGGAAATTGCAATACTACTTTACGTTTAACATAGAAAATGCAATGCTTCATTGTGTTTTACATGGAAAATGCAATTCTACTTTGCGTTTTCTTCAAAAACGCCATCCCTATTCACTGGTATGATCCTTTTAAAATTTTTTTTTCATTATGATCCTATTCCTAATACAATTTTAAATGGTGATCCTTTTAAAAATTTTCCCTAAAACTTTCTGGTTTTACGACAAACGTAATACGAAACAGCACACAGCTTCTTTCTCAAATGGTCCGGCGCCACGTGATCAAAGAAGGACTAAGTGGTCCCCAGTATCATGGCGGAAGAGAAATGGAATCTTATATCATTTTCCCGCCGAGGTACCAATTGCTTTAATGCCGGAAAAGCCCCTCTACAATTTGTCATTTTGAGCTGGTGCTTGAGAGATTTTAGCATTCGTGTAGGGCTATGATTGTCTTCTTACGCCAACTCACGTGTTCAGTTAAGCAAAGCATCGGGATCTTGGAACCTATCTAGCTTTATAGCACGTTGTATTTGTTGAATATTCAGTTATGGCTGCAGCGCAAATATGACACGCGAGGAAATGGAAGACGCATATGCGAAATGTTTACGTGTTGGGTTAGTATTTGTAAACAAAGGGTATGTGGTGGAACAAGTGAAATTGTGATCTGAGCAGTTTTTTTTATTTAGATCAATTAAATTTCTTGTATTTATTAAATTTATTTATTTCTAGACTTAGACTTTTTTTGGTACAATTTTATAACTACTTCGTAAAGCAATTTTTTATATAAAAATTAAGATTTCGTTTGGGACAGCTTTCGTATTGTTTCCTAAAATAACTTTTTAGTATAAAATTTTCTAATTCAAAAAATTTTTATACTAGAAAGTTATTTTAGAAAGTAACAAAAAAAGCTGTCCCAAACGAATCCTAAAACTTTTGTATAAAAAGTTATTTTAAGTAGTAAAAAAGTCATCCCAAAAGAAGTCTTAGGCTTCATTTGTGATAGTTTTTTTTTTGTTACTTTCTAAAGCAACTTTTTAATACAAAAATTTATTGAATTACTAGAAAACCGTTTTAGAAAGCAACAAGAAAGCTGTTCCAAATGAAACATATCACATATGCAAGACTCAAACTCAAAATCTCTTAGTTGATAGTTAAAATTCTCAATCAACAGAACAAAAAGAGTTACGCATCTTAGCAGATTTGTATATTAGAGAAGATGTACGTCATTCAAAAAAATTGTTGTTGGTGTTCCATTAATAATTAGTTTTGTGCTATAATTTGAATGTCTTTTTGAACAGTTAATTACGAACAAAAATTTATTTCATTGCGTTAGGCTAAATTGTTGCTTGAATATAATTTTCTACAGATAATATATGTATATTGTGATAATTTATATATGAATTTTAAGTTGGTTTTATATGCATAAATGGCTCGCATTTGGGTAGATAAGCTAATGAAACACACACAAACAAAAATTTATGACCTAATCGCTTAACAAATCGAATGGAATAATGCTTGAAATTGATCAAACTCAACTCATTAACATCCTTGGTGGACCATCCTATTTGGTTATTAATAAAGAGAAATGCTATTGATATACCCTTTAAAAGATCATATTTGATACATCATCAAAAAATTATCTTGATCAGGCACGAATCTTGAGGCAAAATCAAGTTGGAAGCTTCAAAAATTAAAATTGAGACCATCCAAACTCTGATTTCTGTAAACTTACAGTTGAACTGAGCATCTCGGAAACACGAACCCAATGACACCAAAATTGACCCAATCCGAGCCCAAATGAGTCCAAATCAAAGACTCGAAGCACTTTTGGAAGGATCAAATCACAATTTGGGTTACCAAACGGTCTCCAATCGTGACATGCTTATGATTGAATCGAGCGGCTCGACAAGACGAATCCAATGACCCCAAGATCATCAAATTCTGATATCATTAAGATAGTCAAAGGTCCATTAAACGGTATATGATCGCAGGAATCAAGATCGGCCGTCCATCTGAACCACTCCCAATTTATCTTGATCTTCCACTTATTTACAAGCCATGCCACTCAAGAATTCTATAAATAGTACCTCATTTCTTTTTGAAAAGGGATCGAAGCCAAGAGAGAAGAAGGAAGAGAAGGAAGAAAGCTCCAGTCGCCTAGCTCCTCTTCGACCACCGTCGGAGTTTTGCTGCACCATCGCCGGAGTTCTGTCGCACCACCACCGGACCACCGCGGGACGCCGGAGTTCTGCCAAACCACCACCAGACCATCAAAGGACGTCGAAGTGCCCCCTAATGCTAAAGTGCCATTACTGGACCACGGCATAACACCAGAGTGCTGCCGAGCCACCACCTGACGTTGGAGTGATACTGGACTTTTACTAAACTTTTAGTTGACATTTGTAATCTGGTCGTCTTGAAGGAAGAGTCAGACCATTGTACTGTACTCAAATTCTAGTGGAATCATTTTTTAACTGGATTAGGCCATGTGATTTTTTTCCCTTTCCCTGGTTTTCCATGTAAAAAATATTGTGTTCTCCATGTATGAGCTGGATATTTGTGCAACGCTAAGACATAGAATTATAACTCTATTGTCGGGTATATTCTAGCCCGCAACAATATTATATGATCATTTATTTGTGAATTAATAAATTACTTCTTATATATATATATATATATACATACATAAACTGTTTATAGCCTAGCACCGCAGCGCATCAGATCAGTGCAAAAGCACTCTACTTTAGAATTTTCATGTTTTTTAAATAAAATTATTTCACATATTTGAGTTATTATATGTCTCCTCATTGTGGTTCTCCAACCACCAACACTTCTCTACAATCCATCAAATCATCATCATCTAACTACGATCCTTTAAATCATCAATGCCCAACTATAGTTCTTTCAATCTCCATCGCCTAACTATGACCCTCTAACATCCATCACTTGACTATGGTCCTTTGATCGCTATTGCCGGAAAGTATTCTAAAAGACATTTTCACTTGGTCCTTAATCACTAAAAGTTCTCTCTCTCTCTCTCTCTCTCTCTCTCTCTTTCCTCTACACTTTTCTATAAAAATCTCTATTTGTTGTAAAACCAAAGGATGTAGGTAAAAATGACTGAATTACTTCAAACTCTGTGTTTTTCACTTTATGTTATAGCTAGAGGTGTTCAATTGTGCATTATCTGGATAAAATCGAGACATAAAATCGAATGATCTTATTTAATGGATTTAGTTTAGTTGTTAAATTATTGGTTCAATTCTTGGTTGTAATTCAGCTCTTTTTTTGGATTTAATTATTAGATTATTTTTTATTATTATATAATTAATTAAACAAAAAAATCAAATTATACTGCTAATTCAGAATATTAAATCAATAAATCTCATGAACAACAAAACACTATAGGAAAGATCAACTTTTTCTTTGACGATCAAAATCTTCAGAAAAACACAAAAAACATACTAATGAAAAATAAAATTTTCAGTAGATTTTTCGGTGGCCTACAATCCATTGTAAAAACCCCAACAACAACAACATCAAGCCTTTATCCCACTACGTGGGGTCGGCTACATGAATCTTTTTTCTCCATTGTGTCCTGTTAAAAGTCAAAATCTCGTTTAAATCTAATAGAGAAAGATCATTTCTAATATTATATAACCAAGTCTTTTTAGGTCTACCTCTACCTTTCTTAACATAAGTCAAATCTAAGACCTCTACTTTCCTAACCGGGTCATCGGGAAGCCGCCGTTTTATGTGACCAAATCCATTGTAAAAACCCCACTAGAAAAATTTTCTAACGACATAATAAATTGTCGAAAAAATTTTTAGGTAATCTTTTGATGATCTAGCTGTTGATTGATGGCTATCCTGAAACTAATGAAATGGGTCATCAGAAAGACATTGTTGCCCATCAGTCATGGAAATTTTTTTAGCCCTTGATTGAAGAAATTATTATGTGCGGAGTCCGGTCGAAAAGGGTCACATCGTTTGTATGTAATTTGTGTATTATACACATGGTTGTATACAGACTCCTCACATAATAATTTCTCTCCTGATTGCTGGAATTTCTTAATTTTCTAAACTAAAACCTATATGTCTTGATATATCGCCAAAAAATCATCTTGATCGGGCACGAATCTCGAGGAAAAACTCAAGTTGGAAACTTCAAAAATTATTTCGGAGACCATTTAAACTCCGATTTCAGCAAACTTATAGTCGAACTGAGCGTCTCGGAAATACGAATCCAACGACACCAAATTCGACTCAATCCGAGCCCAAGTGAGTCCAAATCAAGTACCCGAAGCACTGTTGGAAGCATCAAACAGCTATTTGAGTTACCAAACGGTCTCCGATTTTGACGAGCTTATAGTCGAATCGAGCGGCTCGTCGAGACGAATCCAACGAGCCCAAGATCGTAGAATTCTGACATCATTAAGACCTTCAAATGCTTGATAAACGGTTCATGATCAAGGGATTCAATATCGGCCGTTCATCCGGATCACTCCCTATTTGCCCCTGATCCCTCACATATTTACGGGCTATGCCACTCCAGAAAAACTATAAATAGCCCCTCATTTCTCCTAAGAGGGGACCCAAGCCAAGAAGAGAAGAAGAGAAGAAGAGAAGAAGAAGAGAAGAGAAGCCTAGGAGGGAACAGCTCCTCCTCGACCACCGCCGGAACTCCGCCGAAACACCGCCGGAACTCCGCCGGAACACCGCCGGAACTCCACCGAAGCACCACCAGGCGCCCGAGGGACGCCGGAGCTCTGCCCTACACGGGAGCAGCGTCGGAATACTGCCCGACGCCGGAATTCTACCCGATGCCCGAGTGACGCCGGGTTTCTTTCAAAGTGACGCCAGAATTCTGTTCGACATTCCGAGTGACGTCGGAACTCAGCTTGTCCTTGTAACGGATACTCATTGTAATCTGATCGCCCTTGAAAGCGAGTCAGTCCCCTGTAATCTGCTCAAGTTCTAGTGGAATCATTTCAACTGGGCGTGGCCCCGTGGTTTTTTCCCTTTCCAGGGTTTTCCACGTAAAAATTCTGGTGTTACTTTCTCAATTCTGTTTGTGTGCTGGATATACGTAGAACGTTGAGACGGAAAATTAAAATCTATCGCCGCGTATATTTGAGTCCGCAACAGTTTGGCGCCGTCTGTGGGAAAAAGTCCATCCCACAACTTCAAGTATTGCTACGATGGTCAACAGGCGCAGCAGTCGTATCATTGGAGCTTCTCGCTCCAACTCCCACCAGTCCAGAAATCAGTCTATAAATCATAGACGCCCGGTATCTACCTCTTTCCTCCCCGGGGGGCAAAACGCACATGGAGAAGGGACCTCGGGACCCTCCTTAGAGGAGAGAATTCGAAAGATGGAAGAATCTCAAAATGAGATCCTACAACTCTTGCGAGAGACTCGACAGCCGACCCTAGCACCTCAGGAGGAGGTTCTTCTCCCTCGAGATCCACCCCGTGTCGAAGCTGTTCAAATTGAACATCTTCAGGCTGAGAATCCTCTTCCTCCACCCAGGAGGCGTTCGCAGTCACGTCAAGAGAATGAGCTGGCTGATACATCAAGTTCTACCCATCCTCCGCACGCAAGTCAGCGATCTCGCCTTCCTCAAGACCTCCCTGAGGAGTTAGCCCAACCTCACATTGCTGAGCTCCCTCGCAATGCCCTACGCCACGAACTGCGACAATTAGTCCGGGAGGAATTCCCTACAGGAGGCATAAGGCAACCTCTTCGTCAGTGGGACTTCCAGGAGTCGTCACCCCTGGCAGAAGCCATTCTTCAACACCCTATTCCGGCTGGCTTTAAGCTGCCAAGCATTGAATCCTACGATGGGACATCCGACCCGTACGAGCACATCGACCATTACAGAACCATCATGCATATTCAACGAGCTTCAGATGCACTCCTTTGCCAGGTTTTCCCTGCTACTCTTAAAGGACAAGCTCGAACATGGTACTATTCACTTCCAGCCGGAACGATCCCCACATTTGTTAAATTGGCCAAGGTGTTTGTCGAGCAGTTCGTAGCCAACCGAAGAATTACTAAGGATTCTTCTCACCTTTCCGGGATTCGTCAAAGCGAGGGAGAATCATTGAAAGAGTACTTTCGACGATTTTCTATCGAGGCTCGACAAATCCCAGGAGTGGACCCAGAATTGCTCAGAGGGGTCTTTCTTGGAGGACTCCGTCCTGGCCCCTTCTATTCGGCACTCATGCGCGATACTGTTCATTCATATGCCGATCTGATCCATCGTGTGGAAGCACAGATATCAGCAGATGAGGAATAAATGCTCACAGAAAACAGTTCGAGCAACCCACTGGGAAGCGCAAGGGAGCACCTGAGATGGATAATCCATCATCACAACGGAAAAAGCAAGGGAAGAGCAATCTACCTCCTAGACCCCCATTGCCACGACGAGAACCCCGACAGGAGAAGGAGTACACTCCGCTCAACACCTCTCGAGCAAATGTGTTGATGGCAATTCAAGATCAGGACAAAGTGAAGTGGCCGCATCCTTTAAAGCAGAATACAGGAAACCAAGATCAGTACTGCCACTTTCATCGTAGTCGTGGCCACACTACTGAGTCCTGTAGGCAACTTAAGGAGGAGATTGAAAGACTCATCCGTCAGGGTTATCTTCAACAATTTATTTGGAATCCACCTACCCGAGAAGAAGCTCGTCCCACTGGGGGGCATAATCAATCACAAAGACAACCAGCGAATAACCGGGTAACGGTGGGCGAAATTGAAACAATCGCAGGAGGCCCCTTACTATCCGACCAAATCTTTTTAACTGTGGAAGAAAACCCAACTCCAAAAAGGGCTCGTATTGATCATTCCATCACGTTCGATGATTCCGACCTGGAAGGAGTAAAGACCCCCCATCAAGATCCGCTTGTCATAAACGCAGGCATTGGTGACCCGTGTTACAATGTCAAAAGAATTCTTGTGGACAACGGAAGCTCCGTAGATGTTCTATTCTACTCTACTTTTCTCAACATGGGTCTCTCAAGAGAAAAACTTCAACCTGCTGCAGGTCCTTTATATGGATTTGATAATCGACCTGTACAAGCAGAAGGAATAATCAGTCTCCCGGTAGTCCTTGGAGAATTTCCTCGACAGACTACACACTCCATCCAATTCATTGTGGTGAAATCAGAATCAGCTTATAACGCCATCTTCGGGAGGCCGCTCCAGTCAATTTTTGGGATCATCGCATCCATTCCTCACCTCAAGCTGAAGTTCCATACCCCATCAGGAGTCGGTGTAGTATGCGGAGATCAGCAAATAGCACAAACCTGCTATCTTAGGCAGATCAAGTCTCGTCCAACGGTTACCCTAAGCATCGAGGACTTTGATCTGCGGAGCGAAGATATTCCTCAGAGAGCTTCCCCTGTGGAAGACCTTACTACTGTATCTATATCTGAAGAGCATCCTTCAAAGACAGTGCGAATTGGATCACTTCTCTCAGATGATGAGAAGAAAAACTTTACAGCTTTTCTACGAGAAAATCAGGATATTTTTGCATGGAGTCCAGCAGATATGCCTGGAATTGACCCCGAAGTGATCGTTCACTCTCTCAAAGTCAATCCAACATGCAAACCGATTATCCAGAAGAAGCGAAACTTTGCACCAGATCGCCAGCAAGCAATTGAACAAGAAGTTGATAAACTTTTAGAAGCCGGATTCATACGAGAAGTGCACTATCCTACTTGGTTAGCAAATGTTGTCATGGTACGGAAGGGGAGTGGAGCCTGGAGAATATGTATAGATTACACTGATCTCAACAAAGCTTGCCCGAAAGATAGTTTTCCGCTCCCTCGCATTGACCAGTTAGTTGATACCACTTCCGGTCATCAGATGTTAAGCTTTATGGATGCATACTCCGGTTACAATCAAATAAAGATGAATCCTGCTGATGAAGAAGCAACAGCTTTTCAAACAGACAAAGGATTGTACTGCTACCGGGTGATGCCCTTCGGGCTCAAAAATGCTGGAGCAACTTATCAGCGCCTCATGAATAAGGTTTTCAAAAGCCTTATTGGACGTACAATGGAGGTGTACGTAGACGATATGTTGGTAAAAAGTCTGGAAAAAACCCAACATATCTCTGACCTGAAACAATGTTTCCACTTGTTAAGGCATTACAATATGCGACTCAACCCCGCTAAATGTGCTTTTGGAGTCGCTTCTGGAAAGTTTTTAGGGTTTATGGTAACCCATAGAGGAATCGAAGCCAATCCAGAGAAGATCAAGGCACTAAGGGATATGGTGCCGCCAAAGAACATCAAGGAGGTCCAAAGGCTGAATGGGAGAATTGCGGCACTATCTCGTTTCCTGGCACGTTCAGGAGACAAATATCTGCCCTTCTTCAAGATACTTAGAGGTGCTCGTAGCTCCGGGTTTCAATGGACAGATGAATGTCAAGAAGCCTTCGAACAGTTGCGAAAGTATTTGGCATCCCCGCCACTACTTTCTAAACCAATACCAGGAGAGAGATTGTATTTGTATATGGCTGTATCTATCCAAGCCATTAGTTCAGTTCTGGTCCGAGAAGAAAATACTATACAACGTCCTATCTACTATGTTAGTAAGATTTTATCTGAAGTAGAGGGACGTTATCCTTTGGCAGATAAGACAGCATTGGCGTTAGTTTACTCCGCCAGAAAACTACGCCCTTACTTTCAAGCCCACTCAATTGGAGTTTACACGAATCTGCCGCTAAAAAGCATTCTGCAGAAGCCAGAAGCATCAGGCAGGCTTGTCAAGTGGTCTGTAGAACTGGGAGAATTTGATATCCACTACTTGCCTAGACCTGATATTAAATCTCAAGCACTAGCAGATTTTGTAGTTGAGTGCACTGTTCCAGCATCTGATGTACAACCAAGTGCTTCACCTTCTTCTCCATTCTGGATGTTGTACGTCGATGGAGCTTCAGGGAGTTCTGGGGCTGGGGCTGGAATTTTATTAATCTCTCCACAGAAGGTTACTCTTGAGTACGGGCTTCGACTCAAGTTCCCAGCAACCAACAACGTAGCAGAATACGAGGCCCTTATTGCTGGGTTGAGACTAGCCATCGACTGTGAAGTCCAGAACCTAATAGCCCACACTGATTCCCAACTAGTCGCCTCTCAGGTGGAGGGGGATTTTGATATTCACAACCCACAATTGGCTCAATATTGTAGCATTGTGAAGCTACTCTTAGCCCGTATAGGGGAACATCAAATCATACATATCCTCCGAGAACAAAATGCAAGAGCAGACGCTCTTTCTAAACTTGCTACATCAACAACGGGGGATATCTACAAGAGAAGATGTATCGAGGAAATCCACTTTCCAAGCATTCAGGGTCCATGGGTCATACAGTCAATTGACGAGCCAAGAGAGATGTCTTGGATCGAACCCATCTTGTCTTTTCTAAAAGATGGAGTGCTACCTGAAGATCCTATAGCTGCAATACGACTTCGAAGACAAGCTGCAAATTTCACTATTATCAGTAACGAGTTGTATAAGCGCTCCTTCATTGGGCCCTACCTCAAGTGTCTCCCACCATCAGAAGCCGATTACGCGCTTCGAGAAGTGCATTCAGGAGTATGTGGAGAACATCTGGGAGGAAGAGCGTTAGCTTACAAGATCATGAGACAGGGATTCTATTGGCCTACAATGAAACAGGATGCACTTGAATTCACACGAAAGTGCGAAAACTGTCAACTGCATTCTAACCTCACTCATACACCCGCTCTGGAGCTTGCATCTCTTCAAGGCCCCTGGCCTTTTGCCCAATGGGGAATTGATATAATGGGACCTTTTCCTATAGCAACTGGACAGCGAAAATTCATTATTTTGGCTGTAGATTACTTCACCAAATGGGTAGAGGCGGAACCTTTGGCGAAGATTACTGAAGCAAATGCCAAGCAATTCTTATGGAAGAACATAATATGTCGCTTTGGCATTCCCGCAAAAATCATCACTGATAACGGGACACAGTTCACTGGGAAAATCTTTACATCTTTTTGTAGGGATTTTCATATTCAGCTCATTCACACAGCTGTTGCCCATCCTCAAACTAATGGGCAAACAGAGGTCACAAATCGAACAATCCTGAAAGGGCTGAAGACACGCCTAGGGAAGGCTGGGGGGCAATGGGCCGAAGAACTCCCCAATGTCCTCTGGGCTTATCGGACCACCGCCAGAACTCCTACAGGGGAAACCCCATATAACCTTTGCTTTGGTACAGAAGCAGTCATACCGGTTGATATCGGAGTTCCTAGCCACAGAGTTCAAACTTTCGACTTCAAAAGTAACGAGGAGAAGCTTAGAGCAAATTTGGATCTCCTCCCAGAAGTAAGAGATGAAGCCTCACTCAGAACCGCTGCATACCACCAAAGAGTTGCCCGTCACTACAATCGAAGGGTGAAACCTCGCCCTATCACTATTGGGGACTTAGTACTACGAAGCATTGAAGCCGCTGGAAAAGGCCCTCAGCGAAATAAGCTCTCCCCCCTCTGGGAGGGTCCTTATTTGGTAGCAGCTATGGTCAAGCCTGGAACCTTCAAACTGAAGGATGCTGGCGGAAAAATGCTTCCTCGAACTTGGAACGTGGGCAATCTTCGCAAATATTATCAGTAGGAGTTGATACTGCTATCAGTCTATGTATTATGTTCGTCTTATATTCGTGTTATAAAGTTTTTTCGTACATCCCGTGTGTGTTGATTAGAGAAGAACTTTTCTCTTGTATCCCTAAGTTATTCTAGGGAACTGTTATCTCATATTACAGAGCAATATGATATTCACTTTGTCGTGCTATTGTTTCTTCTCTCCAAACTCTTTTTCTGTGATTCGAGAAGTACACAATCTATATTGTATCTCAATTATTGAATGATCAATCCCAGGGGGATTTGATCCGACCTCTTCCACACAGGTTAATGTCATCAAGCAAATGCTTTGACTAACAACCTCGGATAGGTCAAGTATCCTAGGAGGATATCTTGAATATCAAAATCATTTGATGATCAATCCCAAAGGGAGTTGATCTGACCTTTTTCCGGACAGGTTAAGGGAATCGAGCAAATGCTTTCACTAATAACCCTGGATAGGTCAAAATCTTTAAAGAAAAAGAATGCCTCACATTTGTTCAAGTCAAAAGAGAGCTCACTAAAGTCCAAACTGAAATAAAACTAAGTAAATTTCATTTGCATGTGAGAAAAGAACATCAACAATATCTTTATATATCACTGAACATCAAGTACACCAGATAGAAACATCAACAACGAGCATACATATAATCACTAGAAAGGAATCAAAGTGATACAAAACATCCTATAGAATCTCAACATCATCCTCGTCCTCCTCCAAGGCAAAAGCTCGCTGTAACTCACTCTCCAGCTCTTCACCACCAGAGTCCGAAGAAGCATCACTAGAAGCCTGGCTGGGAGTCAGTCCCTCGATCTCTGCTCCAGTCTTGCGATGTACTGTCCGAACACCCTTCATGAAGCCTCTGATGAAGCCATCCTCTGCGCACTCTGCCTCCAAGGCCTTCACCTCCACGTCATAAATATGACTGCGGGCCTCCTGAATGTGGTCCTCAATGATGATCTTGAAAGCATAAGATTTCTTGAACTCTTCAATAACTGCTGATGGCAACTGCTGGGCCTCCTTCTCGGACAGTACACTCTGAAGCCTCTCATTCTCAGCCTCAAGGACTTGCTGAGCCTTTTCCTGCTGCTTGATCGTCGCTTGTGCCTCCACCAACTCTATATGCAGACGATCCATTCGTTCATTCTGAGAAGAGACTGAAGTGATCTTGTTCGCCAACTCAGTTCTGCACCCCTCGAGCTGATCCTCCACCACCTTCATCTCCTTCACTTTACTGTCATATTTCTTCTTGTACTCTCCCTGAAGGTATTTAACCTTCACAAACTCTTTGTTCCAATCGTTCAGAGCCTTGGTCATCTCAAGCTTGAAATCAGAATACTGAGACAAGAAAAATATCAGAAATATATTCCTTAAGAAATGTAAAAAAGGAGAAGAAGTGAAGGAGAACTCACCAACTCCTCAGCCCGTCGGCGGCCGATGCACTGATGGTTTAACACATCCTCTGGAATATATGTCTTGGATGGAGAAGCTCGGGGACCTCTGCTAACAACTGTCAAAACTTCACCTGCCCTCTTCTTCCTCAATGCCTGCAAACCCTCCTCGCTCCCTGGTCGCTTGGAGTGGTTCTTTTGGGGAACCACTTCTGGAACTCTAGCAGACTTCTTCAACATTTGAGCATGTGATCTCCCTGCCTGAGTAGATAACCCGACCTTGAACAAGTACTCCTCATCTACATATCTACTCAAGTAACGCACCTCGTAGTGTAGAGCATCCAAATCAGGGAGTTTGAGTATCCTCAGTGTGGACCTTCGAAAGGACACTACAGACACCATCGCCCCGCGAGTGGAGACAGTATCTGGCCAATGGAAGGGCAGATTCGATCATGCATATGATTAACCATTGAGGATAGTGGCTCTCACCAGCACACCCCGATGGGTAATAATATATATGATCTGATCGTCACAACGGGTTTCCCCCACCCGATACATTAGCTCGAATGGGGTTTATTTGAGAGTGGGATGCGGTTTCCCACGGGCGCAAGCCCCCGTGGTTAATTACATCTCAAGCCGGAGCCTGAGAATACTCTCGATTAAGGATTCTACATTATTCTTTCGAAATTGGGATTGGCACATAGGGGGAAGACTAGGAAGTCCTACTCGAAGGGAAAGAGAGGTCCAACTAGGCTTAGTCAACATGCACGGCTCACATCAGCATCCGGAGGGACTGAGGTAGTGAGAAGAAACTGGAGAAAAAAAGTAAATAAATCATGCACTCGAAACATGCAGGAGGGAAGGATGGAGGTGGCGTCATCCGTGTGCCGCAGATATGTAGGGTTTAGGGTCTCTGGAAGACAGAAGGCCTACCTACTGATGAGGCGCACTACGAAACAATAGTAGCCTTGAATCCTAAATCTAATGGGTTTAGTGTTCTACGCAACACTAACACCCGTGTCCTAACTAATGCAATGCAAAACCTGGACTTACCCCGGCCCGGAAGGGGGAGCCAGCTAACCACCTAATCGCTTTAAAACCATGCTGTCCAGTCATTTATGAAGGATGGGTAGGCGGGTTATAGTTCTGGGAAGTGGGGCCGACGTCTAGAGGATTTCCTAATTGGCCCCGGACTGATGTTGGGTGAATGCTCCTATGACTAATGCAATTAAAATTTTGATTTAGTTAGTTTCTAATGCAATGCATGCTAGTCAAAGTATCCAAATCAGGTATGCATAGAACTTTAAAAAGGCTTATAAAAAATAATTTTTTAGAAATAGACTGGGCTTCCCCAGATCCGGCACCTCATCCTCATAGGTCAGATTATCCGGACTCTACCCACGGGCGGGGAAGTGTCTTATAGAAGGAAAGAGAGAAATGCAACGATATGCATGCGACCCCGGACGATTCCGGCAATTCCCTAGGTCGTTAAGTTTCTAAATTATTTAAATCTTAAAATTTGAATATTAGTTGGGAGTAGAAAAAGTTTTAGTCCTTAAAGAGCCTAACGAAATCCAGGCTAAAACAAAAGCGACATGCAAAGCGCCAAGAAACTAAGAAAAGCAAACAATCCTAGAGGCACACAATCATAAAACACATCAAAATTATCCAAACAAATTAATAAATGTCCATAGGCCAACTGCCCTTAATTACAACCCAGGGTCTGCAGAAAATTAAAGTGGCCGGGCACCACTGCCAACAACCCGGATTTCTAATCCTAAGACTGACGCAAGTTATTTTGAGTGGGATACTCTCGGTCTTCATCTTCTTGATCTTCTCTTTCTTAGACTCCTTGGATCTGAGCTTCCTCGGACTCCTTGGACCTCAGCTTCCTTGGACTCCTCGGGTAGTAGAATAATCCAAATTTGGATTCTCAAACAGAAAAGGACTATCCTCATATTGGGTGTCCTTTTCTCTTTGGGCATCCAACCTTTGGATTCTTGTATCCCCACTCAAAATAAACTTTCACAACTCAATACCAAGTTACAAACCATTTACATTAAATGAAAGCAGTAAATCTAGACTCTCCTGCAAGGTTATCCTAAAAAAAATCAACCCAAGCAATTTTATATTATCCCAAGCAATTTATATAGAAAATGAAATGCTCATCACAGCCACACTTGACCATGCTCTTAATTATTTTGAGGGCTAAGCAAGCTCTGGAGCACCTATAGCAATTTGTAATGATTTTCAATTAGCCCTCATTTATTTAGGGGGGCTGAGCAATTTCTGAAGTACCTGCATAAAATGACATTAGTATTTAAATCATGATTATTGTCCCCCCCTTTTATTTAGCGCTGTATGAGCATGGCCACCTGCAGAAGACATCGTTAGTATCAACCTCGATCCTAACCTATGGGTAGTCTATCGTGCAATCACATCAATTCCCAGAGTGCAGTAAAAGTAAACAAACACACCAATAGTTCAATCACAACATGCAATGAAATCTCAAAAATCTCGGCACACAACAGAAAAGTAAACACCGGCCTAGCCTAGATCTAGAAGTGGTGCCCTAACAAACCATCTAGATGTGTGTGAAAAAGCTGTGTAGCTGAGGTAGACCCTAAAGCTGGGTAGTTAGTTACAGTTGCCTACTGTCCAGGTTGGTTGTAGGTTTAAAAAGGGAAGTTTTATTTAAAGTCCAAATATTAGTGAATTGAGATTTATCTTAGTTGATTTAATGTGTGGATCGATTTTAGTTCTTAGGGTAATAATATTTGAAGTTTAAATTGCATTAGTGAGTTTTAGGGGGTTCGGGGTCCACCTATACACTAAGTAAAAGGGGGTCCAAAATTGATTTTTTTGATTAAAGGGTATTTATGACCAGCTAATATTTTTTATAAAATACTAGGCCTTAACCTGATCAGTTAGACAGTTAGCATGCCCGATTTGGATTCTTCTATCCAAAGTTATGAATTTCTGAAGTTTTGGTCTTGTTTTTGAACTAGGTTTGACCGGATTGTTTGACTTTTTGATTTAAGTTGATTTCTGGACACCTAATATTTTTAACAAATACTAGACCTTAATGTGAGTTGAATGCCTTTTAGTTTGCCCATTTTGGAATTTTCTATAATTAGTTATGATTTTCAGAAGTTGGGGCAATTAAAGGAATTATCGAAATTGCCTAGTTAGGGGTATTTTGGGGGTTTTGGCCCAAATCAGCTCCAAACTGATTGGAATCACCCCCAAAGGTCAGAAATGACCTAAGAAGGTGTTCCCAAGTATTTTGGGAAAATTTGGGATTTTTAATAATTTTTAATGATTTAATTAAGGCAAAAAGGTGATTTTTGATTAAGGTCGAATTAAAGTCCAGATTAAGATCCAATTAAGGGGCCCTAATTATCTAAGGTTGGGAACTGAATTCTGGAGAGTTTGAGGTATTATGGGTATTTTTCTGATTTAAAATGGATTTATTAGATTTTTCTGAAGTTTCTAAGGCTTAATTAACGGGTAAATTAGGGTTTGCTAATTAAGTGTTTTAAAGAGTCCAGAAAATTCCTAGAAAATTCTAGAGGGTTCCAGATGTCACTATGTTTAAGTGTTTCAAATTTCAAGTCATTCGGGGTTCTACCCTAATTCCTAGAATTTTTCTAAGTTTGCTAGACGGGTCCTTAATTGTTGTCCTTAGGGTGTCACTACGTTATATAGGAGTGAAATGAAGTAACTAACCCTTAGGCATAATACAGAGGGTAAATGCAGCAGATATAAACACACCAAGCCATGTCCTTAGATCTATGAGAGCCTAGGCTACGTGTTTGTGCAACCTACACATGCAAGGACTACGAAAACACTAAGTAAAGAAACCTAATGAAGTGATTAGTGAATGATTGAGACACAATCATTCACTAATCCTTCTCCCACATGAATTCTGTTCACATATAGGTCCTAGGTTTAAAGTTTCATAGGAGGTGAACCTCCCAAAATTAAAGGATTTAAATAATATGTAATTTTAAAATCATCTTTAAAATACATAAATATTATAAATAATAATAATATAAGTTTAAAAAAATAAGATAATTGAAAATACTTCAGTTCATAAGCATGGGAGGTCTACCAGCCACCGAGGGGGTTTCAAAATAATTTTTATTTTAAAATAATTAATTATATTAATTAAATAATATTTAAATAAGTAAATAACACAGTAATACAGAAAATATTCAGAAATGACAGAATCACATATAACAAATATTTTTAAATTAAAATTCATATTTTTCTGAAAAGTTTAAGGTATTGTGCGTCAAAATCCGATTTAAAATGGCAAAGTTATGAATTTTTGAAGTTAAATAGGTTTAAAGGTAATTTTAAAAAAAATTAAAATAATTAATATTTGAAAATAAATAATAATTTTAAAATAAATCAGATATAATAATATCTGGAATTTTTAAATTTTAAATAATAATAATTAAAATATTACAATAATATGAAATAATAAGTGTTAATCTTATAATAATATTAATATTAACATAATAACACCATTATTAAAGATAATAATATTATTATTAGTTAACAATACTAATATTATAATAATATTAATAACAATAGATATTACTATTATATTAATATAAATATTAATTTCAATAATAATATTATTAAAATAATATTATTATTGATTACAATATTCATATTATAATAACACTAATAATAATTAATATTATAATAATAATATTAACAATAATAATAATACTATTAAAAATAATAATATTATTAATTATAATATTAATATTATAATAATGCTAATAATGATGACAATTAATATTAGAATGATATAATAATAATATCATTATTAAAAATAATAATATTATTATTACTTATAACATTAATATTAATATAATGATAATAATTAATATTATAATAATATAATAATACTATTATTGAAAATAATAATATTATTATTAATTATAATATTAATATTAATATAATGATAATAATAACAATTAATAATAATAATAATAATAATAATAATAAAATAGTTAAGATAATTAAAATAATTAAAATAATGATGATAATAATAATATAATAATAATAACAATAAGTATAATTAAAATAATAATAATAATAATAATAATCAAAATAATTAAAGAAAAAAAGGGTTAATAATAATAATAATAATATTAATAATAATAATAATAATAATAATAATAATAATAATAATTATTATAATAATAAGAATAATTAAAATAATTAAAATAATAATAATGATAATAATAATATAATAATAATAATATAATAATAATAATATTATTATTATAGTAATAACATTATTATTTAAATAATAATAAAAAAAATAATAATAATTTTTTTTGATTTTTTTTATTTAAATAAATAAATAAATAAATAATAAAAAATAATAATAAAAAAAAATCCACCGGCGGCGGCGGCGCGGGACAGCTGTCGGGCTCGGATTGGGCCCGCGGACGCGGGCCAATCATTGGCAGGCGGCGGCTCTCGGGATGCCACGTGGCGGGCTCGGATTGGGCCCGCGGACGCGGGCCAATCATTGGGAGGCGGCGCAATCATTGCGCCGCCGCCAATGATTGCCGCAATCATGCGGCAATCAGGCCGCGGATAACGCGGCTTCACTTGCCGCGTCAGCGCGGTCTGCCGGCCGTCGGATCGTCCGCCATTTCGAATCAACGGCTCAGATCGAGCCGGATCGCAGACGGAACAGCGGGATCTGAAGCCGCGGTCGATCCGAACCGCGGAAAGACAAGATCCCGACCGTTGATCACGGGATCAACGGTCCGGATCGAACTCCAGCGGGTGGCGAACGCGAACCGTAGCCCTAAACGATATTTTGGAGTTTTCTTTCGATTGGATGGATCAAATAGCATGAAATTTTAACCCTATGCTCTACTCATGAAGAGCATTCATGTGGGATGTTTCATTTGGATTAAAACGCACTAATGACGATGCTAATTAACCCTAAGTGTTCTAACTAGGGTTAGGGTTTTCACCTCGGTTCGTGGACGGTTTGGACCGTTCAAGGACTCTCTGAACTTGTTGATTGTCCACGCACAAGATTGTAGAAGACACCCTGGGCTCTCGACGCCTAGATCGATCGCAAATAGCCTTGGAAGGTTCTTAGGCTCGGTTGGCCGGAGATCTCGCCGCCGGCGAGGGTTTGGCGGCGGGTCTGGTTTGGGAAGGGTGAGGATCGGTCGTGGGGGCTCTCACAGAAAGTCTCGAGGCTTCCGGAGGTTTTCCAAGAGAGCAAGAGTTCAAAAGTCCCTCTAAACAAACCCTAATACCTTATTTATAGTCCTAGACCTAAGATCAACGGCTTGGGTTGGTCCTAGAGCTGATTGGGAGATAGGGGAGTTGATTTAGACGGGATCTCCCCCCATGAGATGACTATGGAAAGGTCGGATACCTTGTATGGATTAATTTGACCAGAACAGGTCATGTTTGACCATATAAGGCTAGGTTGGACCAAGGCATGAGTTGACCTAGTCAACTTGGTCAAAATGGGTCCAGGGGAAGAGGGGTTGAGCTCATGAAGCCCTTGGTTGGGCTTGGATCTGATTTGGACTTGGTTTAGACCCATATGGGTCTAATGGGTCAACCTGGGTTGACCTGGTCAACCAGGTTGACCCAGGATCAAGACTTGGGCCCAATGGGTCAAGCCTGACCCACTGAGTCCAGTGGAGGAGAGAATGGGGCTTGGAGAGCCCTGGATTGGGTTTGAATCTAATTTGGACTTGATTTAGACCCATATGGGTCTAATGGGTCAACCTGGGTTGACCTGGTCAACCAGGTTGACCCAGGATCAAGACTTGGGCCCAATGGGTCAAGCCTGACCCACTGAGTCCAGTGGAGGAGAGAATGGGGCTTGGAGAGCCCTGGATTGGGTTTGAATCTAATTTGGACTTGATTTAGACCCATATGGGTCTAATGGGTCAACCTGGGTTGACCTGGTCAACCAGGTTGACCCATTGAACACAAGGGAGAGGGTCTTGGGCCCTGACTTGGTCAATTTGACCTGGTCAACTCCCTTGACCAAGCCTGGGAGAATATCAGGGTCAACAAACGGACCCCCAACAGGAGTGGCGAACACACTAGTGAACCGCTCGTGTTGGCGTTGACCGAATGTGACAGAAGAAGTAGAGTAAAGGTTCTAGGAAAGAGCACCAAAAGAGGTGAAAGAGAGCAAAGGGGGATCTTCTCCTGGCCTTGCCTTACAGCAAGGGCAGAGCCGAGGAGAAAGTGGGAAGCAAAGTAGTAACGGGTCACAAAAAAGTGACAGAGTAAAAGGAAATCCCATCCTCACCTTGCCCTGTAGCAAGGGAAGAGCTGAGGGGGAGATCAAAAAAAGGTAAGGTAGTAAAGCAAACCAACTATCCATCTGACCGTATCGGAACAACAAGATAGAAGGTGAAAGAGTGGTGAGGTATGCCTTCCAGGGACACTGTCAGGCTCACTCGACCAAGTAAAGTCTGATGTCTGCTTGATCAGAGCAAAACAATCAGGGAAGAAGTAGTGGTGAGGAATGCCTCCCAGGGACTCTGTCGGGCTCTCTCAACCGGTAAGTAAAACCAACTACCTGACTGTTCATTTCAAACAGCAGAATAGAAGGTGAAAGGATCCCGTCTCCTCCTGCTCCTTTCGGAACAGCGGATAGGGGTGACTCAATACTTCTGTCTGACCTCAACAAAAGTAAATAAGCCACGAAATTGGAGTCTGCGTAGTCTTTTACAGAACATCCAGAGTAAAGGGGTGGTGAGGAATGCCTCCCAGGGACTCTGTCGGGCTCTCTCAACCGGTAAGTAAAACCAACTACTTGACTGTTCATTTCAAACAGCAGAATAGAAGGTGAAAGGATCCCGTCTCCTCCTGCTCCTTTCGGAACAGCGGATAGGGGTGACTCAATACTTCTGTCTGACCTCAACAAAAGTAAATAAGCCACGAAATTGGAGTCTGCGTAGTCTTTTACAGAACATCCAGAGTAAAGGGGTGGTGAGGAATGCCTCCCAGGGACTCTGTCGGGCTCTCTCAACCGGTAAGTAAAACCAACTACCTGACTGTTCATTTCAAACAGCAGAATAGAAGGTGAAAGGATCCCGTCTCCTCCTGCTCCTTTCGGAACAGCGGATAGGGGTGACTCAATATTTCTGCCTGACCTCAGCAAAAGTAAATAAGCCACGAAATTGGAGTCTGCGTAGTCTTTTACAGAACATCCAGAGTAAAGGGGTGGTGGGGAATGCCTCCCAGGGACTCTGTCGGGCTCCCACCCAACCGGGTAAAGTCTGATGTCTGCTTGATCAGAGCAAGACGATCAGGGTAAGGGTCTGATGTCTACCAGAGCGGCAGGACAGTCAGGGTAAAGGTGTGGTGAGCTATGCCTCGCAGGGGCTCTGCGGGGTGCTCCCAACCAAGTAAAGCCTGATGTCTACTCGGCGCATATGCCTGCAGCAGAGCAATCAGGGAAAAGAGGTGGTGAGATATGCCTCCCAGGGGCTCTGTGGGGCACTCTCAACCAAGTAAAGTCTGATGCCTACCCGGCGCATATGCCTGCAGTAGAGCGATCAGGGGAAAGTCATCTCAACCATTCCCTAACACGCATATGTGTAGGGATGGGAAGAGGAGTAGAAAATGGAAAATTTCAAAGAGAGAAGGGTCGTCTAAGGAGTTTCAAACTAGTGTTTTGGGTACCACGTGGTAGAGGACAAGTCGTCGTGGCCACGAGTATCCAAATGCCAGTGAAACTGCCTAGGCGAAACCAAAATCATACAAACCTGGAAGCACCAGAATGATGCCTCGAGAGACCATAGGGAAAGGTACGCCCTCAACAAAGTGTGAGAGGGGTAATCCCATTCCCACTGAGTAGCTAAAGTAGCAAGGAGGACACACTTGCTACAGAAAAAAGGACTATATCAATGAGAAATAATCATAGAAGACTACAGTGGTACACCCACGTAAGCTAGTGGGACCCTGTAGAGGTGGAAAGCAACATAAACACATCCAAGGGACCGCTCTACAACCAGGAGTCGGGTCACGGCGGGAAAGTATGTCACTCTAAGACAAGTGAAGTGATTTTCTGCTAGAAAATCAAAGTTCACTAAGAAGCGACGCTAACATCTGAGACTCGATGTACTGCATCACAACTAAGAAAGCACACAAGGGTAGCGAGGGGACACACTCGCCACTAAGGGAAGTAACATTGCATAGGAATAATATTTATGAAAGGCCCACAGTAGTAGCACCCACACAAACTGGTGGGACCCTGCGGGAAGTGGAATAATATCAGTGCATCCGTAGAGCTACCCCAGCAGCTGAGGGTAGAGTACGAATGAGAGAGAGAGAGTAAAGTAGAAACTGAGTTGATTTTCTACCAGAAAATCAGAGCTCTCAAGTCAGTGATGCTAACGCCGGTAACCAGGCGTACTGCAACACTACTGGGGAAGCAACTCAAGATGGCGAGGAGACACACTCGCCATTGAGGGAAATGATTTATGAGTAAAATCAATAAACATCAAACATCACAGCGGTAACACTCACCCTGACCGGGGGGGCCCTGTGAGAGGCAGGAGCGACACTACCAGACCCATAGGACTACTCTAGTAGCTGGGAGCAGGGCAAGGGTGAAAAAGTAGGTCACTAAAAGAAACTAGAGAGTTGATTCCCTGTTAGGGAATCAGAGCTCGCGAAGGTGGGATGTTAACATCTTGAGCAAGATGTATCACACCACTAACAAGGACTATCATGGTTGTAAAAGATCATAATAATCACAAGTGCAAACTCATCCTTGAAGCAATCACTCAGACGCTTCGTAGGAGAAGGAAAGAAAGACTTTAGGGAATTTGAGCTCTTAGAGAGTATTACCGGGTTCCACCTGTGACAAGGGCAACCGGTTTTACTCTACTAAGAGCTTCCCTCTTTTATTTTATAGATGCATTTTTTATATGTTCTCGACCATAGACTAAGTATATCTCGTACTGTCGAAGACAACACCCGGCAGAGGGAACATTTACCATATCCGTGCGTTACTCCTAGTATGAGATATCCTCTAATGATTGGAACACAAAGAGGGGGGTAAGATTGGCTTTGATAACCCAGGCCATATTCGCCACATGAATAAAACTGGGGGCACAATCAGAGCACGATTGATATGTGAATAAAATTTAGGTTAGGATAGTGGATCAACATTACCATCCCTATCTAGCATAGGTTGGTATGGACCCAGTACAAAGGAAGTCTGAATTGGTTTTGATATTTCAGACCACACTTGGGAGCACCCAGTGAAACTGGGGGACAGAGAGGGGGAAACTCCCAAATTACCAGAACTCAGAAGAGGAAAATAGAATAAATGCGAGACTCTTATCAGTCCTTAAGAATGGTCTATAACCAGATGGTGGGGTCAAAATATTTTCGTGCACGAATTTTTAAAAGAATATGGCAAGCATTTAAACAAACTCAATAGTGGGACCACTAAGAGATGTTTAAGCCCTTGCCAATCAATCTGAGAGAAGTCTGATTCACACATTTCCTAAAGAGTGAAAATTTCATCAGAGAGTGAAAAGACTATTTTTTAGAAATGAAAAATTAACCTCTGAATTATCTTGAACCTTAGAGAAGGTTCAGAAAGTTCAGCAATATGGGTTGACTCCATCTAAACCCGAGAAGGTTAGGGATTTAAATTTTGCTACCCCAGCTTAAGCTCCCTACAGGCTAAGCTGGGCTTTCTCCCTTACATATTATGAATAAATATCTAATTCAAAAGGGTATAAATTAGAGAGAGAAACTGAATCTTCTCAATCCTCTTGCATGAGAATATTTTTATATCTAATAGAACATTCTTGCACGATGATAAATCCGAAATCATGATTTTCAAACTCAAGTATCACAAATATCAAAGGGTATGGATTTTCTGAGATTTAGAGATTTACAAGAAAGGGAAGCCATTTACTTATCCACTTTGGGCTCATTTTGAGCCCCTCAACTTGATTTGGCGCACTGCGCATCTTTTGATTACTTGATACACTTTGTGCATCTTTAACCTTGTGGCGCATTTTGCGCAACTTTCCACTTTTGATACACTTTGTGTATCTTTGATTTTTGGCGCACTGCGCATCTTTTCACTTGTTTGATACACTTTGTGTATCTTTGATTTCATAATTGGCTCCCTTTCTAAATCCCTAAAGAAAAACTTTCTCAGTTGTAAGATTATCTTCCAAACACAAGAGAAGAAAAGCTCACTCTCTCGTGCAAGGAAGAAGGATCCACAAAGCAAATCCAATCCTATGATAAAAGTGAACGACTTGAATAAGAAAATTATGAGGTAGATTCATCAGCCTGCGAAAGACACCTATGAGATAGAAAACTGCAAGATGATTGGGAAAATACGCGTCTCTAAATCTAATTTCAATTTGATATAGATTTTAGTTCAAAATAGGAAATCATCCCTAAGCAAGGGATGAGAGAGAAGGCATATATTTTTTTTTTCGAATCATTATAATTGTCCTTCAAGCGTTTAGAGGAGTCAACCACCAATTACTTAACTTTCTAAAGAAGACAGGGGTAAATCTTTCATTAGGAAAAATAAATTTTGTACTTTCTAAGAAAAAAAATTCTCTAAAAAGTCAACTTCGTGTTTTAAGCTCTCAGACTTTTCTCAGATCAATCTTTCTTTTAAAAATTTTGCACATTAAATTTAAAGATCCCACTATTGAAAATAGAACTTGAATTTGTATTTGGACTGATATGGGTCAAAATCTGGCCTAGAAGAGTTCAGACAAGGGAGATGATAGAGACTAGAGTTTATGTCAGTGTACTAATCATATCATCTCACCTCATCACCCCTAAGGATAGCCTCATACTTCTCGCAACAAACATCGTGTGGTAGAGGACAAATCGTCGTGGCCACACAGACTGTCGAAAAGTGAAGAAGCCCCTCCAAAGGGGGTACATATACAGGGGAGTATTTGCAGGCGGTAAGGAGACCCCCTCCCTCTCGAAGAGCGAACTCAGGCATAGTACTTTTTTAAGTACTGCCCGTTGATGACAGGCATAGGGTGAATACCATTAGCATCAACGAGTAGGTAGGCACCACCTTCATAAACTTGCTCTACAGCAAAGGGGCCTTCCCAAACAGGCTCGAACTTACCACTTCGGCGACGGCGCGAAATGATAGGTCTGCGTAAAACAAGGACCAACTCGCCAACCCGGAAAGCACGGGGTCGGACAAGGCGATCATGTGATCGAGCCATACGTGCCTGGTATAGTTTGAGGTTCTGATAAGCTTGTAGGCGAAGCTCTTCTAAACCATCAAGCTCTTCTGTCCGTAGTCGGGCGTTATCTTCGTGGGAAAGATTGTGGCTGACTGCCACACGTAACGAGGGGAGCTCGACCTCAAGTGGAAGGACGGCCTCGACCCCGAAAGCCAAAGCATATGGGGTAGACTGAGTAGGAGTACGGTAAGTAGTCCTATAGGCCCATAGTGCTTCGGGAAGTCTATCGTGCCACTCTCGTTTGTTTGCAACCAGGATTTTTCTTATTAATTGCACGAGAGTTTTATTGAATGCTTCCGCCAAGCCATTGGCCTTGGGATAGTAAATTGAAGAGTATCGCCAATTGATGTTATGGCGGCGGGCAAATCTGGCAATTTTGGTGCTTCTAAATGACGGGCCGTTATCTGAGATGATACGGCGCGGGACACCAAAATGATAGACAATATGATCACGAAAGAAACGCATCACATCTTCTGATTTGACTTCCTTAAGTGGCACAGCTTCTGCCCACTTAGAAAAGTAATCAGTGGCAGCTAAAATGAACCTATGGCCCTTAGAGGAAGGAGGGTCAATAGGACCCACTACATCCGTGCCCCAGCCCTCGAATGGCCAAGATGATACAGTAGGGTGCAGCGGATTAGGGGGTTGGTGAATCACCGTGCCATGAATTTGGCACTGGTGGCACTTTCTAGCGTGCTCCATACAATCACGGATCATAGTCGGCCAATAGTAACCGAGGCGTTTAATTCTGCCTTTCATTTTTGGTCCGGACTGATGGGCACCGCAAAGACCTTCATGTATCTCGCCCATGACCTTGCGAGCCTCCTCGTTGTTAAGGCAACGCAACCACATTTGGTCGAAAGAGCGTCGATACAAGGTGTCGTTCACATAAGTGAATGATAGGGCTCTCTTTCTAACCTGGGCAGCAAGAGATCTATCATCTGGAAGCCTGCCATGCTTCAAATACTCTATAAAGGGTACTCTCCAGTCTGATTCTTCCTCAACTGAGAACACTGTGAGGGTCTGATCGGGAGAAGACAGGTCTGCGGGGCACAGGGCTTGACGGCACTGGACAACGATAGACAGTGGGTTACCAGTTGGGTCAGCCAGTTCCTTTGCTAACTTAGCTAATGCATCTGCCTTGCCATTGGCAGATCTAGGGATTTTAGCTAAGGTCACTTCAGGAATCAAACACAAGAGCTCCATTGCCTTGCTGTGATAAGGCAAGAGCTCAGGTTTAAGCACTTTGTAGACTCCCGCTACTTGATTTATGATCAGTTGTGAGTCTCCAAAGATTTTCACCCGCATGACATTCATCTGAATGGCCAACTCTAGTCCCAAAATCAGAGCTTCGTACTCAGCTTCATTATTGGTACGAGGTTCTGAAAGACTGTAGGAATATCTCAGAGTGTGACCTTCAGGGGATACGAAAATGAGGCCCAGACCTACCCTAACTATAGGAGTTTCGTTCGGGCTCAAGGCTCTAACGGATGACGCACCGTCGAAGTAAAACTCCCAAGTAGGGGATTCCTGCTCCACCACACTCATGATTAGCTCGTCAGGCAGCTCATCATTGAGTGGGGAGTCTGCAGGGATCGGGTGAGCAGCAAGAAAATCAGCTAGAGCCTGTCCTTTGACGGCCCGCTGCGGGACGAAAGTGATGTCAAACTGCAGTAGGATCATAGACCGTCGTGCCAGACGACCTGAGAGGGTCGGACGGGTCATCAGATACTGCAAGGGGTTGACTCGAGAGATTAGGTTGACCTTGTGTGAAAGCATATAATGCCTAAGCTTCTGTACCGCGAAGATCAAAGCTAAACACTGCTTTTCCATCGCGGGGTACTTCAGCTCTGCGGGTATCAACCGTCTACTGAGGTAGTACAAGGCATTCTCCTTGCCTTCCTCATTCTCTTGAGCCAATAATGCACCCAAGGACTCATCCAGGGCCGTAGTGTAGAGAATTAACGGCCTCCCCGGGATGGGTGCAGCTAAAACAGGGGGGTTTATCAGGTAGTGCTTTATACTCTCAAAGGCCTCCTGACAACGCTCATCCCAGTGAAAGCGGGCGTCTTTCTTTGCCAGGGCAGCAAAGGGGTGACATCTACCGGACAAATTGGAGATAAATCTCCGCAGGAAGGCTAACTTTCCTTGAAAAGACCTTAGCTGGGTAAGACTTTTAGGGGGTTTTAGATCTACTATGGCTTTGATCATGGAAGGATCAATCTCAATGCCACGGTAGCGAACTATAAACCCCAGGAACTTTCCTGCACTAACTCCAAATGCGCATTTTAGAGGGTTCATTTTCAAATCATATTTGCGTAGGCGTTCAAAAACGATTCGTAGATCTCGAAGGTGATCTCCACGGACCTTGCTTTTGACTACCAGATCATCCACATAGCATTCAACTTGCTCGTGTATCATCTCGTCGAAGATAACAGTCATAGCACGTTGATAAGTGGCCCCGGCATTCTTGAGACCAAAGGGCATCACCTTGTAGCAGAACACACCTATAGGTGTGCGAAACGCAGTAAACTTTTCCTCTTCGGGGTCCATCTTTATCTGATTGTAACCAGATGAACCGTCCATGAAGGAGAAAATGCTATGGGACGACGCTATATCCACCATAAGCTCGGGGATAGGAAGAGGAAAATCGTCCTTAGGACATGCCTTGTTTAAATCACGAAAGTCGATACAGACACGAATCTGCCCGTTCTTTTTCCGGACTGGAACAATGTTGGCAAGCCAAGTAGGGTACTTCTCTTCACGAATGAAATCGGCCTCTATAAGCTTCTTAGTCTCAGCGATCACCTGTTGTTCTATTTCTAACCTCATCCTACGAGGTGCTTGTTTAACAGGGACTGCATCAGACTTAATGGCTAGTTTATGGACTGCTACATCTGGATTTAGACCAGGCATCTCGGTGTAGTTCCAGGCAAAGCAATCTTTAAACTCTGAGAGTAGCTCGATGTATTCTTGAGCCTCTAAGTCAGATAACAAGACACTATGAAAAATAGGTCTAGGATCTGATTTAGTGCCTAAGTTCACCTCACACAATTCGTCCATGGCAGAAGTGATGCCATCTTCAAACTCTTGAGGAGCATCGAGCACTCTATCCTCATCATCACCCGGGTCTTCTTTATCGGTAAGAGAAACAACCGGGTATGAGTGGGAAACCGTTCGGATGTTAGCATGGTTAGGTGAGCTCTGCTCAACATAACCTAAACCTTGCTTAGTTTGAGGCATATCAGTCCGCCAAACACGAGCCTGTCGTAGAGCTTGTTCATCTGACCAAGTCGAGATGACTGCACCCCGCTCTACACAGTCTTCCACGAAAGGAGAAAAATAACGAGGGGCAGTCGTGACCCTGTTACCCATAGCGGTCTCCGCTGAACCCTGACTCCCAGGACCCAGTGGGGCACCTACACTATGGGATAACGAGGCACACTCACTAGCTCGTGGTGGCACAAAAGTTTCGTACAGAGGAGGCGGAGGGCGACCTCCAACTTGTAGTGCACCACCATCACTAGTGGAGGGGGTAACCAAAGATCTTTGGTGAGACTCCTCAACTCTTATTCCACGTGCCTGACGGGAAAGGGATTGTTGACTAGTGGTCTGACGTCGGGGATCTACTTCCTCGTCTGAACCACTGTCAATAACTAAACCACCCTCGGGTATCAGGTACCTACAAAAGGTAGGCAGTGAACTATAATCAGTGAAGTCCGGGGCTGGTGAGGGAGCTGAGCGATGAGGGGTAGTGATCATCTCATCGTCAGAGGAGTCGGACTCGACAGTCAAAGGAGAAGCATAAAGATATGAGGGAGGCGGGATTTGAGTGCCGTAGTTTCGCGGCGGGCGAGTCGATCCTCTACCTCTACCTCTACCTCGCTCTCCCCTTCCTCTACTAGGGGGAACATCGTGCCCAACTGCAAATTGGAAAGGAGATCTAACAAGATCTGCAGTGGAGGTATCTGCCTCAATACTAACCTGTGACGGACCTTGCACAGGTAGCTGTACAGGACCCTGTACAGTACTGGCAGGTGTCACTGGTGACTGGGCAGAAGGAGGTTTACTCTTCTTACGAGGTATGTAATGCTCAGCATCATCGTAAATAGAGACCTCATGCACGGAAAAGGGTTGGGTATCCCCGGGAATGGAGTACTCAACTTCATTCCTCATATACTTCATACATTGGTGCAGGGTGGAGGGCACCATTCCATACTCATGAATCCAGGGCCTTCCTAAGAGAGCCCTGTATGAAGTATCTGCCTCGATCACATGAAACTTCGCCTCAGTAAGGAAATTTCCAAACTTCAGGGGTAGGGTGATGGACCCTAGGGCACGCTGTCCTTGGTCATTGAAGCCTTTCAACATAATCTTATCGGAGGTTAACTTCAAATGACCCAGGGAGAGGCTCTTCAAAGTTTCATAACTCAGGATATTTACTGAAGCTCCTTGGTCAATGAGGACCCTGTTCAACTCATAACCATTGACTTCAGCGGTGACATACAAAGGACGATTGTGATCAGAGGTACCCAAGAGGAGATCACGATCTGAAAAGGTAATGCACGGCATCTCTCTCAAAAGGCATGCATCTCCAACAGATTCGGAAGCAAAGAAGGCTTGATAGGACTCTGGCTCGAGTAGTGCTTTTACCAGGGTCTCTCTCAAGTCAGAAGACATCATCAAAGCGTCATAGACACTGAGAAGGGCAGGAATTTTCCTTAAATGGGCCAACACATTGTAATCGACCTCCAGCTGAGGGCCTTTCCCTTTCTCCTTAGACTGCTCTTGGGAGGAAGGGATAGGATCGTCCTGCTGGGTAACAATATTCTTATCTTTCTCTTTTGTATTCTTAGCCATCCTAGGTGGAAGAACCTTCCCTGAACGCAAGTGAACTTCCTGTATCGAGTCATCTTTGACAGGAGATTCACTTGGTTCAGCGGTGACGGCCTGTGTTGGCTCCAAGGAAAGCGACTGGAGTGGGTTCTCGGATTCATCTTCTGAATCCATGTAACAACCACCCTCCGGAATCATAAAGACTGGTTCCTCATCACACTCAGACTCTTCATCACATACAGAACCATCATAAGAAACATGTAAAATATTGAAAGAGCGAGTGCTAGAAGAAATAAAAGTAGGAGCAGAACACCAGAAGTAGCCAGAATCACCTTCTTCTATTATTTCATCATCAGTTGAAGGGAGAACGAAATCCTTCAGCGTAAGTGCTGGAAGGCGTCCCGTCTTCCCCTCAGAAGTTACAACAAACTTTTTCTTTTCATACATCTTTTTATTACATAAAATAGGAAAAGAAATGTGCTCAGTAGGCACTACAACAGGAGAAGAAAAAGGTGCTGGCGAAGAAACTGGGCTGGCAACTGTCGATTTGGCCTGGGTAGGCCTCCTCTCAACTGCCTCTGAACTCTGAACTGTCTGCCGGATCATCTGCCTCGTCTTCCGAGAGAGTGCTAACTGCCACTCCCCCTCAGAACCTCTGGGTGATCTGCTACGACTGCTCTGTCTGCCACTCTGGCTGTCACTACAACTACTGGAGCCCGAGATCATCTGAACTGTCTGAGGTGTCTTGCCCTTGGGCTGAACCAAGTCGCTGTCCTGTAGGTGGATCTGCCCACTAGCCATGAGCTTCTCAACTCTGTCTTTGAACACATAGCAGTCTTCTATGACATGCCCGATATGTCTGTGAAATGGACAATAGAGTGGGTGTTCTGTCTGCCCCTCCTCTTCCACTCTATTGTTGTTCGGGAATGTTAAGATGTTTCTCTTAGTAAGGAACTTGAAGATCTTCATCACACTTTCCCTTTTAAAGGGATATTCCTTACTAAGCTTCTCCCGTAGGTACTGCTGACTCTCTGGGGTCCTACGGGAGGGTCTAGACTGCACTGCTGACTGGCCCGGTGTGTGAGACTGCTGAGGTGGTGCTGAACTGACTAAGGGCTTCTTGCCCTTATCTGATGGCCCATAAGTACTGTGTACCTCTCCTCTCCTAGGTGGAGGTGCTCCTGATGACTCCTGCCGCTGAGGTCTACGTGAAGGTTGACTCTCAACCTTAGGAGGGACTGCATCGGGTATGCTGTCCTGCAAACTGATCACCTTTGTCAACAACTTCTGAAAGGTTCTGATGCTGAAACCCTTCAGATAAGGTGCTATCGGACCATCTATATTCTTCAATAAAATTTCTACTGCATGCTGCTCCTGTAACTGGGGCTCACACTGTAGGCTGAGGTTCCTCCATCTGACTATGTAATCTGGGAGAGGCTCTCGGGGCCGCTGTCTAGTCACAACTAGCTCTCCAACTGTAACTCGGTGCTCTGCACTGACAAACCTCTGAACAAACAACTGCTCCAACTCTGCAAAGGTGCGTACTGAATCGTTGGGGAGGTCGGCGTACCAAGCAAAGGCCACCCCAACTAAACTGCTGACAAAGAGTCTCAACATCAGTGCATCGTTCCCTCTTATGTTGCAACAGATGGCTCGGTACTGGGCCACGTGCTGCCTCGGGTTCCCAAACCCATCAAAGACTCTGAACCTAGGAGGGACAAAACCAGGGGGGTAGGGCTCGTGCTCGTACTCTACTGGGTAAGGACGCCCCCTGCTAACTACCTCTCCAGACTTCCTGGAGGAAATGGCCTGTTCGACCTTCTGGGCAATCAGATCCTGAATCTGTCCGGCTGACAACTGAACTGACTGACTCTGGACTGGGGTAGTAAAAGCAACTGCTGTCGGTGCCACTGGAACTGCTCTCTGGGCCCTGTCTACTCCCACAGGACCTGGTGCGACTACAGGTGGTGCTGCTGGCTCGTCCCTGGACGTAGCAGGAGTGCCTACGCCTGTCATCTGGGGCATCGCCCCCAAAGCTGTCAACTGAGCTGTCATCGCTGCCATGGCCCTGGCCATCTCTGCCATCTGAGTCTGTAACTGTAGTACTGTGGCATCTGTCTCAACTGACCGGGGAGATCCTCCTACCTCAGCTTCTCCCTGCTCATCATCATCATCTGCCTCTATCTGCTCGTCTGAGTGGCCACGTCTAGTAACCACACACACTCTGTGTACCGGTATGTCTCCATCTGACTCCTCCTCGAGTAAGTCATCCTCAAGTGCCTCATCCTCGTAGAGGGTCTGATGGAAGTCCTCTGCATACGGACTCAAAGGGGAAGAAGTCTCGTAAGGGCTAAGGGCTGGCTCTGCCCGAACCGGTGAACCACTAGGAGAAACTGCAACATCACCGTCCGTTGCTGCATCACAGACCATCGGAACTGCCTCTGATCCGGAAGGAACAACTGCCTCTAACTGCTCAACTGCCTGAACTGGCTGTACTGCATCGACAGGGGACTCTGCCTGTCGTCGTCTCCACACCCATCTGCTGCGACGGGACCCAGTAGGGGCAACTGACTGCTGCGGGGCTACTACAACTGAAGGGAGCTGGGGTCTGGGAGGCTCCAACTGCTGCCTCTGTCCATGACGACGTGGGCGTCGTCCAACAACCGGAGTAACTGTCTGTGGTCTCTCCAACGGAACTGAACTAACAGGCTGCCTGGGTGGCTGTCCTCTCTGCCACCTGTACCTCTGTCTAGCAGTCTGTCTCTGCAACTGAACGGACGCCTGAGAAATCTGGTGGAGTAACCTCTCTCGACTGACAGGGCCTCGACCCCGCGCTAAGCGGATAATACTCCGAATCCTCTGAGAGAGGGTTCGAGCAGCATCATCCCTGGGGACCCTAGCGCGTGGTAAAGTAGTAGCGACAGGAGGGGCCGCCGCAATGCGAGCAACGTCCTCCTCATCACCACTGTATGTCAGTGGGGAAAAGCGTCCTCCCTGAACCGCTGCTATCTCAGGGGCAACTGTAACGTCCGGGGTAGGGGAAACTGCAACTGGTCGTGGTGCCCGCTGCCTAGGGACCACTCTCCTCTGAACTGTCTCCTGGTGAGCCAATGAATCTGCCATCCGCTGTCTGTCTGCCTCGGATGCAGCCAACCGAAGTCTACGGTTTCTATTCCTCCGGGCCCTTCTCCCAAGGCCGGAGGCGGAAGACGAAGCAACATCTGAACCCACCACCTGAGTGGCAGGGGGAACAGGAAGTACGGGAAGTGTCGGGGTCTGCACGAGGGTCTCTGGGTGAGACAGTCGAGCGAAAGCTGAAACCCGACGGGAGGAAGGCGAAGGAGCCTCGGTCTGGGCACCCCTCTTCCTGGAGGAAGAAGGAGGGGGAACCCGAACACGAGCTACCTCTGCCGGAGTAACAACAGGGGTAACTACCGCCTGCCGGCGCTGAGGGGCCGGGGCAGCCTGAACAACAGGTGCGATAGGCACTGGTCGCCTAACCGCTGGACGAGTGGGCTGAACAGGGAGTGGTCTAGGCACTGGCTGCCTAACCACAGGGTGTGCCGGCTGCACACGAACAGGAGTAGGACGAGCAGGTGCCCGGGCTGTCCGCCGAGCAACTGGACGTCCAAAAGGTCGCATGGCTGCACGAGCCCTCCTCTGGGGAGGAGAGTAGGCAGCAGCCTCGGCAGGGGTCGGTCCGCCAAGAGTGACGAAGGCCGAGTCAGTGAAGGAACCAAAAGTGATTCCTCCAGCGGGAGGACTGGCTAGCAGGGACTCAGGAAGTGTCACCCGCGCGTCAGAACCAAAACTGAAAGTAACGGAAGGCACGAAGGAAGCCATGGCACTGTCTGCCAAGAAGAAGAAAAGAAATTTAAAATGATTAGTAAGAAATAACGAGAAGATGAATGATAGATAGGGAACGGAATGACCTAGAAGGTCAGAAGGAAAGGAAGCTTAGCTAGGAGGAAACCCTAACTAAGAAGAATGGAAAGAAAGAAACCTAGCTAGGGGGGGGGGAACCCTAACTAAGAAAAAGAAGGACGATCCTAACTAAGGAAGGACCCTAACTAAGAGTGGGACGAACCTAATCTAAGGAGTACCAATCCCGGAGTACACACAAGAAAGAATAATATAGAATCCAAAGATGGAGAGAGAAACTTGTCCCACCGTGGTCGCCAGAAATCTGTGGACCTTCGAAAGGACACTACAGACACCATCGCCCCGCGAGGGGAGACAGTATCTGGCCAATGGAAGGGCAGATTCGATCATGCATATGATTAACCATTGAGGATAGTGGCTCTCACCAGCACACCCCGATGGGTAATAATATATATGATCTGATCGTCACAACGGGTTTCCCCCACCCGATACATTAGCTCGAATGGGGTTTATTTGAGAGTGGGATGCGGTTTCCCACGGGCGCAAGCCCCCGTGGTTAATTACATCTCAAGCCGGAGCCTGAGAATACTCTCGATTAAGGATTCTACATTATTCTTTCGAAATTGGGATTGGCACATAGGGGGAAGACTAGGAAGTCCTACTCGAAGGGAAAGAGAGGTCCAACTAGGCTTAGTCAACATGCACGGCTCACATCAGCATCCGGAGGGACTGAGGTAGTGAGAAGAAACTGGAGAAAAAAAGTAAATAAATCATGCACTCGAAACATGCAGGAGGGAAGGATGGAGGTGGCGTCATCCGTGTGCCGCAGATATGTAGGGTTTAGGGTCTCTGGAAGACAGAAGGCCTACCTACTGATGAGGCGCACTACGAAACAATAGTAGCCTTGAATCCTAAATCTAATGGGTTTAATGTTCTACGCAACACTAACACCCGTGTCCTAACTAATGCAATGCAAAACCTGGACTTACCCCGGCCCGGAAGGGGGAGCCAGCTAACCACCTAATCGCTTTAAAACCATGCTGTCCAGTCATTTATGAAGGATGGGTAGGCGGGTTATAGTTCTGGGAAGTGGGGCCGACGTCTAGAGGATTTCCTAATTGGCCCCGGACTGATGTTGGGTGAATGCTCCTATGACTAATGCAATTAAAATTTTGATTTAGTTAGTTTCTAATGCAATGCATGCTAGTCAAAGTATCCAAATCAGGTATGCATAGAACTTTAAAAAGGCTTATAAAAAATAATTTTTTAGAAATAGACTGGGCTTCCCCAGATCCGGCACCTCATCCTCATAGGTCAGATTATCCGGACTCTACCCACGGGCGGGGAAGTGTCTTATAGAAGGAAAGAGAGAAATGCAACGATATGCATGCGACCCCGGACGATTCCGGCAATTCCCTAGGTCGTTAAGTTTCTAAATTATTTAAATCTTAAAATTTGAATATTAGTTGGGAGTAGAAAAAGTTTTAGTCCTTAAAGAGCCTAACGAAATCCAGGCTAAAACAAAAGCGACATGCAAAGCGCCAAGAAACTAAGAAAAGCAAACAATTCTAGAGGCACACAATCATAAAACACATCAAAATTATCCAAACAAATTAATAAATGTCCATAGGCCAACTGCCCTTAATTACAACCCAGGGTCTGCAGAAAATTAAAGTGGCCGGGCACCACTGCCAACAACCCGGATTTCTAATCCTAAGACTGACGCAAGTTATTTTGAGTGGGATACTCTCGGTCTTCATCTTCTTGATCTTCTCTTTCTTAGACTCCTTGGATCTGAGCTTCCTCGGACTCCTTGGACCTCAGCTTCCTTGGACTCCTCGGGTAGTAGAATAATCCAAATTTGGATTCTCAAACAGAAAAGGACTATCCTCATATTGGGTGTCCTTTTCTCTTTGGGCATCCAACCTTTGGATTCTTGTATCCCCACTCAAAATAAACTTTCACAACTCAATACCAAGTTACAAACCATTTACATTAAATGAAAGCAGTAAATCTAGACTCTCCTGCAAGGTTATCCTAAAAAAAATCAACCCAAGCAATTTTATATTATCCCAAGCAATTTATATAGAAAATGAAATGCTCATCACAGCCACACTTGACCATGCTCTTAATTATTTTGAGGGCTAAGCAAGCTCTGGAGCACCTATAGCAATTTGTAATGATTTTCAATTAGCCCTCATTTATTTAGGGGGGCTGAGCAATTTCTGAAGTACCTGCATAAAATGACATTAGTATTTAAATCATGATTATTGTCCCCCCCTTTTATTTAGCGCTGTATGAGCATGGCCACCTGCAGAAGACATCGTTAGTATCAACCTCGATCCTAACCTATGGGTAGTCTATCGTGCAATCACATCAATTCCCAGAGTGCAGTAAAAGTAGACAAACACACCAATAGTTCAATCACAACATGCAATGAAATCTCAAAAATCTCGGCACACAACAGAAAAGTAAACACCGGCCTAGCCTAGATCTAGAAGTGGTGCCCTAACAAACCATCTAGATGTGTGTGAAAAAGCTGTGTAGCTGAGGTAGACCCTAAAGCTGGGTAGTTAGTTACAGTTGCCTACTGTCCAGGTTGGTTGTAGGTTTAAAAAGGGAAGTTTTATTTAAAGTCCAAATATTAGTGAATTGAGATTTATCTTAGTTGATTTAATGTGTGGATCGATTTTAGTTCTTAGGGTAATAATATTTGAAGTTTAAATTGCATTAGTGAGTTTTAGGGGGTTCGGGGTCCACCTATACACTAAGTAAAAGGGGGTCCAAAATTGATTTTTTTGATTAAAGGGTATTTATGACCAGCTAATATTTTTTATAAAATACTAGGCCTTAACCTGATCAGTTAGACAGTTAGCATGCCCGATTTGGATTCTTCTATCCAAAGTTATGAATTTCTGAAGTTTTGGTCTTGTTTTTGAACTAGGTTTGACCGGATTGTTTGACTTTTTGATTTAAGTTGATTTCTGGACACCTAATATTTTTAACAAATACTAGACCTTAATGTGAGTTGAATGCCTTTTAGTTTGCCCATTTTGGAATTTTCTATAATTAGTTATGATTTTCAGAAGTTGGGGCAATTAAAGGAATTATCGAAATTGCCTAGTTAGGGGTATTTTGGGGGTTTTGGCCCAAATCAGCTCCAAACTGATTGGAATCACCCCCAAAGGTCAGAAATGACCTAAGAAGGTGTTCCCAAGTATTTTGGGAAAATTTGGGATTTTTAATAATTTTTAATGATTTAATTAAGGCAAAAAGGTGATTTTTGATTAAGGTCGAATTAAAGTCCAGATTAAGATCCAATTAAGGGGCCCTAATTATCTAAGGTTAGGAACTGAATTCTGGAGAGTTTGAGGTATTATGGGTATTTTTCTGATTTAAAATGGATTTATTAGATTTTTCTGAAGTTTCTAAGGCTTAATTAACGGGTAAATTAGGGTTTGCTAATTAAGTGTTTTAAAGAGTCCAGAAAATTCCTAGAAAATTCTAGAGGGTTCCAGATGTCACTATGTTTAAGTGTTTCAAATTTCAAGTCATTCGGGGTTCTACCCTAATTCCTAGAATTTTTCTAAGTTTGCTAGACGGGTCCTTAATTGTTGTCCTTAGGGTGTCACTACGTTATATAGGAGTGAAATGAAGTAACTAACCCTTAGGCATAATACAGAGGGTAAATGCAGCAGATATAAACACACCAAGCCATGTCCTTAGATCTATGAGAGCCTAGGCTACGTGTTTGTGCAACCTACACATGCAAGGACTACGAAAACACTAAGTAAAGAAACCTAATGAAGTGATTAGTGAATGATTGAGACACAATCATTCACTAATCCTTCTCCCACATGAATTCTGTTCACATATAGGTCCTAGGTTTAAAGTTTCATAGGAGGTGAACCTCCCAAAATTAAAGGATTTAAATAATATGTAATTTTAAAATCATCTTTAAAATACATAAATATTATAAATAATAATAATATAAGTTTAAAAAAATAAGATAATTGAAAATACTTCAGTTCATAAGCATGGGAGGTCTACCAGCCACCGAGGGGGTTTCAAAATAATTTTTATTTTAAAATAATTAATTATATTAATTAAATAATATTTAAATAAGTAAATAACACAGTAATACAGAAAATATTCAGAAATGACAGAATCACATATAACAAATATTTTTAAATTAAAATTCATATTTTTCTGAAAAGTTTAAGGTATTGTGCGTCAAAATCCGATTTAAAATGGCAAAGTTATGAATTTTTGAAGTTAAATAGGTTTAAAGGTAATTTTAAAAAAAATTAAAATAATTAATATTTGAAAATAAATAATAATTTTAAAATAAATCAGATATAATAATATCTGGAATTTTTAAATTTTAAATAATAATAATTAAAATATTACAATAATATGAAATAATAAGTGTTAATCTTATAATAATATTAATATTAACATAATAACACCATTATTAAAGATAATAATATTATTATTAGTTAACAATACTAATATTATAATAATATTAATAACAATAGATATTACAATTATATTAATATAAATATTAATTTCAATAATAATATTATTAAAATAATATTATTATTGATTACAATATTCATATTATAATAACACTAATAATAATTAATATTATAATAATAATATTAACAATAATAATAATACTATTAAAAATAATAATATTATTAATTATAATATTAATATTATAATAATGCTAATAATGATGACAATTAATATTAGAATGATATAATAATAATATCATTATTAAAAATAATAATATTATTATTACTTATAACATTAATATTAATATAATGATAATAATTAATATTATAATAATATAATAATACTATTATTGAAAATAATAATATTATTATTAATTATAATATTAATATTAATATAATGATAATAATAACAATTAATAATAATAATAATAATAATAATAATAAAATAGTTAAGATAATTAAAATAATTAAAATAATGATGATAATAATAATATAATAATAATAACAATAAGTATAATTAAAATAATAATAATAATAATAATAATCAAAATAATTAAAGAAAAAAAGGGTTAATAATAATAATAATAATATTAATAATAATAATAATAATAATAATAATAATAATAATAATAATTATAATAATAAGAATAATTAAAATAATTAAAATAATAATAATGATAATAATAATATAATAATAATAATATAATAATAATAATATTATTATTATAGTAATAACATTATTATTTAAATAATAATAAAAAAAATAATAATAATTTTTTTTGATTTTTTTTTATTTAAATAAATAAATAAATAAATAATAAAAAATAATAATAAAAAAAAATCCACCGGCGGCGGCGGCGCGGGACAGCTGTCGGGCTCGGATTGGGCCCGCGGACGCGGGCCAATCATTGGCAGGCGGCGGCTCTCGGGATGCCACGTGGCGGGCTCGGATTGGGCCCGCGGACGCGGGCCAATCATTGGGAGGCGGCGCAATCATTGCGCCGCCGCCAATGATTGCCGCAATCATGCGGCAATCAGGCCGCGGATAACGCGGCTTCACTTGCCGCGTCAGCGCGGTCTGCCGGCCGTCGGATCGTCCGCCATTTCGAATCAACGGCTCAGATCGAGCCGGATCGCAGACGGAACAGCGGGATCTGAAGCCGCGGTCGATCCGAACCGCGGAAAGACAAGATCCCGACCGTTGATCACGGGATCAACGGTCCGGATCGAACTCCAGCGGGTGGCGAACGCGAACCGTAGCCCTAAACGATATTTTGGAGTTTTCTTTCGATTGGATGGATCAAATAGCATGAAATTTTAACCCTATGCTCTACTCATGAAGAGCATTCATGTGGGATGTTTCATTTGGATTAAAACGCACTAATGACGATGCTAATTAACCCTAAGTGTTCTAACTAGGGTTAGGGTTTTCACCTCGGTTCGTGGACGGTTTGGACCGTTCAAGGACTCTCTGAACTTGTTGATTGTCCACGCACAAGATTGTAGAAGACACCCTGGGCTCTCGACGCCTAGATCGATCGCAAATAGCCTTGGAAGGTTCTTAGGCTCGGTTGGCCGGAGATCTCGCCGCCGGCGAGGGTTTGGCGGCGGGTCTGGTTTGGGAAGGGTGAGGATCGGTCGTGGGGGCTCTCACAGAAAGTCTCGAGGCTTCCGGAGGTTTTCCAAGAGAGCAAGAGTTCAAAAGTCCCTCTAAACAAACCCTAATACCTTATTTATAGTCCTAGACCTAAGATCAACGGCTTGGGTTGGTCCTAGAGCTGATTGGGAGATAGGGGAGTTGATTTAGACGGGATCTCCCCCCATGAGATGACTATGGAAAGGTCGGATACCTTGTATGGATTAATTTGACCAGAACAAGTCATGTTTGACCATATAAGGCTAGGTTGGACCAAGGCATGAGTTGACCTAGTCAACTTGGTCAAAATGGGTCCAGGGGAAGAGGGGTTGAGCTCATGAAGCCCTTGGTTGGGCTTGGATCTGATTTGGACTTGGTTTAGACCCATATGGGTCTAATGGGTCAACCTGGGTTGACCTGGTCAACCAGGTTGACCCAGGATCAAGACTTGGGCCCAATGGGTCAAGCCTGACCCACTGAGTCCAGTGGAGGAGAGAATGGGGCTTGGAGAGCCCTGGATTGGGTTTGAATCTAATTTGGACTTGATTTAGACCCATATGGGTCTAATGGGTCAACCTGGGTTGACCTGGTCAACCAGGTTGACCCAGGATCAAGACTTGGGCCCAATGGGTCAAGCCTGACCCACTGAGTCCAGTGGAGGAGAGAATGGGGCTTGGAGAGCCCTGGATTGGGTTTGAATCTAATTTGGACTTGATTTAGACCCATATGGGTCTAATGGGTCAACCTGGGTTGACCTGGTCAACCAGGTTGACCCATTGAACACAAGGGAGAGGGTCTTGGGCCCTGACTTGGTCAATTTGACCTGGTCAACTCCCTTGACCAAGCCTGGGAGAATATCAGGGTCAACACTCAGCAAATCTTCTGCTCCGATGTGAAGAGGGACAGGTAGCTCTTTCAACTTCCCCCACTTCTCCTGAAGACCCCAATCATTCTGCACATAAAAGAAGTTGCTGATCCAACCTTTCGAGGGGTCTCGAGTGCGGATATCCAACCACTTGGACCTGAATGAAACACGTCCCTGCGCATCGCTAAAGAGACGCCCCATCCGAGAAAGGCACTCTGAGGAAAGTACCACTCCGCGGTCTCTGAAAAGCACGATCAGGCCCATCACAATCGACATTGCTCTGTAGGAAAATTGAGACAAGCACACCCCACAAAGCGTCAGAATGTCGATCAGTTCGGAGGAAGGAGGAAATCGTAGTCCCGCTCGCAGACTAAATTCATACACCGTCACATATCCAGGGGGAGGAAAGCAAGCGCGATCAGTTCTGGCCGGCACCTTCATCACCAAATCATTAGGAAAATGAAACTTTTTCCTAAATGAAATGAAGGAGTCCTCAGTGACGGTGGAAATCACATCGTCAGCCTTCGGCGCCTTCTGGGCCCTCTTTGGAACTTCAGACCGTTGCGCAGGACGATCTTCTGAAGGAACTTTAGAGGAGGCAAGATCACCCATTTTTGCTTCCTTCACTAAAGAGGGGCGCAGATCTAAGTAGGGAAAATCACCTACGAAAGACTGCGGAAAGCCTCCGAAGTAGGAAGAAAAAGGAAGGAAGAACGGGGGGAGGAAGGGAGAAAGCCGCTAACTTCTGCACAAAAAGAGGGGCGCCAAATAAAGTAGGGAAAGTCACCTACTTAGAAATGGCGGAAAGCCTCAGAATGCCAAAAGCTAGAAGGCCAGGAGAGGAGGAAGAGAGGAGCATTTTGACCCCTACCCCAGGGGGTCTATTTATAGGATTAAAAGAGGGGGAGTTATTGAAGAAAAAGGGGGGAAAAATTTTTAAAATTGGAGGGAGAGAGCTTCTAGAAGAAATTTCGAATTTTTCTGAATTTTTCAGAATTTTTTCGGAATTTTTTGGGATTTTTTCGGATTTTTGGGAATTTTTTAACCCATGTGGGACCCACAATTTAATAAAAAAAAAAAAAAAAAAATTTTAAAAAGAAACCGCCCGCGCGGTTATAACCGCGCGGACCCGCGCGGTTCAGCGGGCAGACGCGCCCGCTGGCGCGGGCGCCGCCGCCGGCGGCGGCTGCCGGCGGCCGGCCGGCCGGCCGGCCGGTTCGGCCGCCTACGCGGTCCCGGGCTCCAATTTCGGGCCCGGACGGTCCAAATTCGACATTTTTGGGGTCCCCGGACACGTTTTTCGACGTTCCGGACTCAATTTTGACACTTTCGGAGCTCAACGGGGCCTCTATGATTGAGTTCGAGCAAACATTTAATTTTTGGAACGCAATTTTTTACGATTCGGCCAATATAAAATGCCGGAACAAGTATTTTTGGACTCGTGGAGCTTCGACGTCCAAAAATAGGGGGGCAACTGATATATCGCCAAAAAATCATCTTGATCGGGCACGAATCTCGAGGAAAAACTCAAGTTGGAAACTTCAAAAATTATTTCGGAGACCATTTAAACTCCGATTTCAGCAAACTTATAGTCGAACTGAGCGTCTCGGAAATACGAATCCAACGACACCAAATTCGACTCAATCCGAGCCCAAGTGAGTCCAAATCAAGTACCCGAAGCGCTGTTGGAAGCATCAAACAGCTATTTGAGTTACCAAACGGTCTCCGATTTTGACGAGCTTATAGTCGAATCGAGCGGCTCGTCGAGACGAATCCAACGAGCCCAAGATCGTAGAATTCTGACATCATTAAGACCTTCAAATTCTTGATAAACGGTTCATGATCAAGGGATTCAATATCGGCCGTTCATCCGGATCACTCCCTATTTGCCCCTGATCCCTCACATATTTACGGGCTATGCCACTCCAGAAAAACTATAAATAGCCCCTCATTTCTCCTAAGAGGGGACCCAAGCCAAGAAGAGAAGAAGAGAAGAAGAGAAGAAGAAGAGAAGAGAAGCCTAGGAGGGAACAGCTCCTCCTCGACCACCGCCGGAACTCCGCCGAAACACCGCCGGAACTCCGCCGGAACACCGCCGGAACTCCACCGAAGCACCACCAGGCGCCCGAGGGACGCCGGAGCTCTGCCCTACACGGGAGCAGCGTCGGAATACTGCCCGACGCCGGAATTCTACCCGATGCCCGAGTGACGCCGGGTTTCTTTCAAAGTGACGCCAGAATTCTGTTCGACATTCCGAGTGACGTCGGAACTCAGCTTGTCCTTGTAACGGATACTCATTGTAATCTGATCGCCCTTGAAAGCGAGTCAGTCCCCTGTAATCTGCTCAAGTTCTAGTGGAATCATTTCAACTGGGCGTGGCCCCGTGGTTTTTTCCCTTTCCAGGGTTTTCCACGTAAAAATTCTGGTGTTACTTTCTCAATTCTGTTTGTGTGCTGGATATACGTAGAACGTTGAGACGGAAAATTAAAATCTATCGCCGCGTATATTTGAGTCCGCAACATGTCTAAACTAGGAAAATTTATAGATCTAACCTAAGAGAGTAGAAGAAAAACATAGATCTAATAATTTAATAACAAAAAAAAAACAATAATGTTATTTCTTGAATAAACGTAATATTCAACGAATGAAACTACAAAAAGAAAGAAGATTTCGGAGGAATATGAAGAGTTATGCCTTCACTGTAATGACTGCTTATGCATAAATTAGACTACCTACAGAGCTCTAATTCAATCTAATAAGGCTTGCATGTTTGTTGGGCATTTATTGAATTTCTATGAATTCTTAAAGTTATATTAATTTTTTGGTTGAATTTGGGAGAAAATTTGATGAGTTGGAAGTGATCTTTTGGGGGCATTGCGGAGCTATCTTGTGGGAGAGATTATTTTGTGTGGACACCGCACGGTTCTCCCGTTCAATTATGCTTAGGTACCGAGCGGTACTGAACACGGTACCGAGCTCGGTACTGAGCGCGATACCGAGCTGGACAGAATAATTTTTCGTCCTCGTCTTATCTTTTTGGCACTATGACGATGTCCTAGCTCTTTGTGTGGCATTGTGGTCTATCATGTGGCACATGGCACACTGCCGCTCATCTCTCTATTTCAGGATTAGAATTTTTTATATAAGTGTAAAAATGTACTTCTAAAATCAATTGTTAATCTAACTTTCATTTCTTTGGCCAAAAAAGAGAAGAAAAATAGATAGAAGAGAGGAAAGGGAAGCTAGATTCAGAGATCTTAGAGTCGATTTCGTCCTGCAGTCCAGTTGAAAATATTGTTCAGCTTGAGATATGCTATGTTTATCCTACTTGAGATTTCAATTTTGTGGAATTTGTGTGAATTTTTTGTATTTTATTTGATCAAATTTTGTATAAACTCAGATCTATGAAGATTGAAAAAATTTTTATGAAGTGACTTTTAGTATATTATATGATGAAATATTTTGGCCATATTTGTATGTCTAAATTAAATTTTTAGTGAGAATTTTTGGTTTTATAATATTTTAGACATTTTAATGAGTACATTAACACCGATAAAAATTACTACGGCATTACCTGTCAGCCTGATTTTGTCTCGAAAATAACTTATTTAATATTTTTTCCATAAATTTATTTTTTTGTTGGCATAATCTTTTTATTTTTTATCAATTAACTTAAAAATTATGCTTAATAAATTAATAAAAATATTTTTTAATTTAAATGAGTTATCGAGTCAGATTCAGCTTCACCTTTATGACCCATTTATTAAATGAGTCGGGTTTGGATTAATCATATTCATGTCTAGTCAATTTCAGGTCAGACCTGATGTAACAACCCAAGTTTTTGAAAATAATTAAAAATGAAAAATCTGAATTTCTATTTGAACTGCGGCACAACGACACTATGTTTTTGAGCTCAAGGCGTTAGGTTTCGAAGCGCAGTAACGCCCAAAATGGTCGTTGCGACATTGAAGCCTATATTTATTATGTAATTTTGGTTTGACATGCTTCGGTGCGGTGCTGAGTGATAGTGTTGTGGTGCTACCCCATAAAATATATTTTTATAAAATATATTTCCACTCGCTGCCCCTCATTTCCCCCGGCCAGTGCCAGCTTGCGTGAGAAGAAACAGGAAAAGGGGTGGGGAAGGAGGAGAGAGAAAAAGAAATCTGAATTTTTGATATCCGAATCACTTTGTCACTTTTACGAAAATTTCTCCAATTATGTTAGGTGACTCAAATCATATATCTGACCGCTAAATTCTTATCAAAACTGATTTTACTGCATTTTCCTTGATTTTTTTAGAATTTATGCCTCGTGATTTTTTTTATGTTATAGTACTGAATAATCAGAACGATTTGACTGGTTGATTTTGAGATTTCACGGGGAAAAATAAAAGTTATGCTACTTTATTTGATTGGCTTATAATAGAATTTTAATATTTAATAAATCTCTATCGTTAATGAATGCAAGCATTGAGAGTGAATTATGTGATTAGATAATAGTTAGTTGATATTACTTTTATAATAATGTGTGTATGTGAAACAAGTAAAGATTATTTGACTCATTGGTTGAAGTTTGATAGATCTATATAGAATAGTGGGTTGTCGGGCTTTTGTTTAAATACAATAATTTAGTGTTATCCTCTAATGATTCATGTGATACAAAGATAAAATAATTGAGAGTTATAAGAAGTTATTATTATGCCGATGAGCCAGGAGTGACGACTTTGTTTGCTGAGCCAACGATTACCGACTATTGATTACTAAATACTGAAAAAATGCCATGATAGTCAGAACTCCTTAATAAATAATGTTGATTGTATTGAATATGATTACTTAAATAAATGTTATTGAATTACTAATATCATTCGGCTAATTATTTTGTACTATTTACTAATCATTGATTTCATCAATATTGATACTGATATTATTATCGATTCATGATTTGCCGTTTTTTAACTATAGAGCATGTGATGGAAGATAAAGTTAAGATACTAACTTGATACTGAGGCAGAATAATAGTTTATTTTAACTATATTGATATGGGTTCTATGATTTTCATCAAGGTTTTGGTTCTACCGATTTATATGATTCCCTTATTGATTAATTAAAACAACAGCTTTATTGATTTGATTAGACACTCATATTGGGTTTTCGGATCAGGTTTGGATCCAACACGAAATTAACCTGTCACTATTTAACAATACCCGAACTTTACCTTATTTTGAAAACAAGTTAGAAATTCGAACCCAGACTCGACCCGCCCCAAACACAAGTCAACCCGACCTGACACGTTGACTTGGGCGCAAAGCAGACGAGCGCTCGTGGGCTACAGGGTCAAGCGCAGTTTCCAGGTGAGTGGGGTCGAGTGCGGGTGAGCACGGGGTCGAGTGTGGGTGAGGGCTGTGAGGCGAGGCGTCGATGCAGACATAGGGTCGGGCCGCGAGCACGAGTAAGGTAGGCCCGCCGATTCAGAGTTGGCACGCAGCACGTGTGAGAGAAAGGCATTGAGGCAGGCCGCTGGTGTGTGACGCAAGGTTAAGCATAGGCGAGGCAAGCTTGGGTATGCCGTGTGCGATGCAGGATGCGGGATTGAGTCGAGTGACAAGGTGTTGGTGGGATTCGAGTCATCTGGGTCAACTTCGAGTTTTTTGGTCAACCTAAACACGGCGGCAAGGAAATTTATTACTAATACTTTATATATATAATATTATTTATATATATTTAAAGTTTTGATATTTTTATGCTCATATGTCTGAAAATGTGTGAGAATGGGGAGGCGGAGAAAGATGCAAGTAGTTGGTGGCTAGTGGTTGATGTTTTATGTGTATTCCAATGGAGATATAAAGGTTTGTGCACCTATATTATGGTCAATTTGTGCATTTGATATGCTTAAAAAGACATGATATGAATAATTAGAGGTATAATGGGCAAAGGGAAAATATAAATAAGTGGAGGTATAAATGGAAGTGAATATATAATAAACAAAAAAGAAATATGTGCAAGTGAATGTATAAATGAAAATGGAGATATATGGGGTGTAGGAAAAAAATGTGAAATGCTTGAAATAAAATGTTAAGTATTATTATCTTTCATGTTATTTCATTTCTCACATCATGTTCAAATAAATAATAATATTTTAAAAATGTTCATATTGTTGACACTAATTTCGTACCAATACAAATTTAATAGTTACAAGACACAACATAAAGATTAAGTTAGTTTACTATAAAGATGCTTTTTACTGCTCATATAATATTATATAGGTGGACAGGTTATTTTATGTGCATATATTGAATTATGCACTAGGTTTCCAGTAACCTACTGAGCAAGTGTTGCTCATCTCTACTTTACATGCATTTGTTATTTTCAAGAAAGGATAATGCTCCAATCGAATAGAGGCTACTTATACCTAAAGGGATCTATATCATAGGTATGTTTATTTTGTAGACTTGGCGTTTTGATAATCATGATAAATGTATATGATTGGGTGGAATGAGAGGGTAGACCATAATTGTTGCGTACAACTCTTTTAATTTTTTAGTTTGGTGAAGTAAATAAAAGGATGCTATGATTATCATATTTAATGATATGAGAAGGCTTTGGGTTGGAAAATATTGAAGAAAATTTTGTATATAAGAAAATAATACTTGCGATTAGATTTTGGGATATGACATTAACAAGTATAAGAATCGAAGAAAATAGCCCAAAAATAGGCTTTGATTGTCGGAAAATTTGATTAACTTAAAGCTAGCGGACTTACGTAGCTCACCTTGGTCTGATGGTTGGAAGCTTTGGCTACCAACTAAGAGGTATCGAGTTCAAGTCTTGTGTATGTGATGTGTGTATGAGTTTACATTAATTGATCTAAATATTCAAAAATAAAATAAAATAAAATAAAGCTAGCGGACTTTTCTTACATAGCGAGGCAAAAGCTTGCCAAAATATTTTCGATGCATTTGGCCACCAATATTACTTTTGAGTTTTGGCAGCTAATAACGATAAAGGTTGCAGAAAATTCAGGCATCCCAAGTGCGCAAGTGTTGGCCCGCCAGTATTTGCCTTATTTTTTTTAAATGTCAAATATTTATTTGAAAAAAAAAATCCTCTAATTTTATTAAAGAAATACATTAATCAAAATCAAACCATATTCATTTTATTTTAGCTCGGTTGTCATTATAATTTGGTAAGATTATCGATTTCAAATCGAAAACTAATTGCAGTGAGCAAGGAATTTTCTTTAGTGGGTCATAAATTATTATTTTTTTCGAATGTTCTTTTAATTTTTTTATTCAAATTTGATGGTAATATTTGCAGTTTATTATTATTTTTTGTTTATAATTGATACGTCATCAAAAAATTATCTTGATCGGGCACGAATCTCGAGGCAAAACCAAGGTGGAAACTTCCGAAATTAATTCTGGGACCATCCGAACTCCGATTTCAGCAAACTTATATTCGAACTGAGCGTCTCGGAAATACAAACCCAACAACACCAAATTCAACCCAATCCGAGCCCAAATGGGTCCAAATCAAGGGTCTGAAGTGCTGTTGGAAAATTCAAACCATAATTTGGATTACCAAACGGTCTCCAAATGTGACATGCTTATTATCAAATCGAGCGTCTCGACGAGACGAATCCAACGAGCCCAAGATCGCCAAATTCCGACATCATTAAGACCTTCAAATGTCCAGCGAACGGTCTATGATCAAAGGATTCAAGATCGGCCGTCCATTCAAACCACTCCCTAACTACCCCTGATCTTCCACTTATTTACGGACCATGCACTCACGAAAATCTATAAATAGAGACCCCTCTCCTCTTGAAAAAGAACACCTATTCCTAAGGAGAAAAAGAGAGAGCTCTTCCCCCCTCGCTCCTCCTCGACCACCGCCATAGTTTCGTCGGACCACCGCCTGACGCCGGAGTTCCGCCGAACCACCAACTGAGGTTCTGCTCTTCGCCGGACCACCACCTGAGGCCCTGCACTTCACCGGACCACCACATGAGGCCCTGCACTTCGCCTGACCACCACATGAGGCCCTGCTTTTTGCCGGACCACCGCCTGACGCCGGAGTTCCGCCGAACCACCACCTGAGGTCCTGCTCTTCGCCGAACCACCACCTGAGGCCCTGCACTTCACCGGACCACCACCTGAGGCCCTGCACTTCGCCGGACCACCACCTGAGGCCCTGCTTTTTGCCGGACCACCGCTAGACGCCGGAGTTCCGCCGAACCACCACCTGAGGTCCTGCTCTTAGCCGGACCACCACCTGAGGCCCTGCACTTCGCCGGACCACCACCTGAGGCCCTGCTCTTCGCCGGACCACCGCCCGAGGACCTGCACTTCGCCGGACCACCACCTGAGGCCCTGCTCTTCGCCGGACCACCACCTGAGGCCCTGCACTTCGCCGGACCACCACCTGACGCCCTGCTCTTCGTCGGACCACCGCCCGAGGACCTGCACTTCGCCGGACCACCACCTGAGGCCCTGCTCTCCATCGGATCACCACCTGAGGCCTTGCACTTCGCCGGACCACCACCCGAGGTCCTGCTCTTCGCCGGACCACCGCCTGACGCCGGAGTTCCGCCAGACCACCATTTAACATCCTCAACTCTGTCTTACAACTACCTAGGGCCCGACATTCTACCAAATCGCCGGGAGACCCCGAAGTTCTGCCAAAGAACCTTAGGCCTTTAAAAGCCTCTAACTTCCACCCTACGGGTGATACTTGTAGTCTGATCGCCCTTGGAGGCGAGTCAGCCCCCTGTAATCTAATCAAGTTCTAGTGGAATCATTTCAACTGGGCCAGGCCCCGTGGTTTTTACCCTTTTCAGGGTTTTCCACGTAAAAATCTTGTGTTCTCATTGTGTGGGCTGGATATCCGTACAACGCTAAGACGTAGTATTTTAACTCTATCGCCGCGTATATTCTAGCCCGCAACAATAATTATTATTTTGAAAGACAAAATATAAGATGAAAAAAAAGTATAACTTATAACGCTTACTCGTTATGTTTTAAAAAAGTTTAATAATTACTTCAATATCAATATAATCAAATATTTCTTTCTCAAATAATGTCTAGAATATCATTCACACACTAATGCCCAATACTATTTTGTAGCCGAATTTTTGTAATAATCATAACAAAAAAATATGTCAACTTATAATATCTTAATATTAATACAATCAAATATTCTTTTAAACCAAATTCTTATTATTTTAATATATCATAATAAAATTCTTATAATTTCCTATTATAATTTATTTTTATATAAAAAATAGAGTTAAAAAAAGATGATTAAAATGATAAAACTCATAATTTAACTGTGCTTTTATTTTAATAAATAATAGTAATAAAAATGCTATTTATAAAATAAAATATCAATTTAACCCTTGTGCCCTCGGCCCCCCTTCCCTCTGCCCTCGACTAATTTATTTGATGAATCTGTCAATCAGTCCATTCAAATAGACAAAATAAATAACCTTACTTATTGGGGAACAAATTAATAATTTTTAAAATACTCTTAAACTTTTAGGAGTAATTTCTTTTGACTTTTAATTTAATAGTTAATAGTGAAATAATATTCGATCAATAAAATTATCGATATCAATAATTATTAAATTATATATTATATTTGTTGTATTATAATCAAATGTATAATTATCTTATTTCACTTTAAATGTTTAAGTATTAGTTTTATCAAAAAAGAAAATAATAACATACACATAAATTTTTAAAATAATAACATATATATATATATATATATATATATCATTTTTAGTGATGCAAATTCTAGATTTTTCTAATATAATATTTATGAATGAAGTAATTAATTACAAAATTATATCCAATGTAAAAGAGTTTATCATAAAATTTATTATTTTAATTATTCTTTAAAAATTTAATGATCAAAACAAGAAACAAGGAATACTTTTATTAAATTTTTTGATAGTTTAAGTATAAAATAGTAAATAACTTTTCCACATATTTTGTCTAAGGCGAAAAGGATGATGACTAGCTCTTTGAAAGAAGAGATTCAGGTTCGCCTCTTTCTGATTTCACTGTGTTATTTTTACATTAGAGAAATTTGTTTTGGGCTTTCTTTGATGGGCCAGTGGGGGCCTATGTCCCCAGGGCAACCACTGTGACTGATCTAGTGGTTCCAAGTGAACAAATGCACCCCAAGAATAATTCAATTCCCATTCTAATAGTACTCATTTATATTCATTTATTTACATAATGAGGTTGCCTTGAATAAAATTTTAAAAGCTCATTATATGAATGATAGAATATGAAGACTAGCTCACCTGGTCATTTATGTTTGTAAGCATACTCATTTGATGTTCAACAAGTAGTTTACCTAGAAAATTAATAAAATATTGATTTAATGATAATTTAATTGCTTATTTGATGAAATATTTTATATTGTTAGTATTGCATGCCAAAACATTTGCAGCAGTAAAGAAATAAAGAGTTTAATGTTCTAGCTTTGAACAAAAATCCAACACACATATAGGTAAAAGAGAGATGTGCACTAATCATAAGTGACACCAGAATTTTTACGTGAAAAATTCAATAAACGGAGAAACCATGAGGCCTGACCCAGTTAAATTGATTCTACTAGTGTTTGACATTGATTACAAATGATACTCTTCATTAGGGGAAGGTGTTGGCTCAATGTAGCAAATATACATCGTATGGAGTAATTTACATTATTGTAGTTAGAAGAATCGAATGACATGAGAGTTGTTCTCAAGAAAATATTGGCCTGATCATTTGGTTAGTATGACCGTAGTCAGGCGACAGAGGTCAGGGATGGTAGTCGCGTGACTAAGGTCAGAGGGACTGTAATAGGTGAGTTGCGGAGGCTAGAAGGATCATAGTCGACTAGCTACAGAGATCAGATGGGCCATTGTTGGGTGACGGAGGCCAGAGGGACCATGTTCAATAGGTGACGGAGGTCAGATGAACCATATTTAGTAGGTGACGAAAGTCGGAGGGATCATAGTCAACGGGCGATGAAGGTCAAAGGGACCATAGTTGGCGGGTTACTAAGGTCGGTGGGATCATTGTTGCTCAACAATGGTCGGAGGGATTTTTGTTATGTCATGATGATTGGAGGAACTGTATCGGGTGACAGAGTTGGAGATTGGCTCCAGGCAATGGACGTTGGAGGGACCATATTAGAGCGATGCTAGTATGAGGGACCATGGTCGACAGACGACAGAGGTTTGAAAGATTGTAATCGATGGGCGATGGGGGTCAGAATAATCATAGTCTATAGGCGAATAAAATCGGAAGGGCCACAATAGAGTAACGATGGTCAAAGGGCCATGGTCATCAGGGTGACATAGATTAGAAGTACTGTAGTCGGCAGACGACAGAGGTTGGAGTGACATAGTAGTGAGAAACTATGGTCAAAGGGATCGTAGTCGGGCTTTATCGGATAGAGGGGTCGTAGTCAGACTTCAGAGGTCAAAAGGATCGTATTAGAGCAATGGAGGTCAGAGGAACCGTAGTCGGGCGATTTGAAATGACCGATGTATTCCTCCTTACCCAAGCCAAGTAAATGGGGAGGGGGAGGAATCACTGAGTGAAAATTTTATAGCTAAAAACATAATTCAGTGCCTAGTGCTGCTATGCTCCAAAATCTCAGTATTTTATGTAAAAGTATTGCGACACATCCCCACCTTAGTACCGTTGCGTCGAATTATTTTTAGAAATTTCAGGTAGCTCAACATCGTGGCTGTGCTTTTTCGGTACGTCTCAACGTCATTGCCCTAACAAGCACAACGGTGTAATGCTCCAATTCAAAATTTTCATTTTTTTTAGATTTTCATTTACAGTTTATTTATATAAATTTAATGTTGTTACATAGGTGTACGTATCGTCACGATCGGCCAGTGAGAGTCCAGTGGCGGCTGCGGGGCGACGAGGGTTTGCCTACGGTGGTGCTCCGGGATTCATGTAGAGAGTAGATGACTATTTATAGATTCTAAGAGTGGCATGCCCTATAAATAAGAAGAAGATCCGAGGCAAATTCGGAGTGCTCCATCGGATGCCCCATATTGATCCTCTCAATCATAGAAAATTCGTTCAACATTTAAATGCCATAATGATATCATAATTAAGCAATCTTTGGTTTGTTTGATTTGTCTCATCGAGCCTCTCAATTCGACTATAAACATGCCATATTTAGAGATCATTTGATCAACCAATTAGTATCTTGAAGCTTCTAAATATGCTTCATGCCATTGATTTGGGCACATTTGGGCTTGGATTGGGACAATTTTAGTGTCGTTAGATTTTTGTGTTATTGTGACGTTTAGTTTGACAATAAGTTTACTGAGATCAGAGTTCAGATGGATTTAATTTTAATTTTAAAAGTTTTCAATTCAAATATGCATCGAAATTCATGCTTAATTAAGGCAAAATTTGGTGATGTATCAATTGATTGCCCTCCTATTTTTTGATGTTAAAACCTATAGAGTCCGAAAATATGTCTGAGTATTCCAAAAAGTTATGATGTAAAAATTCTATTTTATGGATGATTACAAAGCGTGACCGCTCCATGAACTTCAACGCAGACAACCTCTCTCAGCTGTAAACCAAGTAAAATACGTTAATTATAATTTTAATATTTAATGAAGTTTTGGCATCAATTGTAGTAAAATATATATAAAAAAAATGTAGTTAAAAAACTTTTAAATTTTCTTGAAACTAGTTGTAGATGCTCCATTGGACTCTAATCAGATTTTCTAGGCCCAGCACGTGTAGGGAGTTGAATCGGCTGACCGCCATCGGCCCCCGACGGCCTCGCCAGCACCATCATGTGCGCACGGTTCTCATGTGGAGGATCCCACCCACCTCCATCGCTCAACGTCCCCTCCGACCTATATTATTTGATTACAGTCCATTCGACCTCCACTACTCACCGAATATGGCCCCTCCAATCTTTGTCACACACGATTACTTTCCTTGGCCTCGCCACCCGATTACGGTCCTACCAACGAAATTATCAGTCCAACGTTCTTGAGAACAACTCTCATTTCATTGAATTTTCCTAACTCAAATCATGTAATTTGCTCTATACTATATATATTTGTTACATTGATCCAACATCTTCCCCCCGAGAAAGGGTATCATTTCTAATCAATGATCAATACTAGTGAAATCATTTTAACTAGGTCAAATCCTACGATTTTTTCCTTTCTTGATTTTTTTAAGTAAGAAATGTCTCTTATGATTGATACACCGCTCTCTCTTATTTGTGCGTGGGATGGATCTTCGTACAAAACTAGGATGTTAAACTCTCTATTTCTCTATTATCATAAATGTTCCAACAAGCAATAATTTCATTTATCTTTTTTATATTTCATACATTTTTTAAATTAAGTATATTATTAGAAGCATTGAATAATTATTATGCATAATAAATAACTTGTATATAAAAATCATAGCATGGTGAGTGAGGACTTTAAAATAATTTATTAGATGTGACGTTTAACTTTTTTTTATTGTTGATCTCAAACAAGTAAATGATTTGGGATTATACACAAAATATCAAAAATTAATAAAGACATATCAAATTTAAATAATTAATATAATAATAAATTAAGTTCGAAAACGAAATTTAAGTCAAAACATTATTAATTTAACTCTAAATAAATATAATATAAAAATAATTAAGTTAAAATTACATACTTAAAAAGAAATAAACATTTTTATTCGACGTTTTATATAATATCTTGACCGTTCCGCTTTGACAAAACTGCGGCCGCCCGCTCAGCCAGATACAAATAACTGCCAGCTGTTTAGCGTCCCACTGCACTGCTTATAAAAGGGGCGGCAATCAAAACAGCAACCCGCCATCAGCCAATGGTAATTTTTCCTCAAAATTTTGCACAAAAGAGGCCGCTATTTCGATATATATCATAAAAAAGCACGGCTTTTCTAGGAAATTTTTTTTTTATGAACATTTAGATCAATAAGATAAGCTGCGGCTTTCCTAGAAATGAAAACTGGAACTTATAAGATATTTATAACTTGCTGTTTACAATAAGGGATTTATTAAGGGTGTTAAAATTAGGTTAATGGTCGGATTCGAGTCGAATTTGATATTGATCTATTATTATTTAACTTGATTTGAATCCGACACGCTTTTACAGACGGGTCAAAAATTCTAACTAGGACTTGACCCGCACGAGTTACTGTGTTGACCCGACCTGACCCGTGAACCTATAACACAGTGGGTGAGCGTGCCCTGCGCGTGGTGCGGAGTCCAGAGGGGAAGGGGTTGGGGGGTCGCGCTACGGTGGAGGGCAAACGTGAGCGGAGCATGTGCGGACACGAGCGGGGAAGGCTAGCTGTCGGCGTTGCGGAGTGTGGACTGCAGGCAGATGCGAAAGGGGGATCACGCTGAGGCGCCGGTGAGCGGACGCAAGCGGAACGGGTGCACACATGAGCAAATGCGGATGTGAGCCAGTGAGAACACGAGTGGGGGGGATGCGAGCAGGTGCGGTGCAGGCAGCAAGTCCAAATCGGGTTTTCGGGTTGACCTGAATCCGACCGAAATTTAAAATGGGTCGATAATCCAGATCCGAACCCGACCCGTTCTTAAAATGGTTGACCCTAACCCAAAAACAATTAACACCCTTAGGATTAAGAAACAATTGACATGATGGGAGAATAATATGGATTTATGGTAGATATCATTAAAAATTTCATTAAAGACCTATTTGGGTTGGCTGTAATATTTTAGAAAATTGTTTAATAAGTTGTAGTAAGGGAAGCAAGTTAGGGCGTGTTTGAGACGACTGCAGCTTTTGCAAAAGTGATTGAAAGGTTGTTGTAAGAAAAGTTAATTTTTTTTGAAGGTGCTATAAAAAAAAAGCTTAGTAACACAATATTTTTAAAAAATAACAAGAAAATAATAGCTGAAAAGAACTTAGATTACGGTCTAAAAAATAAAGCAAAAAAAAATTGTTCAAAATAGATCTTAAGTTTCTTTCTTCATTACAACTTCACAATTAATTTTATAAAATACTACAGTTGTTTAATAATATTGATGTCAAGTAAATCATGATTCAAGTCCAAGTGAATTAAAATTAACCCCAATAAATATTATTCAAATCTTCTTAAAATGCTTTGAAGGGTCAAATCTCTTTATTTATCGTATTTATATAATTCTGAGATTATCAGGGCACTGTAATTTTGAAAAAAAAAAATCAAATAATTTGGAGGAATTACGTAAAAATTATGTCAAGTATAAATTATATTAGAATGAATTTAAAAATTATTAAAATTATTTTAAAAGAAATTAAATATAAAATAATTACGTGCAACAATATTTTTAAAATAAATACATTTTTAAATTCATCTTAATATAAATTATATTAATATCTTTTTTTTTAAAATAATGATTAAAATGATTAGATCGTCATTGAAGAATTTATAATATTTGATCAGTCGTAAAATTAATATATATAATAAAAGAATTTATTTGATTCGAGGCGGCAAGTGGGTAGTTGATGATTTACGAAGTGGCCAAGAGTTGTACAGACAATAATAAAGGCCGGAAGAAATCGCTGGCAGCTGCAAAAACAGGACTTTATTAATTATTTGTAAATATTGGATAGAATAAAGTATGATAAGATCATGGTTAATTGTTATAAAATATAATTAGCTTTTAATTATATTTATAAAAATTTTAATATATTTTTTTTTCATAAGAGATTAAAGCATTGGAAAAAATTGGTTATATCAAATTTTTTAGTCAGGAAAAAATTTGAAATTATTAGATATGTTTTAATATAAATGCATTATAATTTTTTGTTGATTTTTCGTTGATATGCCTTCAAAAGTTTTATATAATCAACACAAATTTTAATGTACTATTTATATTGAAATTTTTTGAAATTATAGTTGAATTGCACATCTTGACAAGACGAACCCAATGATAGTAAAACTAATACGATATGAATCCAAATGAAGCTAAATCAAACACTTAAAGCATATTAAAAACTTTCGGATAATATTTGAAGGAGCAAATGTTCTTAAAGTATTGCATGCTTATAGTCAAATTTAGTAGTTCGACGAGACAAATCCAATAGGCCCAACATCATGTGACCATAGGCTCCATAATTCACTTAAAATGATAAATAAATTATCTATGATCAAAGAATCTAATTTGGATATTTGATGGAGTGATACCAAAAAAATGGCTAAATTTATCAAAATATCACTATTAGAATAATATAAATAGATTTTCATTCTACCCATGAAAGAGATCTAGGGAAGAGTCTGGAGAGAGCTTAAAGATTTGAAGAATTCTAAAGTTTTACTTGGCATTTAACGCTAACGATTATCATCAGCTACCATTTTCGTCTGATTGTCGTCATTCAATCGCTGTCACAAGGCCGTCATTGTCTGATCAACGCCGCATGGATATCATAGTCCATTCCCTAGTATCCGATATCAATTAGGATATCTCATGGAGTATTACAGAGACTTGGATGAATTTATTAAAATAACACACCCACATATATTATAAATAGACCATCAATCTTCATATGAAGGAGATTTTTAGACTATTTTTTTGAGAGCGTGGAGATTTGAAGAACTCTAGAGCTTTAATAAACATTTGATGCTGCCGATCATCAGTGACCACCATTTTCACCTGATTACCGCCATTCGATCATTGTTGCTTGATCATTAATATCTAATCACTACCACCTGGCTATCATAGTCAATTCCTCATTAACCGACATCAAATGAGGTATCTGATGAAGTATTAAAAAATTTTAATTGAATTTATCAAAATATCACACTCAAAATATTATAAATGGGCACTCATTCTCCACATGAAGGAGATCTAGATTAGAACCCAGAGAAAGAGCTTACAGATTTGAAGAACTTTAGAGTTATACCGAACATTTGATGTTGCAATCACCACCAGCCATTGCTTTCGTCCAACTGACATCATTCAATCATTGTCAATAGTTAATAGATGGTCACCGACTAATCACCTCTGCCTAGATATCGTAATGCATTCCCCGACATTCGATGTCGACAATCACTACCAGCCACTGCTTTCATCCAATTGTCGTCATTCAATCATTGTCAATAGTCAATCGACAGCCACCGACTGATCACCTCTGCCTAGCAATCATAATGCTTCCCCATTATCCAACAATCATCGTATGATTGCCATCATCTGCCTAATATCATCTATTGGCCATCGTCATGCTTAACTACTATAATCTTCGCTATAGCTATCATAGATCAAATAAGTGCTCACTTTTTTAATAATATATTTTATATATCTCAATTGTCGAGAAAATAAATTTATGTAGCTTCAAATATAAAGTGGTGGATTATTTCAACTCAGACAGTCTCTATAGTTTTTTCATCTTTTTGGACTTTTCATACAAAAACTCTAGGTCCTCCATATTCTTCTTTTTTTTTTTTGTTTTTTGTTTTGTTTTTTATTGTTTTTCCTCCATATTCTTCTATTTTATCTATTTGGTCCATTTGGATGCTAGATCTTTATATAAAATTAAGACGTAAAACGTCCTCTCTATAATTGCAAATTTTTTAACACGTAATATTCATATATTACACTCATCTTAAAATAAATCTAATATTTTTTTGGCCATTATAATCATAAAAAAAAATTATGTAAGAATTATCTTAATCAAAATTTTATCATAATGATTTTAATAATTTTAAATTTATTTTAAAATAAGTATAATATAAGAGTTGCTTAATTATTCTTGTATTGCAATGGTGTCAAATTAAAATTAAAAATTTTAAAATTTTTATTCTGATCAGATTTGATTTTTCTTCAATTAAATAGCAAAATACTACATTAATACAAATATACAATGGAACTTTTTTCCACTTACAATTATATTTGCATTTCGCTAGAAAAATAAGAGCGAGATATTTTTCTTATTAAAAGGTAGTCCTATTTATAAAAATGACAAAAGGTAGACCCCCTTCCGCAAATTTCTTTCAGCGCAGCTGTCCTCTCCCTTTAGACAGCCCACGGTTTCATCCGCCCGCGCTGCCCTACTTATACGGTAAAGCCCAAATCCCTCCTTCGTCCCAAACTCCGCAATCAATTGACTTTCTTGAAAATTTTCATCTCTCTCTCTCTCTCTCTAATGGCTTCTCTAGTGCTCCTTCTCTCTGAGCTGCTCCACCCTGAAGACGCCCTCTCTGTCGCCATAGACCGACTTCCGCTCGCCAATTCGTCCCTAATCAGCAAAAGAAGAGCTTTCTCCGGCGAAAGGGTGGCTGCTGAAACTAAAAGACCACTGTGGAGATCGCCGGAAACAGACCGCAAGGATATTGGGGACAACTTGCAGGAGCTGAGAGTCTCCGTGGAGTCGATTTGGTCTTGATTGTAATAATAATAAAAAAGTTTCTGCAGCTACTGATCTAAACTGAGATCATAAAATCTAAATTATTTGCATGTTTGTAATTATTTGAATTGTTTAGATATTTGCATACAGCTTATCATGCACTTATTGTGGAGTTCTCTTATATGGTGATTAGTATTTTTGAAAATAAATGGTCTTCATTTTTCTTCGTAAAAATTAGGGAAAGTTTTATAGAATACGACTAGAAATATGGACGATAGATGGATCCGATTTGAATTTTTATAATTTTTATAAATAAAAATATATATGCTGTGGCATTGAGGCTTCATCTTTCTTGATGCTTTTTAAAAAAGAATTTTTTTTTTACTAAAAAAAATGTTTTAAAAAGCAATATGAAAGCTGTACCAAATGAAACCTTAGGCCAACTAAGATAAACTCACATATGCGAGCTTCGAATCCATCATCTCTTGGTTGGTAGTCAAAACTCTCAACAGATGAAGATGAGCTATGTAATATCACTAATATTAATTTATTTGAAAAAAAAATTAATATTTTTAAAAGATAATTTAAACTCTAAAATGATATGTAAATATTTAAAAAAATTTAGATATTTAATCTATAAATATATAAAAAATTTTGTGCTAAGTATATAAATTCATCTTTATTTTATTTTTTAATTTAAAGTGTTAGATATTCATAGAATCTGATTATGTTGATTGATTGGTTTGTACTGTTGACTTAGACCTCAATTTCGTTAATTGAGCTCAATGAGTAGCTCATTGGGATGCCGCATGGACGAAAAACTCTTTTCTTGTTTGTACAACGCTGTGGCACTATAAATCCAACACCAAGGCATAGCAAACTCTTCTAAGACATAGAACATAGTGTCACAGTACTGCGGTCCATTAAAACAATTTTAACCAATTGAATATTATGTAACATGTGAGAAACTCTTATATTTCCATGTGGAGATCTATATAATTTCTCCTATTTTTTACAATAAATTTTCTGATGTGATATGACTCCATAATTTTTTCTCATTTTGAAATTTTCACATTAAATCCTTAGTGTTATTCACTTATTCTCCAATTTTTTGGTTTAGTCCTCGACTCCTCGGTTTGCTTCCCTAAACATAAAGCACATGAGAGGGGCGAGAGGTTGTTGGCCTGTTAGGTGAAATTGAAGAGATTAGTAGGTGAAGGCAGCTAACAAATCTATTAAATGAGTTATGTTTGTGTTATTAGTATTTTCCTTATATCAATACTAATATTGTCAATGTCAAATAATAATGATCAACATAAAAGATAAACCACATAATACCAAAAAATGTTTTAATCACTCTCATTTAATTGTCTCTTATGAGAGTAAATGAGAGTGAGTAAGCTAAAAGATAAAGAGATTTTTATTTGAATGATAATAAATAAATTATAAAATATACAATTCTAATTTATAATTTTTATGATACTTGGTAGGATAAAGCTATTTTTAACAAAGCCTTATTTTATTGGATTAAAAGATAATGCATAGTAAAATAAAATACAATATAAAAAATATAATATATTTAAAATATTTAAAATTATTATGATAAGTAAAAAATAAATGTAGGTGATTATTATTTTTATTCGATTTGAAGTAAAATGAATTCAGTATAAAATATAATGATAATGTTGGTCGATGATCAATGATTAATGAACCCTAACAGCAACTAACAGCAGGTCAGTGAGCGACAAGCAAACATAGTATGATCTCAAAGGCAAGAATAAATCACACATTGCTTTTTTTTTTGAGACATTTAGGTCAATTAAGACAAATTCACACACACAACGTATACAGAAAGACTCGAACCCAAGGCCTCTTAGTTGGAAGCCTAAGCTCTCAACCAACAGGCCAAAGTGAGTTGTCTAAATCACACATTGCTATATTGACTAAATTTTAATTAACATGGATTTCAATACTTTTAAATTTATTTAAATTAATATAGTAATTAGTTAATTAATTAATTTTTATAATACACTCAAATTAAAATTAATTTTAGAAATTTAAAATTTCACCCTGAATCATAATTTCTTGCTTAATGTTTTTTTCCTTCATATTCTCTCTTAATCAAATGAAATGGATAAAACAATTTTGTTTGGTTTATCAATTAACACTATAGAAGAAATAGTGAAGGGATGATGATGATAGATGGGCAATGCTAGTTGAATGATACTAGTCGGACGATGGTGATCAAATGGCGGCGAATGAATTATAACAATCGTGCAGTGGTCAGATGAAGAAAATCAGACAATGGTGGTCTAGTGATGAAAGTTGAACAACAATGCTAACTGTTAGTGATCATCAGTGTGAAACATCGGGTAGAGCTCTAGAGTTTTTCAAGTTTCCATGCTCTCTCTAATCTCAGGTCTAGATTTCCTTCATATGATGAATAGTGGTCTATTTATAGTAAATTTGCCATAATTTCATAATACTCAATTGAGCAACTACTATTGAATTATTTGATTATATCATGCTTTTTTACTATTTAAGTGATTTAATGACTAGAATAAAGTAATCTTGGGCTCTTTAGATTCATCTCATTGAGACGCTTAATTAAATCATAAGAAGGTAAGATTTAGAGACCATTTGCTCCTTTAATTAATGTCTCAAAGTTTTTAAAGATGTCTTAACTGTCTAATTGGGTTCATTTGGGCTTAGATCAGATTGCATTTTGTGTTTATGGGCTCGGCTTATCGAGATGATTCATTCTACTATAAGTTTGACTAAAATTAAAGTTCAGATGGTTTTGAATTTAATTCTCAAAATTTTTAATACAAAATAATGCATGGAGAACATGTCGATCAACTTAGTTTTCTATAGACATATATATATCAGTACCAATAAAATTAAAATGTTAATGAGCCAAAATATACAAAATATTAAATGATATGATAACACCCATAAGATATTCATTATTGATGGTATCATAATATCATTTAAATTGGCACAACAAATATACAAAAATTAGAGCTTTGTCTAATAGTTAGGATGAGTTTTGTTGCGGACTCAAATATACGCGGCAATAGATTTTAATTTTCTGTCTCAACGTTGTACGTATATTCAGCACACAAATAGAATTGAAATAGTAACACCAGGATTTTTACGTGGAAAACCCTGGAAAGGGAAAAAATCACGGGGCCACGCCCAGTTGAAAGAGTTCCACTAGTGTCGTTTGAAGTACACGAGGCTGATCCGTCCTTTAAATTCAGGACGATCAGATTACAATGAGTATCAGTTACAAGGACAAGCAGAGTTTCGACGTCGCTTGAATGTCCGGCAGAATTCCGGCATCACTTGGAAAGAAGTCCGGCGTCACTCGGGCGTCGGGTAGAATTCCGGCGTCGGGTAGAATTCCGGCGTCAGGCAGAATTCCGACGTTGCTCCTGTGTCGGGCAGAGCTCTGGCGTCCCTCGGGCGCCTGGTGGTGCTTCGGTGGAGTTCCGGCGGTGTTCCGGTGGAGTTCCGGCGGTGTTCCGGCGGAGTTCCGGCGGTGGTCGAGGAGGAGCTGTTCCCTTCTAGGCTTCTCTTCTCTTCTTCTCTTCTTGGCTTCTTGGCTTCTTGGCTTCTTGGCTTAGGTCCCCTCTTAAGAGAAATGAGGGGCTATTTATAGTTTTTCTGGAGTGGCATAGCCCGTAAATATGTGAGGGATCAGGGGCAAATAGGGAGTGATCCGGATGAACGGCCGATATTGAATCCCTTGATCGTGAACCGTTTATCAAGCATTTGAAGGTCTTAATGATATCAGAATTCTACGACCTTGGGCTTGTTGGATTCGTCTCGTCGAGCCGCTCGATTCGACTATAAGCTCGCCAAAATCAGAGACCGTTTGGTAACTCAAATAGCTGTTTGATGCTTCCAACAGTGCTTCAGGTACTTTATTTGGACTCACTTGGGCTCGGATTGAGTCGAATTTGGTGTCGTTAGATTCGTATTTCCGAGACGCTCAGTTCGACTATAAGTTTGCTGAAATTGGAGTTTAAATGGTCTCCGAAATAATTTTTGAAGTTTCCAACTTGAGTTTTTCCTCGAGATTCGTGCCCGATCAAGATGATTTTTTGACGATATATCAGTTGGCCCCCTATTTTCGGACGTTGAAGCTCCACGAGTCCGAAAATACTTGTTCCGGTATTTTACATTGGCCGAATCGCAAAAAATTGCGTTCCAAAAAATAAATGTTTGCTCGAACCCAACCATAGAGGCCCCGTTGAGCTCCGAAAGTGTCAAAATTGAGTCCGGAACGTCGAAAAACGTGTCCAGGGACCTCAAAAACGTCGAATTTGGACCGTCAGGGTCCAAAATCGGAGCCCGGGAACGGGTAGGCGGCCGAACCGGCCGAACCGGCCGGCCGCCGCCGCCGCCGCCGCCGGCGGAGCAGAACCGCGCCGGAGCACCCGCGGCCCACGCTGGGCCTGCCCGCGGCCTGCGCTGGCCCGCCCGCGGCCCGCCTTCGGCCCGCGCCTGGCCCGCCCTCGGCCCGCGCGGTCTGGCTGGCCGCGCCTCTTGGCCGGCGGTTAGGGAAACCGCCGGCCGGTTTTTAATAAAAAATTATTATTTTTTTTTTAATGGGGCCCGAAAAATTCGGAAAAAATCCCAAAAAATTCCGAAAAATTTCAGGGAATTTAATAGAATTTTGGAATCCTCCCCCCTTAAGGAAAACTATAAATAGACCCCCCAAGGCCTAGTAGAAACTCGCCCCTTCTTCCCTTCTTCCTCTGGCTTTCTAGCTTTTGGCATTCTGAGGTTTCCGCCATTTTTAAGTAGGTGACTTTCCCTACTTGACTTGGCGCCCCTCTTTTTGTGCAGAAGTTAGCGGCTTTCTCCCTTCCTCCCCCCGTTCTTCCTCCCTTTTTCTTCCTACTTCGGAGGCTTTCCGCAGTCTTTCGTAGGTGATTTTCCCTACTTAGATTTGCGCCCCTCTTTAGTGAAGGAAGCAAAAATGGGTGATCTTGTCTCCTCTAAAGTTCCTTCAGAAGACCGTCCTGCGCAACGGTCTGAAGTTCCAAAGAGGGCCCAGAAGGCGCCGAAGGCCGACGATGTGATTTCCACCGTCACTGAGGACTCCTTCATTTCATTTAGGAAAAAGTTTCATTTTCCTAATGATTTAGTGATGAAGGTGCCGGCCAGAACTGATCGTGCCTGCTTTCCTCCTCCTGGATATGTGACGGTGTATGAATTTAGTCTGCGAGCGGGACTATGATTTCCTCCTTCCTCCGAACTGATCGACATTCTGACGCTTTGCGGGGTATGCTTGTCTCAATTCTCCTACAGGGCAATGTCGATCGTGATGGGCCTGATCGTGCTTTTCAGAGACCGCGGAGTGGTACTTTCCTCAGAGTGCCTTTCTCGGATGGGGCGTCTCTTTAGCGATGCGCAGGGACGCATTTCATTCAGGTCCAAGTGGTTGGACATCCGTACTCGAGACCCCTCGAAAGGTTGGGTTAGCAACTTCTTTTATGTGCAGAATGATTGGGGTCTTCAGGAAAAGTGGGGGAAGTTGAAAGAGCTTCCTGTCCCCCATCATATCGGAGCAGAAGATTTGCTGAGGATACTCAAACTCCCTGATTTGGATGCTCTACACTACGAGGTGCGTTACTTGAGTAGATATGTAGATGAGGAGTACTTGTTCAAGGTCGGATTATCTACTCAAGCAGGGAGATCACATGCTCAGATGTTGAAGAAGTCTGCTAGAGTTCCAGAAGTGGTCCCCCAAAAGAACCACTCCAAGCGACCAGGGAGCGAGGAAGGTTTGCAGGCATCGAGGAAGAAGAGGGCAGATGAAGTTTTGACAGTTGTTAGCAAAGGTCCCCGAGCCTCTCCATCCAAGTCATATATCCCAGAGGATGTGTTAAATCATCAATGCATCGGCCGCCGACGGGCTGAGGAGTTGGTGAGTTCTCCTTCACTTTTTCTCCCTTTTTTTTTACATTTCTTAAGGAATATATTTCTGATATTTTTCTTGTCTCAGTACTCTGATTTCAAGCTTGAGATGACCAAGACTCTGAATGATTGGAACAAAGAGTTCGTGAAGGTTAAATACCTTCAGGGAGAGTGCAAGAAGAAATATGACAGTAAAGTGAAGGAGATGAAGGTGGTGGAGGATCAGCTTGAGGGATGCAGAACTGAGTTGACGAACAAGATTACTTCAGTCTCTTCTCAGAATGAACGGATGGATCGTCTGCATATAGAGTTGGTGGAGGCACAAGCGACGATCAAGCAGCAGGAAAAGGCTCAGCAAGTCCTTGAGGCTGAGAATGAGAGGCTTCAGAGTGTACTGTCTGAGAAGGAGGCCCAGCAGTTGCCGTCAGCAGTTATTGAGGAGTTCAAGAAATCTTATGCTTTCAAGATCATTATTGAGGACCACATTCAGGAGGCTCGTAGTCATATCTATGATGTGGAGGTGAAGGCCTTGGAGGCAGAGTGCGCAGAGGATGGCTTCATCAGGGGCTTCATGAAGGGTGTTCGGACAGTACATCGCAAGACCGGAGCAGAGATCGAGGGACTGACTCCTAGCCAGGCTTCTAGTGATGCTTCTTCAGACTCTGGTGGTGAAGAGCTGGAGAGTGAGTTGCAGCGAGCTTTTGCCTTGGAGGAGGACGAGGATGATGTTAAGATTCTATAGGGTGTCTTTGATGTAGTTTTGTATCTCTTTGCTTTCTTTCTAGTGCTTGTATATATGCTCGATGTTGATATTTCTATCTGGTGTACTTGATGTTCAGTGATATATAAAGATGTTGTTGATGTTCTTTTCTCACATGTAAATGAAATTTACTCAGTTTTACTTCAGTTTGGACTTTAGTGAGCTCTCTTTTGACTTGAACAAATGTGAGGCATTCCTTTTCTTTAAAGATTTTGACCTATCCGGGGTTATTAGTGAAAGCATTTGCTCGATACCCTTAACCTGTCCGGAAAAAGGTCAGATCAACTCCCTTTGGGATTGATCATCAAATGATTTTGATATTCAAGATATCCTCCTAGGATACTTGACCTATCCGGGGTTGTTAGTCAAAGCATTTGCTTGATGACATTAACCTGTGCGGAAGAGGTCGGATCAAATCCCCCTGGGATTGATCATTCAGTGATTGAGATACAATATAGATTGTGTACTTCTCGAATCACAGAAAAAGAGTTTGGAGAGAAGAAACATTAGCACGACGAAGTGAATATCATATTGCTTTGTAATATGAGATAACAGTTCCCTAGAATAACTTAGGGATACAAGAAAAAAGTTCTTCTATAATCAACACATAAGGGATGTACGAAAAACATTATAATACGACTACAGGAGAAGATAAAATATAAGACAAACATAACACATAGACGGATAGCAGTATCAACTCCTACTGATAATATTTGCGAAGATTGCCCATGTTCCAAGTTCGGGGAAGCATTTTTCCACCAGCATCCTTCAGTTTGAAGGTTCCAGGCTTGACCATAGCCGTTACCAAATAAGGACCTTCCCAGAGGGGGGAGAGCTTGTTTCGCTGAGGGCCTTTTCCAGCGGCTTCAATGCTTCGTAATACTAAGTCCCCAATAGTGATAGGGCGAGGTTTCACCCTTCGATTGTAGTGACGGGCAACTCTTTGGTGGTATGCAGCGGTTCTGAGTGAGGCTTCATCTCTTACTTCTGGGAGGAGATCCAAATTCTCTCTAAGCTTCTCCTCGTTACTTTTGAAGTCGAAAGTCTGAACTCTGTGGCTAGGAACTCCGATATCAACCGGTATGACTGCTTCTGTACCAAAGCAAAGGTTATATGGGGTTTCTCCTGTAGGAGTTCTAGCGGTGGTCCGATAAGCCCAGAGGACATTGGGGAGTTCTTCGGCCCATTGCCCCCCAGCCTTCCCTAGACGTGTCTTCAGCCCTTTCAGGATTGTTCGGTTTGTAACCTCTGTTTGCCCATTAGTTTGAGGATGGGCAACAGCTGTGTGAATGAGCTGAATGTGAAAATCCCTACAAAAAGATGTAAAGATCTTCCCAGTAAATTGTTTGCCGTTATCAGTGATGATTTTTGCGGGAATGCCAAAACGGCATATTATGTTCTTCCATAAAAATTGCTTGGCATTTGCTTCAGTAATCTTCGCCAAAGGTTCTGCCTCCACCCATTTGGTGAAGTAATCTACAGCCAAAATAATGAATTTTCGCTGTCCAATTGCTATAGGAAAAGGTCCCATTATATCAATCCCCCATTGGGCAAAAGGCCAGGGGCTTTGAAGGGATGCAAGCTCCAGAGCGGGTGTATGAGTGAGGTTAGAATGCAGTTGACAGTTTTCACACTTTCGTGTGTATTCAAGTGCATCCTGTTTCATTGTAGGCCAATAGAATCCCTGTCTCATGATCTTGTAAGCTAACGCTCTTCCTCCCAGATGTTCTCCACATACTCCTGAATGAACTTCTTGAAGCGCGTAATCAGCTTCTGATGGTGGGAGACACTTGAGGTACGGCCCAATAAAGAAGCGCTTATACAACTCGTTGCTGATAATGGTGAAATTTGCAGCTCGTCTCCGAAGTCGTATTGCAGCTATATGATCTTCGGGTAGTACCCCATCTTTCAGAAAAGAAAAGATGGGTTCGATCCAAGACATCTCTCTTGGCTCGTCGATTGACTGTATGACCCATGGACCTTGAATGCTTGGAAAGTGGATTTCCTCGATACATCTTCTCTTATAGATGTCCCCCGTTGTTGATGTAGCAAGTTTAGAAAGAGCGTCTGCTCTTGCATTTTGTTCTCGGAGGATATGTATGATTTGATGCTCCCCTATACGGGCTAAGAGTAGCCTTACAATGCTACAATATTGAGCCAATTGTGGGTTGTGAATATCAAAATCCCCCTCCACCTGAGAGGCGACTAGTTGGGAATCAGTGTGGGCTATTAGGTTCTGGACTTCACAGTCAATTGCTAGTCTTAACCCAGCAACAAGGGCCTCGTATTCTGCTATGTTGTTGGTTGCCGGAAACTTGAGTCGAAGCCCGTACTCCAGGGTAACCTTCTGTGGAGAGATTAATAAAATTTCAGCCCCAGCCCCAGCCCCATAACTCTCTAAAGCTCCATCGACGTACAACATCCAGCATGGAGAAGAAGGTGAAGCACTCGGTTGTACATCAGATACTGGAACGGTGCATTCAACTACAAAATCTGCTAGTGCTTGAGATTTAATATTAGGTCTAGGCAAGTAGTGGATATCAAATTCTCCGAGTTCTACAGACCACTTAACAAGCCTGCCTGATGCTTCTGGCTTTTGCAGAATGCTTTTTAGCGACAGATTCGTGTAAACTCCAATTGAATGGGCTTGAAAGTAAGGGCGTAGTTTTCTGGCGGAATAAACTAACGCCAATGCTGTCTTATCTGCCAAAGGATAACGTCCTTCTACTTCAGATAAAATCTTACTAACGTAGTAGATAGGACGTTGTATAGCGTTTTCTTCTCGGACCAGAACTGAACTAATGGCTTGGATAGATACAGCCATATACAAATACAATCTCTCTCCTGGTATTGGTTTAGAAAGTAGTGGCGGGGATGCCAAATACTTTCGCAATTGTTCAAAGGCTTCTTGACATTCATCTGTCCATTGAAATCCGGAGCTACGAGCACCTCTAAATATCTTGAAGAAGGGCAGATATTTGTCTCCTGAACGTGCCAGGAAACGAGATAGTGCCGCAATTCTCCCATTCAGCCTTTGGACCTCCTTGATGTTCTTTGGTGGCACCATGTCCCTTAGTGCCTTGATCTTCTCCGGATTGGCTTCGATTCCTCTATGGGTTACCATAAACCCTAAAAATTTTCCAGAAGCGACTCCAAAAGCACATTTAGCGGGGTTGAGTCGCATATTGTAATGCCTTAACAAGTGGAAACATTATTTCAGGTCAGAGATATGCTGGGTTTTCTCCAGACTTTTTACCAACATATCGTCTACGTACACCTCCATAGTACGTCCAATAAGGCTTTTGAAAATTTTATTCATGAGACGCTGATAAGTTGCTCCAGCATTTTTGAGCCCGAAGGGCATCACCCGGTAGCAGTACAATCCTTTGTCTGTTTGAAAAGCTGTTGCTTCTTCATCAGCGGGATTCATTTTTATTTGGTTGTAGCCGGAGTAGGCATCCATAAAGCTCAACATCTGATGACCAGAGGTGGTATCAACTAATTGATCGATGCGAGGGAGCGGGAAGCTATCCTTTGGGCAAGCTTTATTGAGATCAGTATAATCTATACACATTCTCCAAGCTCCACTTCCCTTCCGCACCATGACAACATTTGCTAACCAGGTAGGATAGTGCACCTCTCGTATGAATCCAGCTTCTAAAAGCTTATCTACTTCTTGTTCAATTGCTTGCTAGCGATCTGGTGCAAAGTTTCTCTTCTTCTGAATAATCGGTTTGCACGTTGGATTGACTTTGAGGGAGTGAACGATCACTTCGGGGTCAATTCCAGGCATATCCGCTGGACTCCATGCAAAAATATCCTGATTTTCTCGTAAAAATGCTGTAAAGTTTTTCTTCTCATCATCTGAGAGCAGTGATCCAATTCGCACTGTCTTTGAAGGATGCTCTTCAGAGATAGATACAGTAGTGAGGTCTTCCACAGGGGAAGCTCTCTGAGGAATATCTTCGCTCCGTAGATCAAAATCCTCGATGCTCAGGGTAATCGTCGGAGGAGACTTGATCTGCCTAAGATAGTAGGTTTGTGCTATTTGTTGATCTCCGCATACTACACCGACTCCTGATGGGGTATGGAACTTCAGCTTGAGGTGAGGAATGGATGCGATGATCCCAAAAATTGACTGGAGCGGTCTCCCGAAGATGGCGTTATAAGCTGACTCTGACTTTACCACGATGAATTGAATGGAGTGTGTACTCTGTCGAGGAAATTCTCCAAGGACTACTGGGAGACTGATTATTCCTTCTGCTTGTACAGGTCGATTATCAAATCCATATAAAGGACCTGCAGCAGGTTGAAGTTTTTCTCTTGAGAGACCCATGTTGAGAAAAGTAGAGTAGAATAGGACATCTACGGAGCTTCCGTTGTCTACAAGAATTCTTTTGACATTGTAACACGGGTCACCAATGCCTGCGTTTATGACAAGCGGATCTTGATGGGGGGTTTTTACTCCTTCCAAGTCGGAATCATTGAACGTGATGGAATGATCGATACGAGCCTTTTTTGGAGTTGGATTTACTTCCACAGTTAAAAAGACTTGGTCGGATAGTAAGGGGCCTCCTGCGATTGTTTCAATTTCACCAACCGTTATCCGGTTATTCACTGGCTGTCTTTGTGGTTGATTCTCCCCCCCAGTGGGACGAGTTTCTCCTCGGGTAGGTGGATTCCCAATAAACTGTCGAAGATAGCCCTGATGGATGAGTCTTTCAATCTCCTCCTTAAGTTGCCTACAGGATTCAGTAGTGTGGCCACGACTACGATGAAAGTGGCAGTACTGATCTTGGTTTCCTGTATTCAGCTTCAAAGGATGCGGCCACTTCACTTTGTCCTGATCTTGAATCGCCATCAACACATTTGCTCGAGATGTGTTGAGCGGAGTGTACTCCTTCTCCCGTCGGGGTTCTCGTCGTGGTAGTGGGGGTTTAGGAGGTAGATTGCTCTTCCCTTGCTTTTTTCGTTGTGATAATGAATTGTCCATTTCGGGTGCTCCCTTGCGCTTTCCAGTGGGTTGCTCGAACTGTTTTCTGTGAGCGTTTATTGCCTCATCTGCTGATATTTGTGCTTCCACACGATGGATCAGATCGGCATATGAGTGAACAGTATCGCGCATGAGTGCCGAATAGAAGGGGCCAGGACGAAGTCCTCCAAGAAAGACCCCTCTGAGCAATTCTGGGTCTACTCCTGGGATTTGTCGAGCCTCAATAGAAAACCGCTGAAAGTACTCTTTCAATGATTCTCCCTCATTCTGACGAATCCCAGAAAGGTGAGAAGAATCCTTAATAATTCTTCGGTTGGCTACGAACTGTTCGACAAATACTTTGGCCAATTTGACAAATGTGGGGATCGTTCCGGTGGGGAGTGAATAGAACCATATTCGAGCTTGTCCTTTAAGAGTAGCAGGGAAAACCTGGCAAAGGAGTGCATCTGAAGCTCGTTGAATATGCATGATGGTCCTGTAATGGTCGATGTGCTCGTACGGGTCGGATGTCCCATCGTAGGATTCAATGCTTGGCAGCTTAAAGCCAGCCGGAATAGAGTGTTGAAGAATGGCTTCTGCCAGGGGTGACGACTCCTGGAAGTCCCACTGACGAAGAGGTTGCCTTATGCCTCCTGTAGGGAATTCCTCCCGGACTAATCGTCGCAGTTCGTGACGTAGGGCATTGCGAGGGAGCTCGGCAATGTGAGGTTGGGCTAGCTCCTTAGGGAGGTCTTGAGGAAGACGAGATTGCTGACTTGTGTGTGGAGGATGGGTAGAACTTGCTGTATCAGCCAGCTCGTTCTCTTGACGCGATTACGAACGCCTCCTGGGTGGAGGAAGAGGATTCTCAGCCTGAAGATGTTCGATCTGAACAGGTTCGACACGGGGTGGATCTCGAGGGAGAATAATCTCCTCCTGAGGTGCTAGGGTCGGCTGTCGAGTCTCTCGCAAGAGTTGTAGGATCTCGTTTTGAGATTCTTCCATCTTTCGAATTCTCTCTTCTAGGGAGGGTCCCGAGGTCCCCTCTCCAGGTGCGTTTTGCCCCCCGGGGTATAAAGAGGCAGATATCGGATGTCTATGATTCATAGACTGATTTCTGGATTGATGAGAGTGAGAGCGGGAGGCTCCTATGAGGCGACTGCTACGCCTGTTGACCATCGTAGCAATACTTGAAGTTGTGGGATAAAGTTCCCACAGACGGCGCCAAACTGTTGCGGGCTCAAATATACGCGGCGATAGATTTTAATTTTCCGTCTCAACGTTGTACGTATATTCAGCACACAAACAGAATTGAAATAGTAACACCAGGATTTTTACATGGAAAACCCTGGAAAGGGAAAAAACCACGGGGCCACGCCCAGTTGAAAGAGTTCCACTAGTGTCGTTTGAAGTACATGAGGCTGATCCGTCCTTTAAATTCAGGACGATCAGATTACAATGAGTATCAGTTACAAGGACAAGCAGAGTTTCGACGTCGCTTGAATGTCCGGCAGAATTCCGGCATCACTTGGAAAGAAGTCCGGCGTCACTCGGGCGTCGGGTAGAATTCCGGCGTCGGGCAGAATTCCGACGTTGCTCCTGTGTCGGGCAGAGCTCTGGCGTCCCTCGGGCGCCTGGTGGTGCTTCGGTGGAGTTCCGGCGGTGGTCGAGGAGGAGCTGTTCCCTCCTAGGCTTCTCTTCTCTTCTTCTCTTCTTGGCTTCTTGGCTTCTTGGCTTCTTGGCTTGGGTCCCCTCTTAAGAGAAATGAGGGGCTATTTATAGTTTTTCTGGAGTGGCATAGCCCGTAAATATGTGAGGGATCAGGGGCAAATAGGGAGTGATCCGGATGAACGGCCGATATTGAATCCCTTGATCGTGAACCGTTTATCAAGCATTTGAAGGTCTTAATGATATCAGAATTCTACGACCTTGGGCTCGTTGGATTCGTCTCGTCGAGCCGCTCGATTCGACTATAAGCTCGCCAAAATCGGAGACCGTTTGGTAACTCAAATAGCTGTTTGATGCTTCCAACAGTGCTTCAGGTACTTGATTTGGACTCACTTGGGCTCGGATTGAGTCGAATTTGGTGTCGTTGGATTCGTATTTCCGAGACGCTCAGTTCGACTATAAGTTTGCTGAAATCGGAGTTTAAATGGTCTCCGAAATAATTTTTGAAGTTTCCAACTTGAGTTTTTCCTCGAGATTCGTGCCCGATCAAGATGATTTTTTGACGATATATCAAGTTTGATGCCTTGCATATTCGAGTGGTGCATGATTGTCATTAAGGCTTTGTTTAGGATATATTTTTATTACTTTTTAAAGCAACATTTTAGCAAAATTTTTTTAAAACTAATAAAATTTGTACTAAAAAGCTGCTTCAAAAAGTAACAAGAAAGCCATCCCAAACGAAGCTTAAACTAAGGCTTTGTTTGAGACATATTTCTTATTGCTTCTTAAAGCAGCTTTCTAGTACAAAAATTAAATTTTTTGTACAAAAAATTGCTTTAAGAAATAGTAAGAAAGCCGTCTCAAATGAAACTTAAATTCACTTAATATCCCCCAAAAGAAAGCACGAAGATTGCAATACTAGTTAAACTTCTTCTTTTATATAATTATTATATTTCGAAAATAATTTATACCACATAAAAATTTAATTAAATGGATAAAAAAATCGATGTTATATTTTTAAATTTAATTTATTCACTTATCTAAAATTGGGGTTTATATATATATATATATATATATATATATATATATATATATATATATATTTCATAAATATTTTTAATGCATCATTATTCTTTTCTTTCACCCAACAATTCTCATGCGTATTTAACGCTTATTTTTATTCATAAAATTTAAGTTCATATGAAATATTAGCGAGTTATTTGGAATTCTAATTTAAGCAGGATTAAAACGGGATTTAATAAATCCTATCTAACATAATTTTGGATAATTTAAATCTTATTATATTGATAAATCTTATTTAGTCAAATAAAAATAAATTTTTTTTTCTAATATGCTTAAGTTAATCTTTTTAATTAACTAATATCAATTATTAAGATTAAATTACTTTTTAATTAATATATCTATTCTATTTATTTGATTAAATGTAAATAAATTTAATTAATAAAATTGTTGATCAATTATAATTAGCTTACTTAAATTATAATAAGTATACGATAACATCCTAATTAATCAAGAATTAGTACTTCATGAAACTAGTTAAATACCATCATTTGTATTTAATCAAGTTAAATCACAAGTAAAATTAATATCTTTTTTGCTATCTTATATTAATTATTAAGATTAATTTTTTAATTAATATATGTTATTTAATAAATCACTAATAATAATACTTATTTAAAAAAACGCCAAATATAAAATTATAGCAAGATAAATAATAAAAAAATTAATACTGATATTACAGTAATTTTAAAATATTCAGAGGTAAATTTTCATTCCAACAAATATCAGAAACGCTATTCTTTTTTGTTGGTCTGTTCCGACCCGATTTCCAATCCTCGGGGACTAAGAAGCGAGGAAGTCACAATGGGGTGTTGTTGGAGAAGGATTTGACGGCACTCGAGTCGTGTGAAGGAGGAGGAGAGTTCTTGAGCTGTAGATTTAAGTTAAATCCCATGAATGGCCGAATTTAGTAAATCCGAGATTAGAGGTAAAACGGGGAAGAAACGGAGTATAACACTTTAAGATTTATAAAGTTGCCATTTTACTTTTGGACAATGATTTAGTTAAATTCTGCTACCAAAAATCCCCTAAATTTATGGGCCTATTTGGATGCGTTTAGGATTTATTTTAAGTAGTATTTTGTAAATCCTCTAAATTCAGATTTACTAAATCTTGAGACATTTAAATCCTAAAGATTGTTTGGTAAAAATATGTTAAATCTTCACAAATCTTGTGATACAGTTTGGCAATGCTATTCAAGATTTAAGGCGGTTAACTCATATGACATTTATGCTTTAAATATGAGTTACTTATTAATTCTAATTTGAATTAACACCAATAAATTATAATTACAAATACTATAATTATGATGTTATTTTAATAAGTATTTTACTAATAACTTAGTTATTATTTTAATAAGTATTTTAATGCTAATTATAATGAAAACTATCTAATTAATTATTTAATTATAATTTAAAATAATAAATCATTAATTACTTTTTTTACTATTTATTTCATTAATTTTTACATATTATTTTAGTAAAATTTTAATTACTAATTATAATTATAATTATCTAATAAATAAATTAAATATTCTATTACTATCTAATTGTTTATTTAATATTTATACTATTAAGTATTAATCACCTAATTAAGTATTTATTTAATATTCCCATTGCATGTCTAGGGTTTGCTTTTCCTTTTCTACATTTAGGGTGCGTTTGGGATGTCTTTTTTCCTTGTTGTACGTTAGAAACGTAATTGAGAGGTGGTTTGGAGTTACTGGATCATGCTTCGTTCTTAACATTTTCATGTCCGGTGGTTGTTTTTCCCGTCTAAAGGATGCTTCCCATGTTCGCCTGCTTCCTAATGTTCGAAGCTATGAGAAAGACATGAATGCCCTTACATTTATATGCAAACTACCCTGTTGTCTTCTTCATCATCACGAAGTTCTGCGACCACTTCTTTCATTTCTCCACTCATTCTGGCATATCTCACCACGATCGGAACCTCAATTGTCTGCTAGATCGGAGTCGCTCATAATTTTATTTTAGGTATTTCTCCAAACTCGCAGATGCGAGAACCCGGCTCAGCATTTCACACCTCCCTAGTTAGCTAAACTATCAATTGATTTATTTTTCTTTGTTTTGTTTACTGAAATATACTACATTTATACATTCTACACTCTTTCCTACAGCAAAATTGACAAAATTATTGCAACAAACTTCAGAGGAAAAATCCCCCCCCCCGTTGCCTGTGCTTCTAAACAAATTTCTGATCACACAAGCCATTATTTTGAAGACATTCAGCTTCCAAAGTCCTAAACTTTCACCTTACATAAGTATTTTTTTGAAAAAATTTATGCTGACTGCATCCTTTCTGACTTCACCTTTAATGCCAACTTTAATATTAGGTCATGATGGCTTGACCTAGTTTATTAGGTCACGTTTATCTAGAGTTTTTACTGCTCAATGAAAATAAAAAATGCTTCGATGTCTCATGGATTCTTTTGCCATCTCTGTATCATGATAATTTATTAATGGAACACTTGTAGATGCACGTGTTTCAAATACTGAGAAGGTGGAGAATAAAGGACGATGTGATTTACCGACACAAAATATCATAGCTGTTTGTGCCTTCAATATGTGCTTCACGTTCATAATGACAGGTTGGGAGGGTAGTGCACATAACAGTCGCATATTCATATTTGCTTTACGTAATCATAAACATAATTTTTCTTTGCCACTACAGGTTAGTTGTTGATATTAAAAAGTTTCATACTGTTGAATATTTTATCAGAAACTGATGCACACTTCCAATAGGTAAATATTATATTGTGGATGCTAGATATCAGATGCAATAAGGGTTTTTGAAGCCATTTTCAAATACAAAGCATCATATTCCAGATTTTGAAAGAGGTTGGTACGTGAGAGGCAAGAAATATTTAATATGTGACATTCATCATTACGTGGTGTCATTGAAAGATCATTTGGTTTGTAGAAGAATAAATGGGTTATATTGCGTGATATGCTAACTTATTCATTTAAGAAGCAAGTGAAAATAGTAGTGGCTATGATGACATTACACAACTACATACGTCGTTATCCTTCTTGAGATGATACAAAATTTATTATTTGTGATATTGATGAATCCTATATACCCGAAAAAACATATGAGCTCTGAATTCGTCAATCAATGATAGATACTGATGAAGATGTAACAAATAATGAGTTGAGAGATAACGAAGGTACTAAGGAGGTACTGCGGAGATGATCCATTTACATGAGCAAATCACAAGTGCATTGATGAATGAGATGAATTAGAAGTCATATGTCTGATCAAATTTCTCGGGAGTTGTTACTTGATTGTTAAGTTAAGTAAATAGCAAAAATTTATTGTTACTATAGAATTGTATATTTCATCAGATGGTTGTCTTAAAAGATATGTTATATTTTGATGCAATTTCCTGTTCTAGCTGTTAATTTCTAAGCTTTTCCTAAGAATGCTTGCAACATTGATTGCTTGTGTTTTCTCATTCCTTTTGCTTATTATTTTGTCTTAATGTTAAAATCATTGTTTTGCAACAAAACTTATAGTTCTGACATTTTAGCCTGTACATAATACTTTGCGTTCAGATTTTGTTGCATAATTTAATGTTCTGCCATTTTTAATATCTTCATTTCTTTCTATTCCTCACACTGGTAGCTTGATATAATTTATGCCATTCTGATCCAAAGGTGAAGATATAAAAAGCAATTAAATTTAAATATTATATCCAGCTGAGACAAATAAAAAAAGTATCCAGTGGAAATAAGGTAATTTTTGTTCATTGCTTTGTTTTTCTTCATTTTTAAGTAAATCTAAAAACTTTTGTAGCATTCAAAAAGTGGTGAAAGTTGCAAGTTGTGAGATCGGGTCTACGGCCGAATGGTCGACGGAACACGTTCCTCCCATTTCACTCGAGCTCGAATCCCCTAACTGTCCCAAAAAATAAAAAACAAAAAAAAAGTTGCAAGTTGTAGCTACAATTAGGACAACTTTTATACTAATTAGAATCTTCAATACTATGCTTGATCCATCAAATCGTGTAAGCTGATTGACATAATGATGGATAAATTAATGATGCAAAATGTAATCACACACTGCAATATATTTATCATATAAGGTGTTTAACAATTCAATTAACTATAAACTTAGGTTTTGTTTGGGACGGCTTTCTTAGAAGCAGAAAGAAAGTCGTCCCAAACAAAATCTTAATTCGTACCATCAACCTATCCTTCTATTTTGATGCTTTAATTTGCAAACAATCATGTACAAATTAATTTGAGTATTTTATCATAATTAATTGGTGCATTTGAGTGCCATTCTTTGCTTGAACAACTCATGGTTTTTCTAAATCAAATCCACTGTTAGAAATAGTTCTTGTAACTTATTTGTTGTCAGTATTGTGCATAATCCCAGCTCTTATTGAACGGGTCTAAGCTTCTTCGCCTCCTCCTCCGACGTTGTTCCTGTCGGATCGGAAGTCGCGCCGGGAGCTCGCCGCGAAGGTAACGATATTTCTCCCCTTTCGCGCTCTTCTTCGGTCGGGATTCTTTTTCCCTCGCGCCACACGAATCCGGGATTTACCACGAAAAGAGGGAATTTTCCGTCAAGCGCGGCTTTGATTTACCGTGAGATTGGGTTTTGCATTTTTGGCCGTTTGGCTGGATTTAGCTCAAATCCGCCCCAAATCCAGCCTAAGTCCTGCATCCAAACAGAATGTTTAGAATGTACTAAATTCAATTTGAGTTAAATACTACTTGTAGCGAGATAGCCCTAAAGCTCATTTAAATTTATATTAATTAAACATTTGGTTCTAATTTTACTCGAATAAAATTCTTCCCTTTGATAAAAAAATGCTAACTTTAATTTATTCCAAACCCTAAGCCGATTTATTGCAATTCTTCATTTTAATCTAATGCAGGAACTGTTGCGGGAGAGATGGAGAAATTGGTGATGGGATAGCTGTTGAAAGCGGCCACGGGATAATCCGAGAATTCAAAATTATGGGTGAATTGGTGAAGCCTTCGTAATAGCAAAACTCTAACAGCATTTCTCTCTCCATTCCCGCTCTCAGCATGAGGCCTGTGCTGTGACTTTTTTCTTCTGTTTTAATTAATTAATGTGTTTTTATTGCATGATTGAAAAATGATAGGATTTGATTGATTTACCTATTGGTTCTATGATACTTATAATTATCTCCCTCAAGAAATTTGATGCGCAAATTCTCTGTTTTGGACGTTAAGTAGTTTGGTGGGTTTGTTGGCTAGAAGTACTGTTCATCTAACTTGAGTTTTAAAGTAGTTTGGTGGGATGTTGGCAAGAAGAAACTTTTCATACTAATTCTTCTGACTCATTATTGCATTGCCTCTTGGTTCAGTTTGCTTTTAAAAAACCAATCTGACCAGTTTTTATTCTGATGAATGTTAACTAGTAGAGGTTTGAGAAAAGAATTGGTTTTTATTATCTGGAGAGAGTTTGAGACGGGTTGTTTCTATGATTACTGCTTATTTGGTCATTTTATTGGATTCATAGGCTTTTGCAAGCCTCCTTTATTTATTAATGAAATTCAACAAAGTCCAAGGATGAAAGAGGAAGGTTGCTATAGGCTTTTTTTGAGTAAAAACTCTGGTGCTAAATGAACTAGAAGTTATTGAGATAGTTGTATTTGTTAATTAAATTGGAATGAGTTTCATTGTAAAATTCAGAGAGCTGACCTCAAGCTATTGGGATGAGTATTTGGAGCGGATTTGATGATGTAAGTTGCAAAAATGTACGAAGATATTGATTATATATATATATATAATTTCAGAAAAGCCTAAGATAGTCATCCACCAGAAGAGATATAATGCAACAAGTTATATCTACTTGGAAGTTTAAGTAGTTTGGTAGGATGTTTGCAAGAAGGGCTTTTCAGCTAAAAATATGTTTTCTGTGATTCTTTCTTATTGTTGATAGCCTCTTTATTCAGTTTCCTTTTAAAAAAACCAATCAAATCAGTATTTCAACTTGGTGTTGACAACTAGAGGTTCAAATTTGGAGGAGGGTTGGTTGTATTAGCTGGAGATATTTAGAGAGGTTATGTTTCTATTTCTTTTTTTTTTGGTTTTATTGCATGATTACTGTATATTTGAGCTTTTTTAATTAAATTTGCAGACTTTTGCTAGCCTCCTAATCTATTAATTAATGAAATTCAACAATTTTATCGCCTGACCGAGGATGGAAGGGGAAGTTTGATTGAAGCATTGTGAAGCAAAACTCAAATGTAAAATAAAGTAGCAAAACTATTGAGATTGTTAAATTGGATTGAGTTCCAAACTTGCAATGAAAGATTCAAAGGGCTGACTGTAAGTGATTGGGATGAGTACTTCGGGCAGGTTTTTTTGATATGTAATTAGATGTCTTATTGGTTCTATCATACGCGGCTCTCCTTTGTTTGTTCGTTGGGAGTTTGGCTCCAAAGTAAGAGGTCCTGTGTTCGAGTCTCGCGTATGTGTTGTGTGTTTGGGTGTTACTGTTTTGAACCTTAATTAGTTTGGTGGGTTGTTGGCTAGAAGATACTTTTCATCTAACTTGAGCTTTAAGTAGTTTGGTGGGATGTTGGCAGGAAGAAATTTCTCATCTAACTTTAATTCTTCTGGCTTATTGTTGCATTACCTCTTGGTTCAGTTTGCTTTTAGAAAACCAATCAAACCAGTTTTCATTCTGATGAATGTTGACTACTTCAGGTTTAAAAATTGGAAAATAATTGGTTTTGATTAGTTGGAGAGAGTTAGAGATGGATATTTTCTATGTTTAGAAAGGCTCTATATGGTTACTGCTTACTTGGGCATTTTTAATTGGTTTCTTAGACATTTGCAAGGGCCCTTTATTTATTAATGAAATTCAACAATTCTTTTGCTAGTCCAAAGATGGATGAGGAAGGTTGCTCAAGACTTTTTTGAGCAAAAACTCTGAAGTAAAATGAACTAAAAGCTATTGAGATCATTATACTTTGGCACTTAAATTGGAATGTGTTTCAATGAAAAAAAATTCAGAGATCTGACCCCAAGCTATTTGGATGAATAATTGGAGCGACATATTGATGATGTAAGTTGAAAAAAATACAAAGATTCCAATTACATTTTTGTTAATTTTCAAAAAAAAAATCCAACACACCCATTTCTAATAACGGGAATTATTTAGATGAAGTGATAGTCGTCTCCCTCAAGAGATTTGCTGCTGCAAGTTTTATCTCCTTTTAAGTTTAAGTAGTTTGGTGGGATGTTGGCAAGAGAAGCTTTTCAGCTAATTATAACTTTTCTGTTTTATTGTTGATAGCCTCGTTGTTTAGTTTGATTTTAAAAAACCAATCAAATTATGGTCTCAATTGACTGTTGACCACTAGAGGCTTAAAATTTGGAAAAGGGTTGGTTTGGATTAGCTGGAGATATTTTGAGAGGTTCTGTTTCTACTTCTTTATTTTTTGGTTTTATTATATGATTGCTTTGAGCTTTATTAATTGAATTTGTAGACTTTTGCTAGCCTCTTATTCCGTTAATTAATGAAATTCAACAATTTTATTACCTGACCGAGGATGTAAGAGGAAGGTTGATTGAAATATTATGAAGAAAAACTTGGATGTAAAATGAAGTAATAAAACTATTGAGATGGTTATTACCTGACATTTAAATTTTATTGAGTTGCAAACTTGTAATGAAAGATTCAAAGGGCTGACAGCAAGTGATTGGGATGAGTACTTAGAGCGAGTTTGATATGTAATTACATTTCCTATTGGTCAACTCAAAATTATCAAGAGCTATAAGCTCTTTGACTTGTGTAAAACACACCCAATTGACATATTTCAGATGTAAAATGTGTTATCCTTAGGAAGCGTAGCACTATCAGAAAACATATTGTTGGGTTGCTCATGGAGTTAGTGCTGGAAGCCAATTAGATTGCTGTAGGTGCAGAGATGGTTCTTTGATTGTAAAACTTGGACCAAGATGGATATTGTTGGGTGTTGGTCTAGGTTTTAGGTTAGTTTGATCTGCATTGACATCTTGTTCATGTAAATTTTTATAAATAGAGTGTATAGGCTGATGTATAATTTGGGAAAAATTTTAATAAAGCTTTAGGATAAATTTTCCTCAAATTATACATCAGCCTATACACTCTATTTATAGAGATTTACATAGATAAGATGTCAATGCGGATCAACCTAACCTAAAACCTGGACCAACACCCAACACATATGATGGAAATCCATTCCCTTCAAATAGATTCTAGATGCATGGTTGTCTAGATGAGAGACTAATTGATCCGCCATGGACTTCAGAATTATTAGATGAAACTAATGCTATCATTGTGAATAAGTACTCAATCAAAGTAAGGTTACCCATTTCATATTATGATATTTCCCACTTATGTGGTTGCTACTCCTATTTTAAATGCTTGCACATGTTAAATATTTCCCATAATAATTGAATAATGCTAAATCATACCCTATAATAGAGGCATAATAATGATGAGCATTATATTGTAAGCCTAATGCATCCCGTAGCCATTTAGTTGAAATGATTGCCTATTCTTAAAATGTTGTCTTTATTTCTTTAGTTTGTGTGTACCTTTAAAATTATTGTACAAATATCATCCCCAAATGGTCAAAGAGCATCAAAATTTAGAGTTTAACAATTTAATGATTTCTCTTGCCATAATCAATATTGCTCATAAAACGGCGGCCTTCCGATGACCCGGTTAGGAAAGTAGATATATTAGATTTGACTTATGTTAAGAAAGGTAGAGGTAGACCTAAAATGACTTGGCTAGAAAATATTAGAAATGACCTTTCTTTATTAGATTTAGATGAGAATTTGACTCTTAACAAGACACAATGGAGAAAAAGGATTCATGTAGCCGACCCCACATTGTGGGATAAAGGCTTGTTGTTATTGTTGTTGTAGTAGAAATGTTAATCCATGTTAATGCATGACATTTGCATCCTAAAAATGTTGAAGGTGATATTTGATTTTTTTTTTCATATTTAATTAATGATTTTACGGCAACAAGTGCTAATAGAATGTTTATGAGTTTGAACTTTGATATGTCACCAAAAATCGCCTTTATCGAGTACGAGTCTTGGGGCATATTAAAATTGCAACTTCCAAAATTTAATTCAAGATCATCCGAACTCCAATTTTAGCAAATTTATAGTTAAATGGAACATCTCGAGGAGACAAACCAACGACACCAAAATCGGTCCAATCCGAGGCCCAATGGGTCCAAATCTAGGGATCAAAGCATATTTGAAAGATTAAAGGCATCAATTGGACAACCAAATGATATTCAAATATGGCATGATTATAGTTGAATTGACCGGCTTGACAAGACGAATCCAACGAGCCCAAGATCTCTCAATTCTGACATCATTAAGGTACTTAAATGTCGAACAAACGATTTATGATCGAGGGAATCAATATGAGCCATCCGAGAAAGCACTTCGAATTTATCATGGATCTTCTCCATATTTACAGAGTGTGTCACTCTCAAAATCTATTAATAGATCCTACTCTCTATATGAGAGGAATTTTTTTGCTAGAGATTTGAGAGAGCTCTAAGGCTTCTAGAGCTGCATCGCTTGTGAACTCCAGTTGATGGACCACCATCGAACCTCCGCTTGGTTGCCGACCTCTGCCAAACCTCTGCCTGACAGCCTACCGCCATCAGGCCTATGCCTGACAATCGACCACCATTGGACCTCCGCTCGGCTATCATACCTCTGCCCGACCATTGATCGCCGCCAAAACTCCGCCAAGTCGCTGGACCTCTGCCTGGCCATCAATCGCCGCTGGACCTCCGCCCGATAACCAATCGTTGCTAGACCTCTGCCAGGCCACCAACCAACGCTGGACCTCTGCTCAGTTGCCTGACAACCATGGGATCTCCGCTGGCCATTGACCTTTATTGGATCTCTCGGCTAATGCTACCAGACTTCCGACCTCCATTGTCTGACCATGGTCATTATAAACTCCCGAGTGCCTACACGAATTTTGGCTGACTCTCCAAATTATTATACTTTCAGCATCTCTAAGTTAAGGGACATGTTAACCTTTGTAACTCACTCAAGTTATGTGGAATCTTCTCATCTGGGCAATGCCTCATTATTTTTTGTTTTTTAGGTTTTCCACGTAAAAATTTTCTGGTGTTCCCTTACTCTCTCAACTATTTGTTTGTGTACTACATATTCATGCATGAGGGGTGTTAAAATGGGTCAACGAGTCGGGTTCGAGTCCAACTCGGCCTGACCCGTGTCTAAACGGGTCAACTCTCCAGAGAATGAGTGGATTTGAGAAGACGAATCGTAGTCTTTGCCGCTTGCATGTTCACTCTCCCAACTTCTCAATTAGATTGTAGAAGAGAGAGAGAGAGAGAGAGAGAGAGAGAGAGAGAGAGAGAGAGAGAACAAAACCCTACCAGTCCATCTGACTGAAGCCTGACGCGGTATCCAAACGAGGTTGCTTCTCGTTCTCGTGTTGGAGGAAAATGACTGAGGTGGTGTGTGCGGGCTATTACGATGGCGAGTAGAGGCGTGGTGGTGTGCGAGGCAGAGCAAAAAATGAGTGAGGCGGGCTATTACACGAAACCGACATACATAGATAATTTTTTAGCCTTCTCAAATTTCGGGTCAAATCAGGTCAAAGTCGGGTTAGCGGGTTGACCCAGACCCAACCCGATTTTTCAAACTAGTCAAAAACTATAACCCGAACCTGACCCGTTTGTTAAATGGGTCGACCCGAATTCGGATTTTTCGGGTCGGGTTATCGGATCGTGTCAATAATTGAAATCCCTTGATGCATCGCTAAGATAAAAAACTCACTCTACCGATGCGAATTTATCAGTCCGCAACAAACTTAAACAGTGAAGATACTTATGAACTATCATTCATTAAGAATATATATGTGATGTGTGTTGTGGATAAGCTGTAAGGTAATTAGAATAGCATTAAGGCGGACTTAACAATTGCATAAACTTTTTTCTTGATTCCCTTAAGACTTTTTTAAGATTTGTATTTTCTTCAAACCATACATGTAGGACCTTTTTAAGACTTTTTTGAGGTTATAATTATGAATTATAAAGTTCAAATTTATTAATAAAGTAACATCCAATAATTAGATATTTTTAAACAAATTAGATTTATTTTGAAAAAAATATCATCCAAACTCAACATCGGAATTGAACATCAAATTTACCCAAGGCACTGAATCTAGTGAAACCAAAACTTGTCTCGTGAACGAAGCAGAAACCCAGTTTTAAAGCCTTTGTTTGGATTTTCAAAGTTATAGCATATACAGGAGGATGTTTAACATGTTGACTTAGTAGATATTGCCTTCTTTATGTATGAGTATTCATTTTCTGCTTTCTCTGTCCTGCAGTATTTTGACATCTCTATGTCGGACTTAGGAAAAAGCATTGAAAGTAGAGAATATGAGCCTACGGAGGAAGCTTCAAGTGTGGAAGATGGGAATTGTCAACTATTTAGATGCACTCAAGCTGCAAGAAAAACTTTGTTCTGATAGGAAAACTAATAAAATTCCAGACACAATTCTATCTCTTCAGCATCCTCCAACGTATACTCTTGGAAAGAGACGAACATATCATAATCTACTGGTGCCTGAGGCTGAACTTAAAAACATTGGTGCTGAGCTTCATTATACTGAGAGGGGTGGGGACATAACATTTCATGGTCCAAGACAAGCTGTCATATATCCCATAATTTCTCTCAGGGATATAGGATTAGGCGCACGTAAGTATGTTGAAACTCTTGAATTAGCTATGATTGAGTTGGCTTCTTTGTATGGTGTAAATGCTCGACCAGGAATTAAGGGTGAGACAGGAGTATGGGTGGGAGATAAGAAAATTGGTGCTATAGGTGTGAAGATATCCTTGGGGATTACTTGCCATGGATTAGCCTTTAACATTGATCCAGATTTGAACTACTTTAAGCATATTGTGCCCTGTGGAATTGTAGATAAAGGGGTGACTTCCTTGAGAAGGGAGACAAGATTGGATCTTCCAGCTGATGAAGTAATTCAGGAGCAGCTGATTCAGTGCTTGGCACGGTTGCTTCAATACGGTACAATCCAGTGGAGACAAGATGATTCATTTGTGTTAGAAACTTATGACACTCGTTGTTGAGTTGATGAGATTTTGGCTTGATTGATTATATTCTGATCTGCAACACGAAATTACAGTATTCATGTAACTTATTATAGAACAAAATTTATTGATGGATGCTTGATGGTAGAGGCTGTTTCATGTTAATGAGATGTTGGGGAAACTAAATTTATAATTTGTTTACTTTGATAAGATCAATTAGGTGTGTTGCAGGTTCTTTCATTAGTTCCTTTTGCATTTTATTCTTTTTTTCCTGTAAGGCTGCAACACTTGCCACAGCCCTCAGTTCCTGTTCATAAAATGGAAGTTGCATATCGACTTGTAGCCCCCCTATAAGAAGTTTCTGGCTCCGCCACTGCTTGTAGTTGTAGGATTGCCTCATAGGATTATCACATGGTAATGTCTAATTCATTGCTAGCTTTACAACGCTGTTTCATAAGAAATGTTTTTATTTCACTTAACGGTATGAAATCCATTTGGATGTTACACGTTCACCATTATACAACCACTTAGCCTCAGCTATGGTTAATCTTCCCCCTTCAGTATAGTTTAACAAATTGTAAATTGCTGCTTTGCGTTTGCACGGAAAATAATTTAATTCAAATTTGTAATAAAAAAAAAGAGCACATTGCTATGTGAATGAATACAATGAATAATAAGAAGTTATCAAATAAAAATAATAATATCAATTTCTATAATCGCCACTGTATTCATAATATGATTTGAGGGTCAAATATGCTCTAAATTTTGTGTGTTTATGATCAAACTAAATATCTTAGGCTTTGTTGGGATAACTTTTTAGTTATTTTGCTTTTAAGACAACTATAATTTCATTTGGCTATTACTTTCTTGCTGTTTTCTCATAGATTTTCAAAAAAATTTGTGGTGAAAAGTTACTTTTTGCAACCAGAGTAACTAAGTTGCTTTCCTCACAGCAACTTCACAATCAAATTTATAAAACTCTGCAGTCGTCCGAACCTTAGGCAGATTAATCCTACAAATCCATGATCATTTTAATCCATGTTTAATAAGCCAATGAAACATCTTGAAAAATTTAAAATGACTAAGGGAGATTTATGCAGGCCATCTAATAAAGCATCTTTAGTTTTAATAGAAATTATTAAAATTCCCCTCCTAAAATTTTAATAAGATATTTTTGTTAAACATTCAGGGGCTAATTTTTTATGAAGTGTTTTACTCATCATTGACCACTACACTCATTGATGGACATGCGAACTGTCACTCAACATCAAGCATCAATTAGGATTGTCGGTGGCTTCTAACCGTAGGCTATCAGTCGTCTACTATACAGACGCTATCGACTATTGCTTAATGTTGGACATCATTATCTAATGTCTATCTTTCTGGTCATTAGGTTTCCTCTTTTATCATAATAATGCCAAGTCAATTGTCCATCATTGATCGACTTTCAACATTCCCCATCGACTGCCGCCTAATGATTGTCAGTTACTAGCTTCCATTGGCCTTCAACTATAGTTTTACGACACTCGTCGTTCGTATGACCTCCCTTACTATAACTTGAATGATCAAATTGATTGCCCCACTGGTGCTTGACCTTTAGTGTTCCCTATTGACTATCCCATGAACGGATTAGGTACCTCGTCTCTCTCCATTGGTAGCATGCCAGTGCCTTCCCCTCAAGACATAGAGATGCTGTCATAAGTCTCTCACCTTTTGTTAACTCATTCACCGTAAAGTATCTCTCCACCTTATATATCCACCCATGTTTGTCCTCCCCTTTAAATACTGGCATTTTCAACTTCCTAATCTTCTAATCTCCTCTACCCACATATCCTTTTCCACCTCTCATGCCTCCCATGAAGTGAGCATTGGGATCTCTCCATGGTTCCCTTTCCCATCTCCTCCTGTCGTATTCAGCCAGCCTGTTCTCCTCTTATATTCCCTCCTAGCTCCATACCCCTTCTTGTTAGAGGCTGGGGGGGGGGGGGGGGGGGGGGGTTCCTTCCTCTCGACATATCATTTTTGTGATTCCCCTTGCATTCGACGGAGCTGTCTTAGCTTGATTCTTTAACATCAGTTCCATCATCTCCTTGAGATTTCCAAACCTTTCTTCTATCGCTGAAAGACACTTATCCATTGCTGAAAAGCACTCATCTATTGCTCCCAAATTGGATCACATATGCCCGATTTCCTCCACCAACTTCTCTTCCAATGTCTTAACTCTTCTTCCTGCCATCGGTCCCAAGAAATTGCTCTGATACCAATTTTTTAGGACTTGAGCACCAAAATCATCGAACAACAGTAAAATTCAGCAAACCAATAGATTTTCTTGATAAGAAAGGAAACATGAACAAGCAAGATACAATGGTCCTCTTTCGAGAGGACCTTCTCTCCCAAACTTTAAAATCCACTAGAATCTCTTACAAAAATTATTGGACAACATGAACACTCACAAAATCTACATGAACAAAAAATACAACCAAAAGGCCTAATATAACTCTCCCTGTTTTCCCCCCAAATCCTGAATTTACTCCTTCATGTTTTCCCCTACATTCTCCTTTGATAAATAATCCACTCCTTTAATTCTCCTCCCTTTCCAACCCCCTTTCCAACCCGGCAGCTGCCCCCCTCACCTAGGCCCACATCCTTGATCACTCGGCCTTCTCTGCCTTATTTTGGGCCGCCCGCCTTCTTGTTTGAGCCAACCCAAAACAGGGCCGGCTATAGTTAATGGACCGACTCAGCTGGCCCATCAACTTCACAACCAATTTTATAAAACTCTGCAGTCGTCCCAAAGAGACCCTTAGGCAGATGAATCCTATAAGTCCACGATCATTTTAATCCATGTTTAATAAGCCAATGAAACGTCTTGAAAAATCTAAAATGACTAAGGGGAATTTATGCAGGCCGTCTAATAAAGCATTTTTTTATTTTAATAGAAATTATTAAAATGCCCATCCTAAATTTTAATAAGACATTTTTTGTTACACATTGAGGGGCTAATTTTTAATGGAGTGTTTTACTCATCGTCGACTGCTACATGACTTGATGGACATTGCGGGTTGTTACTCAACATCAAGCATTGATTAGCATTGTCGGTGGCTTCTAACCGTAGACTATCAGCCGTCAACTGATGCTATCATCTATTGCTTAATGTTGGGCATCATTATCTAATGTCTATCTTTCCGATCATTATGTTTCCTCTTTTATCAGAATAATGCCAAGTCATTCGTCCATCGTTGACTGACTTTCAACATTCCCCATCGACTGTCGCTTGATGATTGTCAGTTACTAGCTTCCAATGTCCTTCAACTATAGTTTTCCGACATTCATCTTGTTGTTCATATGGCCTCCCTTTCTATAACGTGAACGATCAAATTGATTGCCTCCACTGGTGCTCGACGTTTAGTGTTCCCTATTGACTATCACTTGATGCTGGTCTCCCTGCTTATTAAGTCGATCACACACTATTTTCTGGTTGTTGTTGTTCCTTGTCGATATTTGCCCGATGTCTTCCAATGATTGTCGTCCATTAGCCACAAATATTTGATGCTTATCTTCCCAATTGCACGATCTTCTCTCTTATTTAGAGAAAGGCCAGGTCGAAAACCTAGCTCTATAATCCATCCATGCCGAGTATTCCATGGATTAGACTTGGCTTGGTCATACATACTTCAAGTTGTTCAAATTTGGCATAAGCTTGAGCCAAGCTTTCATATGTTCATATTTGGCTTGCTTAAAATTATTTATGAATGGCTGCAGCTTGTGCTTAGCTCACCTAAATTACTCAGATGATCTTTTAAATTAGTATTATGTAAAAAAAATTACAAAATAAGAATGGAATAATTATGATATTGAAGGGCAAATTTAGAAAGGCAAAATGCTCACCATTCCTTTAGCATTATGTACAATATAAGAAATAGATAGTGGTCGGGATCAAATGGAAAGATCATAAAGATAAGCAAAATAAGTTGAACATCAGAAGTTCTTCAAAATTTTTCTTGATATTCAACGATCATAAAGATAAGCAAAATAAGTTGGACATCATTATCAAAGGCAAGTATTCCTTGTCTACCCAATTTTAGTTTAATCCTCTTTGATTTACACTCCATATTAATGTCCTCAAAGAAGGTATAGAATAATGGTTATCCAAGCTCTATATAAACTGATTCCATGTGCCCTCTTTTAATCATCTTATCAAATGATCATGAAAGCTGCTATGCAAGCTTTGTGTACCTTTTCTCTTATTCTTTTTCTTATTTTTCTTCTTCTTCTTCATTTCATTATCTGCCCAAATTCCATATTCTCCTATCAAACGAGGTTTGAAGGACAAGCTATTCCTGCAAGGAGGCTTCTGCAGTCTTTGGTCTCAAATTCTGTCGATGTGATGAGTGTGCATTTAGGCAGCAAAAAGCATGAGAAAATCGTCAGTGCAAGCTTAAAAACACTTCCATCAAGCAAATCAAATCCAACACATAATTAGTACCAGAGGCTCATGGAACGGAGAAATTATTTTGCGCGGACACCGGACGGTCCAGAGGCCAACCAGAACGCGTTAAGTCACCCGGTACACAACACCGATACACAGCAAAAAAAATGACGTGATTTGTTCTGATTGGCCTTTGAACGCCGTCCGGTGTCTGCACAGAATAATTTTTTCATGGAACGAGAAATTTAGAATTAGATGCATCTGTCATGAGTGCTTTGTTAGTCTATTCTTAAAATTGTCCAAATTCAGATGCTGAAATTGGAGATAACAGAAACCTTCTAATCATCACTGCTTTCAGATTTTTCAACTCACGAAATGCTGTCCTGCATTACCTTTTTACTAGTGTTTTTCTTCTTCTTCAAAGTCATAACCTCTGTGGAGATTATTCTTTTTATGACTGCTTTCTTAACTTGCACACTGTAGATAATGAAAATCTATATTTTTAGTGATGGGAAAAGAGATAGAGAAATTATTCTGTGCGGACATAGGACGCCGTCTAGAGCCCAATAAAAATACGCCACGCCACCTCAAAAATATACCGAGCTCGGTACCACATTCGGTATCGCCCAATATTAAGCGTAACCGGACGGGAGAACTGTCCGGCGTTCGCACAGAATAATCTCTCCAAGAGATGAGGGTTGGCGTGGTGAGCTCCGAAGCACTACAACTTGTGATGTCATTAGCTGATCGGATTAGTCAGACAATGGGTTCGAATTAAATGGCTTCTCTTTTCTTTGAAGCATGGAAAATCACGAAGGCTCTTTCACTTCACAAATTAATCGATTTTAGATAGAAAAAGTGAATAAATATATTTATTTCATTGACAGTTCTCTATCTTATTATAATAAAAATGAAAATGAAAATTTTGTGACGTAGTAATTATATAAAAAAACTTAATTTCTGTTCTACTAAGTTCAAAATAAAATAATTTTTTCACTAAAATTTCCCACAACAAAACAAGTAGGAGAAAAACGATTGTCAGTTCAATTTCTTAGCCATTTTCATTTTCTTTCTTTCAAATCCTCAGATCGAACAGAGCTTCAGATTACAGTGACAAAGACTGAGCTTTGCTTCAGAATCCAACATGAATGTTATTTCCTACATATGCATATCGCTATTATATATCAAATGTTTCATTTGAGACAACTTTCTTATTACTTTTTAATGCAAAAATTATTATATTAAAAAATTATTTTAAGAAACAGTAAGAAAACCATCCCTGGCTTCATTTGGGATGGCTTTTTCACTACTTTCAAAAGCAACTTTCTATTACAAAATTTTTTTAGTTCAAAATTTTTTTTGCTAAACTGTTGATTTAAAAGTAATAAAAAAATCATCACAAATGAGGCCTAAAATTCATCCTTTCTTCTTCCTTTTATAATGGCTGAATCCTACTGTTACTGTTGTTCAAACTTAGCATCAAAGGAGGAGGATTATGTCATCACATCTTTCAAGTATGAGTTCCTCCAGGTTCAAAATGAGCCAGCATTTGACGTCAAATTTTGTGCTGGTAGATTAACTAATGAGTTATCAAGCCTAAATTTGAATTCCTTTGATCCACAATTCATAAGGAAGACAAGTCAGCTGAAAAACAATACTCCTAATTCCTCCTTCAGTTATTCAGGTGCAATTGCAAATACCAAACCAGCATCAAAACAATCTAGTAATACAATGGCAACAAAGATAGTTGCTTCTGCTAAAAGACTGATTCCAAAATAACAAAATAGCAATCTAGTTGCTAATAAAAAAAGGATCAAAATCCATGATTCATAAACCAACAAGTTTTCTATTCAAGTGCCCCTCAATGGTATGATGATCTTCACCATCATGGTCATGAAAAATGTAAGTGAGAATTCCAACCAGGCACAACACCGAACCTACTAGAAGCTTATCATAACGCTCCACCCAGTGAAACTTGATCTGGCTGGCCCCATAAAATGAAAGAGCTACTAGAGAGGTCATTACAGTAATTGTGCTGCAAATTAAGTAATGAACAAACAAAGCATCAGCTTTCCAGTGTCTAAAAGGAAAGAAAGTACTCAGGAGATAAAGCAAAAGAGACCACATAAACTTTGAAAAGAAGGGATTGGGAAAAAAAAGATCATATAGTTGTCACATATAAAGCGCAAGAAGCAACATAAACTTTACAGAGAAGGCATTTTGATTTTAGACTATCGGGAAATATAGTTTAGTTCTTCAGAGGGGGAAAAAGAAAAAGCCTGGTTGTTGTTTTGCCAAATAAGTCATGCTTCCAGCGTAGGATTTATAAATTTCATAATAAATGATCTCCAGGCTTACTATATTTATAAATCTCTGTTTTCCAAGTAACATTTATAAGTTTTCATAGATTATGCTTCCCAAGAACATGTAATTGCATCACGTTATGAAGTTTATACTGGCTATGAACTAATTCAGCTCACATGAACCACTTAATCAATAAAAATTATGATCGAAGAAGCCTCCAAATTTCTCCAAGCATCAAGATTCCAACAGCCTCTTCTGAAATATCATTAAAAAAATGATCCAACATTTACAACCAGCAGCTATCTATGATGCACCAACACGGACATGGGACACAACTATCATTTAAAATATAAAACATGAGTACAGTACGGACACGACATTACAATTTTTAAATAGTATATAAAAATTAATATAACATCATATTAGAAATGAGTCATTTAGGCACATAATAGTATGGCATTCTTCTCAAATATTGACATTCAAACATGAAAATGGTATAAGTCTTAGTCATAGATTTTGTGCAAAACACAAAACCATCTAGCATTGAGATATACAGAATCTCTAAGGCATTCTCACAAAGATAATATAACCTAGCATTGAAGCTTTCACTATAGTTGTCAAAACATCTAATTTTACTAAAACAATAAATGCCACCAACTTAGCATGCAATAAGGCATACAACACTTCAAATATCATAAAAATTAGGGAGCAAATTATATTTAAAAATAAATTTTTATGTGCTTGTATCAATGTTGCTTATTATGCATTTAGGCACATAATTATTGAGAGATTTAGTATCATTGTTTATGCAAGCTTCAAGGTAAGTAATGCATAGATTACATGAAAATTAGCAAACGAGATTAAAACAAATTTTTGAAAGGGTTCAAAACCATACTATCAAACATAAACTTTAACATTAAAATGATAAAAAATAATAGTTTAATTGTTTAGAGTTTAACATTACATTGATTCATGAACATGAAAAAAGATAATGCTAATATCATAAAAAAATTCATGAAAATTGGGTTAAAGTTTTTCAAACAAAACGATATAAAAAATATTATGTTTTGATGAAGATGGTTCAACAAGAAGACGCAAACTTGCGTAAACCAAAAAGACAAAGTCGCAAGGACAGATTTTACCTTGAGAAGATGGTTCCACAAGAAGACGAAGACACAAGCTCCATCGGCCTCACCTGCACACGTAAACGAAGTCTCTGTTCGTCATTCGGCCTCGTCTACTCGCGTAAACGACGAAGAAGCAAACCCTTGTTGTTGCTCGCGGAAACGAAGACGTAAAACTCGCCTACTAGCGGAAATGAAATCCTCGCTTGCAGACTTCGAATATGAAAGGATACGGGATAAAACCTATAAAACCTAATCCGGCTTGTTAAAAGACTTTTATTTATTTATATTAAATGTTATTAAAAAAATGGACATGTGTTTCCGACACGCATGTTTGTTTATATTTTAATATTATTTTAATCAGACATGTTTCAGCTATGTACGACGCATGTCCCAACTGTGTCTGGCGTGTGTCTGTGTCAGACAAGTGCCCGACACTGCATGCCTTTATAAATAGAAGAGTCGGTGCACCATAGGCAATTATGCTAACAAATTTAATTCTATAGAGGCAAAATTGAAGAGTATAAAGAAAAGTTGTTCCAAGATGACCTTTAATGATATTCTTTAGAAAAAAAATTTGTGTTAGGATATCCTGATACAATTTGTGTATTATGGTGAGTTTAAAAATTATTGGATTTGTTTTAAGATTAGCGCTCTATATGAAGAGTTTGTTTCTAAAATTCATTGGATTTGTAATGATCTTCAATCATATTTTGTTACAAATTATATCATGATATCGTGTTACTATTACTTTCCATGGTCTTTCTATATATCACAAATTTTTACGGTTCAGTTTATTAATTGATAAAATGATATAAAAAACATCACCATCATCATCATTAGTTTTATCCTAACTATTTGGGGTCAGTTTACAAATCCACATTTTTTATTCATCCTTGATATATGATGCATGAGGTGTTAAAGCTAATTTAATTGTTTTGAGCAACTTCTATCGATGTTATCTTTGGTCAACCCTTTCTTCTTTCTAATTCTCTAGTATTAATTTTATCCACCGGTTGGAAGGGTGCACTTTCTATTCATTGATGCATATGTCAACATCATCTAAGTCTATTTTAAACTAGTTTATCTTCAATCGATATCCCAACCCTTTCTCTAACTTAATCCTAATTCTTCCACCATTCATCTTAAGATTATGATCTATATAACATTGCCAACTTAACTGTAAATTTATGAAATTTATCATACTTCAAAATAAACTAAAGTTATGGTTAACCTTTGAATAATCTCATAAGTTTACGGATTTAAAATTTAATTTTTCAACTTAAGCGTCAACTGCCAAAACAATAACTTAGGAATCAAATTTCTATTTTTTGAGGAATATGAGTGCTGAAATGTAAATACATGCAAGCACACATATGCTAGTCCTCAAGCCCAAGGCTGATTGGATGGCGCCAAAGCCCTGAACCAACCAACCTTGGGACAGGTGGCAAAAAGTATATTTGATGTGAAACATATGCTAGATTCAGGAATTGCTTAGGAATAATTTTGAATTGACAAACCTAGCAATTATATAATAATGGTGATCAAGAGATGATTTAAGTGACTTCGCAATTGTTGATAAAGTAATAGCAAACAATTACAAGTATTGGCGGGGAATAGTAAAATAGTAACCAAGACAATAGGTACTTATCCACAAGTCACACAAATTCTACAATTAACAACTAGAACAGTCACAGTGAAGTTCCCTCACTCACACTCTTCGAATAATTTTAGCGGAAGAAAACTTGATACGATATTAATAATGCCACTAAGAAGTAAACGTTTATGGTTTTGAACGATAGAAAGTTACCCAAAAAAGTAGTGGGTGGACTGTAGATAAATCGCCACTAGACGGGAGTTCTACGATGGTTAATGGAAGTTGCAAGAGAGAAGCTAATCCAATCCACGTATTCCTTGACAGTGTGGTCATTCTTGAAGTCTACGTCGAAGAAGGGAGACCGGTGAATGTTGACTAAGCCTTGATCGTCAAATACGAAGCCGTGATCAAGCTCAAGATTGGTCATCCATGGATGACTGGGCTATCCTCGATTTAGGGATGGAAGTTTGGGCTTGGCTTGCTGAAAGTGAAGAGGAGGTGGCTGTTTGGGAGAGGGGTTGTCGGCTAAAGGAAGATATGGATGGGAGGTGGTCGGCTAAGGGGAAGATGGAGAGGAAGGAGGAAGGCTGCTATTAGTGAGTAAGGAGGAGGGGAGGGTGGCTGTGGCTGGAAGAGGTGAAGAGGGGTAGGGCAATCTAGCTGTCGGCTGAGGAAAAGGAAGGGGGAGGGGAGAAGGGCCTGCAGTACTAGTGAATTAATAGGGGAGGCAAGTGGGAGCAGCAACTATGAGGAATTAATGGGGAAAAGAAGAAAGGGCAGCAGCTAGTAGGGAGTTAATAGGGGGAAGGGGAAAGGGCAGCAGCCATTAAGGATTTAATGGAGAAGGGGAACAATGGCAGCTGTTAGGAATTAGTAGGGAATGGGAAGAGATAGCAATTAGTGTAGAAATTAATGGAGGAAATGGGAAAAGGCAGCAACCATTAGGATTTAATGGGGGGAATATGAAAAAGCTACAGTCATTAGGAATTAATGGGGAAGGGGAAAAGGAAGTAATTAAAGTGGAGCTAATGGGGAGGGCAATAGGAAGAGATAATGGCCCTTGGGGAAATCAATGGGGAAGAGGAAAAGGTGGAGGGAATACCAAGAGGCAATGGAGTGGGGGTTGGCCGGCCATAGGAGGAGAGGAAGGGTGGGCTTCCAGGTGAGTGGGGATTGAAGAGAGGGGAGGTGGCTTGGCTGTATGGGGCAGCAGGGAATTTCGCCCAGCTGTTTGGAAGAGCGGAGAAGGCTCGGTTGGCTGATTTGAGGGGAGAGAAGGATCAATCGGTTGTTTTAAAGGGGGTTGGAGGGCTCGACAGCCAATGGAGGAAGATGGGGAAGGAGGGAGAGAAGATAGAGCCAAGAACCTTGCCACGGCACCGATTGTTGGGTTTTGTGTCACCCTATTCCTAGGGACTTCACTCTTCTCTTAAGAAAACTCAAACACACACAATTCAGAAACACTAAAGTTTAATTCATAACAATCATCATCTTCCTACAATAGCCAAGCGCCTCAATATAGGCCTCAAAACATGAAGGACTCAAAAGACTAAAATGCTCCTTGGGCTACAACACTCATATAACTCAACATAAGGGGCAAACTGGGAAAGGTTTTTAAAATAAAATACAATAATAAATAAAATGTAAAAAATAAACTATAAATAAAGACTCCTAATTGTGGCCGTCGATCTACGGCTTCTCATATAGTAGACATGCCAGATTTTTCCGCTGATGTCCCATCAATATTTCAATGAATAAAATATATGAGATCATGTTAAAATTAAGATAATGGAGTACCTAAAGAGAAGCACAATAACAGCAAGCACCATCATAGAGGATGAGTTCCCCACAGTAAGAAACACAGGAAGCGTTGTTGCACAAGGAGACAATGCAGGTACAAGAACAAGCCCAGCCACAGCCATTTTCTCCATAGGATGGTTGTGGGAGTGGCTATGACCACCCTTTCCAAATACAAATGCTAAGACATAACTACCTCCAAGAAGTATGAGCAGCAGAGAAGCAAGGCTATGAACAGTCTCCTCACCAGCAATGGTGTTGGCCATTGTGACAGCAGTTATGCCTAGAAGTGATGTGGAAATGACATGCAAGACTGCTCCAAATGCAGCTATAACATGTTGAAAAAAAATTATGAGCTTATCAGTAAATAGAAAAGTAAGAATTCAGAAAGAATAATGGTTGCAGAATGAATGGCACTTCTTTAATCCGAGTAAGAAATTATGCAACATAGATAACCAAATTATATTATAAATTAAAATATAGTGAACAAAACCTAGAAAAGAACAACATAATTCAGTAAATAATCACTTAACCAAAGAAGAATAGTGTCAGCTAAAAAACAAACCTAGTTGTTGATATCAAAGGAACTATCTAACGGGACAAAACTAACATTTAAAATGTATCCTCAATATCAAGCACAAGAAATTGCACTAAGACCTGCATGAGCACATTTGACGGTGAAAAAGGATACGTCTAAATTATGCCTGCATAAACAAATTTCCAACCAAAGCACAGATGAAGAGGACCAGCTTGAGTGCCTTCATATGTTTGTGTACAGGTTTGCTACTATGCAAGTTTACAGTAGCAATTTGACTACAGACTAAATGTTGATACAGGAAATACATCATAACAATACCTAGGGCATGACATCAGGTTGGAATAACATGCCCTGGCATAGCAAAATAAACCCCACATAAAATAAAATACAAGCTCCAAATCTAAACATAGAGATGTTGTGACGGCAGATATCATCATTATCAAACAGTAGCTCTATTTGTTAAAATAACAATAGCATTGGCTGGGAAAAAAAGGGCAACATCAGCCAGCCTTTACAAGAACTCGAATCCTGACACTAGCTCATGCCTCGGTTTTTCTATTCTTATGGCATACTGACAAGACCATGCCAGCTTCGACGAGACCAAATTCTCTCTTCTCTACCAAATCAAGATTAGATTCATGCTATATTGATTTCAATAAGAGCTACAAAGCATTTAATAGAAATAATAATAAAAAAAAAACTTGCAGCAGCACACGGAAGAAAAAGGCAATGGCATCAAATACTTGGTTTTTGATCATGCAGAAATCACAAACTTCAAGTCACCAATTCCAGGTTCCACAGACAAATCAGTTTAGTGAAATTTCTAAAATCTTTGCGTTGCTAAGATTCCTATCCGATCCAGTACAGCGAACTACTTGTCTTCCATATATAAAATAATTAAAAAAAAAAAGCAGCTAGATGCGGAAGACTCACTGACGAGGAGAGTTTTTGCTAGGGTCCATTTCTGCGCTCGCCCGACAATGGAGAAGGGTAGCCAGTGCGTGGGAATGAAGGAATGAAGCAGGGAAACTGTAGCAATTCCTCCAATCTTAGATAGATCCTCCGGATTAATAGCCTCCATTACTATACGCTGCTCCAGATCCACAGATCGATGAGCGAGGAATCACAGATCTTCAGGAAAGTAAGGCCGCTGAGATCTAATTCCCACGCATCATAACTGCTAATCTGCTGCTTTAATTCGTTAGAAATATGAACTTTTCTATGGAAAAAGAAAACAAAAAGAGAGAAAGGAGCGCGGAGCGGAACTGGAGAAGAAGCGGAAAATGGGACTGCTCTTTTCCCTCAGCGTGCTTTTCCCTGAAAGCACAATGTTCGCGCTTAGCAGGAACCACCTGATTTACGCGTCATAATTCTTCCCGAATGCAAATTTCCGAGAATAGAAGTAATTATGGTTACATTTAATTGGAGAAAATTTTGTACTATAACTTCAATTAATTTTAATAATGAAAATTCTGATAAAAAATAAAAAAGAATGAATTATAAAAAATTCATAGATGATATATAATAATAAAATATAAAAAAAATTGCATCATATATTTCATTTTTATTAGATATATTAGAAGTGTCATAAAAAATCAATTTGATTGAACATGATTGTCGAAGCATATGTTGTGTATTGGTTCTATTTTAGATTAGGTAGTTCCTTTATAATATTACACTAGTGTAAATGCCTATAAATATGTATTGTAGGCAAGTGTAGAAAGAGCCCCCCTTGTAATAGCCCAAATTTGAATAAATGAAAAGTTTTTTCCTGTGCAAGCTCTCCCTCTCCTCCCTTTCCTCTTTCTCTCATCCAAGATCAAGGAGATCTATCTTCTTCCTCATGCAAGATTTCATAACAAGTGGTATCAGAGCCTTGTTAAGGCGATCAAGGAGGATGAAGGATCTTGTTTTGGCCATCAAAGGTTGGTTCGCTTTAGGCCGATCGAGAAACACAGCTGGTCGTTCTTGAATGAGGATCAGAGGTGAATGGCGGTCTCGATTTTGTGTTTGAAGCTACGGAAGGGGGCAGCATGGGAGGTCTGATGTGGGGTTCGGCGGAGGCAAACGAGTTGGATCGGAGGTACATGGGTTGCGGGATCGCGATTGGGCCAAGCGTGACACACCCGGGCGAACATGCTCGGGCGGATTGAGCGTGATTCCTTGTGTGAGCAGGGTACGATGGTCCAAGTCACTGGCTCACACTAGTGGACATGCGCGGTGCGGCTTGGTATCGGGATTGGGCGATTGCACGGGTAGACGGGTCGCGTGGACAGACGCGCGGGTAAAGCTGCATGAGCAGATGACTCTGCAAGGAGTGGTAATGGGCCGGACGGCCAGACTCGGGTTGGAACGGTGGGGCTGCCGCGTGCTTGGTGAGAAGTGAAGTAGCCGGAGGTGCCGTTCACGATTCACACGAAGAAACGAAAGATCGAACAAGAGCAAGCTAAGCAAGTCGAAGAGGAGTCGCAAAGATCGATGGTGGATGTGAAGATGGAGCCATTGGATTTGGCAGTGGATCGGACGATGCAGGTGATTCATAATATAGCATCGTCTGATAGTTTAATACCTATGGTTTTTGAAAGATTGTACCAGATCGATGAGAGTTCACCAATAGTTCATTCAAGAGAGGCGAGAAATGACTCCTCAGCAAAAACACACCGTCGAAAGATCTCCCACTCGGTGGAAATTCTAGCGCAACTCGTGGAGATGGTGGTTCCGACAAACTAGATTGAATCGCCGATGAACTCGGGCAATGATCAAAGTGATCTCTTCATACTTATCACAGGGAGTGCTTGAGACTTGCAGCAGCAAGATGGAGCTGCAGGAGGAGGACGCATAGTTTTGCTCGTGGGTTGGACTTCAGGTGGAGTCTGAGAGGCAAATGGGATGTTGTGTGTCGAAGTAATGGATCAAAATCGGTAAGGCCAAGAACCTTGGGGCAGCAGGTTGGTCACAAACTAAGAATCGGATAGGTGTCGTGCGAAGTTGTAGGATAGAGTATACACGAGTGTCCGGGGACGACTGACAATGCACAAGGAACGAACGTGCGGATCGCGGGAGTAACAGTGTGCTTTAGAACGCAAGGGAGCGTGAGCTGGAACTGTGGGTTGGAACGCATGTGGAGGTCGAGCGCGAGCAGTATTGGGATCAGCTCGGCAGGTTTTCTCTTAGAGTTAGTACATGGAGCCGATCATATCACAACAGGCACACAGGTGATTCTTTGATCGTAAAATCGGACCAAGGTGGAGATTATTGTGTATTGGTCCGATTTTAAATTAGGTTGTTCCTACATGACATCACACTAATATAAATGCCTATAAATAGGCATTATAGGCAAGTGTAAAAATAACCCCCCTTGTAATAACCCACATTTGAATAAAGGAAAACTTTTTCCTATGCAAGCTCTCCATCTCCTCCCTTCCATCTCTCTCTCATCCAAGATCAAGAAGATCCATCTTCTTCCTCATGCAAGATTTTATAATAGCATATTTAAATTAAAATTTTTCTTAATTAAATTTAATACCACTAGAATTCAATTTTTAGCAAATTTATAGTCAACCTGTGGCTCAACGAGATAATTCATCAACACTAAAGTGATATGGTCCAAATAAGCTAAAATCAAGCACTTGAAACTATTGGAGGAAGTAAACCATGCATCGAACATAAAACAAGAAAGTGAAAATGCAGTGAAAAGAAAGAACATCTGGATTTAGTGTGAAAAAACTCGAAATTAGGAAAAAACTATAAAGACACATCATACCAAGAAATTCACTATGAAAATTGGGAGAAATTTATACAGATATCTCTTCTTTATCACTCTATCATTGTCTCTGTTCACTCTTGTACAACTCTTATACTAGAACATACAAAGAGAAACTCTAATTAACCATCAAAGGGGCACAACCCTTAAATAAAAACAAGAAAGAAAATGGCCAGCATGTCTCGCGGAGCCAAGTTTTGAGCGCCGTGGAGCTCTACTTTCTATCCCCAGTCTGCCTAATAGCACTGCAGTGCCGAGGTCTGGAATGCCACAATACTCCACTCTCTATCTATTTCCAAGCAAATAATATAATACCGCAATGCTTAGGTACATAAATTCTTAGTGCTTGGGTACACAGTGCCACAGAGGCTTGAGTACATAGCACTGTAGCGATACACGATTGTATGAAAAAAAATCCCCTAACCACAGCAAGGGGAGGACCCCCTACAAGTCTGCAACCCCCCATCAAGCTCGACTAATAGAATTAATGTATGAGGCAATAGTACAACGCAATTGATCAACACAATTAGATTTCACACAAAACTAACAATCTCCCACTTGGAAACTGATTGAAATCAATCATTCTCTCGATCTATAACACCACTCATAGTACCAGTAGTGTAGCTTACCCTTGCTCTCATCCTTCATAAGGACCAACTGAAGCTACACACAACTTTAGTTTAATAATTGTCTTATCTTCATCAACATGTATGCAGGATTCTAGGTTGTGTAAATCTTCTCCAAAGATAACTAACCATCTTTCAGAAGCGATCTGATGAAATGATACTGAAGTTGGAAGTGCTTCGTTCTATCATGCACTATAGTATTCTTGGCTAAATGAATGGCACTTATTCTATCAATATACAACTTGCCATTCATTTTGTCCCTTGCCAAGTTCAGCCATAAAACTTTACTACCAATAATCTCCTTACTAGCCTCAATATAATAATATATTTAGATTTTGTGTTTAAGAGTGCAAAAATTTTCTGTAACTTGAAAAGCCAACTCATTGCAGTCTTTTCCAAAGTGAAGATATAACTAATTTTGCTCATCTTACCATCGTGATCTCTAGCAAGATCAAAATCTACACACCCCTATAGATTAATCTTTGCATTTCCAAAGAAAAAAGCTTTGTCAACTAAACTTCTCAAGTACCTAAGAATTCACTTCACCACTTCCCAATTAAGTTTTCTTGGGTTACTCATGAATCTATTGACTACTCCCATTATATATATTATATATGGTCTCATATAGATCATAGTATATATCAAACTTCCAACTTCTAAAGTATAAGGAGTCCTCTCCATCTATTCTTGCTCTGCTTCAAATTTAGGCAATTATTCTTGTAACACCCTAAACTCTTAACTATTAAGATATTGTTCTTGATCTAAGCGCCTCATAGTTTTGTCCTATTGGTGTAAATTCCTAAGAGGTCACCTATCTTAGAATTTCTCCAGGATAAGTACACTTAATTATGAAATTTCGACCGTTACACCAAAAGAAGTCTTGATGTTTAAGAGTTTAGCTTCTTTTACTTCAGGAATTTTATAATCTCCCCCACTTAAGTAGCTAATATCCTCATCAGTATCTTTATCCTAGAATCATCCACCAGATATATAGAACTCTAGAGGTGGCCCCTACAAGTTTAAGTGGTGAATCCTGCCACATAAAACTTTATCCCATACAGGATTTAAGAGGTAGCTCCTATGGCGTAGCACTTTGTTTTGTAAGACACTTAGTTCTCATATTCTAGCTAGTGTATTATTTTGATATAATTTATAACAGCCCAAACTCTTAACTATCGAGATACTGTCCGCTTTGGCTTAAGGGCCTCACGGTTTTGTCATATTGGTGTAACTTCCCAGGAGGTCACCCATCCCAGAATTTCTCTGGGATGAGCACACTTAACTATGAAGTTTCTTAATGAAATTTTGATCATTACACCAAAAGGCATCTCAATATTTAAGGGTTTAACTTCTATTATTTAAGGGGTTTCATAGTTCCTTAGATAGCTGAAAATGACTACCCAAGAGAGTACAAGCTGGTTTTGTCTCACTCATGTCAAATCTTTGCAATACCTTTTTCACATACTCACCTTGAGACAACTTCAGTATACCTACACTTCTATCCCTACTAATTATCATACCGAGAATTTTCTTTATTGGACTCAAATCTTTATTTCAAACTCCTTTGATAACTACTCCTTCAGACATCTTATTTTCTCCTTATATGACCCTCTCATCAACATGTCATACAAATACAAAAGAAGAATGATATAATCATTATCAAAATATTTAAAGAAATAATAGTGATATGTTTGACACTTCGTGTACCCATTTTCTAATATAAATCTATCAATTTTTTTGTACCACTATCTTGGTTCCTGTTTCAGCCCATATAGGCTTTTTTTGAGCCTACACATAAGATCTTCTTTATCTGTAACCACATATCCTTAAGATTGCACCATGTATAATTCTTCTTCAAGGTCACCTTGAAGAAATGTTATCGTTACATCCATCTACTCTAGATGTAAATCCCCCATTGTCATTATGCTCGACATAATTTTGATTGTAGTCATCTTCAACAATAGAGAGAAAGTTATAGTAAAGTCCACTCCTTCCCTTTGCTAAAAACTATTAACTACAAGCTTAGCCTTGTAGCGCTTGCTACCATCATATTCTTCTTTCAACCTAGAAATCCACTTATTTTTTAAATGCTTTTTACCATCTGGTAGCTCTATGAACTCCTAAGTCTGATTCAACTCAAGTGAATTCATCTCATCATCTATGACTTGCTCCCACTTCTTTGAATCATCAACTTGAATGGCCTTATTATAACACTTTAGTTCACAACCATCTATTAATAATAAATAGTATAAAGAAGGAGAACACCTCTGCGCTGGTTTTGTGATTCTACTGGATCTCCTGCCTTTAGTAATAGGTGTCCGAGGAACTCTCTATACTTCATTAGCTTGAAAACACCTCCTATCTTTATCTTCTGTTGACCTCATTTTTGTATGAGCTCAGTAGGACCAATCCAGATCTTAGGATCTTTCTAATTCTTAGGATCAATCTAGACCCTAGGATCTTCCTAGAATCCAGACTTTAGGATCTATTCTAGATCCTAAGAATCTTCTAGAACCCAGATCCTAGGATGCCCCTAGACTCCAGACTTTAGGACTTCTAGATGATAGAATCCTCCCAGATTTTAAGCTTTAAGGTTTACCCAGATTCTAGAATCTACCCATATCCTAGATCCACCCAGACTTTAAATCAATTTATTCAAGATTCAAATCAATTCAGAGTTCAATTAAATTCCTGACTAATCCTGACCTTTAAACAACCCAGATTTAGCTGTCATAGCCTATGACCTGACTCTAATCCTATCTAATCATCTACAATCACACAAATGATGATAAATGATTTAGATAGTTCAAACCCTATCATTCAAACTCAAAATTCAGCTTAAATCCAGAAATTCAGGTTTAAACCTAAGGCTAAAGGTCTAAGTCCTGAAAGCCTTTTCCAGCAAATTTTTGAACACCTCAAAACCCTATCAAATGACCTCTGATTCAGGATCTGTCAGTTCCACACTGATGTGATATGTCTCTAGAGATAATCCTCCAAATTTGAGCTCATTCTGAGGTCTCTAACCCTAGAAACTGAATTGAAATCCAAAGGCTGTAAAACCTTCAAATATTTACAGTCTATGCCACTGGACCTGCCATCCAGTGGATCCTGACCTTGGAGCCTTCTCCAAACCCTCAAATCACTTCCAGACCTTTGATTATGACTCATTGATCAATAAACTGCATTTTGTTGGATTCAATTTGACCCCCAGTTGACCAAGGGTCAAAATGACCAAAATACCCCTTAAGGGTTCAAATGCACTTTTCAAACCATATGACCTCCAAATTGCTTGGAACCACTTCCAACAATTTTCAAATATCAAACCAAACCCATTGAACCCAAAACCAGCCCCTGGGTCAATCTGGTTGACCAAGTCAACCAGGTTGACCAAAGAGGTCCTTTGAGGTCAAAATATGTCATTTTGACCAAATGACCTCCTTAGACCATGGGACTACCCTCATTGGTCTCCAAATGTCATTTCAAATCTGTTGAACCCATTTCCAGACCCTGGACCCACCTGGTTGACCAAGTCAACCAGGATTGACCTAAAGGCCCATTAAGGGCCCAAATAGGTCATTTTGACTAAATAACCTCTCCAGATCCTGAGACCACTACCAGTAGACTCAGAATATTATTTCAAATCTACTGGACCTGGGCCCACCCCTTGGGTCAACCTGGTTGACTAAGTCAACCTAAGTTGACCAAAACACCTCTTAAGGGCTCAAATAGGTTATTCCAACCCATTCAATCTATCCAACCCATATCAAGCCTCAAACTAACTCCTATCCATGTTTTAATTATGCTTTAGTGATAGGATAATCAAACCCAAGGAAAATTGATCAAGTCAACATTTTGATTTTGGTCAAACTTATATGTTTAAATCAAAATCACCATATGCATTTGATCAAATCCTTTTCAAGCTTTCAAAATATTCCATTAATTCCTTAAATCTTGCCAAATGCACCATGAGCCAAGTCATGGTCATTTTGACCAAGTCAACATATTTAAACTTGGTCAAACTACCTTAAAATCCTTTCTATTCCTTCAAATCTCAATCCTTAAGTCTCAAACCCTCTTCAACTTGTCATTCCAGTAGCCTAATACCTCCCTCATGCCATCTCAACTGCCATGTGGCATGGGGACCAGTCAAAGTGTCAAATCTAGGTCTTAGGATGGTCAAACTTGGTCAAATGACCCCCTAAGCCTAATCTCCTCTAATCCAGCCCTCTCCAGCAGCTTAGGTGGAATCTAGAACTTTCTTAGGACCCATCCCAGCCCTCAGATCAAAATCAAATGGCTTCTAGCCATTCCATATGCTTACTAGAGGACAAATGGGCCTTTCCACATAGGATGTCCTTGTGTCCTTTGATTCTTCTGCTCCCAACCACCCTAGGGACAGATGGCAGCATCTTAGGGTCTCACCAAAGCAATCTTGGCCGTCCAAACTACCTGGAGAGTTTTGAATAGGGGAAAACCTTCATTTGAAGGGGGATTCTATTCTATTCATTCTCTCTCCACTCAAGCTTTCCGAGAGCATAACCTCTGCTTAGTTGAGCCTTCCTCAATCCTCTCCAGACATTTCTAGCAAAATCCGACCGGTCAAGGCTGCCGCCGACGAAGTTTCCGGCGAGTATAAGCTTCAATCCGTCCAAGACTCGAAGTGGATGATCTAGAGCATTTCAGGCTTCGATTTCTGAAGGGGAAATAATCGTGGACAGTCTACAAATTCAGCCATATCATTCTCCCTCCGATCTAACGGTAAAAACTCTCAAAATCCTTAACCCTAGGTCACATAGCTTAGAATTAAATAGTTTTTTATTGAATCCATTTTAAACCAAAATAGAAATCCCACACGATTTCTGTTCACTTATTGTATTTAGGTTTAAAATTTTATTACATTTGGTCTACCGGATCGACCAAACTAGTCAAAAAACTAATCCTAGGGCGTTTTCGTAGAACCGGTCAGGTGTACGAAATATTAGCCGTTGATCATCGCATCAACGGCTGAGATTTCGTCATACCGCGGGCCGGTCAAACCTCATGCTTGCGTCCGTCGTTCAGGATCTCGACCGGCTCGATCTGAGCCCTTCGTTCAAACCGCGGGATCGAACGTCTGCCATCTGATCTCTCCCTACGAAATCAGAACCGCGGGATTCAATCTCAGCCATCCGTTCCTTAATACGGGCGATCCAACGGTTCAGAACCGCTGCTGACGTGGATTAGTGAAACCGCGTCCGCGGTTTCATTATTCGCCAATCATTGCCGGCGGCGCAATCATTGCGCCGCCAGGCAATGATTGGCCGCGGTTTGCAGCGGCTAATCGGCCGCTGCCACGTGGCCCTATCGCTGCCTTTTTTTTGTTTTGTTTTAATTTTTTTTTATTCTTTTTTTTAATAAATATTAAATTTTAATTTTAAATTAATATATTTCAGAAATTAAATAATCTTAATTTGAAATCATTATTAATTAAATTTTATAATTATTTTTTTTAAAACTATATTAATATTAAATATTAATTATTATAAACTAATAATTAACATTTAAAATATTAAATATTCTATTTGAACATTAAATATTAATTATTAATTATTAATTATTAAATATTAATTATTAATTATCTTAAAATAATTTACAACTTTAATTAATAATTAAGTTATTTAATATTTTAATTAATGTTAAATGCTTTATAATATTAATTAATATCAATTGATTTTAAAATTTTAATTAATATTAAATTATGTAATATTTTAATTAATACTAAATACTTTATACCTTTAATTCATATTAAATGATTTTAAAATTTTAATTAATATTAAAATATTTAATATTTTAACCAATATCAATTTTAATTAGAGAATTTTAAATACTATTTAAAATATTTTAAATTTGAAATTTTAATTTAAAATATTCAAATGTCATTCAATATTTAAATAACTAATTAACATTTATTAATTTAATCAATTAATATTCAATAATTAATTAATTATTTTAAAATATTTTAATTTTGAAATTAAATTAATTTAAACTATATTTCATATTTTAATTAAATAAATACTTAATTATTCATTAACATTTAATCATTAACTAATAACTTAAGTATATTTTGAAAAGTAAAGTAAATATATATATACATTTAAATAATCTTAAAATTTTAGAAAACTTTAAAGTTTTAAATTAACTGACTCCAAAATTATTTTAATCTTTAATTAATTTAAAATTATTTAAAAAAAAAACTCCTTTTAATGATTTAGACTTTAAAAATTCATAAGATATTCAAATTAAATCAGAAAAATTAATGTAATATATCAAAATTTTCAGAAAATTAAGTACTTTAATTTAAGATTAACTTCAAAGATCAAAACATAATTAATTTTAAGTTATTTTAATTACTTATTTATTTTAGTATTTAACTAATATCTAGTTAAATACTAAGCCAATTACTTTGAAAATTAAAAACTTATTTTCAAATGATCTTAGTAGATCAGTGGATCTCTATTTAGGTATTCAACTTATTCAAACCATGCTTTCAACTATTTTCAATTTAAAAGTTATGTTTATACATATGTAATTTTATTTATATTATGTATATATTTGAAATTATTTTAAAGTAATACATATGTATTTAAATCATTTAGGATTGAGAGATCTACTTGGAAATTTTAAACTTGGATCTAACATATTTGAATAGAAATCATGTGGGAGTGTTAATGAATGATTATGCTCTAATCATTCACTAATCTAATTAAGTATATTTAATTAGCATTGGTCTTTGCATGTTTAGGACATACACACACCACTTAGTTTAAGGCTCTCTTAGACTTAGGATTGATTGTGTTTATATGTGTGTATATCATGCATGTTATGTTAAGGGTTAGAAGAACTTTGATTTGAACCTATTTAACTTAGTGTCATTAAGGACAATAATTAAGGACTTGTTTAGATAACTTAAAATATTTCCAATAATTAGGATTCACATCATTTTGACTTGAAACTTTGAGCATTTAAACTTAGGGACATATTCAGCCCATAGAAATTTTCTTACTGAATTTTGAAGTCATTAAGCCACTCAATTACTTTAATCAAACTTAAACCTTAATTAAGCCTTTAAACTTCCAGAAATTATAATAAATCAAGATTAAATCCAAAAATTACATTTAATACCTCAAACTGATCAAAATCAAACCCTTAATCAATAAAAAATAAAAGCCCCTTGACTGGACTTCAAAATTAAGTTTAATTTAAGTTTAATTGAAATTCAATATTTAATTAATTTAATTAATTAAAAATAATTAAAAATTCCAAAAAATTCCTCAAACACTTAGAGATCACTCATTAGGTCATTCCTGACCTTTGGAGTTGATTTCAAGAAGTTTAGAGGTCATTTGGATTCAAATCATAAAAATGGCTTTAATTAAACAATTTAAATAATTCAATAAATACTCAAAACTTAAAAAATTCATAAATAATTCAAATAAACTTTAAATTGAGCAAACTCAAAAGCATACAACTCATCTTAAGCTCTAATATCTATCAAAAATATTAAGTTTCCAGAAATCATTCAAATTTGAAAAAGTCAACTTTTGGTCAAACTTAGTTCAAAATCAAGTCAAAACTTCAAACCTTCATAATAAAATATAGAAAAATCCAATTTCAGTGTACTTACTGTCTAACTGATCGTATTAAGGTCTAGTATTTTAATAAAATATTAACTTTCCAGAAAACACTTTAAATCAAAAAGTCAAATTTTGACCCTTTAATTAAATGATTAAAATAATCCAAAAAATTCCAAAATTCAATAAATCATTCAAAATTCCAGAAAACATTAATTTCAACATTAAAACCAGCAATCAACCAATCTTAATTAAAATTTAATCAATCTTCAAACCTTAATCAAACTCAATTTACTTAATTATATCGGGTACCACTGGGTAACCCAGGCCTACGGGGCTATTAAATTAGCCCCAAGGAAGGTGAAATAAACTTCACGGCCTCGGTGTGCAACAAAGGTGGTATCCAACAAACAATCAAAATCATTTTCAATTTTAAAATCAACTTTAAATCATTAAGACTTAAACTTTAATCTAAATCTTCCTTTAAGCCTTTCAACCAACCAGAACATTAAACAACTTCAATCAAGTGCCTATGTAGGACATATCAAAGCCACACAGCCTACCTCACACACTTTAGATGGTTTGCTAGGACAACCTACTCTAGTCTTAGGTTAGGCCGGTGTTTACTTTTCTGCTACTTGCGTGTGCCGGGTTTTCCGTGGTTTTCATTGCATGCTGGTTGCTAGATTTAAGTAATTGATGTTGATGTGATTATTTATTTATTTACTGCACTCTGAGTTGATTGATTGTACGTTAGATTTACCCCTAGGCTAGAGACGTTTTATACTAATTCAATCTTATGCAGGTGGCCATGCTCATACAGGGCATAAATTAAAGGGGGCAAAAATCATAAATATTAAATTGCACAGGTGCTCCAGAATGCTTAAATCCCCCTTTAAAATTAAAAGAGCATGGCCAAGTGTGGCTGTGATTGAACATTTTAATTTCAAATATATATAACTGCTTGGGATGTAAAATATAAACTGCTGATTATTAGGATAACCTTGCAGGTTGTTGAGTCTAGATTTTTAATTTCTATTGATGTAATTTGATTTGAATTGAGTTGTAAATTATTTAAAAGTACTTTGAGATTGAGATGTTTAAACATCCAATTTGGAATCCAAAGAGGAAGGAACATCCCTTATGGGAGAGTTCCTATCCATTTGGAGATCCAAATTAGGATGAATTTCAAATATCCAAAGAGAAAAGATAACAACCCTATTCAGGGGGAGTTTCTTTTCATTTGGATATCCAGACCCGACGATCCAAGGAGTTCCAAGAAGACGAAGAAGTGAAGAATGAGAAGAATCTCAAATCTCAAAGTCACTTGAGTCTTAGGAGTAGAATCCGGGTTGTAGTCAGTGGTACCCGGCCACTTTACTTTACTGCAGACCCTGGGTTGTATAATTTAAAGGCACTTGCCTATGGACTTTCATTTTGAATATTTATTTAATTGATTTAATTATTTAATTGATTTGATTTATGTATTGATTGCGATTAAGGACCCGTATGCTTTTAGTAGTTTATTTGGAGTTCTTGCATGTCGATTTCGATTTAGCCTGGAACCCGATCGGAGGCTCGTGAGGGTACGATCATAAACCTTTTCTACTTAAACAAAATTAAAATTTTTAAGCTCAGATAGAAACTCTAACGCTCTTAAGAAGTAAGCTCGGACTCGCCGGGAGTTTTTCATGCATACATATTGACTTTTCTCATCCATGTTAGGCACCTCCCCGCCTGCGGGTTTTGGCAGACCACCTGACCTATTAGGGTGCAGTTCTGTCCAAGGGGATGTTGTGAAATCTCTAGGATAAAACCTATTTTTAAGCCTATTTTAAAACTGCTTCATTTTGATTTAAGTATTTCATCGAGTCAACTAGCATGCATCGCATTAGTAACAAATTAAATTTGAGTCTAAATCTTAATTACATTTCTAGCTTAAGCATTTAACCCAACATATGTTAAGGGGTCAATTAGGATCTGCTCTAGATGTCGACCCCAATTCTTTAAACCAATCTTAATCAATATTCCAACCACTCTTTCATAAAGACTTTGACTCATGGTTTTTAAAAGCATTTAGGTGGTTTAGCTGGCTCCCCAATCCAGGCCGGAGTAAGTCCAGATTGCATTGCATTAGCTAGGATTCGGGTCACTAATTTTCAGTACCCAATTTTAGACTTAGGTTCTGAGGCATGTCTTTAATCTTAAGACCTCGATCTTTCCTGGAATCTAATTCCCATTTTCTAATAAAATTGATCACTCAAACATTAAATATCTTTCCAATCTAATTCAAGCCCAACACTTAGGATGGTTTGAGGTGTTTCTGAAGTAATTCAGAATCTCAAGACACCTCCTACTTTTTCTTCCTTTGACTCCAGAAATAAGTGTTCAACCTTGAACCATTCCCGATTGAAAATTCCAGTCCCTACCTCCTTTGACATCAATCTTTGAAAATCTTAAATAAAATTCGTATCGCTATTTTAATCGAGAGTATTCGTAGGAAATTTTCGGGTTTCCTACGATGTAATTAACTACGAGGGCTTACGCTCGTAGGAGATTTAGAAACCCAGACCAGATTTTTCAAAATCAAGCTTTTTCAAAACTTTTAATTAATTATCTTTGGGAAATTCAAAAGACAACGATCATTATCGTCATTTTTTAAATGATCGATAATAGACGATATCCTCTTTCCTTGGAAAGATATATCGTACTATTATCATGATCTTGATTATAAAATTAATGATCTTTTTACTAGATTATTATAGTTAAACGTTGGATTTAACATCATTTTGATCTTTTGAGATCATATGTTGTTTCCCCTTGAGTTTGACTACGATAATCAGGGTAAATCAAGATTTGTAATCTGAACCTATTAGAGAACGATATATTCACCTTTCGAGGTGATATATCATTCATTATAAGTGTTCGATTATAGAATTTAAATTCCAGAAATTAAATATTTCCCAAAGAAAATTAAACACTTTTTCAAAACCTATATTTTTCAAACACAAACATCTTCTTGATTATCATCATCATCTATTTAAATATATGTAGAAGAATTTTTAGGAGTTTCATTTCTATCCTTGTATATTTCATCTTCATTGAATGTGACATCTCTCTCCTGATGAACTTTTAATTCAATAATCCTAAAAGTTATAGCTAAATTTATCTGAGTCATATCCAATAAATATACACATGATGGATTTTGGATCAAGCTTACTATTAGATTCTGCAACAACATGAATATAGGATGAACAATTAAAAATGTTTAGGTGAGAAAAACTTACCTCCTTATCACTACATGCTTCCTCTGGTAACCCCTCACTCAGAGGAACTGATGAACTATGATTGATCAGATAAATAATAATATTCACTGCCTCTACCTAGAACTATTTGGATAAACTAGTATGCAATCTTATGCTCCTAGCACGCTCAGTGATATTTCTATTTTATGCCCTCTATAATAACATTCTATTGTGGTGTTCTTGGAACAGTGAACTCATGTCCAATTCAAATCATAATATTCCTTAAACTTCTTGTCTCGATACTCACCACTATTATTTGATCTAAGATATTTCAACTTTAAACATGCCTCATTCTCAACCATGGCCTTCCACTTCTTGAAAACATCAAATATATCTGACTTATATTTTAAAAAGTATACCCATACATTTATGTTATGACCATCAATAAAAGTGACAAAATATAAAGACTCTCTTTTGGAAGAAATTAGTGCAAGAACCTATACATCATCATGCATTAACTCTAGCTTCTTTGAATTCACTTTTAAATCAATTTTTTAAAAACTCACCCTTTGTTGCTTGCTATATATATAATATTAACAAAAATTTAGATTTATAAATTTTAAACCAGAAAGTTTTTCTCTAGTAAGAAGCGAATACAAACCTTTCTTACTTTATGATGCTAAAGACCTCCATCAACATCTGAATCAACTACCCTAATAGAATTTGACCTTTTATTGATAACATATAGGGTGCCTTCAATATTTCCATAAGCAGTAACCATAGGCCATTTTATAACCTTCCACGAATCTCCTATGAATGATGTCACATAGCCTAAGTTTGCAAGTTGACTCACAGAAACTAAATTTCTCTTCATACAAAAAATATACCTAACATTCTTGAGTCTCCAAGTTAAGCCATCTGACATTCTAATATCAACATATCCCTGTTCTACAATGCTACATGGCTTATTATCTCCCAAATACACTTTAACTAGATCACCTTGAGTGTAGTTTTTGAATGCTTCTTTATTAAGACTTGCATGAAATGAAGCACTTGAATCTATAACCCAAAATTCAGAATTATCCATAGATAAAATTAAAGAATTTGATTGAAACTCTTATGCAAATACATTTATAAAGTAACTTTTTATTGACCTCCACCGCTAGCCGTCTTTGAAACAATACAGTTCTTCTTCAAGTGACCCTTCTTTTCACATTTCTAATACACAACTTTCACTCTACCTAGAGTAGACTTTTCTCTCTTGGATTTAGATCTTCCTCTACTTGGATTTTTATATGAACCCCTTCATCTGGCTTCAGCATTCAGAGCAGAATTTAAAGATTCACTATTTGTCTTCTCATGAACCTTTTCATTAAGCACTGACTCATAATATGCTCAAAATTGAACTTTGAACTCCCTGAAGAGTTACTCACATCAGTAACCAACTCATCACAGTAATCTGGCAATGAACATAACAACATCAATGCTCTCACCTTATCATCAAACTTGATGGCAACTTAACACAACTAACTCGTCATAGTGTTCAGATTATTTAGGTGTTCTATAATTAAAGTGTTGTCTAATATCTTCATATTTAATAACATCTTCATTTATACTTCTTAATCTTATATCTTTCTTCTTCAACCATTCCTCTCACTCAAACTAAAGAACATGGCTCTGATAACAGTTATTGGGGAAGTAAACCATGCAATAAACACAAAAAAAGAAAGTGAAAAATGCAGCAAAAAGAAAGAACACTAGAATTTAATATGAAAAAAATCTAAAACTAGAAAAAAATCACAGAGCCACATTACACCAAGAAATGCACTATAAAAATTAGGAGAAATTTATACATCTCTCTTTTCACTCATTCTCTCCTTGTCAATCTTCACTCTTTCATTATTCTCACACTAGAATATACAAAGAGAAACTTTGATTAACCACCAAGGATGCAACCCTTAACAAAAAATGAGAAAAAAAACTACCAGCCCATCTTGCAGCTCCATAGAATCAAGTATGGAGTGCCTCGGTGCTCCACTCTTTATCTAAGTCTGCCTGACAGTGCTGCAATGTTGGGGTTTAGAGCGCCACATTACTCCGCTCTATGTTTGTCTCCAAGAAAACTATACAATGCCGCAGTGCTTGGGTATATAGCACCACAATGCTGTACGATTGTACAAAAAAGTCAGGTACAAAGCACCCAAACCCAAGCAAGGGATCAAGGTCCCTTGTAACCCACCGACGAGCTCGACCAATATAATACGACTGATTGACATAATTAGATTCCACACCAAACTAATAGAAATATAATTGAGAATTTTATGACATTAATTAGATGACCAAATGATCTTCAAATCTCGCATGCTTATAACCATAACAAAATTGAGAGACCAATGAGAGAAATTCAAAAGTAAAAAAAAAAAAAGTAATTTTTACATCATAAATGCACTTAAATGCTAAAAGAATAGTCTATTATATAAGTAACTAATACAAGCCTTTCAATGGAGTGTTTCAAATTTTAATATGCTCAAATTTTCTACGAGGAAGGGGGGGGGGGGGGGGGGGGGGGGGGGGGGGGGGGGGGGGGGGGGGTGGGGGCTTATCCAACCACGATTCTTCAATCACCACCACTCGATAACGAAACTCTGAGCATCATCACCACTAGTTCTCTAACCATTATCACTTGACTATAAGCCTTCAACCAACTACAATTCTCTATTCACTGTCACAAAACTATCATTGCTTGATTACAATCATTTGACCACCATCGCTCGATTACAATACTCTAACCATTATTGGCCTATTATGATCCTTTGCCCTTGAACCAGTAGCCACAATCCTATACACATTATCACCCAATATACGGTCTTCATACCATGGTTGCCCAAATATAATTCTTTGACTACTATCCCCCAACTATGGTCTTCTGAACACCATTAAATGACTGTAGTCACCTGACCATATTTTCTTGACTATGGCTCTCTAAGCACTATCACTTGACTATAGTCATCCAATATATGTTACCCGATTATAATCATCTGGCTATGATCCTCCAACCACTACAGCTTGCCTACGATCCTCTGACCATCGTTACTTTATTTTATTATTTTGAATATTATCACTAAGCTATGATCCATTGACCATCATCTCCCGACTACTATCCTACAACCACCTTCACCGGACTACAGTCCTCTGACCAGTGTTGTCTAACTATATTACTTTGATGTCCATTATGGTCTCTTTTTATGTGACACCTCCAAATTCACCTTTCAGTTCAACCTATTCTGATTTGATTTGAAAGAGGTAATTACTTGAATCTTTATATTTTGAACCCTTGTGCATGTGCTTGGGAATATTTCGTATTCATGAGAAAGTCTGCATGTGTTCTGAAGTGGGTCACAGGGGTCTATTTGCGTGTTTGTGAAATTTAAATTTTCCCCCTAGGGCATCGTAGCATTAGGTTTGGTAGCACCCTAACATGATAGTCTAAGGAAAATGTGCACTTAATTCAACACTCTAGTGTGCAACGGGTGTGGCGGTGCTGTGGGTTTTTGCACCGCATGGTGCCACAGTGCCAAAGCAAATTTGATTATTTTAAAATATCCCAAACTACTATTCATTCGATTCATTTCATTTGAGGTAGCCAACTTAGAGAGGAAAGGGAGAGATCATATAGAGAGAATCTAATTTGAGCCCCTTCAGGTCATTTTCTGCTGTCAGGCCAGTTTTGAGAATTGTCCAAATTGAGGTAGATGATAATTTGCCACTCTTAGTTTTTAAAAATATGGAGATTTTTTGAATTTTTTTATTATATTTATATTTCTATTACCAAAAAAGGAGGATAACTTTGCATTAATAAAGCTTTCATTGTGTAACTTTATGTATATTTTAAAGACACTAGTCATGAACATTTAGAGATTTTCTGAAAAATTTTGCACTCTATTTTGAAAGTGCCCCTTTTTATTTGTCTAAAAAATATATTGGAATATGAAAAATAAGGCTGTAGTACGATTAAAGTTAAAATAGTGTTTTGCACAATCTCTAGTAAATTGGTTGTTTTGAAATGGTAAATTTTGATTGAGTAGTATATTCTTTTATCTACCATTATAGGACTTTGTGAAATTTTGAAATGAGTTCATTTGTATTATATTTACTACGTTGCAATGAATTATATACTTATTTAATTGAATGATGTGATTTTGAGGAGTTCTGAAAGTGGATGGAGGAAGCCCTGTTCTGATGCTAAATGTATATTCTGATACACAAGAGTATATTATGTGTCGAGGGTACATTCTAATGTTATATGCATATTCTGTTATCAGAATTTTTGATTTTGTTTGTCGAGAGGCATAAGGGGTCAGCATCTTTGGATTCTACATGAGATAGGGTGGAAGGCATAAGAGGCCAAAATTCTTTGAAATTATGTATGATATGGAGTATTAATTTGTTTATTTATTTCTCAGCATTGTTACTTAAATTTTTGATGACTATAATTACAATTATGCTCAGCACTGTGATGTATTACGTTTCATTAAAATTAAAATACTTTAATAATTGAATTATTTTTAAGTTTAGATTGAAAAAAATGTTATCTACTGAGTTGTGCTAGCTTATTGTGATTCCACCTTCTATTTTCAGGATCTAATAGTTGGAAAGGGCTTGTTGTGTAGTAGTTTCAAAATCTGATTTTAGTCTATAGAGATATTTCTTCCTTTGAATTTTTGTACAGTCATGACTAAATTTTATTGCTCGGTCTGTAGCTATGCACTATAATTATATATGCATTTTTATAATAAATAAAAAGAGGATTTTTGCAGATGAGTTTCTTTTTAATCTTTGGATAGTGTTAGTAGCTTTGTTCTTATTGTAGTAAGTTTAAAATTTTGAATGAAGATTCTAAAAAAATTTCTAAAACTTAGATCTTAGGGTTCAGCTGTCACAAGCCAACGTGATAGTACCTGCCCAGTCTAGGGTCTGATCGAGTTGGATTGTAATATTTTATATGTATGTGTGCTAGATCTTCGAATAGTATTAAGACATTAAACACTTTTTTCTACAACTGTGACTCTCCTAGCATGCAACGATAGTTTTAAATTTCTATTATGATTTGCATGTCGATTATCCTGCCCATCCTAAAATAAAAATTGTGAGGAGGTACTAAAATATTGTTTCCCATTTAATTGCATTCAAAGAATGGGTAGATTAATGTGTCTTTTTTTAAATTTGAGGTATTTTTTAATCTTATATCTACTATGAAAATTTTTAATTTTTAAGCTTTAGTTTAAATGACAAGCTTTGATTATTTTTTACGGTAAAAAAGGGCATTTTATACATGATATCTAAACGTTGTATGTTTGTATTTATATATAAATAATAGCTGATATAACTTCGTAAAAAATCATATGATTTGCACGAATCTCGAGATAATCTTTGAATTAGACGCTTCTAAAATTAAAATCATGATCATTTAAACTCCAAATTTAACATGTTTATAATATAATCGAGCATTTAGACGAGATGAATCCAAAGAGACCAAGATCATTCAATTCCAACATCATTAGGGCACTTAAATGCTAAAAAAATGCTTCATGGCCAAGGAAGTTGATATGAACCGTATGATGGAGTGTTTTGGATTCTGGTTTAAATTAGCAAAATACCAATCCCAAAAAAACTTATAAATAGAGCCCCATTCTCCACATGAGAGGAAGGAAAAAAAAGGATAGAAGTAGAGAGCTCTTTTGTATTTTCAAACTATCGCGGCCAACAACTACAACTAGCTAGTCACTGACAACCACCATCATCGTTGATGATCACCGTCAGTAATCATCACCATCTCTAAAATTTTGACAAGATTTAACGTTGTTGTTGGGTATAGTTGCTTGTCTACAAACACTTGTTTTTTATAATACCTATTGAGAAATTAAGCTCTGTTGTTGGATGTTAATTTGTCAATCAATGAACATTAAATTTCTATTAATTCCATAAGAAAAATCAGACATCTTATTCTCAAATAATTATCTTCTTCTTCAACTGAGGAAAAAAAATTCTTGTATCTTCAAATGTATAGTAAATGAAAATTTTCATATGGGCCAAGCACCGGGATTTTTTCCCTTTTTAAATTTTCCATGTAAAATTTTCTGTTCTCAGTGTTGAATTTTTATACAATACTAAAACGTAAAACACACTCTACTGACTCAAATTTTCTAACACATAACAATAGCAAAATATTTTTATTTATAATAATACACCTCAAAAATTTAATCGTTTGCAAGATTATCAATTTAAATTCTCAATTATTTATTAAACTAGCTAATGCATTGTTAAAAATAATTAAGATAATTAATTGTTAATTGAATTATAAAGATTTAATTTGAGTTAAAAATGCTTAAACATTAAACAAAGAAACCCAAGTTAAAAATTAAAGGTAATATAATTATATTATAATATCCCATGTATGTTTAATTAACCAATAAATAAAATAGTTGACATAAATGATAATAGAAATAAAATAGTTATAATTTTAATTCAAATTGAATTTTAAAATAAATAAAAATATATAATAATTAAATATTAATTAAAGTAACTATTTTAAAATTTTAACTGCATCATGTATCATTTTCAAAAAATAAAAATATTATTCTCAAATAAGCAAAAAGGTCTAACTAAAATACTATGTGATTAGATAATTATTAAATCTCTATTAAAATTTTTAAAAACCTGTTAATATAATAATTAAAAATAAAATCATCTTTTTTTAATGACTTTACATCTACAAATAAGCAAAAAACGGTCCAATTAAAACAGTTTAGATATATTTCATGAAGTGTTGTGCACAAGCAAAAAAAAAAACATGCTCTATACTCTTAAGCGGGCAATCTAACAAATCATTTTAGTTAATAATCAATTATTTCATAGATATTAAAGCAATATTTTGGTAGAACAATAGTAAATAACCCAATAATCAAATGCACCGTTAACATAATAAACTGACAAGATAACACTATCAACTGACAATACTAAAGGCTTCATTTGGAAAATTTTTTTACTGTTTTTTAAAGTAATTTTTTAATATAAAAATTTTTAGTTCAAAAAATTTATGTACTAAAAAATTGTTTTAGAAAACAGTATGAAAGTTATTCCGAACAAAACCTAAAGTTTTGTTTGGGACAGCTTTCTTATTGCTTCATGAAATAGCTTTCTAATATAAAATTTTTTTACCAAAAAATTGCTTCATAAAGCAATAAAAAAGTTGTCCCAAACGAAACCTAAGAATTAATAATGAAGAAACAAACATATATAAGAATAAAAAAGAGATGAATACTTCAAATCTACTTTCTCCTCTCGTCAGCATTTCTTCAGAATAAGAATCTAAATAATCAAGTTTGCCACTCGTTGCATGTCAATTTTTGGCTTCAATCCTGCAAATAAGAATGAAGCATTCTCCTTCAGTAAAATTTGAAGTGAACAAAAAAAAAACACTTGGAGCTTGCTACAGGCGATTGGAATCTACTTCAAAGGAGAAAAAACTATATGCAAAAGTGTATAACATTAGGCTATACTGTTAATTGCTAAAAACAGTTACTTTTGAAGAGTAATTTGAAGGTTTCTTGTAACCAGGAATTAATGAAATCTTCTAAGTTCAGAAAAAGAGGAATGTAATGGTTGAAGCTTCTTACCTCAAGAACTCTGCTACAAATGCTGAGCTCCAATAATTGACCGACAACCACCTTCCATGTCAGCAGCTTTCCGGGCTGCGTTCCGGTAATTAAAATAGATGAACTGAATAAGAATCTAGAAATGTAGTCAAGTGTCTAACATCCATACAAGTCCAAAGAGCAGAAAATAAATGCTAAATTGTCATGCAGGGCAAAAGTAAAAGAGTCAATTGCCAATATATATACGATGAGAAAGATTATTAATGAAGTGTTGAATACAAAGGAACAAAAAACAAAGGTTGAGGTTTGGAGATGATGGAAGCAATTAGTCAAAGATTAAACTAAAGGCATTAGCAAACTAGTTAGAAATACTGCTAGCTTCCAAATCTTCAATGGATATGCTACTGTGTAGCTGCTGAACTACGTTGCTGATATAGCTAAGTTGTTATACCGTTCTGGCATATTAGCCTTAGAATTCCAATATACTATTTATGCTAATATGTGAATAATTGTCATCCTTAATCCATTTTCACAACGCTGCTATCTAATTAGCAGAAACAAACAAAACATATAGTATTTAATTAGTATTAGGTTAACAAAACAATAATTTTGTTCTATTAAATAATAAATGTTAACTATCTACTAGATCAATGTTAATTCAAATATATCCAGTCATACAAAACATGAAAAACTTGAATTTGGCAATCATTGACTCCGAATCTCTTAGGAGGTACTGTATGGAGACTGCATTTATTAGTGTCATCTATTATAGGATGCACGTTCTCTATTGTTTAGTATTTATACTCTTGCAAACTTTACAAGTCACATAAATGTAGATTGCATGCATCTCCGATTGTGCAGCATACAAAGTGGTAGCATGCATGCTGGTCTACAATGGAGTATGCATGTCTGCAATTATGTACAGAGGAGGGTTCATATATGTCATCATCATTAATGTTGTTATTATCATCATCTTTTGCTTAACTACAACATTTTTGGGTTTCCTGTGACTAATTGGCTATCTGGTTTAGTTATTTGAAATGCAATGTGAAAGTAAACACAAGCAAAGTAAATGGATCAATTTGGCTACATTTACGTTGCATATTGTGAATGAAATGAACTATATTGAATAATAATTTCAGCAATTTTACCCATTAATAAACATATAAAAAAAATTTAAGTTTACCAACAAGTAGGGGTGAAAATTGGGTTTCGGATCGAACCCGGAACTGACCCGGGTTCAAAAGGGTCGACCCTAACCCGACCCGATTATGTAAACGGGTCAAAAGTTCAGACCCGGACCCAACTCGTCGGGTTACCGGGTTGACCTGACCCGATATGGCTGGACTGCGACGACGAGATTGCGGATGGTGGGGCTCGCGTCGACGGCTGGCAGCCTCGGATGCGAAGTGCGGGCGGGCGTGGGCAGCCTTGTGGGCTCCGAAAATTCCATTAAGTGCTCCCGGCCTCTCCGTGTCATCGGTCTATTTTTCTTATTTGATGGTGATGACGGCGAAGTGCTTTAACTAGATTAGGTTCCGGGTGAATTTTCAGAAGGCAGATTGGGTTTTAGATAAGACACTACCCAGAGATTTCACCCTCATTTTGTGAGGACTTTATGATCTGAGTTCTAGTTTCCTATAGGCGCAAGCCCCTATAGTTAATTACCCCTCCCGATAATAGGAGAGAACTTTCGATTAAGGCTAGTTATTGAAGAGGTTGTATAGGTTGTAAATACAACATATAATAGCAACAGTTTAGGGTTTGAATTTGAGATTTGAATTTATCATCATGATTTAGAAATTATCACCACAAACTTAAAACTGGTGGTGGGGGGAATGAAGACGAGCCCGATCAAGATCCTATGGTTCCGTCGTCCCGGGCTGTCATGATCCCTGGTCAACTTAGTCAGAGGAGGTAGTCGACCCAACCTGACAGAAGGTACCTTATCGGCAGCTATGGGTTGCTTCGTCCAAGAATACCTTGTAGACCTAGGTTGGTACTTATCTAAGGGGATAGATCTGAATCCACCTTAGCTGACAGAGGGCTTTATGCCTATCAAATATACCTTATGATTCATAACTCAAAGGTTTGACGCCGTTAGGGAACATACGGGCTTTGGCCGTGATCGTAATATAATGGTGCCATTTTGCGGCAAAATCACCCGATCAGAGGGCACATGTCACGTCCCTGCTAGCAATAGACTATTTGAGAATGAATCGTAGCAACACACCCGACACGCATTCGCTCTTTATAAGCTAAGGTTAATTTCAAATTTATCACCCCCGCCAAACGGTTGCGGGAGGTGGATGAGTTTTAGTTTTAAAATTTTAGGTGATATATTTCTTTTCTTTTTTTTTAGAATTTAGAATTTTGTGGGATTTGAGATTTTGACCCCTCCGATTAAGATTTCCGATCAATACGGCCATCATCGGGGTGACGTTAAGGTCACTTGTGTTTTTGTAGAATTTGGGAGACATTTTTATGATTCAAGTCATGTCGACTCCAGTCCTTTCGAGGAGGAGGATGAAACTTGAATTTAGACCCGCACAGCATTCTCAGACATTAGCGCACATGCAGGTTGTAGCATTTGACCCTGCGCAGCATTCTCAAACTTTTGCGATTAGAAATTTATTGCATTTGTCGGAGCACATGCATGGATGTGTTGTACTTTCGTTTAAGGAGTCATATTTAATATAGAAAGGGGGATTTTAAAATATTTAAATATGATTCATTTGTGCAAGTGATTTCATTTAGAAATGCCCAAGATTTCATTTAAGGGCCTACGAACGCCATCTATTCGCTTGTACACACGTTGCGGATCCGGTGGCGTGAAAGCTTTTTAGCTTTAGTTATTGCATTTAGTTTATTTTAACTCCTCTAAGTATTACTTAGCACAGCACGTGGAGGATATTTGTCCAATTGGTACTATGAGATCGTGCTTGTATCCGTAGGAGAATTATTTTGCTCGCTACAAGTTCCCCTACTCTCTCTCGTAGGTGGGTTAAATAATTTCACAATTTATTTGAGTATAGGATCTTAATGAATTATGAGAATTATTAATTCTTCAAATCAAATTGTGATTTCTCTTTATTGTTAAACACATTTAAATACTGTGTTAGAAGAATCATAATTAATTATACATTACTCACTAAGATTATCTGTAATTCTTATGATCCTTTCTCATGCTTATTATGGCTAAATCCATCTGAAGAACTACAAGATTTGGAGGGTCTTGTTCAGTTCTACAAAGATCCTGAGAGATGCTAATATCCATCTATAGAAATAACATCTAAGCCGATCTCCACATAGCAAATAGTTTCTAAAGAACTTTCATAAGGGAGTTTTGAGAAGTTCTTTGTTGCAAGACACCAAATGACAATTAATTGTCAAATGTTCTGTTGTTTCGTTCTCGTAGTTCTCTTCACTACTGTTTTACTAGTTTTTCTAATACTCAGCTCCATTACTTTCCACTACCTTGCACTTACTAGTAAGTAGCTAGATTGACATTTTTCAACATTGATTTTATTTATGATTGTGCTAACTTTTGTCTACTCCTTTGCAGGTATTCCTAGTCAGTAGTTGCAGTAGCAGGAGTTGGAGCCCGCTTGGGGCTTTTCCAGGAGCTGTTGTGAGAGCTTGTGGAGAGCCGTTAGTTGGAGAGGTATTTGAATTATTTGGAGAGCTGCCACTTGTTCGAGAGCATTAGTCTGTACTTAGGCTTGATAGTAGAGATATTGATTTGATGTTCTTTTGATTTATATTTTCTTTTAATTTAATTGCATTAATTAATTAAGTTGATTAATTAAAAGTTAAATTTTAAATTAGAATTTAATTTGCTCAATTTGATTTTAATTTGCTTGAATATTTGAAAGTGTTATTTTAAGTTATCCAATTATTAATATTAAATTGGCTTAGTTTAATCATTTTAGAGTTTTAATTAAACGTCGTTTAATTTTAAAGTTTGATTTTAGTTAATTGTTTTAATTAGTCAATTTGAAATTTAGTTATTTAATTAGTTAAATTAGTTTTGTTAACTAATTAATATTTTAAATTAATTAAAAGATTTCTATTTTTAAATTAAAGTTTGATTAAAAGAATTTTGAATTAAGGTTTTAATTTTAAAACATTTATTGTTCCATATTAGTTATTAAGTTAATTAATTATTAGATCAATTAAAAGTTCAGATTAAAGTTTTAAGTTATTTACAGTTATTAATGTAATTTAAATTAGGTTTTACATTAAATTCATGTTCTCCAAAATCCACCTAAGTCCAAAATTTAATTTTTTTCAATCCCGAATTTTTGAGTGAATTTCGGCAGCCTCCCGACGTCCCTTCCCCTCGCGGGGAGGTAGGGGAGGGCACTTGCCCTTTTAACTCGACTCGACTGGAGTGAATCAACGGCGAGAAGATTGGGAGAGCGAATCAATCCCAAAAAGAGTCTTCGCGCGACCTGTTGATTTAAGCAATTTAATTTAATATTAATTAATTTTAAAAATATTTTTTAGTCCCCTCAAAAATCCGGCAACCTTCCGGCGCCCCCTCCCCTCGCGGGGAGGTTGGGGAGGGCACTTGCCCTTTTGGCTCGACTCGGCTGGAGCGAATCAACGGCGAGGAGATTGGAAGAGTAGTGTCTGCGCTCCCTCGGTCGGATAAGCTCGACGACCGAGGGCTTCGGGGGACCGAATCAAACACCGGGACATCCTTCAAGTCTTCATACCTATTTTAAAATTTTCTCTCCTTTCGTCTCTCTCTCTCTCTATTTTCATTTTATTTTATTACAATACAGTAATATAACTATATATAATATTATATAATATATAAATAAAGAGAGGGAGGAGGGGATCGGGAAGAGCCCGATCGGGCTAGGGCTCAAGGCGGCGGGGTCACGCACAGGAGCAGGTCGGCGGCGGCTGGAGGCTAGTCGGCCGGAGGCGAGTCGGCCTGGGGCAGGTCGGCCGGAGGCGGGTTGGCTGGGGGCAGGCGGAAGTCGGGTTCGCCCGATTTGGTAGGCAATTTGCTTGTTTGCAGAGGAGTCGCAGTCGATCGCAATCGGCAGCAGAGCCGACAAGTGCGGCGGTTAGAGTCGGCCGGAGCAGGTGGGATTGGAGGCCGTCGGCAGCCTGGAGTTGGATGCTTAAGTTGCCGGCGGGATGAGGAGTAGAGGAACGAGAGTGGAGGTATGGTTGTCGGACTCCTCTCTTGCGTGTGTGAGTTTCTGTCTGTGTAAACGTCCGAATGGGAGAGGTTTTCCCTTTTTTTGTGTCGTGAAGAGCAGTTACACGATCGTGGGATCGTGGGAGCCGGTCGTGGGATTTGGATGAGGTGTCGGGTTTGGCCTACAGTTATAGGTCAACAAGCCTCGGACACGACACGCGGGAAGCTCAGACGTGACTCGAGAGCGAGCGCAGGCAGCTCGGACGTGACCCGCAGGAAGGCGCGAGCAGCTAGGATGTGACGGGCGGAAAGACGCCAAGTTAACCCGAGCAACGCGGTTAGCTTGTTTCAAACAGGTTTCCGAGTTGACACGTCAGGTTTCTGGGTGAACCCGAACCCGACTCTTTTTTCCAAACATGTCGAATTCAGATCCTGAACCCAACCCGTTTGCAAAACGGGTTGATCCTAACCCGAAATTTTAGGGTTGGGTTCGAGTCAGATTTTCGGGTCGTATCAAATATTGACACCCCTACCAACAAGTGCTTTACATCAAAATTTTGCTCACAACTAAAAAGTCACCATGGTATCTACATATGCACCAATAAATATAATGTGTGTAGGTGAAGGAATAATTAACTCATGCTGTATTTCTCATATCATGTCTAAGCATCACTAGCTATTACTGGAAGAGCGGAAAAGGATACAAAAGCATCAAGGAGCACGCATCCGCCAGCATCAACTAGCCACGGAAGGTTGGGTTTGATTTTGGACCATTCTAAGCTGTTTACAAGTATACTGAATAGATAAAATTTGAGAAAATTAGTTTGAATGCAACAACTTCAATGATGAAAGAAATCATACAATATCAGATACCTCCCAACATATGTTGAATTTCCCACAAGAGCGAATATAAACATAAAGAGACTTAACCCCTGAAAACAAAAGAATTGATCAAAACAGCCTAAAGCATAAACAAGTCATATTTATTTAAAAGAATATCACTTAATCTTGTTGTCATACTGCAGTAAAGATAAGATATTTCAATAAACAATAAATCCAAATGAGCCTGTGCAACACAAGACCAAGAAATCCGGAATTATGCAAGAACTCAAACGAGTTACTTGTCGCAACTGAATGTATCTTCTGATCTCAAAAATTACAAAGAGCGTAATCAGTTGCTGCTAGATGGTCACTGAGAAAAAGACTAGGTAGGAAGAAAAACTTGCCTCAACATTTCCTCGTTTAATCTGCAGAACATCATAAGTCAAGAATTCGTGAGTCATACAATCCCACAATTATTACGTTAGAGATAAATTTGAAAGGATTCTGACTACAAACTTGAAGGCTTTACAAAATCCTTAAATAACCAGATTCCCCGTATAAATTTATCTTTAATCTGTTCCACTAAACTAATTCTACAACCCCAAAGGATAAAAGAAAACTACGAGACAAAAAACAGTTTATCAGGTGTCATCATCTCACATTCAACCAGATCTGAGGAAGTCTGCCACCCATATAAATGCCTGCCATTGCCCAGCCTAAAAAATTTCCTATTCCACTGCTTCCAACATGTTCGCCATGCAATGATTCCAATGCATTGTGCTGTGGGAGAAAACATAACAATCAAATATCCATCTCTACTATAATGTGTGAAGAACACGAGATAAAGAAATAAAAATGGGTACAATATTTCGATCAATTAATTCCAGAGCAAAAAATTTGTTACATAATCTCAATTTATGCTAACCTGCAAAAGCTTTCTACCAACTGGAATCACCAAACCCTGCGGGTTTGTATCAAATACACCATTCACCGGAAGTTGTAGAACATATAATCCAACAAAAAAAGCAGCTGAAGAGACCTGAGAAATATAAAAGTAAACAAAAAAAAAAAACTCCCAATACCAAACTACTAAATAAATGAACAGCAAGAGCGCACCACACAACGCGTGTTTTTAATGCCCAAAGGTCTTGCAGCATGTGAAGAAGACAGACTGCCAAGCAAGGGTACTAATGATGAGTCCCCGTCTTCAGTGAGAAGAGGCATTTCACTTGATGTTTTGCATGGATGTTGAACGTTTGCCGCACATGAGCCTATAGTAGACATTGGACTTGTTGATAAAGATCTCGCCGACCTTAAAAAATTTGTTAAAATCATTAGAACAAATTAGTAGCAGGTGCTAGCTAGTTTAATTGATAAATATTTTAGAAGTTATTGTCAAAATTCTAAAATTGAATCTCTCCTACAACAAATTTGAATGAATCCAAAGCAAATGCTAGAAATGGAGCCCTCAAATGGATGGAACACCAAGCTAACCATATCACGTCTGCAGATGGAAATAATCAGCATGCTAAAGTTAAGCTAGAAAATATATGAATTGGAACTTCTGCAATTGGAAAATTTATGTCATATTCAAACGATTTAAAAGAAATTTGTAGTAAAATACTTTTGAGAAAATCTCCAAATTTTCATTCATATACGGTTTGAGCTATTAAAAGACATCTTCATTTGAACGAATTCACGAATAATATTGTGAGCTCTGAAAATTCGCGTCCCGACCTCTCCGCAGACCCCTTTCTTCTTTTCTTTTTTTGGGTCATCGAGGAGAGTTTTAACGAGTAGGTTCCGGGGTAAATTTTCTGAAGGCAGGTTGGATTGTGAATAAGACACTACCCAAAGATTTCGTCCTCATTTTGCGAGGACTTTAGATCTGAGTTCAAGTTTCCTATAGGCGCAAGCCCCTATAGTTAATTACTCCTCCTGATAGCGAGAGAGAACTTTCGATTAAGGCTAGTCGTCAATACAGATACAAAATATCTGGCATATAGTAGCAGCATGGGTTTAATTTTTGGAAATTTATTATTTAAAATTTGAAAATTTCACCATCTTGCACTTAAAGAGGATGGTGGGGGAGTGATGATGGATCAGATCAAGATCCCATGATTATGTCATCCTAGGCCATCATGGTCCCTGGTCTACTTAGTTAGAGGAGGTAGTCGACCCAACCTGACAGAAGGATCATTGTCGGCAGCCATGGGCTGCGTCGTCTAAGGGTACCTTATAAACTTAGGGTGAATATTTGTCTAAGGGGACAAGTTTGAATCCACCTTAGCTAATAGAGAGCTTTGTGCCCTATCGATTATATCCTATTAATTCATATCTCAAGGATTTGACGCCATTGGGGAGCATACGAGATATGAACGTAACCGTAATACAGTGGAGTTGTTCGACCAAACCACAGGGTCAGAGGGTCGCGATCATAATCGTTGACCACACGGAGCCATCTGGCCAAACCATGGGTTATTTGAGGAGCCATCCGACCAAACCGCCGATTAGAGGACCAATACCACGTCCTAACTGGTAGGAGACTATTTGAGAATTAATCTTAGAGATATTTTCGATTAGACATTAGCTCTTTGTGAGCTGAAGTAGTTTTCAAATTATCCATCTCGGCAAACTATCACGGAGGGTGGATAGATTTTGCTTTAAGTATTTTAATGGTTAATTTCATTTTTAAATATTTTGAGTTTTTGGTAATTTTTAAAATTTTCGATTTCACGGACATTTGAGAATTCAGGAGGCATTTGAAATATTTGAGGTCCCCTCCGGTTGAGATTTTCTATCAACACGGCCATCATCGAGGTTATTATGGGCATTCTTATTTAGCATTAGAAAGTGTAGAGTCACCTCCGGTTGAAATAAACATTCAATACGGCCATCATCGGGATAATTATGAGTTATTTCACTTGTTGATTGAACCTTGCCAACTCTATCTACTTGCCGACAGAGGATCAGGTTCTTTATCAGCTGTATGCTTTTATTAGTGAATTTGCTTTGTTGTAAACCTTGAAGGCCTAATATAAATATATAAAACAAATATCTCGGTCGGTATCGTAACCGTATATTTGTTCGATAGTTCGAACCGTGCCGACTCCTATTGATCCACATAGAAGGATCGGGTTCGAACTTGATTTCACTTATTAAACCGCGCAATATCCTCAGACATTACATGTGTGCCTACAACACGCTTGCCGGGGCCCATATGAGTATATGCTTTTGCATGTGTTTTGCATAATATGTTTGCGTGAATTATTATGCCTGCTGCAATGTATGTATGGGGGCATTTTAAAATATTTGGCAACAATCTATTGTGCGGACTACTACCATTTGAATACACGCAACGGTCTATTTAGAAGCTTACGGACGCCTTCTATCTTTTTGTACGAGTATTGCAGATTTGGTGGCATGGCATTGCAAATTGAATTTCACCTTACGAGTGTTGTCATTGCTAGTATGCTGTGTACTGGAATTGGTAAACACATTCTGTCCGCTTGTATACATGTTACGGATTCGGTGGCGTGGCGACGCACTGTGGATTATTGCTGCTTCATACAAGTAGGCAGGCTGTCGCGCAGTAACGAACCTCCTGCGGTTGCTTGTAGATACTTGCATTCATCACGAGCTTCTGTGCTGACTCGTAGATGGCTCGTATTTGCTACAATTCTTCTGCATTGGCTATGACCCTTTTGCATTTTCTCTTGTAGATTGCATGTTGGGTATATGACGGGTCTTCTAAAACGACTTGTAGGAGTTTGCATTTGTTGCACTTTTCGCTACGCTTGCTTGTAGATTAAACTATTATATGCATTATAGACTTTCTGTTGTCATCCATGGGCAAACTGTATTGAATGCAAATCTCCTAATGCTATTTGCATTTACTACAATTCTTATTGCATTCGCTTATAGGTAGTGTATGATGAGCCTCCTACAGTGGTTCATAGGATCTTCCATCTGCTGCATATTATCCATCTTCGCTTGCAATGGGTCAATGTGTATGTCGGCTAATGGCTACTTATTGACTGTAAGAATGTCGTAGCACTCATTACCCGCCGCCAATTATCATTGCATACGACAAATCTTTTATCGTCGCTAGCAGTTGTTCATATTCACCGCACTTCCTTCGGTTCTCGTGGAAATTGTTGTTTGTATCTAGAAGACAATTGATGTCGGCTGTAGGGAGATCGTTGCTTTCACAACCTATCTACCGTCATTATCCATAAGCAAACTAATATGTTCGCTCATAAGCTGCCTGATGTTGTGCATGGGAAGACTACCACTTATGCAACTCACTTGTTGTTATTGCCACTTATCGGTGTTTGCATACCCTATGAGTAGAGTACACTTATGTATCTGCTGGATATTTGAATGATATTGACTATGAGGGTGTCTTTGCAACCATCGCATGCTTATCACCATTTGCAGGAGCTTGATGTGCTTATATATAGCTAAGTGGCATTGAATTACTGCACTTGTCTACCGATCGACTGCTATTGATAGTAGGCAGAATATCTTTCATGATAGCCTTTTTCCTTTGCTTATGGATATGCTGCATTCTTCATGCATGTGTTGGTTGTATGTCTCTTATTGTCACCTCTAAATAATTCTCTGTGTGCAATACAGCTCTTTTATCACATCGTCAGTTGGTTCATGAATTAGCTATAATATTCATTAAAGATTTTGCATTATAATTTGTAAGTAGGTTGTATTTGAAGCTCCTTGTCCAATGCAAGCTCCATATTTGTTCATTTGTGTTTGATTATTCATTACTTGATGAATTGTACATTCATTTTATGCATTTATTCAAATCAGGTTCATTGTTTTCAATTATATTCCCTATGGTCCAAATCAAGTTCAGTCCGTCCTCATTTGATTTAAGTTCAGGTCCTCTGTTACTGAAAAATTCGACAACCTCCCGGCGTCTTCCCCTTTAGGAAAAATCCAAGAGTCTGAGCCTTCCCACCACTCTACGAAGAGCGTGTATGGTAAGTATCGGGCGACACTGCGTCCGTGATTCTATAATCCCACCACACTACAAGAGCATGTATAGGTCTTCGAGTTACCTGTTTAAAAATACACAATTGCTTTCCCCGCAGGCACTAAGGCGTGTATGGGTACTTAGAAATGTCCCCGTCATGCTACGAGAGTGTGTACAGAGTCTACTCGCCTCACCGCAAGCGTCGCACCAGGCTCCCTCCAACTGTGCTACAAGAGCGCATATAGGTGGTTCTCCGGCTTGCCGCAAACGCCGAATGCGGGATTTGAGTTTAAAGTGTTATACCTTCACGTTACGACGACAACGATGACGATGGTGACAAAATTTGCAAAAACGCACAATTACCATTTTTTGTCATTTCCATTTTTTTGTCATTACTAGTTGTGGGCTCCGAAAATTCGGCCCCAGCCTCCACCCGCTTTTCTTTTGTTTCGGGGGAGTTTTAAAGGAATAAGTTCCGGGGTAAATTTTGGAAGACAGATGGGTTTGTGGATAAGACACTACCCAGAGATTTCACCCTCATTTTGCGAGGACTTTATGATCTGAGTTCTGGTTTCCTATAGGCGCAAGCGCCTATAGTTAATCACCCCTCCCCATAACGAGAGAGAACTTTCGATTGAAACTAGTCGTCAATCAGATACGTAGAAATACGTGCATCTGGCATATAGTAGCAGCATGAGTATGAGTATTGAAAGTTTTGAAGAGTTTGAGAATTTGGTATTTAAAATTGAAAATTTCACCATCTTGCACTTAAAGCGGATGGTGGGGGAATGGATGATGGACCCGATCAAGATCCCATGGTTCCGTCGTCCCAGGCCATCATGGTCCCTGGTCTACTTAGTCAGATGAGGTAGTCAACCCAACCTGACAGAAGGATCATTGTTGGCAGCCATGGGTTGCTTCGTCCAAGGGAACCTTGTAGACTTAGGGGGAGTGTTTGTCTAAGGGGACAAATTTGAATCCACCTTAGCTAACAGAGGGCTTTGTGCCCTATCGATCATATCCTATTGATTCATATTTCAAGGATTTGATGCCATTGGGGAGCATACGGGCTCTGGCAATAACCATAATATTATGGTGCTATTTGACGGCGACCACCCGGTTCAGAGGGCCCCGAGTCATAACAGTTTATCCTGCAGTGCCATTTGGCGGCGAAACTGCCGGTTAGAGGGCTCGTACCACGTCCTTGCTGGCAGGAGATTGTTTGAGAATGGATCCTAGTGATATTTTTGACCAGACATTAGCTCTATGTGAACTGAAGTAAATTTCAATTTATCCATCCCGGCAAACTGTTACAAAGGGTGGATGGATTTTGGTTTAAGTGGTTGATGGTTGGATTTCAATTTTTAAATATCTTGAAATTTTGGAGATTTTTGGATTTTTGGATTTTGTAGGAATTTAAGAATTTGGGAGGTACTTGAAAGTGTTTGTGAACGGACCCCTCTGGTTGAGTTTTGCGTTCAACACGACCATCATCGGGGTGACTTTAGGGTCATTTGTATTTGTGGGTTGAACCTTGTCGACTCTATCGGGCTTTCGACAGAGGATTGGGTTTCTTAGACTTTATGCCTTTGTAAGTGAATTTTATTGATTATAGGCCTTGAAGGCCTAATATGAACGTATAAAACAAATATCTCAGTCGACCCCGCGACTGTATATTCGTTTAATAGTTCGAGCCGTGTCAACTCCTATCTACCTGAATAGAAGGATCGGGCTCGAACCTGAATTCACTTATTAACCCGCGCAGCATCCCTACGGGTTATGATTATACCAATAACACGCTCGTCGGGACCCATGCGGGTTATGATTGTATTTATCCCTTTTGTGTTCCTATGTGTATACAAATTAAGGTGCACATGTGCGGGGGTACTTTTAGAGTATTTCTAAAAGCCTTCTGTCTGCTTGCACGGATGTTGCAGATCCGGTGGCGTGGCGCTGGGATTTCATTTGGGGATTTGTACGCCTTCTGTCTGCTCGCATGGGTATTGCAGATCCGGTGGCGTGGTGTAGCAACTTGTAGATTAAACTGTTTGCTGCTTTGTACAGGTAGACTATCGTGCACTACTTGTATGATTTACACAAGTAGATTGTAGCACACTAACGAATCTCCTGTTTCGCGGAAGCTCGTAGGAACTTTCATTCGCTACATTCTTCATGTATCTTGCTGTGGTTTTGGTCCTCACAATACATCCATTATTACCTGCTTGTAGATGTATTCATTCACAGGCTTAAATCAACTTCAGGATACTGCATCTACTGAAGTCTTTCTGTATTTACCCATAAGTGGCATGTTGTGCATACATTTATATTTGTAAAGAGATTGTATGTACTGCAGATCTTGTTTATTTGCCCGCAGACAACATTTTGAATGTATAACGGGCCTCCTTCAGTGCTAGGATATCTCGTAGGTATTTGAATGTGTTGTAGTCTTATGCCTTTGCTTGCAGAGAACATATGTACTTGTGTCCACAGAGGATTTACAACATTTACTACATATCCATTGTTGTTATCTACAAGTAATTTCATTGGCTGTCATAGCTCACAGGGAATTGTTGTATACGCTTATAAACGAACCGACCTCAACCGTAGGGATATCACAACCTTAGCTGGATACCCCTTGAGTGTATTTATCTTCCATTAAATGATTGTCCACTGTAGAGATCATGCTACTATATCTTTGCTATGACAGCCCGTAGGTGCTGTGCATTATACTGTGGATATACCATCTTCGCTTGTAGTGAGTCCTACTTGCATATTAACTAATGAACAGCCGGGTTTGTCGTCAAATTCTTTATGCACGTTGCTCAATGAACTGCTGTATTTATTTGCAAGGAATTATATCACTCGTAGGCAACATTCGTCGGGGATCTTTGAATATTTGCCTTGATGTTGAATGCCGACAAGTCGTGCTTCATACAACATCTTCTATCATTGGTTGTGGGTACTCTTATAGTTGCTCGTAGGTACTCATATTTGTAGTGGATTTATAGTTTCTTACTCATATCTTAACTGCAGGTTATTGCTACATCCGCTTTGACAAGTTGTAAGCTCTTGTAGGTGGTAGAGGCATTCGTTCTCCCTTGTGTTGTAATGAACTGTGTGAATACCCTGACACTCGTTGCGTGCTTCTGTATATGCTCACAGGGAGGGCATCATCAATTATAGACAGACCCACTATGTTCACTTGCTTGTATGTTGGTCTTGATTGCAAGGAGTCGTATACATAAGAAGTTTCCTCGCATGACTAATATGAAGACCACAGTTAACTTCAATCTCGTTGCTTATGAGTCCTAGTATGTTTACTTGTATATTGAATTATCACTATCACTGCATGCTCCTTGTACACGACTGTTGGCGGACTGCCAAGTTCATTGCATGTTCTTTATCGCCACTTATAAGCAACCTTTTCAATATTTATCACTTGTGGATTTTCATTTACTTGTTTGACTATCATTGCATTTCTCATTTGTCTTTGTAGTCAATGCAATTGTCCCAAATCAATCAAGTGCTTGAGCTTTCATTGTCATCTGTGAGTGAATTATCTCACATATGAATTGCAATCTTCATTAGAGTATCCTTGTGTATTTTCATTGGTCCAATATCGAATTTAAATTCTTTGCAGTCAAATGTGATTCAAGTCCTTGCTGTTCAAGTTTGGTTCAAAGTCTAGCTTCATTTCAGGTCCAAGTTCTTTGTATCCAAAGTTTTGTTCAAGTTCACTGAGTCCTTGTAAATTCAAGTTCAAAGTACGAGTCCTACGGTTCGAGTTTTGTTCCAAATTGAGTTCAATCTGAGTTTGCTTGATTTGAGTTTGAGTTCAGATTGTTGTCATTTGTTGCAAGTCCAAATTCAAGTTCGATTTCATTTAGATTTGAGTTTATTTATGTTCGATTTAGGCTCAATTTCATGTTCAGCTCATTCTCCGAATCGAGTCTTTTGTTTGTCCAAATTTTGTTCAAGCCAAGTCCAAGTGGTCTTCTGTTCACCCGAAATTTTGACAGCCTCCAGGCGTCTCCCCCGTTTAGGGAAAAACTATTTTTTCCACCACGCTAAGAAAAGCGTGTATGGTAGGTGCCCTCTTTCGAGGACATCGCGGCCGTGTAAAATCTTTGTCCCCACCATGCTAAGAAAAGCGTGTATGGGTCTTCTACATATACCTGTTACAAGAAAAGAGCAGTTGTTTCCCCGCAGGTACAGAGCCGCGTACGGGTACTTAAAATTGTCCCCACCACGCTAAAAAAAGCGTTTATAAGGCCTACCCGCCTCGTCGTAGGTGTCGCACCGGGTTTCCTTCCCACCACGCGAATAAACGCGTGTATAGGATGTTTGCCGGCTCGACACGAACGTCGAGAACGGGATTTTGAGTGATTACCCGTTTCGTTGCAAACATCGCGACGAACTTCCTCCTACCACGCTAAGAAAAGCGTGTATAGGTGGTTTTGTCGCGGTGTAAGCCTCGAAAACAGGTTCTCAAAGTTTGCAAAATTTCTTTTCTTTTCTTCTTCTTCTTTTTCTTTTCTTTTCTTTTCTTTCCTTTTTTTTTCTTTTCTTTTCTCACTCTTCTCCCTTTTTTTTTGAACTTGCACACACACACACATATATATATATATATATATCAATGATACAATAAATCACAATATTAACTAATCAACACTAACAATATTGCACTAATTTTAATTAAGGATAACAATTAATATTAACCAATAAAGGTAAAATAAAAAGATGAAAATAGCTTACTGTTGGAGCTATTGGGTTTTTGATGTAGTTTGGTTTGAACTTGTGAAGTGGAGTTGGGCTTTTGGTGAGGATGGTCCTTTGATTTTTCGTGGGCTGTTTTGGGATATTTGGGTTACAGGTGATTAGGTAGAGGTAGAGGAGTGCTTTGTTGGGCTTGAGATGGATTGTAGGGGCTGATTTGAAGGTGGTTTGTTACAGATTTTGGGTTGATTTTGATGGAGGAATAGGGATTTTGGCTGATTTGGGTTGTTTGAATGGTTTGTTGTAGATTTGGTGTGAGGTGTTGTGTTGGTAAATCAAAGAAAACAGTGAGCCTTTTATGTTATTGGGCTGGTTGTTTGAAGTTTGTGGGTTGGATAGTGTATTTGAAGTAATGAAGGGGCTATCTAGAGAGTGGGATGAATGCTGAATGCAGCTCTAGGTGGGCTATTAGTGTGGAGTTGGCTGTTTTGGTACAGATTCTAGATTTAGGACTGCTATTGTGGAGATGGAGTGTGGGTGCAACAGTTATCCAGTGATGTTGCCGCCAAAAGACAAAGGAAGGCTACTGTAGGTTGGAGTGTGGGCTGCTGTTGGAGTTCGAAGAAATTAGTGTACTGTTGGAGTGTAAAACAAAGAGAAAAGAGAATTATGAGTGGGCAGATTTTGAGTTGTTTTGAGAGTGGGTGAGGCTATTTTAGAGGGTTGTTTATGGGCTTTGGAGTATGAGAGTTTTGGCCTTTGAATGGAGGAGATGGCAGCTGCTGTATGGGGAAGAATGAGAGTGGTGGAGGTGCCGTAGGTGTAGTTGGTTGGGTAGGTAGAGAATGGAGAAGAGTTGGAAACAGTGGTTGCTGTGTGTTGGAGATCAGCTTGGTGGAGAGGGGCCTGCTGTTGTAGGGATGAAGTATGAGATGCTCTGTAGTTGTATGGAGTTGGAGTTAAGAGCAAGTAGCTCAGAGGAAGAAGAGGTAAGGGGCTGTAAGGAGACAAATGAGAGGGGGAGGAAGCAGATAACGTGAGTAGAGAGGGAATTCAGGTTTAAAATAGGCTATTCATTCCCTTTTTTTTATTTTATTTTTACTGGTTGACAGTGGCTGACATGACTTAGGCAGTTCGGGCAGCATGCTCTCTTTTTTTTGCAGCAGGACAGAGCAGTGGGATAAAGAGATGGACAGCTGCTGTTTGGAGAGATTTGGCAGGGATTTTTGAGGTGATGTGGCAGCCTTTGGGCAGAGATCCTGAGTAGATTTTGACTGGGATAAGGGATGGATGTGCAGGGATTTGAGCCAGATTTTGAAAGATTTAAAAAAAAAAAATTTGAATGGAGGTCAACACTAGTTTGGTGGGTTGCTGTAGAGAAATGAATGCAGGTTTAAGAGGCTGTCTTGGGCTGTTTTCGATAGGATTTAGGCTCTACGTAGAGTGAAGGGTTTGTTGGTAGGCTGAGTTGGTCGAGAGAATTGAAGAGGAAATGGGCAAATGCTGTTGCAGGGCTTTCACGTGAACGAGAAGAGCAGCTTTCACGTGCTGGAGGAAGAGAGAAAAAAAGAAAATCAAGGTGCAAAGGCTGTAGATTTTGACTGATTGTGGTTTTTTTGGAGAGTTGGTGGGCTCTTATTTGAAGGAATGAAGAGGAGATAAGTTGTTGTTGTGAGGGGCTGAGTTGGTATCAGATTAGCGAGCGGAAAGATTGTATTCAGGTGAAGAGGGGAGGCCTCGTCTGCTGTTAGTATGGAGGTTGATGAAGTAAGCAGCGGTTCAGTACAAGGATTTGCGTCAACCGACGAGCTAAGATGCCCGCACGAAGCACCAAATAGCAAGCGGCGATCAGTCCGGCCTTGACGGAATCAGGTCGATCGGGTAGATCCGGCGGGATCTAAGTGTCGTGAATGGCTAATAGGGAAGAGAATGGAGTGAGACACTGATGCTTGGGGTGGTTCAGAGGATCCGTCCGGTCAGGCCGTGTGTTGGATTGGAAGTCACTATTGTGAGGGCCAGTCAGCTGTATGAACGAGACAGGGATTGGAGAGATCGACTGCTATAGGCTTAGATGCATTCGTGTGTGGCTGGGGGAGAAAACGGGTGTAGATTAATGGTTTGATCGAACGGGTTGTGAGGTGGTCGAGCAAGAGCTGCGGGAGTTTGATCGGAGGTGAAGGTTTTGATCGGCTACAGGATTTGTGAACGGGAGTGTGAGGAAGCAGGAAAACAAGATATTCTTTTTTTTGTTGGTGGCAAAGCGAAATGTCATCTGGCTTGTTTTAGCGATGAGGCACTGCATTCAAACGAGGTAACCTACGATCAAGATGACTAATTTATGTGAGGAGACTTCAGAAGCCAGGATTTATGGGATCTAGACAGCATTCAGAGCATAATATCCGAGGTAAGCAGTAAATTTGAGTTGATCTTGATTTGCAATTTCATTAATTGATTGGTTTAACAAAAATAATAATAATAATAAAATTAAATCCTGAAAATGACAAAAATGAGTCAAATACTCAAAATTGCCTTGATTTGCATCCAATTTTTTCAATTCGAGTGCAATCGCCTTGGAACTCACATCAATTGCGTGCGCGACTTTCGTTGGGCAAGATTATAGTCGATTTTGGGTATTGCCGACATTTCAATTGCTACGGCGAAGTCTGTCTTACAATCGAAGGTTGTTTGGGCGATGTCGTGCGTCGATTTCCTCGATTTGCGCGTTGTTGTCTCGGGATCCACATTAATTTCCGCGTGCGACTTTAATTGAACAAACTGGCAGTGATTTTTGGGTATTGACGACACTCCGATCACAATGACGATGTCTGTTTTATGATCAGACATCATTCAAGAAATGTCACGGGTGTCAGTTGTCCTTTTTGACCAATCTCGTCCGATTTGACTGCAAGGGATTCTCTCTTAGACGAATTCGATGCTCCGATCACAACGCCTCAATCCGCTTGGCAATCAGAGGTCGTTTGACCCTTCAAGTGACGTGTCGCGCATCAATTTCGCCTTTTTTTAACTTGTTTTTGCGTGTAGGGGTCAACAAATATGCATATACATAACCAATGCAATCAAATAAAACGCATATACATAATCAGGCACCTACATTTACACCCATAGCTAGTCATTTTCCAGTTTTTCTAATTAGAAACATCATAGGTTTAACATAACATGGATAATTGCACCGTTGCTTGACCAGAAAACAAAAGTAATAGCACCCGGTGTTTTAAATATGTACACAAATTGTATTAAATACGTCAACTATGTCTCAAAATTTTCCATTATGTTTGACGTTCATGTAAAAAATTGTTTAAGAATGAACTAATGCAGTTCAATAAATACATTGCTAATATGTAAAGCAGTGAGATTAAACTAAAGTGTAAGAGATATAGAGAAAAAGTGGTAAAACACAATGAGTAGCTTCAAGGTTGGTTGACAGTTTCTTGCCATAGTTCTTGTCAACAAAGGCACTGTCGTCTAAAGAATTAAATAGACTATTTTTATCTGCAAAATAGTTGATAACAAAGATGACTACTGGGTACAATTAAAACCCCTGTGCTTGGATGCAGGAGTGCAAACCTACGAGCATTAGGTTTAGTCCATGCATTAAGAAGCCTATTAGAGAAGGGCAAATTAAGCGAGGATGGAAGAACAGAAAGTACCAATCAGCATACAAAACCACCATGACTATAGATTACATGGTCTTCCGTAAGAATACAGGAGCTTAGGACTAGGTCGCAAAAAAAAATAATCATGAACCGGATAATTACCTGTAATATAAGTCTCTCCCAGTGGAACCGTAGCTTCCTAATGGACTAGCTACAGGAATTGGTGAACTTCGCATATCACATCCTGCCAGTAAAGAGTTAGAACCTTTATATTCATACATTTTAGGTCCCCTCTCATCGCTGTCCTTCCCTACCAACCTCTCCTTTGCTTTGTACTCAAGCTCGTCAATCTGCAATCAGATGATCACGTGAAAATTGAAGCAAAACACTGCAAAAATGTTAAATAAGTCCTCATAAAAAGCACATTGGAATGAGATAGCTGCAATATTCTAAGAATTTTTTAAGATTAAAATCCCAAAATTTATCTAAAATATTATGCCTTATTTTCACCCCTCTTTAAAATTTATAATTAATATTTTTATAAAATCCTACAAATGGTTTATATATATAATTTTGATTCTATAAGCATATATAAATTAAAATGCATTTCAATTAAAATTCCTAAGTTCAGATTTTGATGTTACTGTTCACAGCATTAATTCACTGTTGCAGTGCCTTAAATTTGAGATGTCCACTGACCTATGATACAGCAGTGGGATGAAATTGGATGGCTACGACAGAAATTTAGTAAAAGATATTTATGTAAGTAACTGTTAGATAAATAACATACATTGAAAAGCATGAGGATATGCCATGCAAATTAATCAAAAAGTGTGCCAATAAATTGAAAGTAGGCAAACGCATCTTGTAAGTACACCGAAAAACATGCAAATGTATTATGCAAATGCATCAAAAAACATCATATCATTTAAAAATAAATATGAATTCCCCATATATGCTCCGACAAACATTCTAAACACAAACACAAAAGTATGAACTACATTAGGTTAAAAGGGGAGCTAAATAAAATCATCTTTTTAAACACCTTGTGCTCCGACTAGTGCTTCAAACTCTCAAACTCAATGTCCGAGAATGCTGTGCAGGTATAATGTGAACTTCAATTTTATGTCCAATACTTAAACTTTAACGGATTGGAGTTGACAAGAAAATTAATAAGAAAATATACGATTGTGAGAACAAAGTCATTTTATTTTACGTCCATAATGTCTTCTTCAAAAGAAATTTATTACAAAAGAATTAACGCTCGTATAACAATTCACAAAGTTGATATTTGAACCTTGTTGCGTCCTGGAGTATTCGCGGCGGTAGAGAAATATAAAGCTTAGCATCTTAGCATTGTACGAAGATCCAGCACGCAGTCAGATAAGAGAGAAGGTGTTGCATTCATACGAGACACCGGAGTTTTTACGTGAAAACCATTGAAAAGGGGAAAAACCACGGGGCCTAGTCCAGTTTAAATGAATCCACTAGTATTTGCGGTCGATTACAAATTAGGCCCTTCGTTGGGAGAAGGCCTTGGTTAGATGTCACAAATATACATCATATAGAGCGCATTACATGGTGGGAATTACAATAATCATCATATACATATTTGTTGGGTCGGCAAGACTATAGTCGATAGACGACAGAGGTCAGAAACCGTAGTTAACTGGCATTAGAGGTCGTAAGGACTGTAGTCTGATGACGGAGGTCGGGAGGACCTTAGTTGGTCGGGCGACAGAGGTCGGAAGAACCGTAGTCGACTGGCGTTGGAGGCCAGAAAGATAGTAGTCTGATGACAGAGGTCGGGAGGACCTTAGTTGGTCAGGCGACAGAGGTCGGAAGGACTGTAGTCGACTGGCATTGGAGGTCAGAAAGACAGTAGTCTGATGACAGAGGTCGGGAGGACCTTAATTGGTCAGGCGACGGAGGTCGGAAGGACCGTAATCGACTGGTGTTGGATGTCAGAAAGACCGTAGTCGGCAGGAGGCAAGGGTCAGAAAGACCGTTGTCTGGCGATGGAGGTCGGAAGGACCGTAGTCGGCAGGAGGCAAGGCTCAGAAAGACCGTTGCCTGGCAATGGAGGTCGGAAGGACCGTAGTCGACAGGAGGCAGGGTTCAGAAAGACCGTTGTCTGGCGATGGAGGTCGGAAGGACAGTAGTCAGTAGGAGGCAGGGGTCAAAGACCGTTGCCTGGCGATGGAGGTCGGAAGGACCATAGTATGACTAGGTATAAGTCTGGTAGACGTCTGGGCGTCAGGTGGTGGTCTGGCAGACGTGCGGGCCTCAGGTGGTGATCCGGCAGAAGTGCGGACCTCACGTTGTGGTCCGGCAGAAGTGCGTGCCTCAGGTGGTGGTCCGACAGATGTCTGGGCCTTAGGTGGTGGTCCGGCAGGAGTGCGGGCCTCAGGTGGTGGTCCGGCAGGAGTGCAGGCCTCAAGTGGTGGCCCGACAGATGTCCGGGCCTCAGGTGGTGGTCTGGCAGGAGTGCGGGCCTCAGATGGCGGTCCGGCAAAAGTCCGGGCCTCAAGTGGTGGTCCGGCAGATGTCCAGGCCTCAGGTGGTGGTCTGGCAGGAGTGCGGGCCTCAGATGGTGGTCAGGAAGAAGTTCGGGCCTCAGGTGGTGGTCCAGCAGAGCTGAGGACGTCAGGTGGTGGTCAGGCGGTGGTCCGGCGGAGCTCAGGGCGTCAGGCGGTGGTCCGGCGGAGCTCTGATGTCAGGCATTGGTGCGGCGAAACTCCGGCGGTGGTCGAGGAGGAGCGAGGAGGCAAGAGCGATCTCCGATCTCTCTCTTTCTCCATAGGATTAGGGGCCATTTTTCAAGAGGAGAGGGGGCTCTATTTATAGATTTTTGGGAGTGGCATGGCCCGTAAATAGGAGGAAGATCATGGGTAATTAGGGAGTAGTTTGAATGGACGACCGATGTTGAATCCCTTGATCGTGGACCATTTGCTGGACATTTGAAGGTCTTAGAGATATCGGATTTTGGCGGTCTTGATCTCGTTGGATTCGTGTCGTCGAGACGCTAGATTCGATTATAAGCACGTCATATTTGGAGACCGCTTGGTAATCCAAATTATGGTTTGAACCTTCCAACAACACTTCAGACCCTTGATTTGGACCCATTCGAGCTCAGATTGGGTTGAATTTGGTGTTGTTGGGTTCGTATTTCCGAGACGTTCAGTTCGACTATAAGTTTGCTGAAATCGGAGTTCAGATGATCCTAATTTAATTTCGGAAGTTTCCTACTTGATTTTGCCTCGAGATTCGTGCCCGATCAAGATAATTTTTTAAGGACATATCAAACTCAATTCTCTTTGTTACCAAGCAATTAGAGTTGATAATGCTCAAATAACAAAATAAAAGTACTTAAAATCCCAGATAATGATCATGTAAAAAGTGTCTCAACATGAGGGGACCTTATCATCAAAATGCCTTATGAACTTAGATCATGAAGTTGACAAAGTTCAAATATCAAAATAAAAAGGGTAGGGCTAAACCATACCTAATGATGACGATGTTAAAAGTGAATCACAATTGGAAGGGCCTCTATCATCAAAATGCCACATTAACTCAGATTGAACCTAAGCGTTTGCTAGCAATTATGCAGAGTTGATGAGGTTCAAATAGCAAAATAAAAAGGTTAAACCATCCTTGATGATGGCTGTGTTGTAAGTGAATCTCAACCATAGGAGACTTTATCATTAAAATGCTACATGAATTTAAATAGAATTTGATCCTCTGCCAAGAAGTGAGTAGAGTTGACAAAGTTCAAATATTAAAATAAAAAAAGGGTCAAACCATCATCAATAATGACCGTGATGAAAATAAATATCAACTGAAGAGGTCTATGTTTAATTATCAAATCTTCAAGTTCCAAATATAAATATTTAAAGTGGCTTCAAACGACACCCAGGTGATAGTCGGTTGACAAAAAATCTCAACCAGTGGGGATTACATGACTTTTAAAATGCCCCCAAATTTCAAAATTAATCACTCAAGTCTTAAATCTCAATAAAATTTAAAAAAAATAATATTGATCAAAATTTAAAAATGCTAAGTGAAATAAATTTCCATGTAACTTAAAGCAAAAATTCATTCACCCTTGATATTCATTTGTTGAGTGTGATAAATCTAGAAAATAACCTTATAGCTCACAAAGAGCTAATGTCCAGTCAAGAATATCACTAATATTCATTCTCAAATAATCTCCCGTAAGTAAAGATATGGCACGTGTCATCTAACTTATGATTTTACCGCAAACTAGCATCAAAAGTAAATGGTTATGATCAAGCCCTTTGACAATAAAGTTTTATCGAAGATAGGCAAAAAATAATAAAAAATAAATAAATAAATAAAGCACGTTTATATTACAGTTACGACCAAAGCAAATATATTCTCCAATAATTAAAACCCTTGAGTAATGAATCATATGGTATATTTGATAGAGCACAAAGCCTTTTGTTAGCTCAAATCGACTTCAATTTGTCCCTTTAGAAAACAATCACCTTATGTCTACAAGATACCTCAGACAAAGCAACCCATGGCTACTGAGAAAGACCTTCAATCAAGCTAAGTCAACTACCTCCTCTAACTAAGAATATTGGGACCATGACAACTTGGGATGACGAAACTATGAGATATTAATCAGATTAGTCATCCTTCTCCCACCATCCTCTTTAAGTGCAAGATCATAAATTTCAAATCCTAAACATCAAATCAGTTGCTATTGTATGCTAGACACTTAATACTTTTCTAATTATTAACCTTAATTGAAAGTACTCTCCTGCCACCGAAATGAGTAATTAACCGTAGGGGCTCGTGTCTATGGGAAAAATTAACTCAAATCTTAGAGTTCTCGCAAAATAAGGTCGAGATCTCTGGATAGTGTCTTCTCTTCAAACTGATTTTCCTTTCAAAAATTTAACCCAGAACATATCCGTTTAAACTCTCCCGAAATGAGAAGAGATTAGGCCTTAAATTTTTGAAGCCCATAATAACTACTCTTGAATCTCTTTAAGCCTCTCACTTCATGAAAGTGAATCCCCAAAGTACGAATAGTACATAAAACTAATCATTTTATTCAAGTACCAATTGTTGAGTTTTGTGCATACCTCATACCCTTTATTTATAGCCACAAAACCCTTTGGAATTTCTATTTCAACAAATCACTTGAGGGGAAAAAAATTGTATATGATTTTTCATAGAAGCAAAGGAATCACACTCAAGGATGTAGGGAATAGAAAATAATAAGTTGTCAAGGTTGTTAGAGCCAGATAGTAGTGGAACAAAGCTGTAAGAGATGATAGCAGCGGAAAAAAAAACCGTCAAGCCCAATAACAAAGGAAGGAAGCCTCAAATATTGGCAACAAAAAAATTGTCAAGGGACAGTAGAGGTGACTACAAAAATATTATTGGAGAAAAATATTTCCAGGGAATCGCAAGAATGGAGAGTAAAACCAAAAGTCCACCAATAGTAAATGCATGAAGGATGCAAATAAGAACTATGGTAGTCTCATGGAATTCCAGAAAGTCGTAGAGAATAAGAATCCAAGCTGGGATAAAAAATTCTTGATACGATAACATCATAAACTTGTAAACATAGATTTATACTAACATTAAAAACTTCTACTAAAATGAAATAAACAAACACAAGTAAATACATGCATTTAGGGTTTTTAATGATGGCAGTCTTTGAGATTCTGATCATCTAATTAATAAGCTTTCACCGGGCCATATACTTAGAACAGTCAACAGGCTTAGGAAGTTACAAAGAATCACAACTTTTTATGGGTGATACAAAAATTTTAAGACATTTTTCAAGTTTGATTGAGAAACTACATAAAGTAACGTTGGTCACTCTATATGGCTCGTTGCAATTGAAAGCAATCGATTAACCTCAACTCTTAAACAACTAAACTTATCAAGTTGGCTCTACATAAAGTTCTTTAAATCCTAACCTTCTCCGGTTTACAAGCTTTATCTGCTTCCAGTCGATGGCAAAGATGACCGTAGTATACTATTTGTGCAGTCAAGATTGCTGTTGTTGCCGTGTACAACTAGAAATTCACATTAGCATATTATCCATCAGGAAGAAGGGGAGAATAGCATCAGAAGAAGCGAGCAGAGAGATAAAAAATTGGCATACCAATGACATGTAAAATTGGGTCTTCAACTGCAATAACCAAAAGTAGAATTCAGAAACGCAAAGTACATGAAAGAACTTGCATAACTAAATCGCATGCTTGACGGAGTAATTTAAGCCATGGAGGGTAAATGTTGGGGAGCTTCGCCATCAATGACAATAATTTTGTAAAGATAAACTAAAAATGTAATAGCAAACTCAAGAAAAGTTGACGCCATGGAGAAACAAGGTTGAGGAATTCAGATACACTAAAAAATGTAATAGCAAACTCAAGCACAGATGAAGTAAACGAGAATAAAGATAGAGGAACTCTGGGAGTAACAAATAATAAATGAGTAACTTCCCCAATTTTCAACCAAATAAAAAATGCATGCAAGAAAAGATAACAAATGGAACAAAAAATCCAGAAAAAAGATGCATATATATGCACATGAAGAATATGTGCATTGTGCCAGCACTTGCATGCATGCACACACATATACATGTAGATGAGAAATCTCAGGCGCACACACAAAGAGATTAGCTGTGTTATGCAGTAATCCATTAAAATTGTACCTCTACTCATGCATATGTGCACATTGCCACCATTGAAATAAAACAAATTAAAAAAGGCTCTTCATTGATGCACATGATCACATACATAATAACTAATGTTCACAATTTCAGCAATTATTTTTGAAACTTACAGTAGCAGGCTCGAGGAGACAGCCTACAAGGTTGAAAATATCCCTAAAGAACATGAAAGCACAAACATTAGAAAGCTTGAAAATGAAGGAGCCCAAGATCAAATAGAAATAAAAAAGATGTACCCACAGCTAAGCAATAGCTGGACATCCCAATAAAGAATCAAAATGAGAATAAGAGATCTCTTACACCTATTGAGATAAGAGTGCAAACTCACCATCCCCTTGTAATACAATTGACAAACATTACTATGGCTTGACTTTTTAGTTTTTCTTTTTGAACATTTAGGCCAATTAAGACAAACTCTCACACATCACATACGTAAGACTCGAACCCAAAATCTCTTGGTTGATAGTCAAATCTCCCAATCAATAGACCAACATGAGTTGCGTAACTTTTTACTATTGATGCTTTATGTGGCAAGCCAACTACTTATCCACAAGACCACAAATTTATTTAGCTTACCAAAAGAGACTTCATTAATTGAAACTATGTATACTGGGAAGTTGGTAATAATTATATCAGAGGATCCTCAGTTAAGTTGCAGAAATGTACATGTATGTCAACCTTCGGTCTGCAATCAAGTGCTAAGTTCTGAAAATTCTATTAAGCGAGCATTTTAGTATATTTTTTTTGTAGATGAACATCTTGTGGCCATACAGTGCTCAATCAGTAACATAATCTTGTAAAACATATGAACAATGCCGCTATAGAAATTTGTGTAGAAAGATTATCTAATTCATCTCATTAATCAATGTGATTGCGATTTGCTCCCGTAGTTGTATCATCTCTTCAACACCTTCACCATCTCTTGCCTCATGATTTGTTACATCTCCTTTGCTATATAATAATGATTGGTCAATTCAATATTCATACGCTTTTGGAGGTAAATATGACTAATCCAAATCACAAACATTGAATTCTGGATCATCTCGAGAGGGATGACGCCATATCTAGTTATATAATGTCATTGTAGCTACCACTATTTTAACTTGCTTTTTGAATTGATATGTAGGCATATCACACAATATTATCCACTTCTTTTTTCAAACATCAAATAATCTTTCAATCACACCTCGTAGTAAAGAGTGACGCTTGATAAATGTTTCTTTTCTCTCACACATAGATTGACTTCCTCTTTGAAAATCAGGAATATGATATTTTGTATCAGAAAATGGCTTCAAAAACCCTCGTTGCATCGGGTGTCCAGCATCCACAAGATAATATTTATCTATTTATAATTGCACATTATTTAGTTAAAGAACAACTACAATGACTGATTACAATAAGGAAACACATACTTACTTGGTGCTGGCATAGAAAATTGATATTCTTGATTACATGTAGTAAATTTAAAAATATGACTATCATGTGCACTATCCTCCCAACCTACCATGATAAAAGTAAAACACATATTGAAATAACAAACTGCCATAATATTTTGCATCGTTGAACCACATCATCATATATAAGCCACATTTTCAGCACTTAATCACGAGCATCCACATGTGTTCCATCGATAGCTCCTATACAATCCTAATTGACAAGCTATGATTAGATATTTCATAGATTTTCACAAATCATATATTAACATAATAAAAATATTTACCTTGAAATATGACATATATCGATTATCATATAAAATATTCCTTAGAATATCATGAAAATAAGGATCGATGAGCTTGATAACAAAACGTGATAATTTCACTAAAGCTTCCAATCCAATAGACAAATATCTACTGATAGTCTCAATTGAGTGTTGAAATTGCTCAAATGTCAACTTTATTAATTCATTATGTGATAAAATATATAAGGTGATCGCAAGTACCTCTCTAGCAGTTGTCCTTAACAATCCATGTGGACCATGAACACTTTATAAGTCATACAATAGGTCTACAAAAATTCCTTGAGACATACGAAATATCCTATAAAACCTCGTTGGATCACCTTGTAGTAGCTCTCCAATTCACAATGTCATCACGGTGTCTTCGAAATATATGTTTTTTAATCCTCATTTATAAGACATAAAGCAGCTACTATAATTTTTTTGAGTTTTGTAATATCGTGTGACATACTTGTATTCACATTACATTCTATTACTGTATATAGGTAGCAGTAAACATTAATAGTTTATTTGTATAAATACGACTGATGCAAAAAAAAATTTATTCAATCACAGTTGTATACATAACCAAAGTAACACAAATCAATAAGCACAGAAGTTATTAAGCTTTGACATTACTCAAATTCATAAAATTGAGCTCAAGGTCATGCTCAAAATTATTTAATTAGCAAAGGTGAAGCTCAAATATGAAGATAATCTCATAGGCCTGATTGTTCATGTGATGACGATGATATTGATTTAGTGAACAATTAAATGCCCTTGGTTAGGAGCGTTTTGATTGTAGAATATCTATCCACTCACTGCATAGCCTTTATAGGAAGAACTTTTTTAACATGCTTATTGTAGAAGAGCCAACACGACATTATTAACAAAGTGACGAAGCAAAGCTTAATCAAGATGAAGTGGTTCATTTCTTCTTATGCCAATGATCTAACTGTCTTTTTCTATAGCAGATAAGAGTGGAGTTTTTTTATTTATATTAGCTTTATGTAAGTTCTCGGATGACTTTGCAAGCATGCGTTCACTTGTAGTCTTAAACTACATGCTAGAAGATGCAGCTGATATAAATTAATTATTGGATTGTATGGACTTAATTTTTAGCTATTAAACTCTATTATAATTTAACAGAAATAAAAGAATAGGAACTAATACGATTTCTCAGAATGTATATTTATTCAATATGAAGATATACTTCTTAGTCTAATGTTAATGAGATTTGGCATTAGAATTTTGCAGAACTCACCCTAATGGTTCCACTTTGGTTGTATTCTTTGGGACACCAATTAAATTAAGAATCCTTCAAGATGGTATAGCTAATTTATCAACAAACTTATAGAAGAGAAGAGTTTAGTTTGTAGTTCTTCTATTATGGTTAAATATGGATGATTGAAATATTTCGGCTTTGGAATTTCAAATTTAGGTTTGACAGTTTTTTATAATTAGGGTTGGATGTCTAATTGTTCGGGCGGTCAATTAGTAACTTATACTTTAACCAGTGGATAAATTTTGCAGAGAATTTGAAAAGAGAGCTTAATTAGAAATTTAGTATACTTTACCTTAAATCAATCATAGGAAAATAGAATTTCTTCAAAATTTAGCAACTTCAATTTCATTGAAATATATTCTTTATATTTGAATCATTTAAAATCTATTAACTTGTTTGTTTTCTTGGAGTTTGCAATGTCAACAGATTGCTGAAGGTAATCCAAACAAACTAATTGAATAATGAAGGTATTTACATTAAAAATGTATTAGATGTATATTATGATTTAGGATACAGAACCAATTATTTTTCATTGGCATAATTAGTATTAATATTCTATACGGAGTATGCTACCATCCATTTGGATATATTTTGTGCGTTGATCTTCTTTCTGCCTTATTCAATATTGATGATTGATATAGAACCTGCCTAATTCAAAAAAATAACAACGTTCACAAGTAATTCATAAATAATATTCAGAGTACAAATAGAAATAAATTTAGGACTCAATTGACGAATCCTGCATTAACAATATGAATAATGAAAATAATATTAATATAACAATAGAACGTAACATATCATATGTTCAAACTATATTATTCATGTGTACTAATAGAAAGACAGTACAAAGTGATTGATTGTAATGATCTATCAAATCATGATATTATTGTATCATGATTTTTATAGCAGTAACGAAGATAATGAACTCTTCGATCATAGCAAATTGATATAAAAATTTCTCGTTTAGTTGGATCCTCAAGAAGCTTTATAGAAAACAAATAAAACGGCATATCTTCACATACCTATGTTATTTGTTCAAGAACTTCAATGACAACAGAAAGTGAAGGTGTCTCAATTATTGACTACGATGCATTACTTCCTGAGCTAATTTTTCTGCATATATTGATAAACTGAGAAATTTGACTTCATAGAAATGTAGATCCAAATATTTTTTTTACTTTTAGCAGTTGAAGTTGTAGAGGAAGGTTGTTTCAACTGGCTACAATCACTAATGTTATCAAAATTTTGTGAAGGGTCTTCAAAAGAGTCACTACCAATATCAACGTGTTCAAAATCTCCAAGAACATTTTCTTGATCAAGCCCTTAGTACGAAGTCCAAGTATGATCTACGGTAGTAACAACACCCATGAACATCAAATCAAGCTTATCTTTAAGTTGCGGATCAATGCCACAATATCTAAAATTTTTAACATTTGGCACAACCTATAAAGAAAAATTCAGTTTATAGAACTAAAAAGTATAATATGAAGATTAAAAGAGCCAAATATATAAACATGTATAAAATCAATATTTACTTCTAATTTTTCTTCCATCATTCATCAGGTGCATCAATAATTTTTCTTCTAGTATCTCAACCCAATCCAGATATCGATGCCAAAGTCTTAATCTTCTAAATAACATTTATGCATACATAAAAAAAAATAATCATCATATTATTTAAAAATCAATACACAGGCTCAAAACTAAGATCGATACACAGGCTGAAAAATAATCATCAAGGAGAAAATAATCATCATATAATCATATAATCAATATACAGGATTTAAACTAAGCAGTTCATTATTATTTTAGAATCTGCAGTCAATCTAGGGGTGTCAATTTTTTACACGACCCGAAACCCGACCCGAAAAAATCTTGATTTGGGTCAACCCGTTTGTGAAACAGGTCAGGTCTGAGTTCGGATTTTCTACCCGTTTGAAAAACGTGTCGGGTTCGGGTTGACCCGGATGGTGTCGCGTCTCGCATCAATCGCATCGCTGCCGTCACATCTCCGTCAGTACGTCACTCGGTCCGTTAATCACTTTGGCCTGCCGTGACCAAAGCAAACTCGCATCCCGCGAGCTGGCGCTGCCCAGCTGCCGTAGTCGATCGTTCTGCACGGCCGAACTCGCCTTGTCGCGCCGTCCCGCACAGGCTGCAGCGCTGCACTGTCCGCCTGGCAGCCTGGCAGCCTTGGCGCCTTCCCCTCACGCGGCTCAACGCTGTGTCGTTGCCTAGTGCCCGCCTTGGCGTCTTGCCATCTTCCCCGCACTGGCGCACGGGCCACAAAGTAGGCGTAGCGAACTCGCGTCCAACGCACTACGCAGACTCGCATTCAGACTCAACCCATAGCACCCGGGTTCGCGGGTCGGGTCGGGTCAACTCGATAACCCGGCGTGTCAGGTTCGGGTGGAAAAACTTCACCCGTTTGCAAGAACGGTCGGGTTCGGGTCAACCTGTTTAAGCCCGGGTTAGTTCAGGTTGGACCTGAACCCGACCCGTTGACCCGAATTGACACCCCTAAGTAAATCCTTTATATATACATTCCACATTATACTTAGAAAAAAATAATTATCATATTCCGCTAAAGATTTCCTAAATATGCTAAGCAATTTAAGGATTTTTGCACCATATTATCTTCAGCTCATTAATTAAATGTTCGTCATTCATTATGCTATTATATACATTTATTCAACATTATATACACTATTTTAAATTTTACAAATAATTATCCTCTATTTCAGATATAGCATTATAAATAAAATTTAGAAATTGTACCATGCATTTAGAATGGCAGCAATTAAGATATTAAATTTGTAAATCAAAGCATGATGGATCATCTGCAACATGGGAGAAAGATGTGAAGATGATATTTTATGATTTATGTTTGAGAGAGATTGAACTTGGCAATCGACCGACCGCACACTTCAATAAAGAGGGTTGGATGAATTTAATGAAAAAATTTTATGACAAAATTGAAAGAGAATATGATAAAGTTCAACTAAAAAGATAAATTGGATCAGTTAAAAAAAATTTGAAAATTATGGAAGAAACTGAAGCATGGGTCCACTGGATTGGGTTGGGATACTAGGAGAAAAACTATTGATGCACCTGATAAATTATAAAAAGAAAAATTAGATGTGAATATCTATTTTATACATGTTCATATATTTGGCACTTTTAACCTTCATATTATACATTTTAGTTCTATAAACTATTTTTTTTAGATTGTGTCAAATGCTAAAAAATCTAGATATTATAGCATTGATCCCAAACTTGAAGATAAGCTTGATTTGATGTTCATGGATGTTGTTGCTAACGTAGATCATGCTTGGACTCCGAACTAAGGGCTTGATCATGAAAATGTTTTTAGAGATTCTGAACACGTTGATATTAGTAATGACTCTTTTGAAGACCCTTTACAAAATTTCAATAGCATTAGTGACTATAGCCAATTGAAATGACCTTCCTCTACAACTTCAGCTGTTAGAAGAAAAAAAAATATTTGGATCTACATTTATACGAAGTTAAATTACCCAGCTTATCAATTCATGCACAAACATTCAGGAAGTAATGCATCATAGTCAATAATTGGGACACATTCACTTTCTGCTATTATTAAAGTTCTTGAACAAACAATATAAGCATTTGAAGGCATGCCACTTTATTTGTTCTCTACAAAGCTTCTTGAGGATCAAACTAAGTGAAAAATTTTTATGTTAATTTGTCATAATCAAAGAGTTCATTATCTTCGTTACTGTTATGAAAATCATGATAAAACAACATCATAATTTGATAGATCGTTACAATCAATCAATTTATATTGTCTTTTTATAAGTACACATGAATGATATAGTTTGAACATATGATATATTGCATTCTGTTGTTACATTAATATTTTTTTCATCAATCATACTGTTACTATAAGATTCATTAATTGAGTCCTAAACTTGCTTCTATTTGTACTCTGAATATTATATGTGAACTACCTGTTTAAACATTGTTGTTTTTTTGAATTAGGCAGATTCTATATCATTCACCGATATTGAATAAGGCAAAAAAAAGATCAACGCACAAACCATACCAATAATTTTATATAATTTGACCAATTGATAGCTATATATGTTCCCACCATTACAGATTGTTTTAATGTATTGGTCACCATGATTTTACTATATGCTCATGTTGGTCCGAGATTGAGTCTATAAAAGATGTTTCTCCACATGACATAAATTATGCTCCACAATTGAATAAGTATTTTTGGATATTATTATATGATGAGCCTTGATGGATTCTTATTCTTGTTTGTGAACCTTTGATATGTTCTCTAAGTCCCAAGAGGAGATGCCACTTAACCGATGCATTTTTACCTTTTGTTTTTTTGTACTTTGCAAAGGTGTCTTAGGAATGCTATTGAGTTGAAGTTGTTGTTGCCCATGCTATTTGGTGTGATTAGTGCATTAGCTAATATAAATTCATTATAGATAACAAGAAAAATATTCATGCTTGTTTTTCTATTTTGAATGAAGAATTAGTTGATGGACTAAAAATTCTTTTACTATCCAAATGAATGATAGCTTACTCCGTATAGAAGATTAATACTGATTATGCCAATGAAAAATAATTGATTCTGTATCTAAAATTATAATGTACATATAATACATTTTTAATATAAATATCTTCATCATTCAATCAACTTGTTTGGATCACCTTCAGCAATCTGCTGACATTGCAAACTCCAAGAAAACAAACAAGCTAATAGATTTTAAATGATTCAAATATAAAAATATATTTCAATTAAATTGATGTTGCTAAATTGTGAAGAAATTTAGTTTTCCTGTAATTGATTTAAGGAAAAATATACTAAATTTCTGATTAAACTCTATTTCCAAATTCTCTACAAAATTTATCAATTGGTTAAATTGTAAGTTACTAATTAACCGCCTGAACAATTAGACATCCAATCCTAATTATAAAAAACTATCAAATCTAAATTTAAAATTTCAAAGCAAAAAATATTTCAATTAGCCATGTTTAACAATAATAGAAGAACAACTGCAAACTAAACTTTTCTTTTCTGTAAGTTTGTTGATCAATTAGCTATACCATCTTGGAGGATTCTTAATCTAGTTGATGTCCCAAATAATACTACCAAAGTGGAACCATCGAGGTGAGTTTTGCAAAATTCTAATGTCAAATCCCATTAATATTAAACTAAGAAATAGATACACATTCTGAGAAGTCTCACTTAGTTCCTATTGCTTCTCCTATTTTTATCAAGTTATAGTAGAGTTTAATAGCTAAAAATTAAGTCCATACAATCCAATCATTAATTTATATCAGCTGCATATTCTAGTATGTAGTTTAAGACTATAAGTGAAAGCATGCTTGCAAAGTCATCCGAGAACTTACATAAAGCTGAAAGAAATAAAAAAACTGCACCCTTATCTGCAATAGTAAAAGATGGTCAAATCATTGGCATAAAAAGGGATGAATAACTTCATCTTGATTAAGCTTTGCTTCGTCACTTTTGTTAACAATGTCAAGTTGGCTCTTCTACAATAAGCATGTTAAAAAAAGTCCTTCCTATAAAGGCTATGCAGTGGATGGATATGTGTTCTACAGTCAGAACGCTCCTAACCAAGGGCATCTATTTGTTCACTAAATAGACATCATCATCATCACATGAATAATCAGGCCTATGAGATTATCTTCATATTTTGCTTCACCTTTGTTAATCAAACAAGTTTGAACTTGACATTGAGCTCAATTATATGAATTTGAGTCATGCTGAAACTTAATAACTTCTATGCTTATTGATTTGTGCTACTCTGATTATGTATACTTTGATTATGCTGAAACTTAATTACAACGGTGATTGAATTTTTTTTTTCATTTTTTTGCAAAAGCCATGCATATACAAATAAACTATTAATGTTTACTGCTACCTATATGCAGGAATGGAATGAAATGGGAATACAAGTGTGTCACACGATATTGCAATACTTAAAAAAATTATAATAGTGGTTTTATATCTTATAAATGAGTATTATGAAATATATATTTCAAAGACACCGTGCATGACATCATGATATAGATGAAACAAATGGATTGGAGAGCTACTACAATGTTATCTAATAAGATTTCATAATATATTTCATATGTCTCAAGGAATTTTTTTTGACCTATTGTATGACTTAAAAAGTTTTTATGGTCTACATAAATCGTCAATAACAACTAGAGAGGTACTTGCGATCACTTTATATATTTTATCGCATAATGAATCAATAAGGTCGACATCTGAGCAGTTTCAACACTCAACTGAGACTATCGGTAGATATTTCTCTAATGGATTGAAAGCTTTAATAAAATTATCATGTTTTATTATCAAGCCTATGGATCCTTATTTTCATGATATTCCAAGGAATATTTTGTATGATAATCGATATATGTCGCATTTCAAGATAAATATTTTTATTATGATAATATATGATTTGTGAAATTTTTTGAAATATCTAATCATTGCTTGTCAATTAGGACTGTATATGAGCTATCGATAGAACAGATGTGGATGCTCGTGTTTCAAGTACTGAAAAGGTGGCTTATATAGGACGATGTGGTTCAACGACATAAAATATTATGGCAGTTTGTGACTTTTATCATGGCAAGCTAGGAGGGTAGTGCACATGATAGCCGTATTTTTAAATTTGTTACACGTAATCAAGAATATCAATTTCCTATGCCACCACCAAATAAGTATGTATTTCTCTATTGTAATCAACCAATGTAGTTGTTCTTTAACTAAATAATGTGTAATTACAAACAGATAAATATTATCTTGTGGATGCTGGGTACCCAATGCAACAAGAATTTTTGAAGCCATTTTCTAATACAAAATATCATATTCCTTATTTCAAAGAGAAAGTCAATACATACGTGGGAGAAAATAAACATTTAACAATCGTCACTCTTCACTACGAGGTGTGATTGAAAAATCATTTTGTGTTTGAAAAAAGAAGTGGATAATATTGCGTGATATGCCTACATATCCATTCAAGAAGCAAGTTAAAATAGTGGTGGCTACAATAACTACATACGGCGTCATCCCTCTCGAGATGATCCAGAATTTAATGTTTGCGATATGGATCAGTCATATATACCTCCAAAAGCGTATGAGTATCGAATTGGCCAATCATTATTAGATAGCGAAGGAGTACAATAAATCATGAGACAAGAGATGGTGAAGGTGCTGAAGATATGATACAACTACGAGAGCAAATCACATATGCATTAATTAAAGAAATGAATTAGAAATCATCTTTCTACACAAATTTTTATAGCGACATTATTCATATATTTTACAAGATTGGATGTTCAATGTTTTCTTTATTTCAGTTTCTCCTGTAACAGAATGTCACATTTGTTGCTTAGTGGTTTTTAAATTCTTATTGGTGACATATAAATGCTGACAAGTATTTGCTCTTCCTTTCTGTTCCAGTAATAGATTGACTTAGGTCAATGCCGAAGCAATTAAGGATGTCATTTTATTTAGTTTAAAGAAATTGTCTTTTACAGATCTATCTGTTTGATCATCAGTTAAAGGATTTCAGCTTGTTTCAAAAGCTTTTTGCTACGTTTGTTATAAGTGAGCTAGCTCATTTCTTGCCATTTTTGTTGCCATTAATCGAAGCTGTCATTGTCCTATCATACCTTATCTATGATGTTTGTGTATCTCTCCAATTTTCATCATTCATTAAAGAAATGCCATCTTACATAACAATATAAACTGATATGTAAACTAATTTACTTTAGCTCATATGGCATACTTTACTGTCAGTCTGTCACTTCGTGTTTGCAGAAATTCTACTCAAACAGTGAATTCTTTTCCTAGAAATGATGGCTTCTCTTTCTTAATGTGTAATACTAATGCTTTCTAGCAAAGGTAAGTTTTGAAACAAAGTCAATAAGGTTATTTGGTCTAAATTGATTACAACACCTAAAAATTAGTTAGCTTACTAAATGCAGTTTTTGTGATTGCAACAGTTACACTACTCATGATTCATGTTAAAGAAGGATTCACATCTGCTAATTAAATTCTGAAGTCAGTCCATCTGCCTATCATAATTTTTTTAGATTATTTTATTTATTTTTTTTTTAAGATTATTTTATAGTATTATAGTACATTGTAAAAAAATTTATGCTACTTTGATATTTAAATGTCATAAGATATTTCGTAAAAGTGGATAAAATTTTGAATTATAATTGTTAGTTTGTTATCATTTGTTATCATATAAATTTTAAAAAAATTTGACATTTAAACAATGTCCTTTAATCTTGTTAAAATCTCAGCCGTCCCTTAACACTTGATCCCACGGCCAGGATGGAAATCTGTGGGAGGCTCATCTAGATCACGTCGATCTCTATTAAATTTCAGCCGTCCCTTAATACTTGATCCTACGGCCAGGATGAGAATCCGTGGGAGGCTCACCAGGATCATGCCAGTCTCCTTCCATATTTGGGTGGCTGATTTAGAAAGCATTATATTAAAGCAATTATGCATGATTCTGTAGTTATTTTGTTTCTTTATTAAGAAATGTTGTACAGATCTATAAATAGGGATAGTTTTGTGTAATAAAATTAAGCTTTTCCCTCTCCAATTTTTTGAATTTAACATGGTATCCGAGCCTTCATTGCGTTAGCCGGAATTCTAGATTTTTTTTTGCCGGACTTTATAAAGGGAAGGTCCAACCTTCCCTTTATAAACGAAAGGGATCGTATTCCGGCTTGTTCGTTCCTGCATACGTCCAACTGAGAGCGGTAGAGTGCTTCATCTCACAGTCTCTTCGTTTGATTAAGAGTGATTAACGTCTAATGCATCTCGTCTGGAGGAGTCGAGCGAGAACCTCATGGTTTTTGTGTTCGATCAAGAGAGACGAATGTCTCGTAAACCCCTCTCGCATGCGTGCGAGGAAACGGGACGAGAGAGGCGTGTGGCCAAAAGATTCTACGCCTGTATCTGGAAGCTGATTGAGCGGGATTGCGCTCACCATTGTGTGATCAAGGATGAGCTGGTTCTTGTGTTCTACTTCCTACTCGCGTACGTCCAGAGCAACCAAGCAAGTGAGAAGGCTTCCCCTTTCGTTCTTCTGCATGCGACTAGAGAAGGCACATGAGACCCCTCTCATGTGTGTCTACCTAGTGGCCGAACCGAGTAAAGAAGAGGATCAAGAGAGGGAGCGAGCAGGAACTGCGTGCGTGATGTGCCTGGACTGGGATGACCGGCACTCATGCTTGTGCTGGAGCCGAACCAAGCAAGGAACGAGCAATTGAAGAGTTGTTGTGCATGCAATCTAGCCAGGCCGAACATACCTGGGAGCCTCTTGAGCATGTGTTTGCTCTCGAATTTGTGGATTTTGAAGGATAATTAATCGGCTTTCCTGCTATCCCACCACCGGCCTTCATTGCCAGAATTATGAGGAATATAGGTTCCCACCACTGGCCTTCATTGCTAAAATTCTAAGGAATATAGGTTTCCACCACTGGCCTTCATTGTTAGAATTCTGAGGAATACAAGTTCCCACCACCGGCCTTCATTGCTGGAATTTTGAGAAATACAAGTTCCCACCATTGGCCTTCATTGTCGGAATTATGAGGAATACTGGTCCTTCTGCTTCCTTTGTGCGTCCAAGGTCAAGGAGAGATCGAGCGGAAGGGCTCCTCTTGCGCATGTCTGGAAAGAGCCGAGGGTCCCTCTCATGCGGGTCTAGGGCTAGGACAAGCAAGAGTGCAAGACCTGCACTCATTCATGTGATCAGACCAGAGGGATCAAAGACCTTGCATGCGCCTGTATGGGGCCGATCGAACAGGAGTGTTCGGGGAATCAGATGACTAATTTGCATTGGGCTGAAGGCTGGCTTGATTGGACGGTAGGAGATTTGCATGGCAAGTGCTAAGCCGCTTGAGACGTATTTTTCTGCTGCTGTCCTTGAAGCTTGTCGTAACTCTAAAAACGATTTTTTTTCAATTGTCGTGCCTTCATTGTTGGCCTTCTCTTATGGTTTCTATCCTATCTATAACCAATGCAACCTTCATTGCTACCCTGCTTAATATAGATTTCATTGCTACCTTTTGCCACTACAAGGTCTGAAGTTAATTTCTCCCAAAGTTTTAACCAAATGGAGGGCTCTATGGTGAACCAAGGGACTTGATAACTCTACTTTTTTGTGACTAATTACCAAGCTGGGAATGACATATCTATATTCCCTAGCTTGAGGGGGAGTGTTAAAATCGTAGCCGTCCCTTAACACTTAATCCCACGGCCAGGATGAAAATTTCTGGGAGGCTCACCAGGATCACGCCGATCTCCTTCCATATTTGGGTGGCTGATTTAGGAAGGATTACATTAAGGCAATTATGCATGATTCTGTAGTTATTTTGTTTCTTTATTAAGAAATCTTGTATAGATCTATAAATAATGATAGTTTTATGTAATAAATTTAAGCTTTTTCCTCTCCAATTTTTTGAATTTAACAAATCTCAATATATATAAGCGTATAAAAGTAATTTGTTCTCATATAGCTGCAGCAAAGTAGTTTGACAGTTATACTAACCAAACAAAATATAATGATTTCTATAAAGCAACTTCAGAAAGCAGCTTTATGTACACCAACTTCACAACCTGCTTTACCGACAGCTGCAGCCATCCAAAATGCGCCCTAACTCTTTTTTATGGTCTTGGTAAAAATTTTGAGTCCGAATGATTAGAGATCGAGTGTTTTTTGTCCTAAGGCATGATCATTAAAAACACATCCAATTTAACAAGCCCTTGTAAGTGGACATTTCCGTAGGATTGAATTGGATCTCTTAGTTACCATTCCACTTGGTTTAAGGGTGGACTAAGCTGAAAAGACCTAGCTTAACTACAACACCCAAAGATTAAGGTTGGTAGCAGGGCTTCTCAACGACTTAATAATAAGCTGCATGGCTAAGTTGCCTTCTTGATTTCTAAGTGCATCAGTCAAAAATCGAGAGACCAAATCTCTAATCTCATTAAACCAAATGGCCAAGCCAATGGTTCAAAATAGTTTGTCTATCACTGATGGGTCAAACTATTACCAAGCTACTCCTTTCTAGGATCGTGTTAGGAAACAACCACCAAAACAGAGAAATAGTGCTGAATTTCAGAGGAATTCAGCAAACACCAAGAAGGTTTTACAATATCTGTAGAGAAATCGCAAAGGCAAACACTTGAAATTAAGTAGGAGATAAAAAAGAACAACCCGATACAATGAATCTTCAATTCAAGAGGAAGATTTAGCTCTCCAATCTCTAGTCGAAGTCTAGAGCCCAAAACCAACACCAAGATCCCAAATTTCAGATTTAATTCAAGATAAAACCGTAACCCTAGCAAGAAGAAGATTACTTAAAGAAAAAGGACAATTTATTAATCCCTAAACAACCCCTAATATGAATTTTCCCTCCTATAAACCAAGCCTTCATTATTGCGTGGGCCCCATCCATGCCTCTGCCCCAGCCAACCTTCATCCATGCCTCTGCCCCAGCCAAGCTTCCCCAACCCCCCCCCCCCCCCCCCCCCCTCTTGTCTGTCTCCTGTACACTTGAACCGGCCCAAGAGAGACCGATTCAGCCAGCCCATGGGCTGGTCTAACATTACCCCCTTCCCAAAGAATCACCTTGTCCTCAAGGTGAAATGAAGAAAATTGATGCTTCACCCTCTCATACGGTTCCCAAGTGGTATCGAAGTCGGGTAGGCCCCTCCATTTAATCAACACTTCTTTATTCGTCCCTTTTCTGAATCTCACCCCTTTCAGCTCCAATGGTTCCAACACCACTTCCAACTCCTTAGTTAGTGTCGCTGATAACTCTGCACTAACTCCATGCTCCTCCAGAGCTCTCCTCAACTGTGACACATGGAAGACTGGGTGTATGCTGGCAGTCGGGGTTAACTTCAAACGGTACGCCATACTCCAATCTTTTCCGCTATCTCGTAGAGGCTGAACTACCGTGGGGCCAATTTTTCGTTCCTTCTGTTGGCTGCTATCCTCTGTCTGTAGAGTCGCAGTTTTAAGAACACCCTCTCCCCAACTTTGAACGAGATATCTCTCTTATGTGCATCTTCCCGTTTCTTTATAATCTGCTGTGCCCTCAACAGGTGTTTCTTCAAATCCTCCAACACCCTATCCCTTTCCTCCAAGTATTGTTCTACTGAAGAGACTGGTGTGCTTCCTTGCCCAAAATGCACCAAGTGAGGTGGGTCTCTTCCATACAGCACTTTAAAAGAGGTCATCTGAGAAGCTAAGTGGTACGATGCGTTGTACTAATATTCGGCCCATGTTAACCACTTGGCCCACATCCGTGGTGTTTCTGACACACAATAAGTCTCCAAGCTTCTGTTGACTACCTCTATTTGCCTGTCTGTCTGAGGGTGGTAGGTTGTGCTTCTCTTAAGAACTGTACCCTGTAACTTGAACAGCTCCCTCCAAAACTAACTGAGAAACACCTTATCTCGGGCAGAGACCATCGACTGTGGAATTCTGTGCAATCTAACCACCTCCCTGATGAATGCTGCAACTACTGTAACTACGGTGTAGGGGTATCATAAGAGAATGAAATGTGTGTATTTACTCAACCTATCAACCACCACCATAATCACTGTGAATCCCTCTTCACCCTCAGATCGTGGTAGACCATCTATGAAATCCATGGACACCTTCTCCCATAACCTATTTGGAAGGACTAAGGGTTATAGTAACCCCCTGGAGCCATAGCCATGTACTTATTTCTCTGGCACACCTCGTACCTCGCCACCATCTCCTCCACATCCTTATGCAAACATTTCCAGTATAATTCAACAGTCAATCTTCTGTATGTCTTCTGTTCCCTCGAATGGCCTCCAACCGCGCTCCCGTGGAACTCCTGCAGTATGTGGGGGATATGGATGAAGGTTCGTGGCATCACAAATCTCCCTTGGAACAGTAGCCTCTCTCCCTCGAGAGAGTAACCCGGGTGGCTGCTCCTATGCTTTACTAAATCTCTCCTAATCTCCTTCAGCTCCTCGTCCTGCACACTCTCTTCCTTGTAGCCCCCCAATATACCATCCGGGTACTGAAATGACCATCTCCTGAAGCTCTCCCCCACACCTGGATAAGGCATCAGCCGCCTTATTCTCCAATCCTGATCTATATTGGATCTCAAAATCGGATCCCAACAGTTTGGACAGCCACCTCTAATGTTCCTCAGTCACAATTCTCTGCCCCAACAAATATTTCAGCTCCTCTGGTCTATCTTAATGATGAAGTGTCGACCCAGCAGGTATGGATGCCACTTTTGAATGGCTAACATGATAGCCATCAATTCCCTTTCATATACAAACTTCAGCCTAGCTCTAGCTGCCAACACTTGACTGAAGTAGGCTATGGGTCTATGATTCTGCATAAGCACTGCCCCAACCCATATCCTGATGCTTCTGTCTCCACCACAAAGATCTGATTGAAATCTGGTAGAGCCAAAACTGGTACTGTGGTCATTGCCTTTTCAGTCTCTTAAAAGCCTGGGTAGCCGCCTCTCCCCACAAGAAACTATCATTCTTTAGTTGTTCTGTCAAAGGCCAGGCTATGTTGTTGTACCCCTTCACGAACCTTCGATAATAACCTGTCAAACCTAGGAAGCCCCTCAACTCTCTCAAGTTCTTAGGTAGAGGTCACTTCTGCATTGCTTCAATTTTGGCTTGATCAGCTGCCACCCCCTGAGATACCATGTGCCCCAACTACTTCACAATAGTTTATGTGAAGCTGCACTTCTTCAGTTTGGCCCTTATCTGATACTTCTGTAGAACTCCAAAGACCACCCTCAAATGCTTCAAAAGACTACGAGTTCTTTGGTCCTACTATACACAAGAATGTCATCAAAGAAAACTAAGACAAACCTCCGGAGGTACGGCCGGAATACCCTATTCATAAGAGATTGGGAAGTATCAGGGGCATTAGTAAGCCCAAACGTCATCACCAAGAACTCATAGTGCCCTTTGAGTGTCTGAAAGTCGTCTTCTAAATATTCTCCTCTTTCATTTTGATTTGATGGTAGCCCGACTTCAAGTCCATCTTGGAAAACACCACTGTTCCATACAACTCATCTAGCAGCTCATCGATCACCGGAATAGCGAACTTATCTGGCACCGTTTCCTTATTCAAGGCCCTGTAATCCACACAAAACCTCCAGCTATCATCCTTCTTCTTGACCAGTAAGACTAGACTAGATAAATGACTTACACTCGACCTGATAATCCCTGCCTCTAACATCTCCCAGATCAGCTTTTCAATCTCATCCTTCTAAACTTGGGTGTAGCAGTATGATCATACACTAATCGGTGACACCCCTTCCTTCAAATTGATTACATGCTCCAGCTCTCTGGGTGGTGGAAAATCTTGAGGCAAATGAAAAACCTCACTGAATTATTGTATAAGTGGTTGTACTGAAATAGGGATGTCTTCCTCTTACCCCAGTCTGACCCCCTCCAAGCGTTGTAGTTCCACCAAAAATTCTCCTCCCACCTCCTGTATGGTCCTGATCATGGATTTGAGAGATACCCCAGTCCTGCAAAGCCCTGCATCACCCTGGATCACCATCCTCCTTCCCCCCACCACCAATTCCATCCTCAGTGCTCCCCAATTGACCTTGGTATCTCCCAAGGTCTGCAGCCACTTCATCCCCAGAATGACATCAGTGCTTCTCAACTCCAATGGGAGAAAATCCTCCCTAACAGGAATCCCCTGAATCGTCAGCATTACTCCTCTACACACTCTTCTATCTATCTCCACCTTCCCCGTGCCCATCATCACCTCATATCCTCCAGTGTCCACTAATTTCACCCCCAATAGATCTACGATCTGATTGGATATAAAATTGTGGGTAGCCCCACTGTCGATATACACCACCATCTCTCTGTCAGCTATCTCTCCCTTCACTTTCGTTGTATGATTCGGGGTGAATCCCACCACTGAGTTTAGAGAGACCTCCGCCATGTCCAGATGCAGCTTCTCCTCTTCCTCTTCCACGGGCCCACTCTCACCTCCCTCCTTAGCTTCCTCGTCATCACAGATGCTGAGAAACTGAAGAGTTCGATCCTTACACATGTGCCCCGGTGCGTACTTCTCATCACATCTGAAGTACAAACCCCTTGCCCGTTTTTTCTACAACTCCTTCTCAGTGACCTTCTTGAAGTTCCCCCCAAATCCCCCTCCTCCAGTCTTCTCCTTTAGAGCTTCACGCAGACCTCCTAGTGCGGGTCCCTTAGGAGCTAGAAAAGTGGTGGTCATCCTGTATGATCCCCCCGAGCTTCTGCCTCTAGCCCCCCTCTCCAAATGCTTTTGGTCCTCGACTAACTGTGCCAGCTCCATGGCCTCCCCCAAGTCACGCGACATCATCACTCTAACAGCTGCTCTGATCTCTGGTTTAAGCCCCTTCATGAAGTTCCCCTCTAGCACTGTCTCAGAAATCCGGTCTAGCCTGCTAGCTAAGTACTCAAACCTATCACAATACTCTACCATGGTCCCCTCCTACGTTAAGGCAAAGAACTGCTCATAGAAGTCCCCTCCCCTACTGGTTCGAAAACTTTCTAGTAAGCAGTTCTTGAACTCTCTCCAACTCCGAATGGGTCACCTCATGTCCCTCCACTGATACCAAGCTAGTGCTTTCCTTTCTAAACACAATCCAACTGTTGTCAATTTCTCCTCCTCCGTCAGCCTGTTGACTGCAAAGTATCACTCTACCTTATAGTTCCACCCATGTGTGTACTCGCACCCAAAGATGGGCATCTTCAGCTTTCTTACCCTTGGTCACGTCTGTATCCCCTGAATCCTCCGTAGCCCCCCATTCCTTGAAGAAGAGGGGGTCCCCAAGTGTCATGCTCTTCCCTTCAGCACTCAAACCCCAATCCTTCTTCAAAATCCTCTCTCCTCCTTTCAAAATCAGCACCCCGACGATCGTAATCCTCCCCTCTTCTCACAAAATCAGTACCCTTTCATTCGTACCTGATGCTCATCTCCTCCCTAGAAAGCGGCTCTAGCGGAGGCATCCATCTCCTCCCTCTAGAATCTCCACTTCCTGATTTTCCCTTCCCCTAAACGGGTTAGGGTTTCCACCTCTCCCATTGTCGCCGGTGGTTTCCTTTGCTTTAGATGTCGCTGGATTGGGTTTGGCTTCAAGCAACTTCTTCAACATGTCTTCCACCATGACGAACCTTCCATCCATCTTTTCATGAACGGATGCGAACTAGTTCTGAAAATCAGAAAATTTTTCTTCAAAATCATATTTTAGTTGACCTAATTCTCTCTCTAAAACTTCCACTTTCCTTCCAGCCATTAGTACCCCTTAGATCGACATGCTCTGATACCAATTTGTTAGGAAACAACCACCAAAACAGAGAAACAGTGCTGAATTTCAGAGGAATTCATCAAACACCAAGAAGGTTTTACAAACTCTGTAGAGAAATCGCAAAGCCAAACACTTGAAATTAAGTAGGAGATAAAAAAGAACAACCCTATACAATGAATCTTCAATTCGAGAGGAAGATTCAGCTCTCCAATCTCTAGCCAAAGTCTAGAGCCCAAAACCAACACCAAGATCTCAATTTCAGATTTAACTCAAGATAAAACCCTAATCCTAGCAAGAAGAAGATTACTTAAAGCAAAAGAACAATTCATTAATCCCTAAACAACCCTTAATTTGAATTTCCCCTCCTAAACCAACCCTTCATTATTGTGTGGGCCCCATCCATGCCTCCTCCCCAGCCAAGCTTCCAGCCATCTACATCATTGTTTGCCTATTTGACTATACCTCAGCTCTTATAGATTTTGACTTATCCTTATTCTAAGTTCTTTTATAACATATTGAAAGAGATCAGTCATCGTTGCATAAACACCAGCGGAACACAAGCAAAATTTATTGATCGAGAGTTTTCTTGGGCATCACCCCATATGTAATTAACCTTAAGAAATATGTTCTTTTGGGAAACTTTTACCCCCAAAAACTCTAAATTCAAAATATGGGAGTGTTCATGGAGATTCAAAGATCTAAATTGTTTATCATTGGTATCAGGAGTTCGTAGAGTGGATTAATTTAGGACTAGTCCTTTAAGTAATTCACTAATATCATCCAAAGTCAAACATTCTCCCCAACTTCAAATCCCTTCCCATGTTCCCATATTTTCACACAAAAAAAAAATCTACAACCTAAAACATCGGTTACAAGTGATCAACACATTCTAAAACCCCTTGAACCTGCCATATTTCATAATAGTTTCCAGTTCCTGTGTTTACGATCCATAGCACACACAACACTCCATAAAATGGTTCCTTAGACGTTGAGACAATTTAAACTAATAGAATTTAACTTTATCTCAGAAAATAGTCATATCACCGAGTATAAAATGACAGCATATAACCATCCCTTGATTTACTACAAATTTGTAAAAGTTTTCAGCGGCCATGGAATGTTGAGTAAAACTTCAGCCAAATGCTTATGAAAAAAAAAATTTCTTATAGACCAATTGACACTATTGTTCAACTAGTACAACTAACAAACAAGTTACCAAATCAATTTGGTGCAGAGCCTACAAGAATACAAACGAATTGAGCACAAAAAATATATGGCTTGCTCGTTTGGATAAAAGAAGCTTGAATATTTAGAGCAAAGACGTCTCAGCAAAAAGAGCTCTACCTACGCTAGCTAATAATGAACTTTTACCAACTACTGAATTTCAGTTTTGAAAACCGTTGCAACTTGCAACAACTTGAGTTTTCTTTTAGGATAATATACCAAAACAAAAAGCTAAAAAACAAATGTTTTTATAAATAATAAAAAGCATAGAAAGAAAATATAAATACCCAACAATCCATGCCATTAAGAAGGCAACGGAAAAGCCCGGGACTGATTTCTCTCAATAAGTTGTTATAATCTATCACTATGAAACTCTCTAACAGCCAATTTGGGTGCAAAGCCTATGAGAATACAAACGAATTGGGCTCAAAAAATACATGGCTTGCTTAGGTTTGGATAAAAAAACTTGAAATTTTACAGCGAAGACATGGTCTCGGCAATAAGTACTCTACCTGTGCTAGCTAATAATGAACTTTTACCAACTACTGAACTTCAGTTTCGAAAACAGTTGCAATAACTTGAGTTTTCTTTTACGATAATATACAAAAATAAAAAGGACATTAAAAAACAAAGGTAATTACAAATAATAAAAAAACATTGAAAGAAATTATAAATACCCAACAATCCATGCCATCAAGAAGGCGACAGAGAACCCCTCGATTGATTTCTCTCTGTAAGTTGTTATAATCTGAGGTACTTCAGCAATTCCCCAACTAATCACACTAACCACTCCAAGAGTCAGAGCAATACGATCTCTAGGGATGGACAAAGGATGTGTCAAGAGCGTATTCACCAACTTGGATCCATATTGGTTTATGGAAGAGACAGAGAAACTCCCATAAGGAAGGTCCATCCCAGACAGCAAAATTCGAACCTATAAAGAGATCAGATACACAAAAGATCAGCTAATCAGAAATCTCCCTTAACAAGCATAAAACGTACTTCTCAAATTAAAAGCCAAACTCTGTCATTCGACGTAAAGTGGTTAAGAACAATATAATACAAAGTGACAAGAGAACCTGATAGAAATTTTCTGGAACTACAAACAGTTGATGTTCCTTTCTTCAATTGCCATGCTTGTTTTAGTCTCCAAATGTGTTTTTTTCTCATGAACATCCCTTTTTTATTGTCTTTAGATTTTGAAGCCCGCTCTTTTTTTTTTCAAGCAAAAGAAAATCAAAATGAAGTGCTAGTCGACAAGGACAAAAATTATAACCTAAAACATTTTTATACAGCGTTCACAACAGCTTTAAACAACAGAAATGAAAGAAAAGAAGATCCAATAGCATCTTACAAAGCAGACATCGAAAAGATGATTTCTTCCACTCAGGTTCAAACAGTTGCCCTTTCGTGATTAGCTCGTTTTACAGATACTATGTACGGATTCGGATTCAGATTCAGATGCTTTACTTATTTTGCCAACATGGAAGCTGTGAAGGGAATCAGGCTGAATACTTATTGATGCTTCACTTATTTTGCCGGCATGGAAGCTGTGAAGGGAATCAGACTGAATGCTTATTGATTTCTTTCGGAGTCTTTTACTTTTCTTAAGAGTTATATTTTTTCTTTTAGTTTTAGTTTGTATTTGATGAGGACATCCACACTTGGAAAGTTTATCGTAGACGTGGCCGTCGATCTACGGCCACGATCGAGTCCTTGTATTTTTGAGTTTATTATATTATTTGTTTCTTTGATGCTAGTTTAATGTTTTACCCTTACCTAAGGGCAGCATGTTTGTAAGCCCAATGTGGGCATTTGAGTCTTTTCTTTCATTTCTTTTGTTGATGCTATTTATAAGCCACTATTGTATTGTTTGAGGGCAATGAATGATTATTATAAAATTTTCTACTCTTGTGTTCGTGAGTTGAGTCTTGAGAGCTCTCGAGAAGAATCCCTAGGAGAGGGAGAGTGCGATATACCCACCAATCTAGACGCGTCGGATTCGTGGTCGCTCCGTTGGTTTGTCCTTCCCCTCCTTCCCCAACATACCGCCGGTCTCTTCCTCCCACCACCACCCACGGCAGCCCCACCACCTCACCCACCACCTCACGGTTAAGCTTCCCCCCCATCCTCATCTCAAATCCCCTCCCCCCCCACAACCCAAAGCCCCTCTCCTCCCTTACCCAACTCCCCTCCTTTCTTCCCTACCCGCCGGCCAGCCCACACACACCACCCGCCCCTAGCCAGCCGCCGGCCCCCCTCCCCTTGCCTTCCTTTAAAATTGGTTTCCTAATCTGGTTGGATATCAATTTGGAAGGAATTGGATTTCAAATTCAAATTGAATTTGAATTAATTCCCTTTCCTAATTTAGCCAATGTATTTTAGGAAAGTTTCCTAATTTAAGTCTATTTGAATTTAAATCAAATAGGATTAATTTAAAACTTTCCTACTTCTCAATTCCTAAATTAGGCAACCCCCTAATTAATTCCCTAAGCCCCTACCCCACTTAAACCGCCGGCCCCCATACCCATGCCGCCGCCCCTCTCTCTCCTCCTCTCTCTCTCCAACCCTCTCCCTCCCATTAAATGCTAGTTTCCTTTTTCTAGTTCCCTCCAAAATTCTAAAATCTGAAAATAAGTTCAGATTTTGGAAAGCCTTACCACCTCAAAACCCTAACCCTAATTCCCCCAACCCTCCCCCACTAGGCTGGCCACCTTCCCCCACTCTCACGTGGATTCCCAAGTAAGAACCCTAGCTTTTCCAAGAGCAAACTTCAAGGGCAGCAAGGTACCATCGTCTTCAACCTCTTCTCTCTCCACCAACATGCATGGAAGTCCCTGAATGGGACTACGGTTTGGTACTTGACGAAGACGATAACATCGACATCCTCCGTTCCCCGTTCTTCGATGTCGGATTTGACTTCGACAACACCGTCGAAGAATACTTCGACCGGATCCACATCACTTTGGTGGATACAATTGACGATCAACGTACGAAAGGACGGTGGACCATCCTCGGCCGACCCACGATTGCTTCCCCTCCGGATACTTCCCCACTCAGAGGCTATTTCACTCAAATCCTACGATTCCTCACCCATACCATTAGCCTTCAAGTGACTACTTTCCGACAACGAATCCTTCCCGGTTAATGTGAGCTTTCTTCCCTCATCAAGTTACTTCTCTTGTTCTACTAACCTTGTAGGTGGTGATGAATTTATAAAAGATCCGCGCCGCTTGATCTGCTAAAAACTTAGTAAACGTAGGGTTACTTTGAGAGTTCTTTATATGTCTATTTGTCTTAATGTTAATTAAGAGATTATGAATGAACCACTACTATATTAGCTTTAATTTGATTTTCCAATCTATTTGTTTGTTCAAGCACTTTTAGTGTGGTTTGGCCAAAGCGCAAGCATCCCTCCTTTGTTTTACTTTATCGTTCTAGATCGCTAGTAGTTAATCAAATAATTGCTCTTATAATGAATCGTGCAAATCCTAATTTTCTACTCAAAGCATATTAGTCCTGCATCAATATTTCTTCATATTATAATTTCTTCTTTTTTTTCGATAGAGCATCACACATATACTATGAGAAATTTGAGTTTATATCTTCTATAATATCTGAAATTAGAGAAATATGTCCAATATTTCATTTCTTGAGTTAATATTGAGAGACCAGCTGGCTAGAGAGAAGAAGAAGTGAGATGAGAGAAACATTAGTTGTGTATATCCTTGAGAGACTGTATAGGAGTTACATAAATGGGCACCCAGGGCCAAGAACAAGAATACAAGATGATACATGGAATATGACACATAAACAAGCTGACGTGTAATGATGTGCTGACAAATATATCCAAAAGTTCCATTCATATCAAAATGCCATTGTAATTCAAAGAGACAAATTACTTTATATAAGCGATGTTTCATGCATCGACCACCCCTCATTCTTCATGCCTTCTTGGCTTCTTCTTCTCTAGTGATTCCCATTCGCTAGTGATAGTTCTAAGGCAAAAGTTACAATGCAATATTTATGTCTTCATCTTCAACTAGCCAACAATTGTCATTGAAGGTTAATGATTGATGTCATACTTTTACACCCTAAAACTTTAACCTAAAAAGTATTAAATATGAGATTAGCAGCTTCAAACATTGCACAATATTTATAAAAAGGATGTTTGTGTTTCAAAATCAGGACTGAACAATTGTTGAAGAAGCTTCAATTATGTGCCAGACATAAGGGCGTCAAAATGGATTTTTGAGTCGGGTCTGAGACCAACCCGAAAATGACCCGTTGTTATTTAACCTTACCCGACTCAACTCGACTTAAACTCAACTCGATTCTGGAAACAGGTCAGAAATTAGAACTCGAACCCGACCCACCCTAAACTCGAATCGACCTGACCCGATACGCTGACCCGGGCACAAAGTAGGCAAGCGAGCGCAGCTACGGGGCGGGGGTTTGAGCGCGGGTGTGGGGGGTCAAACCCAGACCCGACCTATTTGCCAAACGGGTTAACCCAAACCCGAAATTTTTTGGCTCGAGTTTGGGTCGGGTTTTGGGTCGGGTCAAATATTGACACTCCAAGCCAAATATGATTCAATCAAGATCAAAATAAGTTTTGACCAATGCTCAAAACAAGTTTTCAAGAATAGCCATAACAATTTTGATCAAGTTCTAAACAATAGTTAATAGTTCGATCGTGTATTCAATGAAACTTCGAGCAAAGTTCAAATTTATTAATTTTGTGCTCATTTGAGTTGACATGGCATGCATGCAGATGTATGCTCAAGTCACATATCAATATAGGGGTGCAATGGAAAGAATTGTTAAGCAATTTGAGTCATTTGAGGCTAACGATACTATGGTTTAAATATGAAAGGCAAACACAACATTTAAAAATACAGATGTCTGCTCTTATACTTACAGATAGACATTACATGAAATTCTATGAATTGGGTGCTTTCAGTGGAAGTATTGTTGCTTTTATTAGATGTGCCGGTAGCTTGAAATTCAAAAATACAAATTAAAAATACTCCTGCTATTACTTGATAAAAATGGATTTAATCCTGATGATCTTCATGAGCACATTTTATAAAGAATTGAATTAATTTGAGCATTTAATAACGATAAAGAAGTTGTCATGCTCAGCTACTACATAGCAATGTACCTAGAGCTCATTTAATAGACGAGCTCGAGGCTCCACAACTCGGCTTGTGAGCTCATTACCGAGTTGAGTTCGAGCTGGCTCAAATCATTTACACCTCTTGTTGTGATTATATTAAATATGTCATTATAAAATATTGTAACTACTTTAAATTTATGATAAAGTTGCTTATTAAAATTGTACAATATTTTAAAGTTGCTTATTAAAATACTATTGCATTTGTCTTATTATGTTATAATTGCTGGGATTGTATTCTATTATATTACAATTTATTTTTTAACAAGTTTTAACTTTATTTAAATATTTAATTCAACTATTTTTATAAGCTTTTATAATAATATTTTATTCAAACCATGTTTGTATAAAGGTTCGATTAATATTTCGAATAAAAAAGATTCATATTCAATTGGGATTCGATAAAATCTTCAATAATCAATTAAATTTTTTCATCACATATGGTCTCAACCTTAACTGAATTTTATTCAACCATTATTTAACCTTATTTGAATCAATTCTAATATCAAATGACTTAAAAGAGTAGTTTGCAATCCATAGTGATTGCATTTTGGTCGTGGAAAACTTTTAATCATATTTCCTCAATAAATAAAATAGCAAGCATATTTTTATAATTTTAGTTATGATAGACATATAAACTTAAATTCTTTTATAATATCGTCTTGATCAATAAAAACTGGATGTGGCCATGACTAAAAAGTCTCTTCTCCTGCAATAATAAGTTAATAACTTTACGGCCCACATCGAGAAAAATAATCAGAAAAAATGACAATGTCTGCACCGATGCAAATCTATACAAGAACAAGCCAAAGAACTACTAAATTTAAAAATAATTAAAGATTACACCTGTGCAGCTGTGCCAAAGGTAGACTTCAACCTTTCCAGTAACAGACTATACGATAGTGAATCTTGAATCCCAATGCTATCAGGATTTGATAAAACCCGTCAAAATTCATATTTTATTTCAGGCTGAATGTAAAGAGCTTTGGCAAGATTTACGCTAAATCCTACTTGAAGTGCCCAACCTAAAAAAGTTCCGAACTGAGCAACCAAAGCCCAAAGACGCAAAACATCAAACATCTTGTAGTCCAAAAAACAGGGGAAAATGAAGGCACAACACACGTGAGTAAAACCTTTAACCTGTGGTGCCAACTACCAACAGATTCCAAGACACCGCATAACATAAATGAAAAAGAATTAGAAACAGGTTCCGCAGTCCTTCATCAATATAGGCCCCAAAAATAAATTTTGAGAAGAAGAACAAAATTGGACACCAAATTTTACCTGTATGGACGATAATCTATGATCACGTTGATCCGAGCAGCGAGGAACACAGTCCTGCGTCACCTAACACGGCAAGAGCACAGATTCCGCGGGCCTTTCTAGGGATTTGTAGCTCCAAATGATCCAAGAAAGGATTTTTTAGAAAGAGAAATAGAATGAGGACGAAGACGGAACAGATGAATAAAAACTCAGCGTAATTGTGGAAAAAAGAAAGGAAAACAACGCATGCAATGAAATCAAGTGGTTTAGGTTTTGGTGTTGATATAAAAATGTTCCTTTTGAACAATTTTTTCGCGGAAATCTCGCTAGATTTGGCTGTTTGGCCGAGCCAATTTTTGGATACCACGCGATGAATTGGACCATTCCACCAGAAACGTGGCATTGTTGAATGGAATTAGCTCTGATGGACGTCCTCCTCGCTGCACATTGCTTTAATTTCGTATTTATATTTTTTCGGTGGGCAGTTTCACCTCCCTATTCAGCACTCACTGGAGTTTTTGCTCAGGAAAAAACAAAATATAAAAACATATGAGAATCTACTTCAAAACTTTTGAATTTATTTTATGTGATTTGGAACTATATTAATCTTAATAGATGAAAAATTTTACAGCTCATTTTGCTCCTTTTCCATGAAGGCTTTTGGTTGATATTTCATATGCTGCTATGTTCAATATTTGTCTATTAACATCTTCTCTTCAATATATATGAATGCATAGTTTGGTTTATATATATATAATATTGTATATGAGCCCTGCTAATTATTTAATTCATGTCCATTGAAAAGACCATAATGAAATTAGGTGCAGTTATGCAACTCATTTTGGGCTTTGTTTGGGACGGTTTTCTCACTGCTTCTTGGAACAACTTTTTTGTACAAAAATTAAAATTTTGTACTAAAAAGCTGCTTTAAGAAGCAGTAAAAAAAGTCATCCTAAAAAGTCTTGTTTTGCTGGCCGAGAACTTTGACTATCAACCAAGAGATCATGGGTTCAAAATCTTGCATATGTAATGTATGAATTTTTCTTAATTGATCTAAATATACGAAAAAATAACATGTGCAGTTCGAACTGACATGCTATTCAAGTAGCAATAGTAGATTTTTGACAAAAAAATGTATTAGATTTCTTAATATAAATTATATTAAAATGAATTTTAAAATTATTAAATTTGTTTTGATATTGGTGCATGCAACACCATTCAAAATTATTTTTTTTTCTAAAAATATAAATCCTTATGAACACCTAACAAATCAAATGTATCATCACCCTCATGGAAAATATATGGTGCTTTTGACTCCAATAGATGAGGAGTGAGACTAGAATACTAATGTCCATTGTTGAATTTCTCAATATCTTCTATTTGGATCTTTATTGATCCAAATTATCCTAATATCGGATTCTCATTCTAGCCAAATTTTAAGAACCACCGGCAATGATATAGCCAACTTCATGTCCTCCCATGAGCTCAACAGCTGAAGCCGAATTCATAATAATAAGATGAAGATTGAAGGTTATCATTTTTGCATGAAATATGCTTCTTCTTTTATTTTAATTGGCGTTGTCATTGATTTTTTTGTTACAGTAAGCAAATTAAATTGTAATTTAAGAAAATTATTATGTGTTTTGAATGCCCCGCCCAAGATCCCACTCCATGCATGGATTATCAGAGGTCCTAAAGCTTCTAATTTGAACTGGTTTCGGGTTTTGAGGAAAATGGGAAGCTCCCTAGCCTAGAGGTTCTTCTAACAACACAAACTAACCTATTTCTAATTCTCTGCAGCAAACTTAAGGGCGCTTGAGCGGGGTGGAAATTTGGAGAGAGACGAAATTTCACCTGTGCGAGCGGCTGTAGAAGACGAAGATCTTGATTAGGCTGGAGGACGGCTATAGTTTCCTGCCTTCGTCGTCTCGGGAGCCGGATGGAGAAAGAGCTCAAGCGCTTTTTTTACTTTTTTTCGTGTGGAGAAAACAGAACTCTAATGCCTTCCCTTCCTCCTCCTTCCTCCTCGGTTTCTGCTGGGAGGATGTTAATAGGATTAATACTTTTCATGAAATACTATTGGCTAAGAGGGGAGGTGGGTGCTAAAAATTGCACTGCATGGGACAATATGCAAGGCCGTCTGTAAAACGTCCCATGTGAGTTTAAATGGAGAGCTCATATTTCTTAAAATAAAAGAAAGATAGAGGTAGAGAGAGAATAGCAGCTCATATTAATAGAGAATTTTTCCAAACATCATATTTAATTCAAACAACTTATTTAATTAGCAGAAAGAGATAGAATGAACAAATAATTGCTATAAATAAATGTATAACTATATGCTCATATAAATATGTGTATACAAACATTTATTTAATTACAAGCACATATTATTTATATAAATTTAATCATAGACAACTATGTATTTAAATTTTTAACATGCACCGAACGAGGTCTGATTTGTACGCGAATAGACCCACTTGAACGATCATGATGACATGAACGTGATCGCACAGTCCATTTTGCAAGATGACTTCATCGAACAAAAAATTTTACTTGAATGATGATTTCACGTAAAAAGCGCTCGAACGTATAAATTTCTCGTAATTTTTTTGTGATTTCAACATTTCGATCATTGTACCCACAACTATTTTGATGAAAAGCGTATTGTGTAACTCGCAAAACCCAAATTCGAGAATGTAAGACAATACGAAGCATCATGGAGTAATGCATAATAATGTGTAACCAACAACTTGAACTAGTAGCTGATTAGAGACTAAATTTTTTAGCATGATAGCCTAACTAATTAAGATTTGATAATTGATATCTACAGTTTATTGCTTTGATGATAAATGAATTGATTTGATATTTCTTAAATGTTAGTATTAAATGAATGATCATAATTTTGGAAGTAAAAAAAAGAAAAAACAGATTATATTTGAAAGATTATAGGCTTTTGCATGCCTAATTTTATGTTTTGATAGCTTTGATTAGTTTTGATATATATATATATATATATTTAAATCAGTCAAAATTAATTCAAAATTCAAGAATAAATTTGATTTCATCTAATTTTGAAAGTACTAATAAAATTTTATTCAAAAATTATGAATTTTAGCTAAAATTCATAAATTTGGAATTAATTGACACTTAAAACTCTGAGTTTTACATCAAAATTCTGTGGAATTCTATCATTAATATTCTATTATATTTCATATGTTTTGTAATTTAAACCCTAATTAAATAATTCTCATTATTTTACATAAAATGTTTATATTTTATAATAAAAAGGTAATTGAATCACAAACTAAATTGAATCTACAAACATAAAAATTATGAAAACTAAGGAAATTCGACTTAATATCTTACTTTTGAACATTCTTCTCTATCACTATTAGAAACTTATTCGGACTTTAATCCATTTAATATTTTGACAATGACTATTTTTTAAAATTAATTTGATTTAGCTCAAAATTGATTAAATCAATATATGTAAATATAAAAATATATAAGCACAAATATGTATACATATATTCATGTAACTTCATAAAAAGCCATTAAGCACAAATATAATATTGATTTTACATGGAAAACCCCCTAAATCTTCAATAAGAAGTGAATTCTCAATAGACAACAGGCTCCACAAATCTTAACAAGATATTCACAAATGTCATTTTCAAATATCACCTGATTTCCATCCTATTACTTGTTACAAAATACAGAAGCTAACACTCGGTAGAAAGAATACTGCGTTTTAGCAAAACAAATGAGCACAACATTACATCAATGAAATAGAAAATGTTTCTGTACTAAACGCTCCTTTGTCAAATTTGTGGCCATGAAATAATAAGAAAAGCAATCGCAGCATCACCAATGCAGAATATTGAAGCAGACGTTCCCTCCTGTAAAGCTACAGTACAGACAACAATGGTAATCTGTAAATCACAATCACGCTTCATTTTTCTGTAGGATGCATTGCTTGGATTGTGGGAGCGTTCATATCAGTCCATATGAGAGGAGGAGTTGAGCCAGTCGACCTCTCCCGGATTTCCCTGTACTCCTGGCAAATGGCACAGGGATGGCAGAACAGGTGAGTTGTCAAATCTCCACAGGGAGCCTCCTGAAAATTAAAATATTTTGCGTTAACTGCTCTTTCATAAAACCTTTAATTATGCAAGCAAATGATGCAATACAAATTGCATTTGATGTAAATCTCGTTCAACTTAAGCATTCTCAATGTCTTTCTAGCAAGAAGAAAACAAAGCTGTAAGAATTAACAGATGAACAATTATTTCAGTATCGCATGCCATAATCTATGTGCAATTCTAAACGCGCGTAAAGGAGAATACATTTAACCTGTTCCTTATAGCAACCAGTCGATTAATCAGGCTGTATGGCAGTGTAGTATTAAGGACAGCCATGGGGAGTTAAGCTCCTCTTCAGCTTATTAGAGCTGCTAAGGAAAGAAGTATGGCACCGTAACTATTAATCTCACGTTGAAGGAGGTGAAAGAATCTTTAGAGATGCCGACGGATGTAAAGAAGCATTTCTATAAATATCATTCTCTTTCCTTAATTAAGATTGGTTATCTTCATCGCAGATTTTCTGGGTTTCCAAAAGGATACCTTTGAAGATGTCATGGACTCTAAAAGTTCTAGTACAGATTTATTATAACATGCACAAAATTATTCAATAAACTGACAAAATTCACAAGTCAAAAACTCTTAATGTTTAACAATTATTTGATATATTCGAAAAAAATACAAAGCATGAACATAAAAAATCAAATCAGATAAAAATTCCAATGATCTTCTATGATTATTAAGAAATAATGCAAAAAATTTCAGAATCATAAAAAAATAGTAACACTATTGTTAAAACCTATATTGTGCAAAACTTGAATAAAATCAAATAAATATCAAATTTAGAAAACTAAGAAAAAAATAAAAGGAGAGAATCATTAAAGCAATAAAAAAACGCCTCACACTGATAAAACAAGATAACATTTCCGAAAAAAAATCTTAAAAACCCGGCTCTTGATCAAGGAGTTGACTAACCAAATAAATTGGTTTGCATCGAACCTCACTGTTAAAATCACAAAATTCCATTTCTGAATCCCTGGCTACCATTAAGCAGTCTAAGCAGTCCACTGATGTGGTGGTTTTTGCCTTGATCACCTCTCCAGGCAGTCTTAAAGATTATTCATTAAATTAAAAAAAAAATAGGAAGAAGATGGCGTGACTGACAGTGGTTGGGCGTCTAGAGTTGGGACGAAGTTCTTTGGAGTTATCTTTGGTTGTTTTAGAAGGCATGATGTGCGAAGACCTGCGTTGGAGATGAGATGGGTTCATTTCACGTTTATTACACATATCGACTTATTACAAATTTTGTAATTTACTTTGGTAGATTTCCGCTAATTTAGAAGTTTTATAGGTTGTTTTGAAAATTTTAGAATTAATATGTGATTGGCTAATTTAGTAATCCTGACTTTGGTTAAGGGGAAGTCATCCCCTAATATTGGCATAGACTAATTTTTTTCATATTTAGGTAATTTTGTTCCTTCTCTATTTCTTATACACAATATGCTATTGGCTAATTCAGTGGTCTTAATTTTAGTCAAAAAGTGATGCATCTAAGAATTGATCTTATGGAAATCAAATTTGTTTGCTTGCTGATTTTACTTTTTTTCAATGATGAACCAATTAATCTACACGTGAAACGAGATAATCAATTTATAGACAAATCAAGATCTTTAATAATTATGCTTACGTAGATCATAGACGTTAAAATTTTGATGTAGATAATGATATAATCAAAACAGTTTAAATCGATGTTGCGCCCTTGCTGCCGGCCCAGGAGGGGCCGGCTAGACCGGTCCAGCCTGGACCGGTTCGGGTCTTCACTAGGCGGAAGAAACCGCAAGGGGAAGGGGGGGCGGAAGCTAGGGTGGGCCCCACTTGGGCTTAATTGCATGTTTAGGAGGGAAATTTTGAATTAGAAGGGTTGTTTAGGTATTTTGTAAAACTCCTTTTGATTAATTAGGGAGTTTGGGAGGGAATTGGGGTCATCTTGAATTGGAATCAAATTTGAGATATAGGGTTTGTGTGCTTGGGCTCTTGGTGTGCAAGAGAGTTTTGGAGAGTTGTTCTTCCTCTCGAATCGAAGAACATTGTATCTTCCTTTTGTTTTATTCATCATCTAGTGAAATACAAGTGTTTGCTTTGAGTTTTCATCAATTTCCCATTGTTTGTCCACGTTTTTCTGCTGTAAACAGCAGAAATTGGCTGTTTTCCTGCAGAAAACAGCAGTTTTCCCTCTCCCGGATTGATTGGAATACTTGAACCTAAGTATTTCCTATCAATCGACTGTCTATCTATGATGATAAGATTGAATCTAAATCTTTTACTGATTGGTTATCAGATGTAAATAATTTATTTGAATAACAAACAATGTTTGATGATATGAAAGAGTAGTAATGTTACATGTAAAGATTTCAATGAATTTAGCATGACTTAAATAATGACTTATGTTTGCTCAATTGAGATTACTGATTAAGAATGGCTATTTATTTAAGAGTACTCGTCCTTGTATTTCTTGATTCATCATTGAGGAATTTCTTGATTTTAGAATTACATGTTGGGATTACAGCTAATCATTTTAGGAGAGATAAAACAACTAGAATAGCTAGGGATAGATCTTTAAGCATGAATTATTTCACAATTTAAAATCAATCAGCTAAAAGATGAAAATAGAACACAAGATTGTATACACCTTCATAAGTTCCATAAAAGCATGATTCAATTTTAGTGGTAGACCTTTTTTTTTTTAATCGACACATTTCATACCATATCAAAAAACTATTTATGCATTTTATATTATTAAATTGTATTTTAACGAATTGGTTAAATTACATGGTTTACTTAAAACATAATTTATAATCAAGATGTAAAATTCATGAGTCTTTTCAAAAATACTCTTTAGAAAAAATAAAAACACCACTTAAATTTCAAATATTTATCATCCACAAATTGATAAACAAACTGGAATATAAGGTTAAGAGATTTGTTGCATTGTCAGATAAAAGACTGCATCTAGGTTGGATTTGATACTATATGACTAACTTTGCATACAATTTATCCATCAGTAGGTCTATAGGCATTAATCCATTTGAAAAATTTATAAGGAATCAACACAGGAATCCAATAGATCTTGTATGGAATCAAAATCTAGCGCATTTACATAATTTTGCACGACATATGCATGATATACATAAGAAACATTGGCTACAAGTTATAATAAATACAAATTTCTTATTGATGTGAACAAGATGTCTATGAAATTTAAGCCTGGTGATAAGGTTATGATGTATCTAAATCTAGATGGAATGTCAGTGTGCATCTATATCAAAAAAGACTTCCATTGGGAACTTTTAGAAAGTTGAATGCACCATTTAAAAGTATGCAATACATTGGAACTAATATCTATAAATTAAAAATTTCAAGAAATTCTAGTATAACACATTTCTTGAATTCTAGTAAAATAAATTAAAATTTTCAAGAAATTCTAGTATAATACATTTGCAACACATTGGAACTAATGCCTAATGCTAATTTCTTGAATTCTACTCCCTTTCCATCTCTTCCAAGTAATTCCACATCCAATCCTTAACTTTTGTACAACTTATTCCAAAAATCATTCTAAATGATGAGATTGCATCTACTGTTAATGGTGGATTCCAGAGACACCTTATTCACTAGTGGGATAAACCTGGCTATAATAGTTCATGGAATACTCGACGAGAGGCAAAAAAATAATGTCCATAATTGCTTGGTGATCATCAAGTGCTAAATTTATATGAGTCAATTTTGTCCAAATTGGATAGGTTTGATGGAAATCTTCGTCTTTACTCTCACCAGTAGAATCACATCAAGCATCAATTTTTTCATGATTTTTTCCTTCATTAATTGTTGCATTTTATTTGTTATTTATGTTTTGAGGACATGCCAATGATGATGGTCAAGAAAAGTTGTATTAGCTGAGAAAGGTTTTAATTTATTTCCTAGCTTTAGGTCAGTTTATTTTGTTGATATGATTTTGATTTTAATTTAGTTTAGGTTAATTTTCATAAAAGATTGTGTAGGTTGTTCAAATTGTTGGAGTCATTTTCAAACTGGGAAGATTTATGCGATGGTTGTAGTTTTATTTCCCCTTTGAGTGCTGGTCTTTGATATTATTCATTAAATTAAAAAAAAAATAAAAAAGAATGTGGTTTGATTGGCAAGTTCTATTTGCCGGGGTTGGGCACTTGGAGGCAGGTTGATGCTCATCATTCTTATCTTTTGATTGTTCTAAAAGGAAGATTTGTGTGGAGACTTGCATTGGAGATGGAATGGGTTTATTTTATGTGTATTGTTGTTCGCTTGACTGGAAGGCTTCAAATTTAAATTGGGTGCATTTTGATTTGAAAGTTTTAATTGGCTAATTTAGAGACTTTGAAATAAAAATGGGTATTGCTTTAACCTTAAAGTAAGACCAATCATGTGCCAATGTTATTTGATAATCTAGGTTATGAGAAGTCAATAAATAATAGTTTGAGGCATATAATTCAAAACTTTGATTTGAATACTACAACAACAACAATATCAAGCCTTCATCCCACTACGTGCGCTTGGCCACAAATTTGATTTGAATTTTTTTTTTTTAAATTTCAATCTCGTGAATACAAGTTGGACATATGATTCTTTGCGTATGGTACAATTGTGACTATTAATTACGAGGGAAGTCATCTTCTTGTATAGGCATATGGGTTGATTTTTTATAATTAATTGAAATTTGTAAAGAAAATATGAGTAAATTGTTGTTCTTCATGTGGCAAAATCAACAATTTATCACATGTAAACTTATCAGTCCACTTTATAAGGTATTTTTGATATCTACCATCAATAGTGAATATTTCATTTCCAATAATCGCTTCAAAAGTCAAAACTAAGATTAGTATAAGAATATGAGAATTATACATATGATGTATTGGATGTGAATCCCAAAAGAAGGGATGAAAAAGAGAATAATAGAAGACATCAATAGATGGCTCACGAGTAAAGTCAAATCATATGCATTAAAAACTAGACTAAGACTAAACTTTATTGGTATTTTTAACTTGAGAGCATTTGTCTAAATTCATCATATGACTGTATGATTTTATTCTTCCAGCAATAAATTTCTTAATAATTTTAGTAAGATAACATATTTTAGATAAATTATTATCTTATCACTCGATTTAAATTCATAAATCTCTGATTCAAATCTTCAATAAACTTATAACTGTCATGGTTAACGATAAGTTTCTTTTAAATATGTTCATGCAAATCATTATATGACTAATGAATGATGTAATATAATATAATGCAAGTAAGAAATGCTAAAATATTTATATATTTTCTTATAAAGATACTATAAATAATTTCAAGAAGAGGTGATGATGAAGAGAAAACCTAAAATTGATGTCTATTTCCAAAATTTCTTTTTTTCTTCGATAGCATATAATCCACACAGATATGGCAAGTCTATCACATAGATTAACCTTTTTAAGGAAAACTAACACAAATGATTTTGAGGATTAATCATGATGAATTATGCAATTTCGATTTTAACTAGATAATTAACAATTTACCCTATAGTATTCTTGAAGACACTTATCTACAATAAATCTTTTTTATGCACGTAAATGCGATATGATTTTCTCTATAATCTTTTTTATGAACTTGTAAATCAAGAAACCAATAGCAAAATATAAAATCAAAATCAATTTGACTGATAAATATAAAGATAATTTTGATAGGCCATTTATCATGAGTTATAGTGTCAAATTGTTTCACTTGATTTATCAACTTTAAAATGCATAAGTTGTTTGGTTTCATAGCCAAGAATAAATTCATATTCTATTTGAGGTTTGGATTCATATATGACATCAAGTCCACTTTTAGATTTAAGTTCTAACTTTTGCTTAATGTTCTAATCTAGATTCTAGCGCACATTCATATTTAACAAAGAATCACATGCAAAATCATATTTATAAGATAAATGTATTTTTGCATTAAATACATCCTTCAAGAGTATCATGAATTATAATTTCTTCAACAAAATCAAATTTGACCATACAAGATTCTTAAGTTAGTGCATGTCAGATAGGGCTTTATAAGAGATTTTATTGACTTTAACTAGAAATATTAAGTACATGCATACAAATCTACAATGAGATACCGAAAATATGACACAAACTCTTAATCGTAACAACTATTTGATACATTCGATGAACACAAAATAATATGAAAAAATTCAACTCAAATGACAATATAATACTTTTTAGTAGAAATAATGCACAGAAATTTGGAAATTAAAAAAAAAACACATATCTAATAGAAAATTGCGCATTCCTAGAAATATAGATTATATTAAAGTACAAAATAGATCGATTGTTAAATTATTATTTGGCAAAAGTTTCACGTAATTTTAGTTTGCATCAAAAGAAGATGAATTCTTGTTCTAATTAGTAGTCTTTTAGACTCTGAATGCATAATCAATTAAGAACCTCCAAGTCCAGCAACCATAAAAGTTTGACTTCTTTGGACAGATTGGCAGCCCCGTTTTATGGTCAAGAAGCATTTGTGAAGTTTATGGAATTGAGCGAAAGAAAATCTATATTAAATATGACTAACAGAGTTGCTAACTCAAAAGTAGTGAATTAATTTGCTCTAAAATTCCCCCATCTAAAAGCACAGTGTTAACATCTATATAATAGCATTCGTCCCCAACAAATCACTTTGAAAAGAATATACTCCTAACAAATCCAAGGGTAAAACTTCTATTGTGTTTTAAGAAAGTAAGACCTAAGCACTCTTGATCGCTAGCACCAGACTTTGGAAACTGTGCTATCCATCAAATATTAGGACGACAGCCAAGCATTTGAACATAATTAATCAATGTGGTGAGAATGCAACATTATCTGAAACTTCTATAAGCTCACTTGTTCTTGATGTTATGAATCTAAGAAGAATTTAAGATGTAAGAATCTGGTAGAACAATTATGACATCGTATAAATTACGACTTTCTATGTAAATGCCAAAAACGCTTAAACAAGGGCATTCACGCTGAGTTTCATTCCAAAAGGCGTGAGCATACCTGCAGCTTATATTTTGCCCTCAGCGCTTTGCGATATCCACAAGCATAACAAGCAACCATAGCTCCTGGAAAAAATGCTAGAATGCCTCCGCTGAACAGACAACAAAGGCTATTAACCAGGCCCCATAAAATGAAATGTGTCATACATGATCCAGCCAATGTTCCAGACCCTAAAAATTCTGCATTTTTCCCGAACAGGAAACAAGGACAGATAGTGCCTATAATACCTAATAAAAAGTAGAAAAGCATTATAAGAAAAAAAATGTAAGCGGATGTAACAAGGTGCATGGTCTTTTATTGAACATAAACTGTACTCTATATGCAACTTAAAACATTTAATTTCACACTAATGGAATTTAACAGAAAACATCCGGCAACTGTGACTATAAGAATTGTACTTAGCACGGCAAAGCAAATATGCTCAAGAACATAAATGCATAATGTTCCACTTCATAACATCTAATAGCCTAAATGACAGCAATGTGGTGCTTGATTTAAGGTGGCTTTTAACTTGAATTCATCAATAATCCAAGAAGAAAGAAAGAGCGGTAACAAGAAAAACGTAGGGTTAATTCAGACTAAGGAGACCACTTTTCTCCATTTCCCTTCGTATCAGGTCATCATATTCATTTCCTCCTGCTATTTCATTAGTTTTGCCTCTCTTTTATTTTATTTTATTTTGGTAGCAGATTGAGTTCAGCCACACGGGAAAGGATAAGGCTCAAATTTAACCTCGGCGCTACAATAGTAAACAAGCAAATCATCTTCATGAATAGTAAACTGCAACTCACCATTCATAATTATCCTCATGTTTACATGCTGTGGATAACAAGATGATGTGCATGTCCAAGATCAAGAGTTCGGAGATGAAACAGAATTGACATCTTCTGACTGGCAAGATGAGGGATATACGTCTAGATGCTATTCATAGATCCGGAAATCATCATATATCCAACATCACTAAGCCGGTTATCCTTCTTTTCTAAGAAAGATTGGTATTGCAATCCTTTAAGATGCCTTCAAAAACATAAGGAGAGCAATGAAGCAAGAATGAATTTCAAGCCTATTGCAAGAACTAGCTTTACATCATCCACTACGGCTCTTTGAATCAGTTTTATTGGCCTTTTAGTTTCACATAACAAACTTAAAACAAGGGAGCTTTTCATTACTGCTAACATATTCATCAATAAATTAATAATGATACATAGTCACTAAATTCTTAAACACAGGCTGCATGCAAAGTATCATGTTAAACTTACACCCATACCAAAACTTAAGATGTTTATTGAAGACTGAAATATTGTGTACAAAAAAGCAATGATACGGTTTCATCATCATGATAATCATCATTACAACAACAACAACATCAAGCCTTTATCCCACTCCGTAAGGTCGGCTACATGAATCCTTTTTATCCATGTGTCCTATTAAGAGTCAAATTCTCATTTAAATCTAATAAAGAAAGGTCATTTCTAACATTTTCTAACCAAGTCTTTTTAAATCTATCTCTACCTTTCTTAACATAAGCCAAATCTAATACATCTACTCTCCTAATCGGGTCATCGGAAGGCCTCCATTTTATGTGACCAAACCATCTAAGGCGACTCTCTCTAATCTTCTCTTTCACTGGAGCTACTCCAACCTCTTCACGTATATGCTCGTTTTGTATCCTATCTTTAAGAGTAAAGCCACTCATCCACCTAAGCATACTCATCTCTACAACACTTAACTTAATATTATGCTTCTCTTTTAATGGCCAACATTCTGCACCATCAAGCATTGTAGGTCTCACCACCATCTTATAGAATTTTCTCTTAAGTTTGAGGGGGACTTTTTAATCACACAACAAGCCCGATTCATTCCTCCACTTCAACCATCAAACTTGAATTCTACTAATAATATCCCCATTCATTTCACCATCACTCTGAACAATAGACCCAAGATATCTAAAATGTGTACTCTTATTAATGACTTGATCGCCCAAAGTCACAATCCCCCCACTAGATCTTTACTACTAATATTACACTCCATATATTCAGTTTTAGATCTACTCAAACAAAAACCTTTAAACTCTAAGGTTGACCTCCATAATTCAAATTTACCTTCAACTCCCTCTCTAGTCTTATCAACAAGAAGAATATCATCAGCAAAAAGCATACACCAAAGTACAACCTCTTACAAATGTCTAGTGAGAACATCCATGACTAAAGCAAAAAGATATGGGCTTAAGGTTGATCCTTGATGTAATCCAACTAAAGTAGGAAAATACTTGGTCAAACCATCTTGTGTTTGAACACAACTAACAGCTCCTGCATACATATCCTTAATGACTTAAATATAAGCATTATTAACCCCTTTCTTTTCTAGAACTCTCCATAGCACTTCTCTTGGAACTTTATCATATGCTTTATCTAAATCAATAAATATCATATGTAGATCCTCTTTATTCTCTCTATACTTCTCCATCAAACCTCTCAATAAATGTATAGCTTCCATAGTAGACCTACCCGGCATAAATCCAAATTGATTTTGAGAGACATTAGTATCATGTCACAACCTATCCTCCATAACTCTCTCCCATAGTTTTAAAGTATGACACATTAACTTAATTCCTCTATAATTCGCATAATCTTATGTATTACCTTTATTCTTAAAAATAGGAATCAACACACTCATTATCTACTCATCTGGCATCTTTTTAGTCTCCAAAATAATATTAAAAAGTTTAGTAAGCTAAGAAATTCCTTCATCTCCTAAGCATTTCTACATCTCTATTAGAATATCATCAGGTCCAACCGCTTTTCCACACTTCATTTTCTTTAAAGCCTCTATAACTTTAGTTTTACTAATACGCCAATAAAAAAAAATTCTTTATTTTCATTTAGGGTGCTAAGATTACTAAAGTCAATCGTATTCTCACAATCTTCATTGAAAAATTTAGCAAAACATCTCATCCACCTTTGTTGAATATCCTCTCCTAATAAAAGCATTTTGATCTTCATCCTTAATGCACTTCACTTAAACTAAATCCTTACTACTCATCATTGTGCCATTTATATTAGACTAGATTCATGAATCCTTCTTTGCTATTCATTCCCTAAACTACTTTATGCAGTGTAAACACTTGCCTGAGCATACAATTTTTCACTGCTTTCAGATATTTTATGTTTGGCCTGCCCCTTACCTATTTCTTTTGCAATAATTTTACATGAAGTTCTTGCTGCATCTTTTCCTCTCAATTATAAATGCTCAAAACACATAAAATCAAGTTTTATAACCTTCTCTTCAATAGTTATTACCCCCATAGTACCTCAAATGAAATTATTTCATACTCTATCCTTCATAGAATTGTCATAGATCAATCTAACTATTCATGTGTAGTACATCACGATCATAGTCATTATAATGTTTAGCATAGGAAAACAATGAAATAGTTGTTTAAACCATTAAGAAGGAAATGCAACTAAAGTTGTCATTAACAATGGTAACATCAAACAATATATCAAACACAAACTTCAATAGATGATGTGAATTGGGAAGCCATAACGTCTAGTACTTTGCCTTTTAAGCGTGAAACATGGAACAAACAAGCCATCCCATCCTACCATAAGAAAAAACAAACTAGGCACATGACCCAGATGCAGCGGTTGGATAAAAATGCTGCATAAGAACGTGAATAAACCAAAAGAGTGCATAGCTAGCTTCTGAACAAAATCCAAATGCACTAGTTCTTGCTTCATTTTTCTTTTCCTTCATTGTGCTCCTGTGTGTATAAAGGGGTTTTGATAGAAAAATTTACTGGAGTCTTATATTTTGGAATTCAGCCATTAACTAGATGATTAGTCCAGTCATATATAAAGAAAAATTGGGTGGTGGAGGGGTATGTCTTTCAGTCACAATGACTGAAAACATAAGAAATGTGAACAAGAATACATGTCTTTGTATTATGATATAAACAAATTGCACCTTCTATTCTTTTTTCTTCTCAAAATCAAGGGATCACAGGGCATAAAGTAGCATACAGCTCTGCATATCGTCACAACAAGCACAGATGCCAGAAGACCATTGAGAGGGATCACGAGCAACTGCTTGAGGAGGAGAGGTTTCTTCCGTCTCAGAAAAACCATCAGCTTCAGATTCTGACTGATGCAGGGGAATATATGGAGGGGGTATATAACCGTCTGGCCCAGGCATTTTGCTGAAAGACAAACATGCCTTGCTTTGTCAAAGTTCTAATATATCCTCATTGATTTACAAAATTAAAAAAAAAAATAAATGAATCAATAATTTCTTGAACACTAGACATATAAAAACCCTCTAAACAGCACTAAAATTGACGTCAATGAGACCATTTCCTTGTCATATCAAAAAGGCACTTGCCATGGGAAGGGTGCTATGCAGGGAAAAAAATTTCCAATGTTCATAACTCCAACTTTCAACTTGGAAGGCTTTTGCATTATTTTTCACAAATCACAAAAAAAAAAAAAGAATTAAAAGGATACCATATAAAAATCACAAGAACTACAAGAAATCAACTGCCCAGGAGTGAATCTAAGCAGAAAGCTTCACACAGCATATGATCAAGATAACCCACGCATCCATTCCAAATTTCTAATGCAACAACCAACCATGGAACCTTCAATTTCACAAAAATCAGAACATATCGCATTAAAAAAAGCACCATGAAACCCCTATATGTCAGAAAAATCCAAAGCAAACAACAACAGGCTCCGAGTCCAGTAAAAGTGTGCAGATCAAAAGCCGGTTCATAAAAAATTGAGCAGAAAAAGAAATACCCACTGAAATCAAACAAAAAGATCAAAATAAGCTTACCAAGAAATTCTTTTCTGTGATCGGACCTAACCTGTTTAGGATTGCATTTGACAGCTAATGAGATCTTCAAGAAAAGGGGCAAAGGAAGGTCTCCAAAACTCCAAACACACGACCCGTGATTCAGTTGTTCCGCAGGAACAGTTTTTTCCTGCCAGAAAATCGTTCAGCTCTGCTGAAATCGGGCGGTGAGGATATGCCATCTCTTTCAGTAGACACAAGAAAGTAATCCCACGCAAGACAATTTACGAAAAAAGAAAAAAGTATTTATTTATTTATTTATGGAATATTTCCAAACTGGGCTTTTAAAGACCGGTCTTATTTAAAGTTGAGTAAAAAATAATGTAGATTATTTTGTTCTGATTTTAAAGTGATTTTATTTTTGAGATTTATTTTGAATAATAAAAATCACTATGAGATTTTAATAATAAGATAAAGTAAGAAAATTAATTAATTAAAATTATTTATAAATATTAATTATTTCGGCAAGCTTTTATTGATATTAAAATATCTAAAATTTGTTTTAATGTATACTTCTTAATTTTATTCAGAAAATCAATCAAATCATGTTTATGTAAGATTTATTTATTTTTTTCAATTAACAAAAGATTTCTTTTTTAAATTTGTTATATATAAGAAAATAATAATAGTATGTAAATTTATGTAAATTTAAATTAAATGTATCAAACATTAAAATTTTATACGAATTTTATTTTGATTTTGAACGCTCACCTTAGAGAGAGAGAGAGATTTGAGTTTATAAGCTTCATAAAGCTCTAAAATAAAGAAATAAGCCAGAAAGTTTTGTTCACACTAAAATACGGTACTATGATAATATTTAAGCCGTCATTCAAGTAAGAAGTTGATCAATGGCTTCGTCTCATGCAATTCTCATTCATTAGTAATGATTGTGAGGAAATGTTCCAATGTATTGTCTTTATCTTTATCTTTAGCTAGCCAGCGATCATTGTTGAAGGTTTAGTGATATTTTATATATTTGACAACTTTTTCATCTTCTGTGATATTATACGTTTACATTATGAACTCTAAATCTTGAATGACATTAAACATGATGTTACAAAGCTTCAAACATTTCTTGAAATTTATTCTGAAAATAATCAAAATATGTTTGGCTAATGATTGAACATTGTTCTAAGCTTAATTTTATTTTGGAACCATGACCAATGGCGAACGACATCCATCAAACCGCCACTCAATAGCCATCTTTGAATCACCACATGACCATTACCAATGCCCATTAACTTTGTTGCTTACGATCGCCAATGTTGTCAATTTATAGTATCACCAATAAAATCAATGCATGTCATCGACTCCTAACTCTAACTATTAATGTTAACATTAAAATTTATGTTGAACTTGTTGGTATTTGTTCTTTCCTCATAGAAGAATGACCAAATATAGATAACAAATGATCTATTGAATATAACTCCTATGCTACATGGATTTTCTAATTTCTACCACGGAATCTATCATTTATAATTCATGTCAAATATATTGAATCAATAAATTCCTACGAAGGACATCATTTGTAATCGATGATAAACATTAGTTGACTTATTTCAACAAAGTCGAGCCTCACATTTTTCCCCTTTTTATGAATTTTCATGTATGGTACGTCACCAAAAATCTACTCATTCTAACTAAGTTAACTCGTGAGCCAACAAGCACATCCTCGTCAAAGTTCGAACTTTAGCTTATTTAATATACAACTTGTAATTTGAGCTCGAGCTTACAGCTCGATAAACTTGATATGTGAACTCAGTAATGAGTTAAGTTTAAGTAGATTTGTGAGCCAGCTCAGCCCACTTAAGTCCCTAGCTATGGGTGGTCGAAAGTTAGTTCCCCCGTTAAAAGAGTTTATTTCAAAGGAGGCTCCCTAATTATAGACAGTGGTTACCATAAGAGAATATGTCATTGAGATAAATGCTTCCACACTTAGCTTCTTTTTCTTTTTTTTTTTTTGTGCGGAAGTATAAAAATGTTAGTGGGATAGCCACCATATATGATTTAATGAGCATGTTTTAGTAAGCTGTGGTTGACTACAAAGAATTTAAAGTGAAACATAATGACAAAAATATTGGGGAAGTAAAATATGCAGCGAACACAAACAAAAAAGAGAAAATACAACAGAAAGAAAGAACACTAGGATTTAAGGTAGAAAAACTCAAAATCTGTAATAAACTACGGAGCCACACCACACCAAGAAATTCACTATAAAAATTTAGGAGAAATAGTACATATATCTCTACTCTTTCACTCTCTCATTGTCTCTCTTCACACTAACACCGTTCTCTCACAAGGACAAACAAAGAGAAAACATATAAATCACTAAGGGATACAACCCTTCATGAAAAATGAGAAAGAAAACTGTCAAACCATAATTATCAAATTTTGATTTATTTTTCTTTGCATTCTTTCAATCTAGTTAAAGCCATAGGCTGTTTGGTTTGGAGGAATTAAGTAGAAATCAAATATTTTTAGCCCATAATTACATCTTGACAACTTGATTTGGTTGTAATTGAAAAGAAATTGATTTTACGGATAAAATTAGAATACATATTTATCTTATTGTTTGATTTGTTGAAAAAAAATATAGTAAAATGAAATGCCATGTAAAAAAATATAATTGAAATATTCGGAGTTGTTTAAATAAATATAATTAATTGTTTTTCTTTTATTTGACTTAAAAGAAAAATAAATGCACTGTAAAACACAAAGTGATGGTGACCAGCAGAAGGCGGCAGGTCGTGGTCGCCGCAAGCAGACGGTGGCAGCGGTGAGCTGCAAGTGGCGGGGGTAATCGTTGGTGGTCGGCGGTGAGACCGGCCAGTGAGTGGCAATGACCGACGGTGGCCCAATGACGATCGATGGCTAGCAACAATGGCAAAAAATTTGCATTGTATTTAGAAATAGGTCGAATCTAATGATTAATACTTTAAAATTTTAAACTCATTTCTTTTAATTTAGACCAAATATCAAAATTTTTCAATACCCTTGCATTTGAAGTATTTTATTCCCTTTATACTTTAAATCAGAAACCCTCAATCTCTTTAAATCCATGAGAGACTCAATAAATTTGAAGTGAGAATAACGAGACTTTGAATTCATTCTTCAAGTTATTACCCTTTTTTTCATATAACTAAAAAGAAGAAAATATTTTCTTCACTCCATTCCTTTTCAACCAAACTACGATGGTGAAATTAAGTTCACTTCAACTCCTTAAGCATTTCGAATTACATTTTCATTTCATCTCTTTCAATTCCTTCAAATCAAATAGGGCCATTGTGTGTTTGGTTTTAAGTACTTAGAGGTAAGCATATTATGAAATTTCGCTTAAGACTTCAGCTTCATTTGGGGCAGCTTTCTTACTGCTTTATAAAGTAGCTTTCTAGTACAAAAATTCTTGAACGAAAAATTTTTGTACTAAAAAACTGTTTTAGAAAGTAGTAAAAAAGCTGTCACAAATAAAACTGACTTTCTTAATGCTTTTTAAAACAATTTTTAATGTAAAAATTTTTAGTTCAAAACTTTTTTATAATAGAAAACTATTTTAAAAAATAATAAGCAGGACCATATGATCAATCTTGCTAATATTTTTTTAAAGATGGACCACTGACATGATGCTTCTTTTTCCTGTTTATTTGCTTTTAATGTTCTACCAGCATTGTTTCTTCCATTCATTCTTGCTATATATATGCAAATGAATTTAGAACTTGGTACAAAATTCATTTATGATGAATTCAGTCTATGTCTGATATAATACAATCAGTGGTCTCAACTAGGTACCAGCCCATGTGAGGCTTAGTCATCAAAGATTCCTAATGGAGGTCCATTAAACTTTGTGATTTCTGGAATATAGTATAATTCCAAAATTCCCACTGTCCTTTTTTGTCATGGAAAAGTGGAGGGGGTCAACTAAATCATTAAATTAAGATCCTTGTGAACTTTACTTCATGTCTTACATGATTCCATTTTTTTATGGTCATCTGTTAGAAACACAGAGGCACAAAAAACTAGATCAATATTATTCTATATTGCACATAAATTTGCTTTTTCACTTGTTAATATGGTAGCTATTACAATTTGAACAATTTGAAGGAATAGTGATTTTTGTTATTTTAATGTGATTATAATGTTAATGCAAGTATTGTGAATGAATATGGGCATGTGAATGAGCAATAATATGTGGTATTACTTTTATAATAGTGTGATACAATAAGATGATAATGTGTGTGGAAATAAGTAAAGGCTAGTTATTATTAAAGTTGGTTAGAGACTGATCTATACTCTTACAGGATGGTGGACCAATGTACTTTCCTTTAAATATTGTGATTTGTGATGTTATCATCTACTTCTTCATGTGATTTATTGATTGGAAATTATAAAGAGATGATTATTGTGCCAACGAGCAGGAGTGGCTACTCCATTTACTGAAAGCCAACTACTACTGATTCATTGATATTGATATACTGATTATTGGAAAAAAACATCATGTAAGCTAGAATTCCTTACTTATTTAGTGTATATATAAGATACTAATTTACTGTCATTGCATGAATTTATTGTTAATATACTATATTTATTATTATTGAGCACGTGATTGCTATTATTAAATATGTGATATAAAATGATAATACTAATACTGGTATAATTGAGTGTCCTGTGTACACTTCTATACGATTACTGGATTGTATTGTACTTTATTTATATATATTTCATAAATTTTTTGAGTACTTTGGCTTTACTAGTTTATATGATTTCTTTAATATTTGGATAGTACTGCTACAATGTATTATTTAAGAATGATTGTTTATCATTGTATTGCTTCGACATCCGTACTGCACTATTTTATCGGGTTTATTATTTCAAAATTTTTTGACTATTTCTGTACAGATTTATGATCATATTGACTACTACTCTTATGAATAAAATGATTACATACATAATATTTCTTTTATATACTCTGAGTTTAGTAGTAGGATTTTGCTGACTTGCTGGACTTTTTAAGTTCATTATATGTGGTTTAATAATTTCAGATTGATGAAGAGGATCAGGAGTGTAAGATTGATTAGATATAAGATTCTTCAGGTTTTACTGTTATTTTATTTTTTTTAGTTATTCTTTTATAGTCAGGAGTGTACGTGCAGGCAATATATTGTATTGATATTACTCCTGATTATTGTATATATTTTTTGTAGAAATGAATACAAATATATATTGATATTTTAATTAATAGATTTATTTCTACTAATATTTTATTATTAGAAGAAATTAGATAGCTCTAATTATTGTTACTAAAAGATAAAATGTATAATTCTTTATAATTTAAATTTTAGGGCGTGACAAATCTTGGTATTAGAGCATGGTTATTAAAAGAACTGAATTGTTACCAGAGATAGCTATAAGCATTGATTATGAATTAGATAAAGTTGGGTAGATTTAAGTGCTTTTTTTTTTTGCAAACAGGATTGATTGCATATGTGAATTGTTCAGGCAAGATTGTACAAATGAATAATTAAAATGGATATACCAGTGAAAAATATTTCAAATGAACAGCTTTAGTACCTTCAAATAGTGTTACGTAGCTAGGTAGTGTTATAACACATGTAAATGAGGATACACAGAGCAAGCTAGCTGGAAGTAAAGAAGAAGTGGGGGATAAGCATTTACAGATAATTTATAAACTAAAGTCCCTACTATTCAAAAGAGTTATAGAACCCCAAGCCGCAGAAGATTGGCTATTGAAGATAGAGAAAATCTTTAATAGTGTGTAGTATCTAGAGAACCATAAGGTAATATTAACTATTTTCCTATTTGAAGGTGAAGCATAGAGATGGTGGGTAGGATAAATGGGAGAAACTCCAAGGGAAAAAAATGCAAAGATTGCTTGGGAAGAGTTCACTATAGTATTCAGGACGTGGTTTGTACCTCCTTTAGCTCAACGACAAATGCAGGAAGCTTTCATATGATTGGAACAAGGACAAAAGATAATGATGCAGTATGAAGTTAAGTTTACTGCATTGGCTATATACACTCATTTAATCCCCACTGCTAAGGAAAAATATTATAGACTTACGCAAGGATTAAACAGGGAGTTGAGGCATCTGTTAGTACCTCTACGAATTCAGGAGTTTTATGAATTAGCGGAAAGGGATGGATTAATAAAGATTGATTTAGTTGATCAGTATCCATATATGATCAAGTAAAAGGGAGAAGGATTAGAGAGGACTCGAGTTGAGACATGGACGGTGTCAGTGAGAAGAGGAGCATATCTGGTGATTCAAGGAAGGGATTGATAGCACCTACCATTAGTTACAGTGATTATATTTATTATGGAAAGAGATATTTAGGTTAGTGTTATCTTTTAATGGGATGATATTTTTGATCTGGATAATAAGGACATAAGGTGGCAGATTGTCCATAAAGAGAACCTGAAGGAAGAACTTGTTTTGGAACAGAATAGTTTAGATAGACTGAAGGATATAAGATCATAGGATCAGAAGCTTATAGTGAAAGATCAACAAATATAACTGATGACAGATCTACCAGTGGCAGTCAGAGGGAGTTTATTGCACAAGGACCGATAAGACCTATTCCAGTGATGCCACGAGTGTAAAACTTAAAGTACTAGGAAGATCGACCATGACCTGAGAGTTTGACTGATAATAAGTCAGTTTTGAATGATTAACATAACATTACATTGCATACCAAATGATATGTGATTAAATAAACTGCATGTCTGTGTGATGTAAATCAATTTTCAATTTGATTTGGATTTTTAGATAAAAAATTTTTAAATTGATTTTGATATGATTTAAATTTTATTATGCTTACCTATGTTGAAATGGATTTATATTGCATTAATTTTGTTGCTTGAATCCTTAATCGAAATGTCTGGGATAATATTTTTCTTAAGGTGGGTAGATTGTAACAGCCTTATTTTGAATTATATAAAATTTCAAATTTTCCAAAAAATTGTCTGTTAAGATGTTATGACACTGTGCTTTCGGGTGCAAGAGCGCTGAGAAGCCCCATAGAGTGGTAGTCGTGTAAACGGGTTGAGAATTGGTTTTATCGAGCTCGACATGTCAGTTAGGTAATCAGCTCGAGCTCGACCCATCACATTACAGGCCAGCTTATCGAGCAATTAGACGAGTCCGCGTCATGCTTGCAACAAGCCAGCCCATCGTCATGCTGTTGTGTCATGCCTTTTGCACGCGAGCCCGCGGCCTAGTTCCCGCATGGTGAAGATGAACAACTGTTACGCTCGATTAATTTTCCAAAAATAAAGAGTAGCTAGCATTAAATGCATTAAATAATTTAATATTTAATATTAAATGTTATGCCAAAGCTAGATTTTCTCCTACCCGTCCGATTCCTGAAGTATGAATTCAGATCTTCTTCTTTAATATTAAATGTTACGGCCAAAGCCAGAAATAGAATATCGTAACTTAGCTTTAGGTCAAAAATGCATAAATATTAAATGCATTAAATGCTTAAGAGAATTAATACTCTGTCTCAAATCTCTTGATAATGAATTTAAATATTTTTTTAGGATAGTAGAAAATGCTAGGCATCCGTCTGACTTCGAGCCCAGTGCGTCTTTGGTACACGAACTCCAACACCTCGAGCCCAGCATGTTTTAGGTGAGATTAGAAAAAAAATTATTTTCATGTTAATAATGATTTAGGCGGGATTAAAAAATATATATTAATTTTTAATAATATTCAAATTTAATAAATAAAAATAATAATATTTGAGCCGGCTCGCGAGTCGAGCCTCATCAAGCTCGAACTCGAGCTCGTTTAACAAACGAGCTTGAGTTTGAGCTCGAGCTTGACTCATGAGCTCGATAAGCATGGCTTGCGATCCGGCTCAGCTCACTTATACCCCTAGAGAGCGGCGCCTCAGCACCATAGCTCTCTATTCTATAGTAACTTCAGAATCACATGCAGCGCAGCGGCGTTAGGTCACTTGGGCGTTGCAGTGCCATGCACTAAAATGAGTTTTTACATATAGTAAAATGTCATCCTCTCCACTCTCTCCCTCACTCACTGGTTTGTCGTGGAAGGATAGGAAAAATAGGAGAAGCGAAGGAGGAGAGAGGAAAGAGAAAGCTAGATTTTATCCTTCAGTTTGCTTCGCCACTTTTTCAATATTCCTTCAGATCATTGTAGGAGACTTCTATTCTATTTTTGTTCTTGAATATTTTGATTTTTACTGTTTGATTTCTCCCAAATTAATTTTATTTCATTTTCTTTGAATTTAGTGAATTTCTATCACGTACTTTTGATATACCATAATAGTAATTATTTTTGTCATTTTGACTGATTGGTTTTGCATTTTTTTATGGTTAAAATGATCGGCATTGCATTTTGTATGATTCAAATGAATAATATTTTTTTCTATTTTGATATGATTATACTGTTAATGCAAATATTGTGAATGAATATGAGCATGTGAACGAGTAATAGCATGTGTTATTACTTTTACAATAGTGTGATACAATAAGATGATAATGTGTGTGGAAACAAGTAAAAGCTAGTTATTACTAAAGTTGATTGAAGACTAATTTATACTTGTACAAGATGGTAGGCAGGTGGCTTTCTTTAAAATAATGTGGTTTGTGATGTTATCATCTACTAATTTAATGATTCATATGATTTACTGATTGGGAGTTGTAAGAAGATGGTTATTATGCCGATGGCTAGGAGTGACGACTCCATTTACTAAAAGCCAACTGTTAATGATTTACTGATTACTGGAAAAATACCATGCAAACCAAAACTTCTTACTTATTTGGTGTAAATATAAGATATTAATTTACTATTACTATATGAATTTATTGTTACTATATTGTATTTACTATTGAAATAATTTTTTTTAAATGAAAAATCTAAATTTCAGTGTTGTGCCTTGCCGAAGAGGAGAGAGAAAAGAGAGAGAAGGTTGTTTGGGGCTTTTTCATCAGCCAATTTTATTTAGAGATTTCTTTTATTTGTTATAAATAACTCAAATCTCATTTTAATTTTTAATGATTTTAGTTACTTTCGCTGGTTATTATTTATATTGATTGATTTATAGAAGCTCTTGTATATTCTAAAAATGATAAATAGATAATTTTTTCAAATTTGATTCAGGGCATTATAAATTGATAGTAGAGCAGTTGTTAGAAGAATTAGATTGTAATCAGAGCTATAGAAATTGATTTATGAGTGGGGTAGAAGTTGGGTAGTATAGATTTATCATTTTTGCATTTAATTAACATGGTTTGGTGAGCTTTGATTCATGATTTATTTCGATTCGATTTAAGTTTTGATTTTATGGATTTTTTTGGTATTGATTTTGTGCCCAAATCTTAAGGGAAATGTCGGGGACGATATTTTTTTAAGGTGAGTAGATTGTAATAATCTTTTTTTTATAATTTTTTTCTTAAATGAAAAATCTAAATTTCAGCGTCGTGTCTTGTTGAAGAGGAGAGAGAAAATATAGAGAATGTTATTCAGGGCATTTTCATCTATCAATTTTGTTTAGAGATTTTTTTTATTTGTTGTAAGTATCTCAAATCTCATTTTAGTTTTTAATAATTTTAGTTGTTTTTGCTGATTATTATTTATATTGATGATTTATAAAAGTTCTCGTATATTCTTAAAATGGTAAATCGACAATTCTTCTAAATTTGATTCTGGGGCATTATAAAATGGTAGTGTGAAACCCCATAAGTAAAAGAAAGCTAAACTCTTAAAATTCGAGATATTATCCTCCGCAATTAAACGTACTCATCCTAGAACAATTTCTGGGATATGTGACTTACTAGGAAGTTACACCAATATGACAAAATCGTGAGGCTCTTAGAACAAAGCGAATAATATCTCGATAGTTAAGAGTTTGAACTGTTCAAATGGTATTAGAGCAATATACTAGCCAAAAGATGAGAACTAAGTGTCATACAAGACAAAGTGCTATGACATGGGAGCTACCTCTTAAACCTTATATAGGACAAAGTGCTACATGAAGGAATTACCAATTGAACTTGTAGAGGCCACCTCTAGAATCCTAAAGGCATGGTGGATGATTCTGGGATAAAAATGCTGATAATGATGTCAATTATTTAAGTGGGGGAGATTATAAAACCCTTTAAATAAAAGAAAGCTAAACTCTTAAACATCGAGGTGCCTTTTGGTGTAATGGTTGAAATTTCATTAAGAAACTATGCAGTTAAGTTTGCTCATCCTAGGACAATTTTGGGATGGGTGACCTACTGAGAAGTTACACCAACATGATAAAATTGTGAGGCTCTTAGGCCAAAGCGAACAATATCTCGATAGTTAAGAGTTTGAGTTATTACAGGTAGGCAGACGTCTTTTCTTTAAATAATGTGGTTTGTGATATTATCCTCTACTAATTCAATGATTCACATAATTTACTGATTAGGAGTTGTAAGAAGATGATTATTGTGCTAATGGGTAGGAATGATGACTCCATTTACTGAAAGTCAACTGTTAATAATTTACTGATTACTGGAAAATATCATGCAAGCCAAAACTCCTTACTTATTTAGTGTAAGTATAATGTATTAATTTACTGTTACTATATGAATTTATTATTACTATATTGTAATTACTATTACTGAGCTCATGATTCCTAGTATTAAACATGTAATATAAGATGATAATATTGATACTAGTATAACGGAGCATCATGTGTACACTCTTTTATGATTACTAGATAGTATTGTATTGTATTGCTATAGATTTTGACAGTTTTTTGAGTACTTCCACTTAACGGATTGATATGATTTCTTTAATATTTGGTTAGTATTGCTACAATGTATGATTTAAGAATGATTATTTACTATTCTACTACTTTGACATCCATACTGCATTGTTTTATCGGATTTACTATTTCAGCATGTATTTTACTGTTTCTGCATATATTCATGATCATATTGATTACTACTATTATAAATTGAATGATTACATACATAATATTTCTTTTCTGTGTTTTGAGTTTAGTAGCAAAATTTTGGTAAACCGTTGGGCTTTTTAAGCTCATTATATATGGTTTAATGATTTCAGGCCAGAAAATATGATCAAGAGTGTGAGACAAATTAGATACAAGATTCTTCAGGCTTTACTGTTATTTTTTCTTTTAATTATTCTTCTATAGTCATGAGTGAGGAGACAATATGTTGTATTTATATGACTCCTGACTGTTATACATGCTTTTTGGAGAAATGAATATATAATAATAATAATAATAATTGATATATCGCCAAAAAATCATCTTGATCGGGCACGAATCTCGAGGAAAAACTCAAGTTGGAAACTTTAAAAATTATTTCGGAGACTATTTAAACTCTGATTTTAGCAAACTTATAGTCGAACTGAGCGTCTCGGAAATACGAATCCAACGACACCAAATTCGACTCAATCCGAGCCCAAGTGAGTCCAAATCAAGTACCCGAAGCGCTATTGGAAGCATCAAACAGCTATTTGAGTTACCAAACGGTCTTCAATTTTGGCGAGCTTATAGTAGAATCGAGCGGCTCGATGAGACGAATCCAACGAGCCCAAGATCGTAGAATTCTGATATCATTAAGACCTTCAAATGCTTGATAAACGGTTCACGATCAAGGGATTCAATATCGGCCGTTCATCCGGATCACTCCCTATTTGCCCCTGATCCCTCACATATTTACGGGCTATGCCACTCCAGAAAAACTATAAATAGTCCCTCATTTCTCTTAAGAGGGGACCCAAGCCAAGAAGAGAAGAAGAAGAGAAGAGAAGTCTAGGAGGGAACAGCTCCTCCTCGACCACCGCCGGAACACCGCCGGAACTCCGCCGGAACACCACCGGAGCACCACCTGGTGCCCGAGGGACGCCGGAGCTCTGCCCGACGCCGGAGCAACATCGGAATTCTGCCCGACGCTAGAATTCTACCCGACGCCCGAGTGATGCTGGACTTCTTTCCAAGTGACGCCGGAATTCTGTCTGACGCCCGAGTGACGTCGGAACTCTGCTTGGCCTTGTAATTGATACTCATTGTAATCTGATCGTCCTGAATTTAAAGGACGAGTCAGCCTCGTGTATTTCAAACAACACTAGTGGAACTCTTTCAACTGGGCGTGGCCCCGTGGTTTTTTCCCTTTCCAGGGTTTTCCACGTAAAAAATATGGTGTTACTATTTCAACTCTGTTTGTGTGCTGGATATACGTACAACGCTGAGACAGAAAATTAAAATCTATCGCCGCGTATATTTGAGTCCGCAACAGTTTGGCGCCGTCTGTGGGAACAAATCCCACTATCCTAAGCACCACTTTGATGGCCAACAGGCGTAGCAATCGCATCTTGGGAGCCTCCCGCTCCAATTCACATCAATCTCGGGATCAGTCTATGAATCATAGACCCCAAGTATCTGCCTCCTTTCATGCTGGGGGGCAAGACGCTATGGGAGAAGGAATTTCAGGACCGTCCATTGAAGACCGCATCAGGAAGATGGAGGAGTCTCAGAACGAGATCCTACAACTCCTGCGAGAGACTCGACAACCGGCACTAGCACCACAGGAGGAGGTTCTTCTCCCTCGAGATCCACCACATGTTGAAGCTGTTCAAATTGAACATCTTCAAGCTGAGATTCCTCTTCCTCCACCCAGGAGGCGTTCGCAGTCACATCAAGATAACGAACTGGCTGATACAACAAGTTCTACCCATCCTCCGCACACAGGTCGGCAATCTCTCCTTCCTCAAGACCTCCCTGAGGAGCTAGCCCAACATCACATTGCTGAGCTCCCTCGCAATACCCTACGCCACGAACTACGATGATTGGTTCGAGAGGAGTTCCCTACAGGAGGCGTAAGGCAACCTCTTCATCAGTGGGACTTCCAGGAGTCGTCACCCCTGACGGAAGCCATTCTTCAACACCCTATTCCGGTTGGCTTTAAGCTACCGAGCATCGAATCCTACGACGGGACATCCGACCCATATGAGCATATCGATCATTACAGAACTATCATGCATATCCAGCGAGCATCAGACGCACTCCTTTGCCAGGTTTTCCCTGCCACTCTTAACGGACAAGCTCGAACATGGTTCTATTCACTTCCAGCCGGAACGATCCCCACATTCGTCAAATTGGCCAAGTATTTGTCGAACAGTTCGTAGCCAACCGAAGAATTACTAAGGATTTTTCTCATCTCTCTGGGATCCGTCAGAACGAGGGAGAAACATTAAAAGAATATTTTCAACGGTTTTCCACCGAGGCTCGACAGATTCCGAGAGTGGACCCAGAACTACTCCGAGGGGTCTTCCTTGGAGGCCTTCGTCCTGGTCCTTTCTATTCGGCCCTCATGCGGGACACGGTTCATTCATATACTGACCTGATCCATCGTGTAGAAGCTCAGATTTCTGCTGATGAAGCCATTAATGCTCATAGAAAGCAATTTGAGCAAACAACTGGAAAGCGTAAGAATGCCCCTACAATAGAGGAATCATTTTCGCAACGAAAGAAAAATTCATCTCCTAGACCCCCAGTACCACAACGCGAGTTCCGACATGAAAAAGAGTATACGCCTCTCAATGCAACTCGAACCAACATACTCATGGCCATTCGAGATAAAGAAAATATCAAGTGGCCTAATTCTTTGAAGCCGAATGTTGGGAACCAGGAGCAATATTGCTATTTCCACCGTAGTCGTGGACACACTACTGAAGCCTGTAAGCAACTCAATGATGAGATCGAGAGGTTGATCCGACAAGGATATATTCGACAGTTCATCCAAAACACACCTGCTCGAGATGAAGCTGGTCCAATTGGGGGGCAAAATCAACAACAACAAAGACAACAGTTGAATAATATTCAAATGGTTGGCGAGATTGAATGACCATGCACTTTATGTAGTTATATTAGTAATACTACTTGTTATGTGTCATCGTGTATCTCTTCTATGATAAGTATGATGCCACTCTAATGTCCTTAGTATTTCTACCAAGTCAAATGATGTGGTTGTCCCTATATGTATCTCTTCTGTTGTACAAGGGAATTATTGTATTATCTTACAGTAATATAATGTGTTGTTCGTCCAGTTTTGATATTGTCATTTTCTTTAAAAAGAATGCAACTGACAGTGAAAAACTACTGACAAATATAGTCTTTTTATCTATGATCTGAGAAATACACAGTCTTTATTGCATCTCAATCATTGGACGATCGATCCCAGGGGGATTCGATCCGACCTCTTCCATATAGGTTAACGTCATCGAGCAGGGCTCTGACATGCAACCTTGGATAGGTCTCACATCCTTGGTGGATTCTCTCGACCTCTTCCATACAGGTTAACGTCGTCGAGCAAAGGCTCCGACATACAACCTCGGATAGGTCTCACATCCTTGGTGGATTCTCTCGACCTCTTCCATACAGGTTAACGTCATTGAGCAGGGCTCTGACATGCAACCTCGGATAGGTCTCACATCCTTGGTGGATTCTCTCGACCTCTTCCATACAGGTTAACGTCGTCGAGCAAAGGCTCCGACATACAACCTCGGATAGGTCTCACATCCTTGGTGGATTCTCTCGACCTCTTCCATTCAGGTTAACGTCGTCGAGCAAAGGCTCCGACATACAACCTTGGATAGGTCTCACATCCTTGGTGGATTCTCTTGACCTCTTCCATACAGGTTAGCGTCATCGAGCAAGGCTCTGACATACAACCTCGGATAGGTCTCACATCCTTGGTGGATTCTCTCGACCTCTTCCATACAGGTTAGCGTCGTTGAGCAAAGGCTCCGACATACTACCTCGGATAGGTCATATATTCTTGATGGATTCTCTGGACATCTCCTATAGAGATTCTTGGCGGGCAAAAAATCTTCGAAAAAGTATGTTACACAATATATTAACTCATGTTTCAAAGATGCAAAAGTGAGTTTTCAACTTCATATAAATATTATTGAAGTCATATTACGAAAGATTGTACATCTAGGTCACCTTTGCAAGAATGTAAAAGCAAAAGGTACACTGGTGACATTCATACAAGCTAGTATCATCAAGCAACAAGCAACTTTAACACAGTCAAATGTCCTTGGTGGATTTAAGTGACTTCTCCCTTACTGCACGCAAGCATCTCCTACAACTGCTCCTTCACAGAAAGGACATAACTGGATCATCATCAGACCTCCACTCAGTTGACAGTGTTAGTGTATTGCTAGAATGTTGGCATGTCACACTACTTCGGCCCCTTGATTCAGTAATATCTGATGTTGGCACACTTTAGTATGGATGAATATTGCCTTAACACAATGTTACTGGACGCCCGCCATCATCTGCCTGTCGCCAGACCCTCGTCGAATTTCTACCCAACGTTGTATTTCTGCCAGTTGCGTGACTTGCCTCGGATATCTGCCCGACACCGTACTTCCACTCGACGTAGGACTTCTATCAGTCGCGGGACTTTCGTCGCACTTCTACCCGACGCCGGACTTCTGGCCGTCGTCGGACTTCAACCCGACGCTGTACTTCTTCCCGTCGTGGGACTTCTGCCCGTTGACGGATTTTCGTCGGAGTTATACCCGACGCCGTAATTCTTCCCGACGTCGGACTTCTGCCCATCGTCGGATGTTTGTTGGGCTTCTACCCGACACCGAATTTCTACCCGTCATAGGACTTCTTCCTGCCGACGGATTTTCGTCGGAGTTCTACCCGACGCCGTACTTCTTCCCGACGCCTGACTTCCGACCATCTTCAGACTCCCTCCGACTAACATCTCACCTCCACATGAAGGAATGAAAAAGAAAAGAAATTTTTAACTCCTGTACAAGAGGAGGGGCGTTGTCTCAAGTAGGGAAAATCACCTACTGAATAACAACGGAATGCCTCAACTGTCAGAAAGCCAGAATGAGAGAAAAAAGAGGGAAAATCACTAACTTCTGTGCAAAAGGAGGGGCGCCGAGTTAGGTAGGGAAAGTCACCTACTCAAAAACGGCGGAAGGCCTCAAAATGCCAGAAACTAGAGGGGAGAAGAGAGGAATACTCTAACTTCTGCGCAAAGGGAGGGGCGCCGAGTCAAGTAGGGAAAGTCACCTACTCAAAAACGGCGGAAAGCCTTAAAATGCCAAAAGCCAGAGGGAGAAAGGAAGAAGGGGCGAGTTTCTCCTAGGCCCTGGGGGTCTATTTATATTATTTTTGAGGGGGGGAGGATTCCAAAATTTTATTAAATTCCCTGAATTTTTTCAAATTTTTTGGGATTTTTTCGGAATTTTTTGGGCCCCGCCACTTAAAAAAAAATATATATATATATTTTTAAAATTAACCGCGCCCCGCACGGTTCCGCGTGCGGACGCGCCGGTTGGCGCGGGCGTCGCCGCGGGAGCGGCGGGCTGCGGCCGGCCGGTTCGGCCGCCTCCGCGTTCCCGGGCTCCGATTTCGGGCCCGGACGGTCCAAATTCGACATTTTTGGGGTCCCCGGACACGTTTTTCGATGTTCCAGACTCAATTTTGACACTTTCGGAGCTCAACGGGGCCTCTATGGTTGGGTTCGAGCAAACATTTATTTTTTGGAACGCAATTTTTTGCGATTCGGCCAATGTAAAATACCGGAACAAGTATTTTCGGACTCGTGGAGCTTCAACGTCCGAAAATAGGGGGGCAACTGATATATCGCCAAAAAATCATCTTGATCGGGCACGAATCTCGAGGAAAACTCAAGTTGGAAACTTCAAAAATTATTTCGGAGACTATTTAAACTCCGATTTCAGCAAACTTATAATCGAACCGAGCGTCTCGGAAATACGAATCCAACGACACCAAATTCGACTCAATCCGAGCCCAAGTGTGTCCAAATCAGGTACCCGAAGCGCTGTTGGAAGCATCAAACAGCTATTTGAGTTACCAAACGGTCTCCAATTTTGGCGAGCTTATAGTAGAATCGAGCGGCTCGACGAGACGAATCCAACGAGCCCAAGATCGTAGAATTCTGATATCATTAAGACCTTCAAATGCTTGATAAACGGTTCATGATCAAGGGATTCAATATCGGCCGTTCATCCGGATCACTCCCTATTTGCCCCTGATCCCTCACATATTTACGGGCTATGCCACTCCAGAAAAACTATAAATAGCCCCTCATTTCTCTTAAGAGGGGACCCAAGCCAAGAAGCCAAGAAGAGAAGAAGAAGAGAAGAGAAGTCTAGGAGAGAACAGCTCCTCCTCGACCACCGCCGGAATTCTGCCGGAACACCACCGGAGCACCACCTGGTGCCCGAGGGACGCCGGAGCTCTGCCCGACGCCGGAGCAACATCGAAATTCTGCCCGACGCTAGAATTATACCCGACGCCCGAGTGACGCCGGACTTCTTTCCAAGTGATGCCAGAATTCTGTCTGACGCCCGAGTGACGTCGGAACTCTGTTTGGCCTTGTAATTGATACTCATTGTAATCTGATCGTCCTGAATTTAAAGGACGAGTCAGCCTCGTGTATTTCAAACAACACTAGTGGAACTCTTTCAACTGGGCGTGGCCCCGTGGTTTTTTCCCTTTCCAGGGTTTTCCACGTAAAAAATATGGTGTTACTATTTCAACTCTGTTTGTGTGCTGGATATACGTACAACGCTGAGACGGAAAATTAAAATCTATCGCCGCGTATATTTGAGTCCGCAACAATAATAATAATAATAATAATTTTCAGTGCCTAGCATTGCAATGCTCCAATTCAGCGTTGCATGCTCATTCCAGAGTTATTGTAGAATAGAGTGCAATGGCAGCGCCGCATCAAATTCTGACGCCTCAGCACTACCCCCCCTCTCAAGAATTGTTGCGCTAGAAAGCACAGCGCCGCAACGCTCATATGCAGAATTTCATATATTTTTTTTCATTTTAAAGTTTTTTTTTCTTCAGATTTTCAGGTTGTTACAATCGTCCTTCTCTTCTCCCCCTTGATGTGGAGGATGAGGGTCTATCTATAATTTTTTAGAGTAAGATTTTTATTATTTTGATATTTTGGCCAAGCAATGGTTGTCTGATGCTGATTTTCAATGAGAGCTCCAGGATTCTTCAATCATATGAGCTCTAGGCTTATTTATAAATTTTTATAGTATCATTTTTATTAGTTTGATCAAAGTCCCAAAACACTCCATCGATAACCCGTAGTTATTCCCTTAAGTGTAACTATTATTTTAGTGTTGAAGTAGTTTAATAACCTCATAAGAATCAAATATAGTACACAAATTTTAAAAAAAAATCTTTATCTGAAAAGTATGATTATTGAAAGTGTATTGACGCTAATACTCTGTACACATCTCATGTTGATGACCAATGACCTCATTCAAACGCCACTTAATAAAGCCAAGCTATATTTTTCAACCAATCTATCAAATGAATTCTTTAATAATGAACGTGAGTCATTAAGGTTAGTAAATAAGTCGAGTTTTGGCCAAATTGGTAGGATATTCTATCAAGTAAGCATATATTTAAATACTTAATAGCTTGACTCAACAATTTGGATAAATCTCAATTCAATTTGATTTAGGTTTTATTTGGGACGATTTTCTTAGTGTTTGTTAAAGCAGATTTTTAGTACAAAGAAACAGTAAAATAGCCATCCCAAGCAAAACCTTAAATATCGTTTGGGACAGCTTTTAAATACTATTTTTTATATATTTCAAAAAAGTTTTATATTAAAAAAATATTTTAGAAAGCAATAAGAAAACTGTCTCAAACAAAATCTTGGACTTGAAACTTTTCACGTGATAAATTGATATTTAATATTTAAACTTATTTATATATAATGACCCTTAGATTGCAATTTTTATTTTATCAATTACCAAAATATCCAAACATGTTAGAATTTATATTAAGGTTGGTTTCATATGTACCCAACCCATTAATTCATGCAATGGATGAGATTAGCTTGAGGCCTACTTTTCTTTTTCTTTTTTTTTTTTCTTCTCCATCCCTTTCTCTATTTCTTCATAAAGAGCTTTTGAAAGGTTCTTTTTAACTTTTCAGTATTTTGAGTATTTCAACTAACATTAAAGTTAAAAATTATTAAAATATTTTGGTTGGAATTTGCTAATTTAGGATATATTTGAGATGACTATAATATTTAATTAAATTATTTAAAATTTTATTATAGAAAAATAACTTAATTATTATGATTATGTAAATTAATTTTTCATTATAATTTTTTTTTAATTTATGAAAAAATAGGATAAAAATAATATCAAATAAAATTATGATTATTATTAAAAAAAATCAAACAGCTGAAAATTTTGGAAAACTGCCTTAAATAAACGTAAGTTAACAAAAAATTCAAAAGTTATCATGAAAATTTTAAAGATGGTTGTAAAATTTATGCTTTCACATTAATTTACAAAATAAACCTTTGATTTCCTCAGAGGTAAAATTGCAAAAGCATTAAATGTTATCACATTGATCAAAGCTTTCTTTATGATATTTTAAAACCTTTTTTGAGGGATGGCAATGCTTACTTTTTATGCAAACTTTCGGCCTCCGTACCTTCTGCTGGGGTGCATTTTGCAATTATTAAAAAAAAAAGAGAGATAAGAAGGGTATTTGTGAAAAGGTGATATCATTTGGATTTAAATGATGCACGGGCTTAGCATTCATTAAGTCTATTTTAATTTTTTTTCCGGAGATGAGGAAAGGGTCCTTTTCATTCTTCGTTATTAAGTATGCACTGCAACAAAGCATCGTACTTGGGCTTACTTTCTCCTAATTTGCTCAATTTTCTGTAGAAAGTAAACCTCCTACTTTTCTCATGATTCAACGTTCAGTGTGGCTGTAAATTATGAGAAATCATGTTTTTACATGATTAATTAAGGCAGTTTTGTAAGAGTAATGCAGAAACAGTTAATGAAATTTACACTATTACGCGACTCATCTTGGTCTGTTGGTTGAGAGTTTAGCTATCAACTAAGAGGACTTGGGTTCAAATCTTACGTATGTGATGTGTGTATGAATTTGTCTTAATTTACTTAATGTCCAAAAACTAAAAAAATACATTCCTAAAATTACTTAATAGCAGATTTGTGCTAATAGGGGGTGTAGCTGAGTTAAGTCGGCTCGCGAGCTGACTCGAGCTCAACTTATTAACGAGCTCATGAGTCAAGCTTATTTGAGTTTCGAGCTTGATCCTCAGGATGCACGGCTCAATTACTCATCAAGCGGCTCAAGTGCGGAATCCAAACTGTGGAAGGCGGAATCCGCGGTGGGCTTGGACGCGGAAGGCGGGCTCGGACGATGCAGAAGGCAGGAGTGGTGGGACAGGCTCGAACGCCGGAGGGAAGGTGGGGGCGGGCCAAGGATGCGAAATTAGAGCTCGAACCGGGGAATCAAGCCGCTCGACGATCTCATTTTCAGTGGCATGAGCCGAGCTCCAGCTCACCTTTTGAGCTCGACTCGAGTTCGAGTTGAAAATTGGCTCGCAAGTCGAGCTCCAATTAGGCTTGACTCAAGCTCGTTTGCACCCCTAGTGCTACATAACTATTTCTAAAATAATTAAGAGACATAGCTCATTTTGGTCTATTGGTTGGAAGCTTTAGTTACCAACAAAGAGGTCTTGTGTTTGAGTCTTATGTATATGATATGTGTGTGAGTTTTTCTTAATTAGTCTAAATGTCCTAAAAATAAAAATTAAGTGGTACTTAAAAAAGCCTACAATTGATGATGATATTTATAAGTTCATAATAGTTAAACAAAAGTTGAGAGAGAAATTAAAAAAAGGGCTCTATAATTATTAAAGGTTAAATGATGGGTTTTATTAGTCAACGATAAAAAAAAAAGAGGGAGATGTCCCCAATTAAACTAGTTGAATGATGGGACTTATAGTTCTAATTAAGATAGCTAAGAAGAATTATCCAAGCCATGAGTTCTTATAACATTGAGGGCACTTGATTTATCTCAGATCTAATATAATTTTAGTTGTTATACGACTTAATTATTTTATAGGGGTAGAAGCGTACATAATAGAACTTGAAGTCCCAGTTTTTTGACATATGGAGAAAAATGTAACTAAGCTGTTTAAGAGATTTCAAATCCATGTAGTATTGGTATGAATGTAATAAAGGCATGGAGCATAATGCTTTGAAGATTAAGAAACACCTAGTAAGTCGAGGTTTACAACTTTGACGAGCAAAATTGGATGAGTATTTAACTTGTAACTCTAGCAATGAGCTGCCTATAAGGCGAGTCCCACAATATAGTCATAAAGATAATATTGCCCAACATATTTAGTAAGTCATAATGCAAATAATGATTATTTTATATGATGTTATTTGGCTATAATTGACTTTTAAAAATCTCCAAGGGAACTTAGATAAGAACAATTTAACTTGTGCTATTGTGTCAAAAGGAGAGTTAAAATTGGTAACCTACGGAAAGAAAGTGGTCATGGAAGGTTTTAAAATGCACATTGAGTTATTTTATTACATTCTCAACTCAAAGAATAAAAAAATCCTCTTAGTCAAATATGTGGTCAACATAAAGTCAACTTTGATCAAATGTTAATCAATCAGGGACGTCATATATTGCCAAAATATATGATACAATATCTACAAAAATTAACTTAAATAGTTGGTGTTGTCATCAAGCTTAATGGGTCACCACTAATTTAGCATATCGGTATTAAGGCTATTAGTAGTTAGTACACCATAAACACACACAACTTTTGAAAGAAAAAAATCCTCATCCTAGCAAGCCGCTATTAATGCCTAATTAGTAAAAATAAAATTTTTAATAATAAATCAATAACTTTTATCAGTGACTTCTGTCAATCCCATGGTACGAGAAAGATGAAATCACCCTCACTCTCTCTTTCTCTATAAATCATGGAGGCTCAACTACTTTGACACCCCTAATAAAATCCTATTGAATTATTATTTGCAATGTTACAGAAAGTTTGTTAAGTAAGAGAGCATGTTGGATAGTTCTAAACTCAAGCATCTTCCTCTTTTCTCCCTCTTCTATTCTATTTTGTGAAGTCAGCATAAATGAAATTTACTTTATGCGCTTCTACTTTTTCATCTCTCCATGATATATCGCTAAAAAACCTTTATCTCCACCGCTAAAATAAATGTTTCCCCAAAGGATAAATGCGCGGTGAGAAAAGTTACGCCAGTTCAACTAGTTGACTATAACAAGAAGAGGGTATGTGTATCAAAAATATTTGTAGAGGGGCCTTATTGAATTAAAAGTCTCCACATATTCTGAATTCTTCTCTGCGAAGTACGAACGCTTCCTTCCATAGTATTCTACTCTCTGCTTTCATTCCAAGCAGGGTGAGAGTGCTTTTTGCATGAAACAATTAGGTGGAACGCAACCATCACCGCCATCGCAATCTCTCTTTCTCTCTCTTCCTCTCTCTCTAACCTGTAATATTTCTCACTACTCTCCCGCTCTTTCTTCTTGATAGCGATTCATTAATCGCTTCGGTGCTCTCAGGTAATCCGATCTTTTCCTGCTTGTTAGTTTTTCTGTGCTGAATAACTTATTTTTTTCCTTCTTTTTATAAGTAATTTATGAAATTTGTATCTGGAATTTGAAGTTTGAAGTACCTTTTGTGGAAGATTGGTCTTGTTCGAAATTAGTTTCTACGAATTGGCTACATGCACAGTTTGATTTTCGTTCTCCGGGGTTTCATGTTTCGATTGTTGTGAATCCGATTTTTAGATTCTCCAGTTTGGTGGGTTGTTTGGGGGATGAGTCTGAGGCCACTGTGTTTTACCGAGGTTTGTTTAGATTCGGAATCTGCTCTCCATCCACTATTTCTTAGCTGTTAGTATGCGTCATGGGGATAAGTGGGGCCTGGTTTGGTTGCTTTGAGCTATTTAGGCATTTGATTGTCTCGTTTGGTTATGAATTTGGTGGCCAAATCGATTAATTTATATCGAATTTTCACTTAGCTCCTGCTTCTCGCAATGGGGTTTTGGCCTCTGGAGGGCTAACCAAAACTGGGTATTTTTGGTAGAATTGGTTTCTTGAGTCTCGGCCCCTGTTCTTCTCCCTTTTGTCTGTATAGTTGAGTTAGAATTTGGAATATTATACAATTATTGCGAGGAAGATCATTAAACTTTAGAAACATTACTATTTTTTTTATGAATTGTAAGAATTAATTTTTTTTTGTTCATAGTTTGTATAGCATGGTAATTTTTATCAGCATGCTGTTTACCACTCTGTAGAGGTGAGGTTTTTTGTGTGTTTGTGGATGCGATTTTTTCAGTCTTTTTCTGATTAGTCTCAGAAAAATTACTTGGTGATTACGCAATTTGTAGCCTATTTGGTTGTTTCAATTCTTGCTGTTTTCTTATATCTGAGCTACTTTATAGATTTCTATTCATAAGCTGAAAAATTTCCTCAGTAAATTTTGATTCTGAGGCTGCCATTAGATTTAGAGGCTTTTTTGTAACAATCACTCCACTGATTTGACACATGCAGAGTACCGAAAATTAATTAAGAAGAGCTTTTTCATTGTCAAAACGGTATAGCAACTCAAAGAGGATCATCATCATTAGCTTATGCTAAATATTTTGATTTAATGGGATGAATACTCTTCCATCCACTCATGTTCACTGCAAAAGTAGATGTAAACTCAAATGCTCGCAAGTTTTTTGTCCAACTTCAATTATTTTTATCTTTGTTCTAACCCTTTTTATTTTGGATATTCTTAGATTAATTATGTCATCTTGCCTTATTGATGCATTTTTACTTTTTGCTGCACTTCCATTAGTTATTAAACTCAAAATTTCACTACTTTATCTTCAATTGGTGCTACTCTTCTATATCTCTTCCATAATCATTTATCATTTTATATTTCATAGTGTTGCCACACCTCTATCATAACATTCTTATTTTTTACAACTCAATCTTGTTATGACCTTTTTATTGTTTTTACACTTGGTTCCATACAACATAACCAATCTCATTTCAGTTATATGAATTATATACCCAAGATGTCAAATCATATAATACTCCATAATATTTTTTCCAACTTAACTACTCAGATTTCACTCTAGAAGTTATGCTTTCATCTATATTCCAATCCTTTATACAATATATCCAAGGTATATGTATCGTGCTTATATATCATTTGATCTTCCAATTACAATGTTTGATGATTTACTAATTCACTAATTTCTAACAATTGTTTTTTTAATATTAATGTTATGCGTTTATCTTCAAAAAATTTCTCTATTGCTTTTTAACTTCTTGTTTATCTTCCAAGCTGTACCTATCCAAACTTTGTCATATACAAATAGAATCAATGCACCAAATTTTGAATGTCTTTAGTAAGCATCTCAAATGCCAAAACAAAGAAAGATGTGTAAATAATGTTGATCCCCTATGAAATGTTGTTATCTGAAAAACGATTTTGTCATTCCACAATTACATTTAATGCTACTCATTTCTTCTTTATAGATATCTTTAATAACTTCAAGATACTTTTGACACACATCTTTTAGCTTTAATACTCGTTAAGTTAAATTTTCATGTTAATTTATCCCCTTCTGAGAACAATAAGTATCTTATATAGTTTCTTCATTTGTATTTATACTATTTCATTTTCTTAGCATATGACCAAATTGATTTTGGATGCCAACTTGTTTTAAAGTTTATTTCTATATATTACCACTATATTGAATAATTTTTTGTTCTAAAATATTGGCACTAAAATGATTCTTCCCTATTCATTGGACATCCCATTATTTTTTAAGATGTTAGAAAAAATGATTATTAATAAATAGTCCATTATAATAACCCCAATAATTATCCAAATTGCAGTCGAAATCTTACTTGATGAAGCACATTACCTTCAAGCATCTTCTTTAAAACTAACTCAACTCCACTTTTATAATCAATAAATTGTTTTGAACTTGATTTTTTTTTTCATTTTGTTATTTTAAGTTATTTTTTTCTCAAGGGCCTATGACAATTTCTCAAAATTGCATTTATATATTTAGTTGTTTATTTTTAGTACATCTAACTTGCTTTCAATGTCTACATCTTCCTAAAATCTTGGTTATTTTGTATCTCATTTTCTCTGTTGTTACCAACCTACCATGCAAATTATGAAGATGTAGCTTTGGCTTTTCTTATTACCCTCTTTACAATACTTCTAGGTTGTTCTAATTAGCATCTTATTTCTCAATAAAATTAATATTTATCATTCTTTTGGAGTGATTTTATTTGCATTAAATAACCACAATGTTTCCTTGTTCAAGTACAATATATATTCTCATAATTATTAGTTGTATCCCAAATATTTGAGGTCAACGTTATGAATCTTCATTTTTCATTTGTTCTTATCGAGTGCTATAAGAGGTAAACCTATTCATTTGCTAACCATTTTGAAGAACTTATAACCATTAATCTTAGGTTTACACATTTTGCTATATAAGTCTTTAGCAATGATTTTATGAACTTGTTTTATTGGCATCCAAATTGCATAAGTATATTTTCAGTCATCTTATCATCAATAAATGTTACTTTAGCATTTTATTTTAACATAATCATTCCTTAATTATTCTTCATTAGTTTTGGTCATATATCAATTCTAATATTCTCATTTCTATCATGCTTAACTTAAACTTCATTTGGCTTGTTATGCCCTAGCATTTCAATTCATACAAATTGATCTCTTAACTACATTTTATAAATTTTCCTTTAAGACATCATGCTATCCTCTTTTCACATGAAATTTCTAAGGCACTTCTTTACTTAAATTATCCAATCTCAACTCTAGAAGTTATATTCCAATATATATCTCCATCTTCTTTATAAAATTCAGGATACCTGTACCTATTGCAGCAAGATATCATATTATCTATTAATAATATTGAATGATAATTTTTAACATTATATAATATTTATTATACTATTTCTAAGGACTCGATCTTCTAAATATTTTTTCCATTGTTATAATATTTTACATATTTTAGTGGATGTCTCACTAATTAAAATTATATCATCTGCAAATAAATATACATCAAGGCTCTTCATTTTGATATCTATTATGAGCACCACCATAACCAATAATAAGTAATAAATCATTGATGCAAGTCTACGGTAATTACTCAGCAACTACTTCTAATATTATTAAGTATTTTATTATACATACACTTAATAATGTCATCATATCTTTGGCAGACACCTTTTTGCCTTAAAGCATACCAAATCAATTCTCTGCTATTTAATCATATGCTTTTTCAAGGACAATAAAGATTATATAAAAATCCTTTCTTTGTTCTTTATAATTTTTGATTAATTATATTAATAGCAAAATCATTTTCATGCCCGGTTTTCTTAGCATGAAATCAAATTGTTTCTCTGAATTTGATGCAATTTTTTTATGTTTATGTTCTATCACTCTCTCCCAAAGCTTAATTATGTCTTTTAATTTTGATTCCTTTATAGTTAACATAATCTTGAAGATTATCTTTGTTCTTAAATACAACAACAACAACAACATCAAGCCTTTATCCCACTACGTGGGGTCGGCTACATGAATCCTTTTTCTCCATTGTGTCCTGTTAAAAGTCAAATTCTCGTTTAAATCTAATAAAGAAAGATCATTTTTAATATTTTCTAACCAAGTCTTTTTAGGTCTACCTCTACCTTTCTTAACATAAGTCAAATCTAAGACCTCTACTTTCCTAACCGGGTCATCGGGAGGCCGCCGTTTTACGTGACCAAACCATCTAAGGCGACTCTCTCTAATCTTATCTTCCACTGGAGCTACTCCAACATTTTCACAAATATGCTCATTTCGTATCCTATCTCTAAGGGTAAAGCCACTCATCCACCTGAGCATCCTCATCTCTGCAACACTTAACTTAGAATTATGCTTCTCTTTTAATGGCCAACATTCGGCACCATAAAGCATTGCAGGTCTCACCACCATCTTATAGAATTTTCCCTTAAGTTTGAGAGGTACTTTTCTATCACACAATAAGCCTGATGCATTCCTCCACTTCAACCATCCAACTTGGATTCTGCTGATAATATCCCCATCTATATCACCATCACTCTGAACAATAGATCCAAGATATCTAAAACGTGTACTCTTATTAATGACTTGATCGGCCAAAGTCACAATGCCCTCACTAGGTCTATTATTACTAAAATTACACTCCATATATTCCGTTTTAGATCTACTCAAGCGAAAACCTTTAGACTCTAAAGTTGACCTCCACAATTCTAGTTTACCTTCAACTCCCTCTCTAGTCTTATCAACAAGAAGAATATCATCAGCAAAAAGCATACACCAAGGTACATCCTCTTGCAAATGTCTAGTGAGAACATCCATGACTAAAGCAAAAAGATATGGGCTTAAGGCTGATCCTTGATGTAATCCAACCGAAATAGGGAAATACTTGGTCAAACCACCTTGTGTTTGAACACAAGTAATAGCTCCTGCATACATATCTTTAATGATTTGAATATAAGCGTTATTAACTCTTTTCTTTTCAAGAACTCTCCATAGCACTTCTCTTGGAACTTTATCATATGCTTTTTCTAAATCAATAAATATCATATGTAAATCCTCCTTATTCTCTCTATATTTCTCCATCAAACCTCTTAATAAATGTATGGCTTCCATAGTAGACCTACCCGGCATGAATCCAAATTGATTTTGAGAAACATTAGTATCACGCCGCAACCTATGCTCCATAACTCGTTCCCATAGTTTTAAAGTATGACACATTAACTTAATTCCTCTATAATTCGCACAATCTTGTGCATCACCTTTATTCTTAAAAATAGGGATTAACATACTCATTCTCCACTCATCTGGCATCTTTTTAGTCTTCAAAACAGTATTAAAAAGTTTAGTAAGCCAAGAAATTCCTTCATCTCCTAAGCATTTCCACACCTCTATTGGAATATCATCAGGTCCAACAGCTTTTCCACCCTTCATTTTCTTCAAAGCCTCTCTAACTTCGGTTTTACTAATACGCCGATAAAAACATAAATCTTTATTTTCATTTAGGGTGCTAAGATCACTACAGTCAATTTTATTTTCACATTCTTCATTAAAAAGTTTAGCAAAATATCTCATCCACCTTTGTTGAATATCATCTTCTAAAAAAAGTACTTTTTGATCTTCATCCTTAATACACTTCACTTGAATTAAATCCTTACTACTCCTATCTCTTTGTTTGGCTAGCTTATACATATATCTTTCTCCCTCCTTAGTATCTAATCTATTATATAAATCACTAAAAGCTAAACTCTTTGCATCGCATATTGCTTTCTTAGATTCCTTACGTGCCTCTTTATATATTTTTCAATTATCAGAATTTTTACAATTAAACCAATTTTTATAACAAATCTTCTTATTTTTAATCTTTTCTTGCACATTTGGATTCCACCACCAACTATTTTTACTATTAGGAGCTTTTCCCTTTGAAACTCCAAGCACATCTTTTGCAATATTCTTAATATAACTAGCCACTTTTTCCCACATAACATTAGCATCCTCATGCACAGACAAAATCTTAAGATCTAAAATCTTACTCTCAAAAATATTTTTGTTAATATTCTTTAAATGCCCCCATCTAATCCTAGGAAATCGTTTTACTTTATTTTTTATTTTCTTCCCCATTATCTTCAAGTCCAAAACTAATAAACGATGTTGGGTACTTTGTTCTTAAATATTAGTAATAAATGTTTCTTCTTTAATCATTTGACATCATCTTAGCCTTCAAAATGTTATTAAAAGATTTTTAGCCAAATCATTACAATATCCCTCATAGATCATCAAATCTTAATAGGTACCTCATATGGATCTAAAGCCTTATATTTATGAAGCTCTTTCAGAGCTAACTTCACTTTTATTTTTTATCATTCTATGATATATTTCGATATATTTTTGTTATACTCTTCTAAATAATTTTTTCCTTAAAGCTCTCAATAAGTAAATTCTCTTAGTAATTTTTATCTCCCACCGTAGCTGTTCTAATGTTCTATATATCTCATTTTCTTCTTTCATGGCAACAAGCCTGTGATAAAAACCATTAAAAATTATTACTTTTATTTTATTTACTATCCTTTTTCTAAGATTTCCACATATCGCATAATTATCATAAGCCTCAGTAGTATTAGACTCTTGCCACATTTAAAAAATACATTTCTTTTCTTTAGTAACCCTTTATACCTCCTCACTCTACCATCAACTCTCCATATCAGTGTATGATTTATTCTCTTTTAAAACTTTTGCATTAATCCTCTTAATCGAACTGACCATTTTATCTCATTTGGGTTTGGTTCAGCTAAAGAATTCAAATTATCTCACTTAGCAACCTATTTTGTATATTAATTAATATTTTTTCACTTGTCAAATTTGACTACCTTGAGTCTTAAGATAATTTTTTTCATAACTACTATCCTATGCTATGTTGTCAAGCTTTCTACTAGAAGCACCTTACAATCTTTGCCAGAAGTTTTTTTTTTTTTTTTCGTTTCAAAGTGAGCAAAAATTTATTTGTGAGTTATCGACTCTCCTATTTTATAAGTAACCAAGTGTTTTTCTCCTTTTTAAAAGTATGCATTTTCTTTGCAAGATTGTATACCACTATGAAATCCAAAATAATTTTCTGCATTGTAATGTTATCTCCTATCTCATACCAACATGAATCATTTCATAGCCCATCTTACTAGAATTTATATGTCAACAAATATGCATTGTAATAGTTCATTTATTTCTTTTCAAAATTGATTTTTTTTAACTATCTTCTATTCTAATTTAAGGACTATAAGTATTAATCACATTCATAATTTCTTCAACTATAATTATTTTAATAGCAATCACCCTAATATTAGCCTTATTAATCTTGATAATTTTATCTTTCAACTCTTTATCTACTTCTATGCTAACCACATTTCTATTGTTAAACATTCTAACATACAATTAGTTATAATCTTCCTCAATATTGTTAGATTTTTTTCCTTTCCATTTATTTTATTATAAAAAATAATATTTATTCTTCTTATTATAGTGTTCAACAATTATATTGTCTTTCCATCAAATGCCCTACATGGGGTCCTAGTTGGGTACCCATTGGGTACCCACACTCTACGCGGGCATGGTGACTTTCGGGATGTCGTACCCACCCATAGTCACCCACGTTTCATGCTTTTTGAACACAGTCCACCACGGACTGATGGCCTTGAGGCTTATTTCTCTTTGCTCTGACTACAAACTTTCAAGCCGCATATCGAAATTTACCGTGATCGCAGCGCGGTTCACTGATGCGCACTGCGTAGTGATGATTGCGGTAATATACGACATACGATGATTAGCAGTGTAAATCGGTTTATCCCCTGATATTGAGTACCCACTCATACCCACCTACGAGGCCTTGAGTGTATCCATACCCGCTCATACCCATTAGTTATGAGTGGGTATGTGAATGGGTATAGATATGGGTACCCAATGCAGGGCTCTGCTTTCCATTTATAATTTCCAAATTTTATCTGAAAAACTTAATCTTAGATTTAGATTTAGTGAACCCTTACTTTTTTTAAACATAATCAGATTAACTTGTGTTGCATCATCTAAAAGTGGCATCCCAGCTCACCCTTACTTTTTTGCACAATTGGGTTGAGTTATGATTTACAACTTAATGGTGATGTCTTAGCTCATTCAGCCCTACTTCTTGTTGCAATAGGGTTAAGTCATAACATTGAGTTTATGGAGAACAATCTAACATTAATAAAATTCAAATTTGGATTTATTTATTAGATTTGTACTGAGTTTTACGATCAGCTGTCAACCTAACATTAGTATTTAATCTTTCTTATTTGGGCTAGGGACCAACAATGTTGTTATAAAAAATTAGTAGTTTTAATAATAATAATTTAAATTTTTTTTTTGATGGTGATAAAAAGAGTATCGGCCGATGAATAGACTACAACAATGATGAGTAGGCACTCGGTGGGCCCATCAATTGACAAAAGCAAAGTACAAGTGAACTTAGTAATAATAATTATTACTACAACTTATTAAGTATTTATTATTATACTAGTAGCAATAGTAATAATAAATTTTCAAAATTAATTTCACTGATGATGAAGAAAAATATTGGCCAATAAATGAATTACAACAATGATAATTAGTCGGATCAATAGAGGTGAAGTCCAAGAAAACTTTAGTACAATTTACCTCTCTAGACTAAGCGCATTAACAATAAATTTTTTAATCTTTCATGTTTTGTTACGAGAAGTTTAGTTCTATTAGAAGGGGACATGTGATCATAGTGATGATTGAATATTTAATTTTGTCTCCGTTTTTACTAGATTTTGGTTGGGAAGTGTCGATGAAAAAATTGCAGTTATTTCATCATTTCACTATGATAAATTCTATTACCTATTAATTACTTTAAAACCAAACATGCAGTGTGAAATTTTGAAGAAAATTTCTTTTGCATTCCCTTTAATTCCATCAAAACAAGCATGCCTAAATGTTTTTGCGTTTCTTAAACTCTATGTTAACTGATGCAAGATTAGGTGTTAGTGCAAAATAACTTCTTTCTTACCTTTATGTCAATTAATAATATTGTCATAACACTTCTTACTATAACCTAAAATTTGTAAGCCATAATTATAATTTTTTTTCTTACGTTGACAGAAATCCATGCCTCATCAAATTTTTTTGAAGGTTCTTTTAATTTAAATTGAACAGTAAACAAACTAACAATATTTTTACAATCCTCACCAATAACTAACTTTAATAGAACTCACTTATCATTAAAATTAATTTATCTTATAATTATCTAATCCACTATTACTATAATGGGTGCAAGTCCAACTCTATTATTTTTTAATATTTATCTATTAACATATGTTAATTATCAGTGATTTAATGCTATTTGCTACTTAATAATATTTTATATTTTTCTATTTGTTCAGGGGTTCTTTTTTATTTTCAGTAATGCATTTTTGTTTAAATAGGTCTTGAAGTCCTGAAATTGAGCCAATTGAATATGAAACGAGAAACAACTTTTGCTTTGGTATTATTTCTCTTGAATGAGTTTCTTTATGCTTCTCTTTGTATTGTCTGCCTACCTTCCTTTGAGGCGTTCATTTGTCTAATTTTCTAACCCCTTTTTGCTCTCTGTCTCCTTAGTTCTTCTGCATTGGATGCTTCCTTTTCAACAATGAAAAAGAAAAAATCCACTACGTTTTCTTTTTTGTTGCCTTGTTCATCATCAATTTGGTATCAAAATTGAAGTCCCTAAATTTAGATTTCTAACCCTGATAATTTGGGGTAATTTTTTTATTGCTAGATCCCTCAATTATTACTCTATTCTAGTGTGGGCTCCAAAAATTCGTGTTCTGGCCTCTCCGCAAACCCCTTTCTTTCTTTTTCATTCATTTTTGGGTCGTTGAGGAGAGTTTTAACAAGTAGGTTCCAGGGTAAATTTTCAGAAGGCATATTGGATTGTGAATAAGACATCACCCAGATATTTCGCCCTCATTTTGCGAGGACTTTATGAGCTGACTTCTAGTTTCCTATAGGCGCAAGCCCCTATAGTTAATTACCCCTTCCGATAGCGAGAGAGAACTTTCGATTAAGGCTAGTCGTCAAACAGATACGTGGTATCTGGCGTATAGTAGCAGCTGTGCTTTTAGTATTAAAAATTTTAATATTTAAAATTAGAAATGCGCTACCTTGCACTTAAAGCAAATGATGGGGGAATGATGATGAACATGATCAAGATCCCATGGTTCTGTCATCTCGGGCCATTGTGGTCCCTGGTCTACTTAGTTAGAGGAGCTAGTCGACCTAATATGACAGAAAAATTCTTGTTGACAGTTATAGGTTGCTTCGTCCAAGGGTACCTTGTAGATATGGGGTGAATATTTGTCTAAGGGGACAAATTTGAATTCACTTTAGCTAACAGAGGGATTTGTGCCCTATCGATTATATTTTATTGATTCATATCTCAAAGATTTATCGTCGTTGGGGAATATACGGGCTCTGACCATGATCGTAATTTAGTGGTGCCATTTGACGGCAAAATCATCTGGTTCAGAGGGTCTTGGTCATAATCGTTTACTGGTGGTGCCATTTGACGGTGAAATCATTGGTTAGAGGACACGCGCCACATCCTTACTGGTAAAAGACGTATTGAGAATGAATCCTACTAATATTCTTGACTAGACAGGCACTCTTTGTGAGCTGAAGTGATTTTTAGACTTGTTCACCTCGACAAACTGTTGCCGGGGTGGGGTGGGGTGGGGTGGGATGGGGGGATGAGTATTTTCGCTTTAAGTGTTTAGATGTTTTTGTTTTAATTTTAAATACTTTAGGTTGTTTTAAATTTGGGAGACATTTTCATGTATTTGGGGGTCCTCTCGATTTGAGATTTTCTATTAGCACGACCATCATCAGGATATTTATGGGCAATTTTATTTTATCGATTGAATCTTGTCGTCTCTGTCTACTTGTTGACAGAGGATTGAGTTTGTTATTGGCTTTGTGCCTTCATTAATGAATTTCTCTTGTTGAGGGCATTGAAGGTATAATATGGATGTATGAAACAAATATGCCAGTTGATATCGTGATCGTATACTTGTTTGATAGTTAGAGCTGTGTTGACTCCTATCCACCCACATAGAAGGATTGGGCTCGAACATTGGTTCATTTCTCAACCCGTGCAGCATCTTTAGGTGTTACGTATGTACCTACAACATGCTCGTCGGGGCCCATGCGAGTATAGGTATTTGCATGTATTTTGAATAATACATTTGCATGATGTATTTGCACAGTGGTGGTATGCATGCATGTGTAGTGATTGTATTCGGCGTATCTACATGCCCACATATACACTTATATTTTCATCTTGCAGGTTAACATACGCACGTACTTGGGTATTTTGCATATGTGCATGCATATTGGTATTTTGCATTTTGCATATTGCTCAACTGTGCATGCATGATGTGTTGATATGCAATGCAATAGCTTAATGCATGATCATAACGTATGATGTATTTACATGATACGAATATATAATGCCCACATACACTTTTATGATAATTTTGTATTATTGTGCAGCACATGATGTGCTTGCATAATGTATTCTGCATGTTGCAATGCATGTATGAGGACATTTTAAAATATTTGGCACTAATCAGTTATGCGAATGATTATCATTTGGGTGTGCGCAGCATTCTATTTAGGAGACTATAGACGTGTTCTGTTTGTTTGTGCGAATGTTGCAGATCCGGTGGCGTTGCGTTGCGTTGTAGGTTATTTGCTGCTTTATACAGGTAGACTGTCGTGCACTAACGAGTCTCCTGCAATTGTTCGTAGATGCTTGTATTTATTACTAGCTCATCGCTTTTGTTTGCAGGTAGCGCATCGCACGTGATGCAATCTTCTTACTCGCGCCTGTAGAGGATCTGCCACACTTGCAATGCATCCCCATTGTTTCTTGTAAGCAAGACCGTTGTATGCATTATGAGCCTTTCGCTGGTATTTGCTGGTGAGGTGTATTGAATGTAGATCTTCTAGCGCTGCTTATAGATGATTGCATTCATTACATATCTTCTATATTGTGCTTGTAAATAGTACCTTGTGTGCTTGACAGGTCTTCTTCATCAGCTCGTAGGTACTTACATTTGTTGTATATTTGTCGCTTTTGCTTGTAGAAGATTAATACATTTCGCCTGATATTGAGTTGTCGTTAATTGTGCAAATGTCCTGGCATTCACTGCATGTTGCATTTGTATGTTTGCAGGGAGGTTGATTTGTTCATTTGTAAGTTAATGTGGGCTGTCGGATAAGCTGCATTCAACACTGATTTCCCTATGCGCATTGACTGGCAAGTTGCTACATTCACTTGCATACTGGCTTTGTGTTCATAGGAGATTGTTGTATGTAGAATTTATCCACTGTTTTTACTTGCAAGTGAAATAGCGTATTTATTTGCGAGCTGAATGATGCTAAGCCCAGGGATGTTATTGCATTCCTTGTAATTTCCTTGTCTATGTTTGTTGAGAATCTCACAGAGATTTGACATGCTCGCTTGTAAGTTGAATCTTATAAGGAGGAGGTTATATTTGCTGCATGCCTCCCGTGTTTTACTCGTGAGCGCGCTATTACATCGAACATATCATTTGTATTCATTGAATTCTTCCTATGAATAATTGTAGGAAGTATTATTGTTTATATATGAGTTTATGTCTTCATCTGTAAGTCATGTTTGATTATAGTCTAATCAATTTCTTCGTGTACACTGGTTAAAATTGATGCATTCACTTGCACATCGTTCATCGTCATTCACAAGCAAACTGTCGAATATATTCTAAGGGTTTCTTGTGGCCCACAGGTGGTTGTTGCTTGTCGTTGTGTGCATCCCGATTGGTATGGTAGCTTTCAATGTTCATCAAAAACTTTTTGTCATTGGCTGCAAGCCAGTCTCTATATTCTTCTATGGTTTGGCTAATTTTTGCTTGCAAACAAGCTATATTTAAAGATCTTTGCTTACCCCGAATTCCATATTTACTCATTTATATTAAATTTTTCATTGTTGCACACATTGTATTTTCATTTTAAGTATTAGGTCCTATTCCATCAAATTTGCAAGTTCAGTTCCTTGTTATCCATTCAAGTTCCCTGTCATTCATTTAGGTTTAAATCAGATTCCCTGTTGTTTGTATAAGTTTAGGTCCTCTGTTTTCTAAATTTCGGTAGCCTCCCGGCATCTCCCCGTTTAGGGGAAACTTTAGGGAGCTGGGCCTTCTCTACCACGCTACAAGAGCGTGTAGGATAGGTGTCGAGTGACACCGTAGCCGTAGGCTTCAACCCTACCACGCTACGAGAGTGCGTAGAAGTCTTCGGGGTACCTGTTTGAAAGAAGGCGCAATTTTTTTCTCTGTCGGCACTGAGGCACGCACGGGTACTTAAGATTGTCCTCTTCACGCTACGAGAGCGCTTAAAGGCCTACCCACTTCGTCGTAAGCGTCGCACCAGGTTCTTTTTCACCACGCTACGAGAGCGTGTATGATGATTCACCAGTGCGCGCGAGCGCTGAAAATGGGATTTCAATTTTGCGGAGCATTATACCTTGGTGAGTGACGGTGTCGATGGCGGTGCTGATGTTGATGAATGTGTCGAGGTCGAGGGCATAGGGACAACAACCTCTCTTTTTTATTTTCTCTCCTTTTTCTTTTTTCTTTTCTTTCTTTCTTTTACTTTTTGAAATTTTTCTTCCTTTTATATAATGATAATAACGATAATAATATTGTTATTATTATTATTATTATTAATATAAATAATAATATTATTATTAATCATAACATTAATAATGATACAAGAACAACAACATCAAGCCTTTATACCACTACGTGGGGTCGGCTGCAAGAATCTTTTTTCTCCATTGTGTCATGTTAAGAGTCAAATTCTCATTTAAATCTAATAAAGAAATGTCATTTCTTATATTTTTTAACCAAGCCTTTTTAGGTCTACATTTATCTTTTTTAACATAGGGCAAATCTAATACATCTACTCTCCTAACAGGGTCATCGGAAGGCCGACGTTTTACATGACCAAACCATCTAAGGCGACTCTCACTAATCTTATGTGTCACTGGAACTACTCCAACCTTTTCTCGGATATGCTCGTTTCATATCCTGTCTCTAAGAGTAAGTCCACTCATCCACCTGAGCATCCTCATCTCAGCAAAACTTAACTTAATATTATGCTTCTCTTTTAATGGCCAACATTCTACGCTATAAAGCTTTGCAGGTCTCACCACCATCTTATAAAATTTTTCCTTAAGATTGAGTGGTACTTTTCTATTACACAACAAACCTGAAGCATTCCTCCACTTCAACCATCCAATTTGAATTCTACTAATAATATCTCTATCTATTTCACCATCACTCTGAACAATAGCCCAAGATATCTAAAGCGAGTACACGTATTAATGACTTGATCGCTCAAAGTCACAAAGCCCCCACTAGATCTATTACCTCTAAAATTACACTATGTATTTGGTTTTAGATCTACTCAAATGAAAACCTTTAGACTCTAAGGTTGATCTCCATAATTCGAGTTTACCTTCAACTCCCTCTCTAGTGTTATCAACAAGAAGAATATCATCAGCAAAAAACATACACCAAGGTCTATCCTCTTGCAAATGTCTAGTGAGAACATCCATGACTAAAGCAAAAAGATAAGGGCTTAAGGCTGATCCTTGATGTTATCCAACTGAAATAGGAAAATACTTGGTCAAACCACCTTGTGTTTGAATACAAATAATAGCTCCTACATATATATCCCTAATGACTTGAATATAAGCATTATTAACCCCTTTCTTTTCTAAAACTTTGCATAGTACTTCTCTTGAAACTTTATCATATGCTTTCTCTAAATCAAATATGATATGTAGATCCTCCTTAGTATCTCTAAACTTCTCCATCAACCCTCTCAATAAATGAATAGCTTCCATAGTAGACCTACTCGGCCCGAATCCAAATTGATTTTGAGTAACATTAGTATCACGTCGTAACCTATGCTCCATAACTCTCTCCCAAAGTTTTAAAGTATGACACATCAACTTAATTACTATAATTCGCACAATTTTGTGCATCACCTTTATTATTAAAAATAGGAATTAACATATTCATTCTTCACTCATCTTACATCTTTTTAGCCTTTAAAATAATATTAAAAAGTTTAGTAAGCTAATAAATTCCTTCATCTCCTAAGCATTTTCACACCTCTATTAGAATATCATCAGGTCCACTAGTTTTTCCACACTTCATTTTTTAAAGCCTCTCTTACTTCAGTTTTATTAATATGCCGATAAAAATAAAAGCCCCCATCCAATCTTACTTTCAAAAATATTTTTTTTAGTATTTTTTAAAAGCCCCCATCCAATCTTAAAATAATATTTTATTAAATTTTTCATATTCTACCCCTTCATCTTAAAATTCAAAACTAATAAGTAATATTGGGTACATAAACTTTCACTCGGAATAACTTTACAATATTTGTAATCTAAACGATCTATTTTTCTTATAAGGAAATAATTCATCTGAGTTTTACTATATCCATTCTTATAAGTGATGAGATGCCCATCTCTTTTCTTAAATAAGGTATTAGCAATTACAAAATCATAAGCTAGAGCAAAATCTACTATTGTCTTACCACCTTCATTAGTCACTCCAAACCCATAGCCACCATGAATACTTTTAAAATCCTCAACCTCTCTACCAACATGTCTATTTAAATCTCCTCAAATAAAAACTCTTTCTTAAAGAATAATCTTTTGAATTAATTCTTCTAAGTCATTCTATAATTTTAATTTTAAGCACATATCCAAACCTACTTGAGGAACATAAGCATTTATAATATTAATAATCTTAGCATCAATAATAATCTTCAAAGCAATAATTATGTCTTCAATTCTATTAATTTTTATAATGTTATCCTTCAAACTCTTATCTATAATCACACATATACCATTACTAGTATGACTTCTCCCACAATACCAAAGTTTAAATCTGAAATTATCAATCTCCTTAGCCTTCTCTCCATCCCATTTAGTTTCCTGAATGCATAAAATATTTATATTCCTATGGATCATTATATCAATTAATTTCATTAATTTACCTGTAAGAGAACCTACATTCCAAGATCCAATATGAATTCTAGTTTCATAGACTAGCTTCTTTGCCCACATCCGTCCATGATGTGAGAACCCTTGCCTATTTAATATTGCACCCAGGTGCTGATGCAGCAAACCTTACACACTTCTCGTTGTATTCAGGCCATACAGTACGTCGCTTCCAAGGAACGCCCTAGCAGTAATACAATGTATTAAAGGATTCATGTCATGATTATTCGACAAGTTTTACGCTTGCTATCAACTACCTAACACAACCCTCCATTTTTCTCATCCAGAACTTGGGACCGGCAATGACAATATTATAACATTAATAATGATAATAACATTATTATTATTATTTAACCACAATTAGTAATAGAAAATAGTAATAATAATAATAAAAAAGATCTTCACCTATCACAGGCTACTTTGGCTGAGATGAGCTCGGGGTTTGATATGGTCGGGTTGGATTGTATACAGAGATCGAATTGGGCAGCAGATCAAGACTTGAGTCGTGGACTTCAGATGTTGGGTTAGATAGATTGAGGTATGTTTGGGTAGAATAGGCAAGTGGGCTGATGGGTAATGGATTGATGGGCTGTTAGGCTAGAGGATGAGTGGGCTCGGTTGGATGAAGAGGTGGGCTGATTAGGCTATGTATAGGAGGTCTGCTAGGGCAGGTCGGGTAGATGAAGGAGAGGTAGATCAGATGCCTAGGTCTGGAGTCGTGAGGTTTGACGGCCTGTATGGAGGATGGAGGTCGGTTGATGGGGCTCAATCTTGGGTCTACAACGCTGATTGGCTTACGGTAGATTGAGGAGGTGATTGGTGTGGGCTGAGGTGCATCGGAAGGCTTGTGGCATGTGGTAAATGGAGCCAAGGCTGGGCGCGGGGTCTTCACGCGAGCAGGAGTCGAAGGAAGTGATATATGCTGGGTCCGATCAAGATTCGGCTGAGGTCTTTGGAGTTGAACATGAGGTAGGGGCGCTCGACAGGGAGAAGGATCGGAACAGAGCTGGTTGGGAGCTGCTAGGGTCAACTGTTGGCGTCAGGTAAGAAGAATGAGAAGAAGAAGAAGCGGAGGCTTCGTTCCCTCTTCATTTTAACAACGCGATCGGCACATGGGAGACGTATGGACGCGAAAGTTCGGCGCAACAGGGAATGGGCGGCCGAATACGCAGGATTTGAGCAGGATTTCGGGCAGCAGAGGTAATAATTTAAGCCTCTTTTTTTTAAATATTACTATTTATTTTTTTAAATCGTGTGGATGTCAACATCTAGTTACCACCGTTTATCCAGCATGCTCATTTGCATCAAGTTGTCTACATTACCCAATTATTTGTCGCAATGTCTATTCTCATGATTCCCTCGCATTGGTATTTTCTCTATGTGTGCATTCTTGGTCTACCCAACATATGTTTAAGTTGCTTATTTACTTCTTATTCCCTCCAATCCATCTTTTCTCTACTCATCCTCAGTTGCAATCTTCAAGAAAGAGATGCTCTTTTGACATTTAAATCTCATCTCATTAAGGCTTTATTTCCTTTTGATTTATTGACAAATTATAGGATTTCACGTAACATTTTGAAGATAAAATGATAAATGACTTTTTCTTTGACTTTCTTCTCTTAGATAATCATCCACCCTTCTATAAGATTTATTCATGTTTTCTATTATTTTATTTTATGTTTTCCGTTGAGTGATTCCCTCTATTATTTTTACCTCATTTTTGTCTTTCTCGGATTCTCCTTCTACACTTGATTCTTCCCTCTTCAATACTGAACAATCAAAAGAAAAACAATCTATCACATAGATATTCTAATGTCTCGAGCATGGTATACTCTTTCTCAATTATTGTTAATGACCTTCATAACATGAAGAGAATAAGACACACTTTTCTTTCTTTTATTTTATTTGCAGCTTTTTCTTCATATTTATTAACATGAAATTCTAAGAAACATGCAACTGAAAGAAAAAACATGAAAGAGAAATGAGCAATTGTGGGACGATGACTTTTCACCTGGGTTTTTCTGCTTAGCACAAATTGAAGCATATACTATATTTTAAGTTCTTTTTTTTTTTGTCTAAATGAATTCTTTTGTTTGCTTGAATGTGCTTCAATCGTGCAACTACTTCCGCAAGGCATTAGATTGATTGATTTCTTTGGCATGTGTTTATGAAATGGAGATATTGTTCTTAAATAAGCTCGTTAGTTTTGCTTTTGGTTTCTTAAATTTTCATGTTTCAGAAATCATTTCGGGTTCTAAATTGAGAAAGCGATTCATTCTGCTATAAAACCTGCAGATGCTCCATTAGTACCACTTGTTACAGGATACTTTGAGAGACTAAATATTAATATTGATAATAACACTTTTATTTCAGAAGACCTAAAACAAAAATGTTCTTCCTTCATGTAGGTATGGGAGTTTCAAACTCTAAGATTGACGAAGACAAAGCACTAACACTTTGTCGTGAAAGGAAGCGCTTTGTCAAACAAGCTCTTGATGGAAGATTCTTGTTGGCTGCTGCACATGTTTCTTATGTCAATTCTCTTAGAAATACTGGAACTGCGCTCACGAAATTTGTTGAAGTCCTAGACGAGACTTCCCTGCATGCTTCAACTTCTACGGCATGTGAACCACATAGTTTCCCTGTGAAACGTAACTCACACTTGTCCAACACATCACTATCTCCCGCACAGCATGTGGGCGTGGTGAATGAACCTTTTTCTCCAACCCATTCTCCTCCCCACTACGGAAGGTTTCATGTGAATCATATGGCAGCTGCCAAGATTAATTCAATAACAATTGAGGAGAGACCGCCTGTTCTACTAGAAGCAACTGTACAAACCTTATCCCCTATGCGATTCTCAAGATCACATGCAAACGAGAATTCTTTGCATGTGAATCATATGAAAACTACCAAGATTCCTTCAATAACATTTGAAGAGAGGCTTCCCACTCCAGGAAGAGCAATCGTAGAAGCATCATCTCCTTTGAAAAGTTTGCAACCACATTCAGAAGAGAACTCTTCATCTGACGCTCCACCTCCTGGCACTCCGCCATGGGATTATTTTGGCCTCTTCCATCCATTAGACAACCAGTTCTCCATTGGGGAAGGGAAGGGGCATGGTCATGGGTTTGATGGTGCAGATGATATCAGACATCTCAGTGAGGAGGAAGGCATTCCAGAACTGGAAGATGAAGGTGAGCAGGCTCCATCGCATGATAAGGATCATGATTCAATGGATTCGGGAGATGATTTTGACCAAATATCTGATGCACCATTTGTTCAAATTTATAAAAATCGCAACGATGGGTTAGTTGATCCTTCAACAAATGCATCTCTTGCTATACCATCTGCAGACAACAGTGCTTTTGAAAATGATGAGGAAAACGGGGAGAATATTGGGCCAAACATTGGCTTACATCACATTGAAGAAACTTCCCTTGTAAAATTCTTGAGGACCTCTTCTACGACAGTTGCACTTCCGATGAATGGAAAAGAGAAGGAGAATGGATCTGATAGTAATTCCAACGAGGAATTCTTATCATGTATAAAAGAGATTGAAGCTCTATTTGTCAAAGCAGGTGACCATGGAGGAGAAGTTCAAAGGATGCTAGAAGCAAACAAATTGCAGTTCCGCCCATTGTTTACAGATGAAATAGGTAAGATTTTAATTGGCTACTGAGTTTAGTATTATGAGTTTAACGTTTAACTATTTTATTTTACCCATTAATCATGTAAAATAGTTGAATAAAGCATATTGGTATGTTCTCTAGAAGCCTACATATTGAATACATATTGAATTCAATTATACCTTAATGCAAAATTTTGTTAGGAACAATTATATCTATAAAAGAATAAGTGTTATAGTTTTTTTATGTGTCAGTAAAATTTTTATGGGAAGAGTCTAGGTCAAATTAATAAATTAAAAGAGTGTATAATTATATGGCTTGATAGAATAAGTGCCTGAAGCCATGACTCGAAGGAAAAAATGAAGAAAAAATACTCCATTGGGATTGATAGATGGGAAAAAAATAAAAATTGATTAGAATCGGGCATTATGTATATGCTCAAGCTCATATATTAGCAAGGTAATCAACCCATAGTCAAAATAACTTGCGGAGTGATTTAGGCACAAAAGAATGGCTGAGTAAGGCTTGAGTGGTAGATATATTGCATTAAGAAGATCCAAGCATAAGAAATCTAACTAATCATCATTGTCCAAATGCTCATTCAAAAGTAGAGCCGAAAAAAAAAAAAAGATGCAAAACATAGCCAGCTTAGTCTAGAAAAAGGATAACAAAACCCATCCCTCAGAACCACATCCAACAACCCATATAGAGTAACCAACAAAACATAGAAACATTGAAACATCATATTCTATCCTACCAACACATTACTCTAATAGTCCAAGAGTAAGTTGAGTATACCACAAAAACCATGGTCTAGCAATTCATGATAAAAAAGAAAACACCAATAAAATTCAAAAGGAGCATAGTAGGATAAAAGATCCTTCACCAAAAAAAAAAAAAAAAACATGTAAAGCCGACTCAAAATACATAACAGGCTAGACAAAGAAACGTGTCTCATCAACTAATCCCAAAAATTGTCCCCTTGCATCTTTAGATGATATAAGATTCTATGAAGAATAGTAATGGATTTTGAAATCATATTTCCAAATATTCTGTCATTCCTCTCTCTCTTGATATTTTAAATTTAGTAGAGAGAATAGCACGATTGGTAATTTTTTTTATGTCAGCCTCTTCCCCGTAAGAAGGAATATGTTTCACTAGTTGAAGAAGAGTGGATCTTAAAGAAAATTATTGCCAAAAAGGGGCATATTTGCAAATGGTAGTGGGAGAAAGAACAATTGAAAAATAAATGATTAATGTTTTCATTTTTAATAATGTATAGAGTGCAGCTAGGGTTAACCTAAACATTATTCTTAAGAAGCTCATATGTAGTTTTTAAGCTACTTTTATTGCTAACTCATCGAAGACACAAAATTTTAATGAACAATGCTTGTGGAAAATCAACTTTTAGCCCAATTAGCATTAAGATAATTAGAATAAATATTCTTTCTGATATCATGAAAAATAGGGTTATGCTTACCATTCTATAAACTAGCATCATCACTCGCTAACTGACACTAAACATAGTGTTATAAATAAAGTTGTAGAGGAGATTTTTATCAAAGTTCCAAGAGATGTTGATAATAATTTTAGATAAGAGAGATATTGGTTTTGCCTTGATGAAGGACCTCACATTATGCCCGAATAATTCTTAAGAACAATTTTTATGAATACTCGAGTCATGATGAAGCGAAAAAGTAGATCCAATGCCAACAAAGTATGATAAGGCTTGATTTTGTATATTGTGTTAATAATGCCTTTCCAGAATGACAAGTGCCATGCAGAATGCCTTATCCAAATGTTGGAATAAGAGTTCTTCCATCAAGAGTTTAAGAGGCTTTTACATTTGAAAAAATTTCAAATAATCTTTTGTTTGTTAGCCAGATTAAGAGTATGTATCGAAGGAATCCTGAGACCCCTTTTAATTTAGGATGCAAGTCTTATCCTAGGCAATAAGGTGCATTTTCTTGAAGTTAGGATCACTGTCATAAATAAATTTAGAGCATATACTATCATTTTTCCTTATAATTCCCTTAGGAAGGAATGAGGATCTATCCTAGTAACCAAGTAAATTCCAAAAATATAATTTCACTAATTGCAGTCAGCCAATAGAGGAGAGGATTTTGGCTTTCTAACCTTCAAGTATGGAGTGAATTTTATCAACGTGTGGGGAGAAAAGGTTTGGAATCAATGATAGGAAGGCCCAACCGCCCAAGTATTTAAAAGGAGCTTGAATCATGCTTTAGCCTAGGGTAGAATTTTGGCTATTTGGTTTGTGTGTTTTTGGAGAAGTATATGAAACTTATTGAGGAGTAATCAAGAGCTAGAGAGATTATGGAAGTTATCCAAATATGCTTTGAGAGTATTAAGTTTGGTTGTTCTGTCTTCTCAAACATGAGCAAAGTCAACAGGATAAAGGAGAAGAGAAATTCTAAGATTTTCAGAGGATATACCATTGAAAGCACCATTGTTAGTAAGGTTATCAAAAGAAGAAGAGATGACATACATAACAACGCAAGGGAGGCAAGGAGTTAAAGGACATACTTAATGCTGGCTATTTGGGGAGTGGAAACAAAACTTTGCATGCTCCCATTAATAACAGGCATTGGAGGTGCAAGCCTTAATCTAAGAGATGGAAAGAGGATGAAACTCCTTTTAAATGACATCTGATAGAGAAAGTTTCTATTAACATAGTTGAGAGCCTTTTAATATCAAGCTTTGCATATAAATAAGTTGAGAAAAGGTCAAAATGGTCACTAGATTACTAAATTTTATTACCAGAATATAAATATGTCCAATTTGCCTCGTCACTCTTAAAATATGATAAAAAATAGTCTCTTTTTTGGATATTTTTTTATCAGATTTGATTAGTCTTAATGAGAAAATTAGGCTTATTGTTAAAGTGGTAAAGGAATCCAATTAATCGGCATTATCAAGAGCCTTGTCCAATTTTTTTCTAATGGAAAAATTAGGCTTGTTGTTAAAGTAGGCAAAATAATGACCTATTGAATCGATATTCTAGACCAGCCTCATAAATGGTGTCATTAAAGTCAGAAAATTTATTAGGAGGAATAGAGTTACCCCCAGTTTTCTCCTCCTGATACCTAAAACCATTGAAGTCCCCCATAACAATCCAAACGCCATAGAGGGAGGGGACAATTTCACTTATAATATTCCAAATTGTCTTTCCTTCCAAATGAAAGTTGCTGCATAGAATGCAGTGAGGAAAACAGAGGAAGAACCACCAAAACTGACCAGAGAATGGGTATATTGCTAGGAGTATCAATAAAGTTTGAACACGACTTTCTTTGTGAAGTGTCAATATTTATAACCAATTTGTCTTATTTTCTTGTTGCAGCTCACAAGTGGAAGGCATCTACATTTCTTACAGCTTGTTTTACTTGTGGCAAGGAAGAAGTTCATTTCTCACAAGGTAGTTTTGCTTTTCATCTTGTTAATAAAGTTGCTATATTTTCCTACAAGCATCTTTTTTATGCTTGAAGCTTTATTCTATTTGAACCCGTATATATATATATACATACATACAAATAATGAACAACTCCATATTCTTGTACATAGGCGTGCAACTAATTGGCAACTAATGCCTGCTCGATGGGCATGCTTGACTTGTAATGTTATGTTAGTTTTGACTTAGGATCATTACCGTTCAATTGTTGTATTGAAGTGTAGAGTAGGCTGAACTTGAATGAGTTAATGCCCATGCCCTGTTTGGTCCGCTTTGTTGATTATGGAGCTTAATGCAGCTGGGTTTGCATTAAAAAAATTTAGATTATGGTGTTCAAGCTCAACTCACTAGCTTTGAGCTGAACTGCACAATGATTGGAGATGGAGAGATGGAAGAATAAACAAGAGAAAATTAGGGAATTCTGTAGCTTTGAGAACAAAGATAGAGTTAGGATCGGGATTTTAGGTTTGGTTTTAAATAGATAATCATTTAAAATTTGATTGAGGAAAAAACATTCAGGTTCAGTGAGGCATTTTGAAGAGCCAAACAGCCTGTTGCCTTGGAGGCTAGCAGTGAAGTCCATCTTATCCTATTCATATATCAATCTGTCATTGTGCCAAAAATAGCCCAAATAGTTGGAATATTGTTACTGATCATGATTATTGTGTTAAACATAATCTTGTTCATTCCGGTTTATGCTCAGCTCGTTTATTAACGAGTTTATTCACCCTATTTAAGTTTATCTTATTTGTGTAAAAACAAGTTCAACTTGAGCCAAATATCAAAACAGGAGTTGTTCATGAATATTGGGGCCGAATTACAGCTCTTGTTATGTTAAAGCTTACTTCCAGCAGAATATTTTGCTTTGAATTGCTAATGAGTACCTGCATTTATGCATGAAGTCATTTGAGATAAACAACTTAGAGTAATTATTATTCAAAAGCTTTTATTCACTCACCTAAATTATTTATTTGATGTTACTTACAGCTCCTGCATCAAATGAGATGAAATACTTAACATGGCATGGTTCTATGTCATCGAGGTCTTCTTCATCGAGAATTCCTTTTGGTACAGCATCAAAAGATGATGCTGATGATTTGAGCGGTAATCTTTTTGGCAGCACATGCATGAATTCAGGCAGTCATGCCTCCACGTTGGATAGGTTGTATGCATGGGAAAGAAAACTTTATGATGAAGTTAAGGTAACCCTTCCTAGCTTGAAAAAACATTCTGTTACCCATTTCTTCCTTTGGGTAGCATTCATGGATTTCATATGTCTACATCCTATTAACAGTCCATAAGCATTCTCCTATTGCTCAGAAATATTTACATGACTTGATCAATACAATAGATAAGCAAATTGCTGATAATATTTTATCTGCTAGTAATTTTGTTAGATTTTGTGACTACTATCTCTCACATGACTGATATCGACTGAATCAACTGGTGATTCCTTTTTGCGTACATGTGGCATGGTCTTGATTCCTCACTCATTGAATTATAGATGAATGGAATCAAAATACACGATATGATATTTTGATTGCCTGTCACCCTTTTCTTTTATTTTCTTACCATTTCTTATAACTTATTTTTGGGGTATATGGTATAATTTCTTTACCAGTAGCAATATGATTTTTTAGTTCAATTAAATCGGATTGTTTGATATTTCCTACTTGTTTTAGATCAAGTACAATTAATTTTTCTTCTATTTTCTCAATTCTTTGATATAATTCTAAAAGTAATAGTGTTTGGAAATTTAATATTGAGGATATGGCTTATCACTTCCTTGTATGCCTTTATAGTTGGTTAAGCCAATAGTATCACTATGATATTTTTGACATTCTTTTAAAATTTCTTTATAAATACTTTTAAACTCTTCCTAAAAAAGAATTTACAATTAGGACGGATTGTGAAGCTATTGTACACTTTTATAAAAATAAAAAATGAGAAGAAAATCTATAGCAAACGCCGGGTAAACTTTGTTACAACCATTGAAGGAAATGGTTACAATGTAAAATTTGAACATATAAAAGGAGATAAGAATTTTTAGCAGACTATTTATCTCGCTTGATACAAAAGCCTAGCAAAGAATTAAAAATGATGATAAATTAGCAAGCTGTACAATAGAAAATATTAAGTAAATAGCAACAATTTCTGATATAGCAATATTAGAAATATGAATTGCAATAGCAATGATATAATTTTTAGTAACTAATATACAAAATAGCTAAATAGTGACTATATGTATCTATTTTCCTTTACAGAAAATGGAAACTCCGAGCAAAAAATAGCTTCTAATGAAATCTCCTCAACACCTAATTTGGTGCATTTTGGTCATCTATCATTACCAAATAGATATGGAACAAATCTTCAGTTCAGGCCAAAGGTTTTCATTAGAAAATCGTTAAATTTGTTTCAAACGGTATTGTTAGACAATTCATGGTGCAATCGTTCTGGAGCAATGATTAATACCCTTAATTGCCTGACAATATGCTTCATGGGTATTAATGATCAGATAGATCTGCTAAAAACAGAAGCACAACAGCATTTAGTAAATAGATCATTAGAAAATATATCTCTAGTATAAAAAATACCTACAAATTTACAAAATATAGTAATAGCAAACCAAGAAGCAAAAATTCAAGAGCTTGAACATTCGATGATGTCCGATCCCAAAACGGACTTCTCTATTGCATTCGGAACATCCGATACATCTAAAAGTGACTATAATTTAGTTCAACGAAAATCGCGCGACGAAATCGGCACATATCCCGAGGCAACGACACATAGATTTCGACAAAATTGCACAAAAATCGAGGCAAAAGTCCCCATTCTGATTTCTATCATTTTAATAATTATTATTATTGCTATTTAATAATAATAGTAATAATAATTTAATAATATTATTATTATTAAAAAAATTAAAATAAAAAATCAACAGAAAATTAAATCAGAAGCCTCACCTGAGTACCATTCAGAGGTCCGGCGACGACGTGTTTGACACGATTTCCCCACGACGATGACGAGCACAACTCGTCCTCTTCGCACGACGTTCGTCTCGATTGTGGCTGTCTGCTCGCTGTTAAGGCGAGTGTGAAGTCTCATATGCCTATTTCTCCTTCGATTCCCTGAGCTCACTCCCTCTTTGTCCGATCTCCCTTCCGAATTGTTTTCCCCCTCTCGTCTCTTTCCCCGTTCGACAATCGATCCACACAGCTGCTCGATTCCGTCAATTCACCAGTCCTCATCACCCTGTTCGAAGTTCTCGTCCCTCTTCTTCCCACACGACTTCTTTTGATCATCCCCTTAGCCAAACAGTTGAAGCCTCCGCCTCTAGCTCGCGAAACCCAACTCCCCTTAGCTGTTCAGCCCTTCCTACCGCGGAATCCAGCTCACAGCAACCGGATCCTACAACCCAGCCACGACTGTACTCGACCCTTCACTATGCCGAGCATTTCCCATAATACCCTGCACTCGGACTCTTCCCATTAACCTGCAGTCGGCCCGATTAAAGAGCCACTCGATCGCACATCAATCCACTCCAGCCTGATCGGAAAGTTGATCAAAACCTTCCGAGCTACGAGCCTTTTCATCCGACTTTGTCGATTGGACCCATACACCGATTCCCCTGTGCCGATTGACTGTCGAACCCAACTTCCAGACCTAGTTGCACATACCAAAACTCATGATCTCCCTACCTCCTGTCGCTTGCTAATTATACCTAGGGGTGTCAATATTTGACACGACCCGAAAACCCGACTCGAACCCGACACGAAAATTTCTGGTTCGGGTCAACCCGAACCCGAAATGGGTTGGGTTCGGGTTAAAGATTTTGACCCGTTTACCCGTTTAAAAAAATGAGTTGGGTCTGGGTTGACCCGAAAACCCGACATTGACCCGGACTGACTCGGAAACCACGTCCGAGTCAGCTCAGTCGTCCGCTTCAATCGGTATCCCGCGTCGTGTTAGGCTTCAGCTCCGCCTCCGCGTCTCGTCTCGTCAAATCGCATTAGCTCTCGCAGTCAGGCGTCCGCGTCGCATCATCTAGCTGCCGGTCTGCCGATCGCGCTGACCTCGTGACCTGTCGCTCCACCGTCCCGCGACCCCACTCTCCTATCGTGTTCCGTGATTCGTTCCTGTCCAGTCGACGAGACGAGCTCGACGAATCAGATGGAGGCTCCCATTCGCGCGCTGGCTGCTGGTCAACCCGAACTCCTACGGCTTCAACAGAGTTCCTCTCATTTCGTGTCGGGTTGGGTCAACCCGGAAATCCGACGGGTCGGGTCCGAGTTGAATGTTTTGACCCATTTGCAAAAATGGGTCAGGTTCGGGTTGATCTGAATAGTGCTGGGTCAGTTCCGGGTTCGACCCGAACCCGACCTGTGACCCGAAATTGACACCCCTAATTATACTAGAACGAATTGCCCGATCCGATGCTTCCTCAACCCGAAGTCTTGATCTACCTGCCGTTTGCAACTGTACCTAGCCCGGTCGCAAGCTTCACTGTGTCGCCTCCCTCTCTGCTTGTGCCAGTCGAATCGAGCTCAAAAAGACTGAACAACTTCCTATGCCGACCTCAACTTGATTAAGATGGTATTTTGTTATTACCTATTTCATTAATTATAATTAATTGTCATTAATTATGATTAGTTATAATTAGTTATAGTTAATTATAAATTAATTATTATTAATTATAATTAACTACTGCTAATTATAATTAATTATTGTTTATTATAATTAAATATCAATTATAAATAATTACAAATTAATTATCATTAATTATAATTAATTACTATTAATTAGAATTAATTATTAATAATTATGATTAATTATAATCGATTATAATTAATTAATCATAATAAATTATAACTAATTATAATTATTTATCATTAATTGTAATTAATCATCATTAATTATAATTGATAATGATTGTTATTATTGTTATTATGAAAATAATAATATAAAATAATGAAAATGAGAAAAAATTTTATGTATCGATCCTCGTGCATCGTTGTCACCTTCAACGCTGACGGCACCGCCGACGTCCCCTCACCAAGGTATAATCCCTCAAACTTGAAATCCCGTCCTCGGCGCTCGTGGCACGCTGGGAATCCACTTGTACGTACTTTTCTTAGTGTGGTATGAGGCAACCTGGTGCAACACTTGTGGCGAGGCGGGTAGGCTATGTATACGCTTTTCTGAGCATGGCAGGAAGAATTTTAAGTACCCGTGTACATGCTTCAGTGTCTGCGGGGAAAAACTGTGCTTTTCAAACAGGTACCTCTTAAGACGTATACACGCTTTTCTTAGCGTGGTGGAATTAAAGACCACGGCGGCGGTGTCACTCGACATCTACCATATACATTTTTCTTAACACGGTGGGAAGGTCCAGCTCCCCAAATTTCTCATAAACAGGATAGACGTTGTAATGCTGCTGAAATTTTCAGTGAACAGAAGACCTAATTTGACCAGCAATACAGGGGATTTGAATGAAACATAGGGAATAGAGCATGAACTGAACAACAGGGAATTGGACCATACTTTAAAATGCACAATAATATTTAAAATGTAAATACTAAATAATAATTCATTTAAATGAACATGGATGAACAAGCAGGGAACTTATGACAGATGAAATTATTTCTCATGTACAACACTCACATCAATAGTACCCTGCAAGAAAAAGGGATAATGACGAATACATCACACTGGCAACCAACAGTAACATATAAATGAACACATTAAACCTATCTGTAAATAATGTATGTGCAGTAGCTCCCGCAAATATTGAAAGAGATACAAATGAGCGTAGCAACTTGTCAATCAATAAGTGTGTAGGGAAATCAGAGATAAATGCATGTTACTAGCAGTCAACGGTAGCATGCAGATGAACATGCTGGATATGTAATGATTGTAAAGATGTCTTTACAGTCAAGGACAATCAAACATCTAGCCAATGCATAAGCTTCCTGCAAATGAGTACACAACCCTGCTTGTAGTCAATAGTAGCTAGCAGACGAACAAGTATCTTAACTTGTTCATGAGTAATGGCAGCAGATGTAACAACTTGCCTGCAAACAATAGAACCTTTTGCGAAGCATGATGAATGTGAATACCTGCTAGTATTGATGGAATATTTGCCGTATGCTCAATAGTGATAACCAGCAACATGCAATGGGTGCTACGACATCCTTGCAGTCAACCAGCATTAAATGTTAGACAAATGTACTGATTCCTCGCAAGCAAAGACAGATGATACGCAGCAAATGTGAAAACCTACAAGCTGCTGCAGGAAGCCCATTGTACATTCAGCATGCTATCTACAAGTAAAATGCCGAACTGTGATAAATGCAAATACCTACGAGCAGCATAAGAAGATCTACATTCAACACAACTTGCCCACATACAACACCGAAGAGTTTGTAGTGCATACAACAATCCTATCTACAAGCAATGATTATGAATGTACCGCCATGTGATGGATCTTCTACAGGCATGAGATAGAAGATCATGGCAAATGTAAATGCCTACTAGTAATAATGGAAGTTTTGCCATATGCACAATATATATACCTGTGGGCAATGATCAATGAATGACAATGAATGCAATAATGCCCTATAATCAATAGCCATTCAGCAGCAGGCAAATACATTGATCCCTCACAAGCTAGGATCAATGGAAGTTTTGCCATATGCATAATATTTATACCTGTGGGCAATGATCAATGATTGACAGTGAATGCAATAATGCCCTATAATCAATAGCCATTCAGCAGCAGGCAAATACATTGATCCCTCGCAAGCTAGGATCAAGTGATCAATATGTAATGCTCATATCAATAGTACCTTGCAATTAGAAGGTACAAGTGTGTGTTGAATGATAACTTGTCGACCAACATGCACAAGGAACCAGTGATGAATGCAGCTCAATTGGTGGTCTACATCAGCATGCTAACATACTAAACTTGCTTGCAAATGATAATATTCCTTGCAAATGTCCACAAGCAGTGATGATAATAGATAAGCTGCAGGAATGATGAGTTCTTTGTGAGCATAGATATGCAAGTAGCATACTATTCACGAGCAAGGACTGAAGATCGCAACAAATGCAGGAAAACTACAGCAATTGCAAGCCTACAAACCTCTGTAGAAGTCCCTTGTAGTTAACAACCACGTTGAGAAGAATGTTTATCTCGTATTGGAGCTGAGGATTTTGTTGATCAAGTACAACTAAGTCCTCCAATTAATAACTTTAGAAATTTTAATAGTGACAACTGAGACAAAGGCAACTTGGTACAAAGAGGAAGCCTGTTGATGTAGATCCTAATTATGGCACTAAGCATACAAAATTAAATGATCCTGTAGAGTCAAAGAATGAGCAGTTGAAGAAATGTCTCATTTTATCATCTCTTCAGAAATACTGAGGCTTTTGGAGAAATGCTGCACTATTTGCATAAAGATCGGGAGATCAAGCCTCAGAACCTGACGTCCTGCATATGCATCGTAAATGCATGGAATTAGCTTCTCGAGCACATTATCTTGGTGAGAATATCATGAAATTGAAGACTGAACTTTTACGTTCTTCCAATGTTAAATATTACAGTTGTGTGTCGCTCCTGGTTCCTATGTCAAAGGCTATAGGAGAAGTTTCTATATTCCACGTATATATCAGGTACTAGAATGTCGTTGGGATACTGAAAACAATCATGTGTTTTGTCCTATTCATGCTTCGAGGAGACTACCTTCTGACGTAACAGAGACAAAAAAATCTAATAGCACATCAGTCGAGCCTTCGGTCTCATCAGATTCTGATACTTCATCTATCACAAAACAATCTTATGCAACTTGGATGTCCTCATCTGGTTTAAGCAAAGGTTAGATGATTCGTGGATCTGATCTTTCGAAGAACAAGAAGCTGGAGCTTGCATCAGAACAATGAAATATCCCATGGCTATTCTGAATGATATGCTATGATTTACCTGTAAGCAAAAGCAGGGAATCAGTAGAAAAAACCACGGGCTACTGAAACGCAACGTCACGCTACCAGATCTGTAACACTCGTTCAAGTAGACAGGATGTCAGATACTCTGTATCTGTTCGATAACTAGCCTTAATCGAAAGTTCTATCTCATTGTCGGAAGGGGTAATTAACATAGGGGGAGGGGGGGTGCTTGCGTCTATAGGAAACAAGAAATTAGATCATAAAGTACTCGCAAAATGAGGGCAAAATCTCTGGGTAATGTCTTTTTTAAAATCCAATATGCCTTCTAAAAATTTATCATAGAACCTACTCGTTAAAACTCTCCTCTATGACCCTAAATCGAAAGAAAGAAAAGAAAGGGGTCGGCGGAGAGGCCGGGGCATGAATTTTCGGAACTCACAGCGTTATGGCAGGAGATTGTGTCTAATTTACTTATTTAATTAGACTTATTTAACTGAAACAAATAATTGGTCAATATGCAATCTCAGATACAAAACAAGATAAAGACAACATCAATGAATATGAAACACTAACAGTTAAATGAAATTTTTGTCCATGATTGAATATTTTACACATACTGCAACATTCTTCTTCATTTTGTAGGCAAGTGGTTTCATCCGAAGGGAGTATGACTTAAAGTGCAGGATGTTAAGACTGCAAGATTCCAGAGCAGAAAGCACCTATAAAATTGATAAAACCCGTGCTGCTGTCAAGGACTTGCACTCAAGAATTAGAGTTGCCATTCATAGGATCAGCTCTATATCAAAGTCAATCGAAGAGTTAAGGGATAAGGAGCTACAACCACAACTGGAGGAGTTGATTGGCGGGTATGTTCCCTATGCTTCTCTAACTGATGCAACCTCTATGTTTCCTCGATTTCAATTTCTTGTTTTAAATTTTCACTGTTGCCTTTACTATTTTCTTTTTTTAAAAATATTTTATGCTCTTGTACGCTTATATTCATATGTGTGTTCTTTCTTTTCTATTTAGCATGCTTCATCTTTTGGGAAAAAAATGGCTGGCATCAAGGTTTGATTTGCAGTAGGAATATTTAAAATATTATTGATAGTTGTTTTAGTCATGCTATATCCATCTACTGTTTTTGTTTTGAGCCTCTTTATAAACAAAGATATGCATATATTAGTGTTAAGACGATAACCTTGTGTTCTTGTTGTTTTTCCTCTGAAGTAGTTTCAATGGTGATTAGATTTCTTTTTACTAGGTTAAATTTCTGATTTGACGCCTGCTAAAAGTGGGTGATTGTTGCATGCATCTGATCTCCCATTACCGTTAAAATTATCTTCCAGTTTCAAATCTCCTAACATTTTTCCCCAACACAGATTAACTCGAATGTGGGCAATGATGCTAGAGTGCCACAAAAACCAGCATAAAATCATCTCAGATGCAAGCAAGAAGAACAGCTGTAAAGTTTCAGTGCATTCTGATTCCCACCGACAGGCAACCATGCTTGTCCAGTTTGAGCTGAACTCTCTATGCTCAAGCTTCACTAAATGGATTGCAGCACACAAATTCTATTTGCAAGCCATAAACAACTGGCTTCTCAAATGTGTCCTCATGGCCCCTGCGCCAAAACATAAGTCTTCGAGGAGAAGGCAATTCTCACCGCGATCTGACATCGCTCCACCAATTTTTGTAACTTGCCGAGACTGGCTAGCCTTAATGGATGTGTTAGACGTAGAACAAGTGGAAGATGCTATAAGTGATCTAACTAAAGTCACAGCTCTCTTCATGCCTCACACAGAAAAAGGTAAAGGTAGCTTGATATCCACCTTTTCTTTTTCACGGACTTTCAAGGGTGGCGAACAGTATGAGGAAATTGAGAAAAATGAAGTATCTGTTGATTGGAGCCTGAACTATGATAGTTTACAGTCTGGTCTAGTTGTCTTTTTTGATCGGTTGAAGTCTTTTGCGGAGTCCTCACTTGTTAAATATGAAGCTCTACAGGCCTCTATCAATGAAGCTCGGTCTAGGTACTATGAGAATCCAGACATCCGCTGGTAAGTGTTGTTAGAATTGAGAAAAGCTCGATGTGAAGGAAGAAATAAAAGCAAGGCCGGCGTATATTTTTTCCAAATAATTGCGGGGTAAGTGTTCTCTTCTTTGTAATGGAATCAGGCAACAAATGCGGCCGAGTTTTTTTTTTTTTTTCAAGTTTTTTATTGGAATAACCACATTAATAAGGTAATGTAAGTTTAATACATGTAGATTTACACAGTACATTGTAGCTTAATTGAGTTTTGCCATAGTGAGCTGAGCTTAATTGTAGGTGCAGATGTAAAGGCTTGGTTAGTGGAATAACTGATGTTCATGATTTATTTCATATGTTCTTTTGCTTATTTACTAACTTATATCTCCTAATATGAATACCATGTTAGAGTTTTTGCTCTTTCACTTTATCTGCCTTGCATTTCATGTGTCATGATGCAATCATATGGACTCCAGTGAAAATAGAAAATTGCACTGTTCTTTCATCATCAGAGTTTGTTTTGGTTGCTTATAGGGGGTTGTTTGGTTGGCGGTAAAGTGAATACAGTTTAAAGTAAATACAGTGTAGAATAAATACTTTAGGATATTTGGTTGTTTGTAAAGTAAATGCAGGGGAATTATTGTTTCTATTTAATTGTTTGTAAAGAATCATGATGGGTAATGCAAGCATCATAATATAATCTAGTGGTGTAAGTGAGGCGAGGGCCCAGCTTGAGCTTGGTTAATGAGCGCGCGAGTCGAGCTTATTGAGCCACGAGTTCGAGCTCGAGTCTATACTCGAGCTCAAGCCTGACACGACTCAAAAGCTCGTTGAGCTGCTCAGTTAAATTAAAATATATTTAATAATTAATTTAAATCGGTATTATATAATATATTTTAATAATTTTGAATTAAATTTATATTAACAAATAAAAAATTTAAAAATAATTGAATTTTTTAATTTAAAAAAATTGTACTCAACAATCGAGTCTAGATTGAGCTTTTTAAATGAGCTCGAGCTTAATAAAAAAGCTTGAGATATCGGACTTGGACTCATTTACTCCTAATGTAATCATAAGGATTCTTAACTGAACATTTTACATTTCTATTGATATTAAAGAGAAATGTTTGGTAAATTACTTGGCTAAGATTTTCTCTAGCATTCTCAGGTAAAGATCACCAAAAAAAAAAAAGAAGTCAAGCTGTTTCCTGAATGTTAAAAAGCTGGAAATGGAGAGAAAATGAGAGATATTAAGAGTGAGAAGGTGAAATTAGCGGGTTTGAGGCTGCATTCTATTTCTCTGTTTCGTTATCTGCCTGTTTCTCTCTCGCAAGTTATTTTACTACCTTCATTTCCTCAATTTGAAGAGAGCCGGATTTTCCTGTTAGATCAGCTCAATATGAATTTTCATGGTTTTGTTCGAGTATCATATTTCAATTATCCGTATTTTATTCGTATTTGATATGGGGCAAAAGAAATAAAAAATAAGATTTTGAGTGATCTAAAATATTTAAATTTGTTATTTGAAAGTTATTAAAATTGGCCTATTTTGAAATCATGCTTATTGTAATTTGCATTCCTATTTTAATATCTTTGTAATAAATATAAAAATATTATCATAAATTTAATTTAATTTCGCTTAAATAACTATTATATTTATTTATATATGCTCAAAAAAAAAACTAAACTTATAGATTAAAAGAAAACCTATTGTTAATGAACATATTAAAAAAATAGTAGATTGATATACTAAAATAAATTATTAAAAATGATATCAACTGAATTATGCCAATTTTGATAGAAAAATATAAATATTTATTTAAATCATTAATATCATATATAAAATTAGTTAGGCTCTATTAATGACTAGAAACTCTATAAAAAATTAATCAATAAATAAAATTTTATCTTTATTAAAAATTAATAAATAAATTTAAACATAATTTTAAAACTCAAATCACTTGATAAAAAATAAAATGAAGAAACTCAAACAGATTATTACTTGACTTAATAAATCATTACCGTCTTAATTAAACTATAATTACAAACGGACAAACTTCTAAAAGTAAATGACAGATCGCATAATTATCAAACAGCTAATCACAATAATTAAAATATTTATAAAATGACAAAGTTATATAACCCAATTACCCAATACAGATTGCATAAACATATTAAATAAATTAGTGACATAATGCCATCTGTACGTGAAATTGAAAATTCTAATATTAGTACTGTTTTTCGAAGGAGAAAGCTTTTGGTGTGAGGCAATGGCTTAAAAAAATTATAAAGGAAAAAATTCTTACGGTTACATACCGGTTTACTTACCGACCTGATTAAATTATGAGTTATAAAAACATATTTGTATTCCTTCTCAATCTTTCCTTTAAAAAAAATTCTTTCACTTCTCATGCAATAATCACACATTGATGAACAAATCACAAAATCTCTTTAAGAATTTATACTCAGATAATTTTCAATCAAATAATGCTTTTTTCCAATAATATGTGGGGCATTCAAATAGTTTGTCATCCTCTATTGTTCTTGTTGTACATATGAAGTTCTTTTAAGTTTATAAAATCACATCTGAGGTTTCGTTTGGGATGGCTTTTTTGCTATTTTTAAAAGTAATTTTTTAATTAAAAAATTAAAATTGTTGTACTAGAAAGCTGCTTTAAGAAGCAACAAGAAAGCAGTCTGAAATAAAACCTAAATCTCAATTAATTCAACTTTATGAAAAGTACTTTCAACAAATCTCTTATGGATCAAGTATCTTCCCACTCTAATAAGAAATTCACCCCCAATAGGGGAGAGTTCATATTTCTCAGATGCCCATCTATGCTTATCATACTTAATTATTCCATTAATAAGCTTATCTCAATCATTATGCTAGAAAGGAGGGGTGATGTTGAGACTACTAGTGGTCCTTAACGGCTCTATATCTAGAATTCTATAGAGCCTTGGATCTATAAATATTGATGATTTGAAGTATGAAAAAGTGGATGACCTTAGATCTCTATATATAAATAGGTTATAGGCTTGAATGAACAAATATGGATGATGTGATGATGTTGATCCATTGTACATGTTTGTGCTGGTGACATCCTTAAATGTGTTCTCCTTTATATGAAATATTCGTCGGACAATATAGCATAAAACTTCCATCTCATCTCATCAACTATGAGTTGTATGTCATTGGCATCATTGCCATGCCCACCTAAGAATGGATGTAAGATCACCTCAAATTGAATGAAATAGTCTTAACATATTATGCTTAAGAACAAAAAAAGAAGAAAATTTCACCCAATAAGTGACTGAGATTTTAGAATATTCAAAGTCGGACGAAATTTGATATCTAATAGCTCAATTCTTCGCAGGTAAATTCATATTCTGATCAAAGGAGCCTCTCAGAAATTTAGAACTCATTGTACAACAAAATAAAATGGAGCTCCGTCCCAATCCAAACTGCTCAAAATGCGGCAAAAAAAATCTTTCTTTTTTCATCAGAACGAACCAAAAATGTCAAGGAATGAGGTATAAGGATGTTGAATCAACTTACATTTCTGAAGAGCTTTCAATATATCATAAAACGCCATTCTCATCCCCATAGCCTGCTGAAGATGCCTTTCTTGTCTTTCTTCATTCTGTTCTCCAAAGATGGGAATTCAATTGAACTATAGGCAATGTCAAGGACAATAGGATTGCAAGGCACTGCTTGGAATGGAGGAGGGAAGCGCTCGATACAAGGAACAGACTTTGTGCCTGCTTCGCCAATAGCTGATTCGTACAAATCAAGCTTCTCCAGGAGAAACTTTTCTTCCTGAAAAACATGTGAGTAAAAAAAAAGGATTACTCATTTGTTGCGCAACTTAAAATAGTTTTAAAAAAAGGTAAAAACACAGAAACTATTCATCAAAAGTTCCGTTATACTGTACCTTCTTTTCTGGTCCTGCTAATGACATAGTCGAGACACCTTTGGAAAGTTTCTCTGGGATCTTCTCTTCCTCCATGATCCCTGTTGCGTGCTCAATGCAGCAGTTTGATCTACAATTCTCCGACAAGATCTTAAGATCCTTTATTAGGGCCTGTTGGAAAACCTCAAATAGAAAATTATCAGTCATGCAATTAAGGTTGAAGGCATTGCTGATATACAAGAAACCAATTGTGAGTAGAAATATACAAAGGGATCTTTACATGATATTTCCTGATTGACATAGCTAATGTTTAGAAACTAATAATTGTCATCTGCAAATGCTAAAAAAATTGCTGGGCAAAAAAAAAAAGAAGGTAAAAGTTATATAAGGTGAAACAGATGACACCTAACTTGACAAGTACCTGATCAGGATTAATTGCAACTTGGAGCTTCTTTAGAACCTCATCTGCAAGATTACCAGCATGGCGAAATAAGGCATAGGCTTCAGCCCTTTTACCAGCAAAACTGTAGGACTTAGCTAAAAAAAAGCACCTGCATGGTTATTTAAAAAGGTTAGAGCAAAAATAAATGCAATCCATTAATATCAATACAAGATACATGGTATAAAGAAATTGAACAACTGAGGTAAGTTTATAGAAATAAAATACACTAATAGGAAGATATCAATTAGCTTACACTTTAAACGAGAAGTTTCAAATGGTTTGTTGAAAATTAAAAAAGTGATAACATATATAACAAGTTGAGCCCATAAATAAGATTATGATATTCAACTAATGCCAAATTTGGTCAGCACTGCCTGCTTCAGCTACTACCACAATGGTATTAGTGGTAGCCTACACGTGGATAAGATGGAAACAAAGGCTCAGGGGTTCCTAGGTGGCAAAAATAACACCAAAGGGATAACAAGAAGGCCATTACTCAGGGGGTGTTGCACGATTGAGCAGCCTTCCAAGTTATGCGCTTAATCTCCACTCACACAAGCGTGCAATACCACATCAGAATTGAGCAACCAAGCAATCACCCTCTGGAAGTCCTTACATTGAGTAGGAAAGCCTAATGTTTCTTTGGTGAGCCATGCCACACGACAACCTGACCAAAAGAATTAGACAGGCGCGGCAATAGTTCAAACTTACTAAATGCTACCACCGCTCTGACAGGATCACTCCAGTTCGAAGTTGCAGACTTTATACAAAGCACATGATCCATCATTCCATGCTGGTTAGAGGCCAAAGCCTCACCACAAAGCTCATGGACCTGCCAGTCAACTTCCCCCAAAGCACCTGGTTCTTACTCAATGCCGGTTAGATGTCCTATGCAGGCCAAGGCTCACTATGTGGCTTGGAGCGCACTGTGCAAACCAACTAGACTTGGTGGAATGGATTTCCATGCACCTTCTATGTGGCAAGGACCACCCCGAGTCAGGTTGGCATGGAATTATTTGAGCAATTCCAACTCTTTACTGCATATTTGCCTTAAGGAACGTTATGGAACTAATCCTGGGCAAGCACAAATACTCAGTCAGACTCCAAATCATAGCAGATTATTAAAGATAGCGCAAGCACCTTGATGGCCTTGGTGCTTGCCTTATACATTGGAAGATCAAATATGGTAGATCTATCAATGTAATTACACATGTTTGGATTTTTGACACTCCACTGGCTAGATGGCCGACATTTTGCAATATACAGCAGCTCGATGAAATGAAGGAGGCGGACCTACCGACCAAATCATGCCAATGGGACAGAAAAAACTGCTGCCTTATTTTGGTGTCAGCCTATAGCAATGCATATTAAATATACCTATTCATCCTCAATATTATTAAATATACCTATTCATCCTCAATATGAGGCGGACCAGCCGATACTCATTTATTCTCCAATCAGTAAATCCACAGCTGCTACAGCTTATGATGCACTCTTTCCAAACAGCCAAGATCTGAATGCTTGGCTGCACAACTTGAAGCTTCACCCTCGGGAGAAATTCCTTTTGGTAGTGTCTTCTTCAAAATGCACTCCCTACCAACCAGTGGCTGCAATCTAGAGGACTTGGGAGCTGATCTACATGTGTCTGGGGCTGTCCTTAAATTAAGAACATCAAACACATCACGGTGTGTCATCAGCCGCAGGCTATTCTTTGCCTTTTTGGTTAATTGGGGTCTTCAAATTCCATAGTTTGCTACTCTACATGCTCTCATAGATGCTTTTACTATACCAATGCTTCCGGCATTACTTGGGCACAATTATATTGAATTGCAGTTCATCAAAATTGGCAGGCTAGGAATGCTGAAAAGCACAATTGATCCTACGGCACACCTTTGGTTTTGGCCACAACAATTCTAAAGGCGTTCACCCATTGTGGTTATGCGGGATGACCAAGGTACTGTCATTTCAGCTACTGGCCAATCAATTGAGCATTGAGATAACACCTCCATTGAGCTTCAGGCTAGCTCGTTCTCCAAAGAATTATTGAACCTTGTATGTATGAGGCTAATGGAATCATTAAAGAGGGGGATAACAAGAGTCTCATTGAATACTTTCAAAAGAGTATGACAGATTTAGCTTGGCAAAACGGACCTCATGAGGCTTGTGACATCAGTTTCCTAAAAGAATTTAAACAGGTTATCTTTAATCATATTCCTATAACATGTAACAAGGCAGCTCATTTTTGTGCACAGTTTACTACAAACTGTAATTTTGCATGGAAGAATAGTGCTGACCTCCACAGGTTTAAAAAAAATGATGAAAAAGATTAGAAATATTTTTTTTTAATAATACCTGCTCAAATCTCTGCTGAAATCTCGTGCCCATGTTGCTACCATACACCAAATACCGCGTATCTTTGCGTATTTGTTTGACAACTAGTCTTATCGAAAGTTCTCTCTTGTTATCAGGAGGGGTATTTAACTATATGGGCTTGCGCCTATAGGAAATCAGAACTCAGATATAAAGTCTTCGCAAAATGAGGGCGAAATCTGTGAGTAGTGTCTTATCTAGAAACCCAATCTGCCTTCTGAAAATTTATCCTGAAACTTAATCTGTTAAAACTAGCCCAAAAACAGGAGAGGCTGGGGTGGGAATTTTCAGAGCCCAGAAATAGTGATAGTAGCAATCTTCCTTCTTTTTTATTTTGCTGAAGGAAGATGGTGATAACTTTTTGCACAAATAGTTGTACTTTTATGTATATTTTTTAGTTATTAATGAATGCAATATGCAAGTTTTAAGGTTAGATGCCCATTCTCCTCGGTAGTGTTACTGGATAAGATCCTGACGACCACTCCTTCAGCAAATTAAAAGGATCAGATAGCTCTGCAACATTCACCAACTTGATTGATGAAATCACTATCCTTTAATGCCAAGCATCTAATATGCTCCCACGATAGGTGCACCCTTTCTGTGCAAAGACTTAGTATGTGCATCCACCCCAAGAGGCTCTCTTATAATCCCCTGTTATGAGTAGAGACCAACTCCCACAGTCCAAGCGAGAAAGGGTGGCAGGCTAAAACCTAAAATGGCCTCCATTGCTTCTCCATTCCCTACTCTGTTTCCAACTTAAGAAACAAGGAGCTAAGCTGGTAGAATCTGGCAATAGCTTTTCTTCCAATTTCAGTACACACGCTGTTTCAACTTGGATTGCTCCCAGGTTCTTCCAACTGGGCACAGGCTCGATAGCTTCCTCCAATCAATAGCTCAAATGATTCACGTGACACAAATAGAAACTAACCACAAATCGACATTAGCATCTTCACTGTGATTGGGTTGGTAGCTCTCAGTTTATGACAAATCAATATCCGACTGAACCAACTTTTTTCATGCATGCACACATCGAAGTCACTCTCATATCATAATAAAAAAAATAATGAGTTAGATAAAGGCTCATTACTGAAAATTAATGTAAAATATAATTCATATGTTGCACAGCTGATCATATTTCAATATAGGTTAATTATAGAGCATGTAAGGAGTCGCAAAAACCTTTCTGCTCTGAAAGCCAAGCCCTTAAGTTCATATTCCTTTGAAAATGAGTCTTCTTCCTGGTTCATATTCCTTTGAGAGCTAACTAAATCATATAAATCGGTTGAATTCTGCAGGGAAAAAAAAGTTTGATCTTTGCGAGAAATTTAGAATGAAAAATTTTACACTAAAGTACAGCCTCATTTGATAGTAGAACGTCATATTTAATTACTAAAAGGACTGACTCCCTCTAAGGCTTCATTTGGGACGGCTTTCTTATTGCTTCTTAAATCAGCTTTCTAGTACAAAAATTTTAATTTTTGTACTAAAAAGTTGCTTTAAGTAGTAGAAAGCCTTCCCAAACGAAACCTAAGACAAAATTGAGAATTCAACCACTATACCTGTATTTGAAGATCATACAGTCGAACAAGCTCCTCTGGTTTTGTGATTTTCTCCCCCTTCTCATCTCGCTGCTTTGTAAACTTGGTTTTTGCAATAGAAATCAGTAATTGGTTGCGTTCTATGGTGCGCTGCCCCAAAGCAGCACTAACTGCCTTATCAAGGCCATTCAAATCAATTTTTACATTGTCTGCATTCCCTGCAGAAGCCTGATTTAAGAAATTGTTAGAAAAGTTCAACAAAAGAACTTTAGATAGATGTAATACAAATAGGTTGCAAAAGTTGCATAACTACATCATATGAAATCTGTCAAAACATCTCGAGCATGCAGATGAGTACCAAATCACTCCTAATGCAGGCTCTTGCTTCATGGTATGCAGAAAATATTTTATCAAACATGGATAGTTTCTTTTCTGCTGGAAGTGCATCTGCTGCTGGCCCATGTAAATCTTTCTCCAGTTCCTGAGCTGAGCATTATTTTAATTTAAAGGACAATCAAATCAACTAATCAAGGAATTAAAGGTGGTTCAGTAAAATTGCAGTATCACAAATCCAGTAAATTTCACTGTTTATACTTAAGCGAGTTAACAAGTTTCAGCAAGTGATGCAGAAGTTTTGATGAAAAGTATTTAACGTGTCTTTCCAGGCACGTTACTTGAAATGAGAGAACTAGAAAAAATACAAACCTTTCAATATGGAGACACGAGTCTTCGCATTATTGATTGGAAACCTATGGCCAAGCCAGTAGAACTCTGTCATAGATGCAGCCTGCTGGGATCTTGCCTCAGCCATAACAGCCTGAAATACCGATTGACAATGAGCATGTAAAGTGGTATATTAAACAATCTCCACCAAAGATATTTGGCTAGTCCCAAAATATAGAACATTTTCCAAACAACAAACACAGCATGTAACATGCTAAATGAACAGGAAGATGGCTTGTGCGTTGGCATGCTATCATAGTAGCATGCCCCACACCAAATGTCATGATGAGTAAAATAATGAACTTAAAGCCCATTGACATTACTTTTTTTTTTTTTTTTTCAATAAGAAAAGTGTGGCAAAACATGCTGTTGCATGGGATCCTTTTTTCATGGCTTCACAATCACTTGACACAACATTACCAAATGAAACCTTACTAATAGTGCAAAATCAAGATTCAAGAAATGGTCCAAAGAGGATATTCCACCAATAAGGAAAAACAAGCAGCAAGAATAAAAACATATAGTAATATTAAAAACACTATCATCCGCCCAAATTTATATGGCTTCATAATCACTTAATACAACATCACCAAATGAAACTCACTGAAAGTGTATGATCCGGATATAAAAAACAGCCCAAAGTAAGACAAAATCCCACCAAAAAGGACAAACAAGCAACAAGGATAAGGTAAATTTAAAAGTGCAACCATCCGTTCAAAATCATGCATTAAATGAACAAGGCATTGCCAATTCAACCGTTCAAAAAGCTAAATAATTGGAATTAATGTGAATGCAACTATTGAATGTGAGTATGAAAACAATAAGCAGAATATCTTCTGAAGTATAAAGCAAACAAAATCAGAATTTTCATCTTTCAAAATTCATTTTGCCCAACGTCAAATAGAGCCAAACCATTAAATAGTCACATATTAACTACATTTTCAATTTTACTAATACATTAACATACCTTTATACATAAATGAAACCTGGATAATGATGCCAATGACAAATCAGAAAACATACACGAAATACTAGAGTGCTGTGAGAAAAGACCTATATTTGCCTTATATAACACGTGTATTATGTACCTGTAGATTATGAGAATCAATCAAGGACATCAATATATCCTTAACAATGTTAAGCATGCAACAAAAGTAACAAGTTCAGCTAGAGAGTCCAACTTTATGCATCGAGGAACCAAACTTACCTCTAATTTAGCTTTGAAAAGGTCCAAAGCAGGACCCTCGACTTCCCCAATATCCATTAGTTCAGAAGTCTGTAGGTCTGATTCACCAACTTTGTGTAGACAGTACCTAATACTTGGCTCCAACTCTTCAACTCTCTCACGACATAAAACCTGATTTTCTATGCTACCATATTTCCCAAGTTCCTCATACACATCCCTATGGCACAAACATAAGCAAGCAGCTTAAAAAGGTTTCTCAATAAAATGTGATTCCTAAGAACAAAAGTGACAAGGACTACAAGACTCGGATTAAAAAAAAAAGAGAGAGATTGACAAGTTTAACACAAAAACAAGCTAGTCAAAGAGACAGCTTATTTGTGACAGCGAATTCAAGATGTTCAACTTATTAGGCCACAAATTTTAATCATCATGACCATTTCAGGTGGATATATATGCACCTGGCTTTTCTGAAGTTCATCAATGCAGCTTTCCAATTTTGATCCTGTTCAAACAATAGCGTTCCTTTCATATACGAAGCATATGCCTGCACACCAATAAGCCTATGTCATGGTAAAGGATTAGCCAGCATAAATGAAAGCATGCAAGCTGTCATGGATGCTCTACAAACAATATCAGTCTGTTGTAAAAAAAGCAATCAACAAAGTGTAGGAACAGTTAAACTGACAGGAAGAAACTTAGACTCTAACTTAATTATATGAAGGAATATGACGATCAATCATTATTCCAAATAAAAAAGCAATGTTTAAAAGCAAGCACTCAAGTGGTGAAGATGCTGATATAGCACAAGGTTGGAAGTTATGGATGAGAAGTCAACTGACTTAAGATAATGGAACCATAGCTAGCAACTGTGCAATCTGTAGTTTCAAAACACAATGACCAAATAAAACATGGTTGGCCGTATAACTTACAATAGCATAAAATGACAAACTGTAACACGTAAATTATGGAGGGATATGATAATGATTATTGTCATTATTATGTTAAAGTGATGTGGTCGAAAAAAATTGCACTCATACGGTACATTAAACAGTGGCCAAATAGCAAGTTAGACAAAAAGACTTGGTGAACGTGATGATTTCATAGAAGAAGCCATAACAGCAAATTTACTATACATGCAAAATCAAATCAATGTCCTTTATCATCTTGTTAAATGTTACGGAATAACGCAGTTAGAACAGCTAACAAAAAGACCTAAAAATACCATGGAAGCACACTAAAAACAAATCAGCATGATGAATGAGGCCCAAGATTTCATCAACCACATCATCAAAGAAAAATAATTTATTGGATAAGTGAAAGAAGAAACATAAGGTTTCCAAAAGCAATATAAGTCTACAAAAACATTGCAAATAACCTCCAAAATAATTTTAAGTGAAATTAACATCATCCACTGAATTAAATAAATAAATTTTAAAATTTATTGGAAAGCTATGAATTAGTATAAGTTGGAAGTATAAGTTAAGATATACTAAACTCAGAACATATAAGATCCTAATGTCAAATTGACTTAGTCACTCCAAACATATATATATAGTTAAATCACACAGCCACGTCAGCAATCCATTGGCAACAATCCAAGGGCTGCAGTTGGAGATCTGCGAGCAACAATCTGAGGCCTGCAGTTGGAGATCCATGGGCAATAATCCGAGGGCTGCAGTTGGAGATCCGTGGGCAATAATCTGAGAGCTGCATATGGAGATCCGTGGGATATGATTATTATAATTAATTAGATTAAATATTTTTCCTTTTTTTTGTTTATTCTCCTAGAATGTATATATATGTAATAATTTCAAGGAATAGAATAGAATTTGAATTTCTCTCTAAACAATTTCATCATGGTATCAGAGCCTAGGAAAATCCTAAGCCTTCTCTGAGTCCCGGCAGCAAACCTTCCTCCCTTTCTTCCAAACCCTCAACTGGTGGTAACTCTCCATCATCCTGCCGATAGCCTATCTTCAAGCATCGGTAGCCCTTGCCCAAAATTCATCTTCTCTTTCAATCGAGGAAACCCAACCATGTAAATGGATAGCGAGATCTCATCCTCCTACCCAAATATTACTGATTTAAACACTGAAAACTCTAGATCTGCACACAGCTTTTCTCCTCTTCCTAGACCATAGTGTGATCACTATGCCAAACCAGGAAATACAAAGGAGACATGTTGGAAGATTCATGGAAAACCAGTTGATTGGAAAGTAAAACAATCAGCACAAGAAAGCAAGGCGAAAACTGTTAACACCACGTAAGATCAATCCATTAAAGCTGAAGTTATTCCTTTCACCAATGAGCATTTAGAGATGCTGAAATTGTTGCTTAACAACATCACAAACCAATAGTCCCCAGAACTTGCTATCAGCCTACACGCTCACTCAGTTATAAAACAGTCAAAACTTTGGGTTATTGACTCAGGAGCATCAGATCATATGACAAGAGACATTACATTCCTTTATAACTATCAACCTTGTCATTCAAATCGAATAGTTAAGATTGCTAATGGCTCAACATCCAAAGTTTTGGGAACTAGTTCTGCTTTTTTCACAGAAGCTATCACCCTTAAATCGGTGCTTTATGTGCTGAATCTTGAGTGCAATCTAATTTTCATTAGTAATTTGACTCGTGATACTAATTGCTTAATAATTTTCTCCAATAATGTATGTATTTTTCAAGAACTGAATTCGGAGAAGAAGAGTGGTAGTGCTGAGATGTGTTCCAGTTTATATTACATCAAGACACTCAAATCCATACAAACATTAATTGCTGCTCCTAAGAACCCTCCTCCTAAGAATCATCCTATTGTAAGTCAGTTTGTTGAGAGTCATTCTAAAGTCAGTCAAGATAGAGAGATTATCATGTGACATTATAGGTTAGGTCATCTAAATTTCACGTATCTTGAAAAGCTTTTTTCCCATTTATTTATTAATAAAAATTTAAATATGTTCAAATGTGAAACTTGCCAATTGGCTAAACATACCAGATTATCTTACCCAATTGTTTATTACCAACCTTCTAAACCCTTTGTCTTGATCCATAGTGATATTTGGGGACCCTCAAGGGTTAAAAATATAAGTGGAGCAAGGTGGTTTGTGATATTTGTGTATGATCATACTGGACTCACTTGGGCTTATTTAATGAAGGAAAAATCTAAAGTTGAAAGGATATTCAAATCATTTCAACTAATGATTTAAACAAGTTTGATACAAAAATTCAAATCTTAAAATCAAACAATGGGAAAGATGATAGGAAATACTTGAGTTCGCAAGTAATCCTATCGGATTTACTTGAATTCACAAGCAAACCTAAGCAAAATTGATAAAAACAGCGGAAAAAACACACGAATTCGGAGCAAATCAAACTAGGAACGATATATTGTGTCTTGAAAATAAAGCAAAGCAAACTTGAAAATAAGATACAAGAGATCCTCAATTCGAGAGGAGGATCGTCTCTCCCAAATCTCTAGACAAGAAGGTCTAGAGTCCAAGCCTCCAAGAAACCCTAATTTCAATTAATCAAAAACATCCCCAAAAACTTCCTAATCTCTCCTCCTCTTCTTTAATACCAAAACTTTCCTAATATCCCTCCCTCCTAGCCCAAACCGCCCCCTCCTTTATTTTTTTTTCAAACTCCCAATTGAAGTGGGGCCCCCTTGTGGGCGGGATTTAGCGGATGGAGGAGGAAGACCTCCGCCTCCTGTAAACCTGAACCGGCCCTTGGGCCGGCTGGGCCGGTTCGGGTTGAACCGGCACATCAATACCGCCCTCCCAAAGAATCACCTTGTCCTCAAGATGAAAATAAGGGAACTGATGTTTCATTCTCTCGACTGGCTCCCACGTGGCCTCGTAGTCAGGGAGGTTCTTCCACTGGATCAACACCTCCTTTGTTCCATCTTCTTTCTGGCGAACCCCTATCAGCTCTAAGGGTTCCAGGATCACCTCTAAATCCTCCGTGAGTGTTGACGGCAACTCAGGGTTGGCTGTGTAGTCACCAATAGCTTTTCTCAACTGTGATACATGAAAAACTGGATGTATAGTCGCTGTCGGTGGGAGTTTCAGCCGATATGCTACTGCTCCGATCTTCTCCATCACTTCATAAGGCCCAAAGTACCTTGGAGCCAGTTTCTCATTTCTCCTGTTGGCGACTTTCTTCTGTCGGTATGGTCAGAGCTTCAAGAACACTCTCTCCCCCACTTCAAACTGGATGTCCCTCCTATGCCCATCCACTTGTTTCTTTATAATCTGTTGAGCTCTCAATAGGTGTCTCTTCAACTCTTCTAGCACTCTGTCCCTCTCCTCCAAGTACTCCTCTACTGAAGAAACAGGAGTGGTGCCACTCCCAAAGTGCACCAAGTGGGGAGGATCCCTTTCGTACAACACCTTGAATGGAGTCATCTGAGAAGCAGAGTGAAAAGAGGTGTTGTACCAGTATTTAGCCCACGATAGCCATTTCACCCAAAGCTTGGGTGTCTCTGATACGAAGCATCTCAGATAAGTCTCCAAGCTCCTGTTCACTACTTTCGTTTGGCCATCTGTCTGTGGGTGATAAGCTGTACTCCTTTTCAGAACTGTCCCCTGTAACTTGAACAACTCTCTCCAAAAATGGCTGAGGAATACCTTGTCTCGATCCGATACTATCGCCTCGGGTACTTCATGTAATCTGACCACCTCCCTGATGAAGGCTGAAGCCACTATCAATGTTGTGTAGGGATGTCAGAGGGGAATGAAGTGTGCATACTTGCTCAACCTGTCCACCACTATTAGAATCACTGTGAAACCTTCTGAACGGGGCAGCCCATCGATGAAGTCCATGGATATCTCCTCCCATACTCATCCCGGTAAAGCCAACGGCTGTAGTAGTCCTCCTGGTGACATAGCCAGGTATTTGTTCCTTTGACATATCTCACACCTGGCTACCATCTCCTCTATGTCTTTATGCATCCCTTTCCAATACAGCTCTATCGCTAGCCTTCTGTATGTCTTCTGTACTCCTGAATGGTCCCCAATGGCACTTCCATGAAACTTCTGGAGTAAGTTTGGGATGTGGATCGAGGTCCAGGGAATCACAAATCTCCCCTGATATAGCAATTTGTCTCCCTTCAATGAGTACCCGGGGTGGCTCCCCTCTTCCTTCAGTAGATCTGACCTGATCTTTCCCAACCCTTCATCTCTAGCACTTTCTTTGCTGATGGCCTCCCAATCGAGCATCAAAGGGACAGATAATATCACTGTCTGCAGCTCTCCCATACATCTGGACAAGGCATCTGCCGCCTCCACTCCTGGTCTATACTGGATCTCAAAATCATACCCTAACAACTTGGACAGCCACCTCTGATGTTCCTCTGTCACCATCCGCTGCTCCAGTAAGTATTTCAAACTCCGTTGATCTGTCTTAACGATGAAATGCCTCCCCAGTAGGTAAGGTCGCCACTTCTGGATGGCCAAAACAATGGCCATTAACTCTCTTTCATAGACTGATTTTAGCCTGGCTCTAGCCGTCAACACCTGGCTGAAATAAGCGATAGGCCTACGACTCTGCATCAGCACTGCACCCAGCCCATATCCGGACGCATCTGTCTCCACAATGAAAGTCTGAGTGAAATCTGGCAAGGCTAGGACCGGTACTGTAGTCATCGCCTTTTTCAGGCTCTCAAATGCTGATATGGCCGCTTCCCCCCATAGGAACCCGTCCTTCTTCAATTGCTCAGTGAGTGGCCATGCTATGGTGCTGTACCCATTTACAAACCTTCTATAGTAACCAGTACGCCCTAGAAATCCCCTCAGCTCCTTCAAATTCTTTGGCACTGACCACTTGAGCATTGCCTCAATTTTGGACTGATCTGCTGCCACCCCTTCTTTTGATACAACATGGCCCAAATACTCTACACTAGCTTGTGCGAAACAGCATTTCTTCAAGTTGGCCCTCAGCTGGTGTTCCTGCAGTACTTCCAACACCCTTTTCAAATGCTCCCAGTGCTCCTCCTCTGTTTTGCTGTAGACCAAGATGTCATCAAAGAATACCAATACGAATCGCCTAAGGTAAGGTTTGAAAACCTTATTCATCAGCGCCTGGAAAGTAGCGGGAGCATTGGTGAGGCCAAACGGCATCACCAGGAACTCATAGTGTCCCTCATGAGTTCTAAAAGCCGTCTTGGGCACATCTTCCTTCTTCATCCGGATCTGATGGTAACCTAATTTCAAGTCTATCTTGCTGAATATCAATGTTCCACTCAATTCATCTAACAGCTCATCTATGACTGGTATATGAAACTTGTCAGGGACAGTTTCCTTGTTGAGAGCTCTGTAGTCCACACAGAATCGCCAGCTGCCATCTTTCTTTTTCACCAAGAGAACTGGACTAGAAAAAGGACTGATGCTGGGTCTGATGATTTCTGCCTCCAGCATTTCTCTAATCAACCTTTCAATTTCATCCTTTTGGAACTGTGGGTAGCGGTAGGGCCGTACACTAATGGGTGACACTCCCTCCTTGATCACGATAGCATGCTCCTGCTCCCTCTGCGGTGGCAATCCCTGGGGTGGCTGAAACACCTCTTGGAACTGCTAAATTAACGGCTGGATGGAGAGGGGTATGTCCCCTCCTTCCTCTAATACTGCTCCCTCCAAACTGTGCAGCTCCACCTAGTACCCTCCACCTGCCAACTGTATATCCTTCACCATGGTTTTGAGAGAAACCATGGATTTGGATAGCCCCGCATCTCCCCTAATCACCACCTTCCTTCCATCTATCACCAGCTCCATCGTGAGTGATCTCCAGTTCACCTCAGTGTCTCCCAAAGTTTGCAGTCATTTCATCCCTAGGATGACATCTGTGCTCCCAAGCTCCAGTGGAAGAAAATCTTCCTTCACCTGAATCCCCTGGATAGTCAGTAGCACTCCTCTGCAAATCCCCTGGCCCTTCTCCACCTTCCCCGTACCCATCATCACCCCGTAGCAACCCGTATCCACCAATCTCATTCCCATCTGGTCGACGACCTGAGAGGAGATGAAATTGTGGGTAGCCCCACTATCAATCAGCACCACTACCTCCCTGTTCTCGATCTCCCCCTTCACCTTCATGGTATGATTCGTTGTGAATCCTACTACCGAGTTCAAGGATACCTCAACCAGATCCAGGTGCATTTTCTCATCCATCTCCTCCTCCCCTCCCTCCTCAGTTTCCTCGTCATCACAAACGGTGAGAACCTGAAGAGTTCGGTCCTTGCATCGATGCCCTTGCGTATACTTTTCATCGCACCTAAAGCATAACCCCTTAGCTCTCTTCTCCTGCATCTCCTTCTCTGTCAGCCGCTTGAAATTTCCCCTGCTTCCACCTCCTCCTGTCCTCTCCTTGGTGGTCTCTCGATTCCCCCCTGTTGCAGGGAATTTCGGTGCTAGATGGGTGGTTTTCATCCGGTAAGTTCCTCCTGTGCTGCTACTCCTGGCCCCTCTCTCCAGATTTCTCTGATTCTCCACCAGCTGGGCTAACTTTATAGCCTCCCCCAAGTCGCGGGGCATCAGAACCTTCACTGTTGCTCGGATCTCCGCCTTCAACCCCTTCATGAAATTTTCCTCCAGTACTGTATCTGAGAGTCGCTCCACCCTGCTGGCTAAGTGCTCAAATCGCTCCCGGTAGTCAGCTACAGATCCCTCCTGTGTCAGAGCAAAGAACTGCTCATAGAAATCCCCTCCCCGATCGGTTTGGAAATGTTCTATGATGCAATCCTTGAATTCTCTCCAGGTCCTGATAGCCCTCCTTTGGTCTCTCCACTGATACCATGAAAGGGCTTTTCCTTCCAAGCACAAGCCCGCTGCTATCAGTTTCTCCTCCTCCGTCAGCCCATTAACGGCGAAGTATCGCTCCACCTTGTAAATCCACCCATAAGCATCCTCTCCTTCGAATATGGGCATCTTTAACTTCCTCACTTTCTGATCACCAGCATGTCCCCGTAAGCCTCCAAAATTTCCCCTCTCCCATGTGCTCGAGCCCCCCCATGTCTCCCGATCCTCCCTTGCTCTACCATGTCCCAAACCCCCTTTGAAATCCCTCCTTCTGTCTTCAAAATCAGCACCTCGACGGCCATAGTATCCCTCCCGGTGCTCCCACTCCGCACCTCTTGGCTCCACGCCTCCATACCCTTGTCTCTCTCCGTATCTCCCTCCTCTCTCCTCCCTCTGGAAAGGCTCCAGATGAGGTCTTCCTCTTCCCCCTTCCACGATTTCCACCTCTTCTTCCTCCTTACGGATTTCAGATTTGATGTTTTTCGCTTCAGGGCCCTTTGCCTCAGATGACGCCGTTTGGGTTTGGAATTCCAACATCTTCTTCATCATATCCCGTAGATCGGCCACTTGCCCTTCCATGGAAGACATCCTTTCCTCCACGGTTTTCTTGATTTGATTTATCTCCCCTTCGATCCTTTCTTCCAAAGAATCCACCTTTTTGGCCGCCATCGCAATCTAGAGTTTGCCGATTCACGAAATCTGATTTTTGAGGTAAAAAAACAACAACTTCCCCCCTTTCCGGCCAAAAATCTGCTGCAGGAATTTGCCGAAATCAGCCCTCCACCGGTCCCAAGACTTGCTCTGATACCAATTTGATAGGAAATACTTGAGTTCGCAAGTAATCCTATCGGATTTACTTGAGTTCGCAAGCAAACCTAAGCAAAATTGATAAAAACAGCGGAAAAAAACACACGAATTCGGAGCAAATCAAACTAGGAACGATATATTGCGTCTTGGAAATAAAGCAAAGCAAATTTGAAAACAAAATACAAGAGATCCTCAATTCGAGAGGAGGATCGTCTCTCCCAAATCTCTAGACAAGAAGGTTTAGAGCCCATGCCTCCAAGAAACCCTAATTTCAATTAATAAAAAACATCCCCAAAAACTTCCTAATCTCTCCTCCTCTTCTTTAATACCAAAACTTTCCTAATATCCCTCCCTCCTAGCCCAAACCGCCCCCTCCTTTAATTTTTTTCAAACTCCCAATTGAAGTGGGGCCCCCTTGTGGGCGGGATTTAGCGGATGGAGGCGGAAGACCTCCGCCTCCTGTAAACCTGAACCGGCCCTTGGGCCGGCTAAGCCGGTTCAGGTTGAACCGGCACATCAAAAGAGTACCTCCATTATATCATGAGAGAATACCTATCAAGACAAGAGATAATCCAAGTGAGTTCAAGTGCGTATACACCTCAACAAAATGGGGTAGCTGAGAAGAAATCGCCAGATCTATTATACTATTAACAAAAGTACCAAAATATCTATGGGGGAAGTCATTCTTATTGTTGCATACCTAATAAATAGTTTACCTTCTCGGATATTAAAATTTGAAATACCTGGACACTCTACTCAAAGCCTATCCTCATGCTTGATTCATATCATCAAACCTTCCACCTAAACTCCTAAAATTTTTTGGTGCTCTACCTTTGTTCATATCTATCCACAAGATAGAAGATAGAAGCAAGCTTGACCCAAGATCAAAAAATGCATCTTTATTGGCTATTCCCCGACAAAAAGAGGTTACAAATGCTTTTACCCTATTTCTAGGAAAGTATTTGAAACCATGGATGTTGCCTTCTTTGAAAACAACTCAACTTCACTAGTTTTGAAATTCATGGAGAGAGTGAAGGAGAATTTCAAATTTGGGAGTGAAATTCCTTATTATACAACGAAATATAGTCCAATCAAAATCAACAAATATCACAAGAAATCCAAACCACGAGTATTTCCCAAGGTATATCTCCTATATCTCAAACTCCACCTTCAGACCTATTACATCCACCCATAAGTCCTAATCAATCCCTACAAAGAGCAGCAATTAAGGAACAACATGTATACTCAAGAAAAAGAAAGAAAAATCAGTATACGCCGAGCAGTGAGACACATCTTGCACCTGCAACTCTACTTCAATGGATCCAGCAACTGTAGAAATTCATACAAAGGAGAAAAATGAGGAAGTTCAAAAAGAGATAGAGTCATCAAATGTCCAAAAAAAATCATGTACCGAGCATCCAATCGAAAACTTTTTCTCCTATAGCAGATTATCAAACACTTATCAAGTCTTCCTTTCCAAGTTGGATAATGTACAGATTCCAACTAATATTCAGAAAGCTTTAAATCACCCATGATGGAGACAGGTTGTTAAAAAAGAAATTATGGCATTGGAAAAAAATCAAACATGGGTGATTATGAATCTCCCACCAAGAAAGAAAGTAGTGACTTGCAAATGGGTGTTCACTATAAAGCATAAGGTGGATGATAGTGTTGAGAGGTTAAAAATTAGACTGGTTGCAAGAGAATTCACTCAGTCTTATAGAATAGACTATTTGGAAACTTTTGCTCATGTTCCAAAGCTCATCAACATCAAGATTCTTCTTTCTTTAGCAACAAATTTAGATTGACCCATACATCAATTAGATATCAAGAATATATTCTTGAATAGGAACCTAAAAGAAGAAGTCTACATGGAGATTCCAATGGGAATTCAGAAGTCTTATGGAAGGGATAAATTATGTAAACTGCTGAAATCCTTGTATGGATTAAAAAAGTCTCCAAAAGCATGGTTTGGAAGATTCTCAAAGTATGTAAAAGGCCATAGTTTTAAGCAATGCCAAGCAGATCATACCTTGTTTGTGAAGCAGTCATAAAAAGATAAAGTAGCAGTATTGATTATATATGTGGATGACATCATCCTTATTGGAAATGATATAGAGGAAAATTGAAGTTCAAGCAGGCTTTGTCCAAGGAGTTTGAAGTTAAAGATCTAGGATAACTTAGATACTTCCTTAGTATGGAGGTAGCTCGATCAAGCAAAGGTATATTTATTTTTCACGCAAGTATACCTTAGACTTACTGAAGGAGGTCGGCATGCTAGGATGCAGACCAGCTAGTACACCTATGGATCCTAAAAAGAAACTTGGGATGGAAAAGGAGGGAGTTCCAATAGATACAGGAAGATATCAACGTCTTGTAAGAAAGCTTATATACCTCTACCACACCCGTCCAGATATTGGGTTTGCTGTGAGTATGATAAGCCAATATATGAGTAATCATATGAAGGAGCACATGGAGGTAGTATATCAAATTTTAAGATATCTCAAGAACACTCCTGAAAAGGGGATATTATTCAAGAAAAATGAAGATAGGAAATTGATCCTTTATTCTAATACAGATTAGGCAAAAAGCCAGGTTGACAGTCAATCGATCACAGGATATTATTCATTTGTGTGGGGGAACCTAGTGACATGGAGGAGCAAGAAACAATCTGTTGTTTTCAGAAACAGTGCAGAATCTGAACTGAGAGCATTAGCAGTTACTATTTGTGAAGGTATTTGGATCAGACAAATATTGATTGAACTGGGAATAAAGATTGAAAGCACGATAAAGTTGAAATGTGACAATCAAGCCACAATCAGTATGGCCAAAGATCCAGTACATCACGACAAAACAAAATATGTTACGATTGATAGACATTTTATATCTGAGAAAATAGAGAACTCAGAAATTGAAGTAGTATATATCCCAACTCATGAACAACTTGCTGATGTTCTAACAAAGGCACTACCGGGCTCTCTACTTGATAAGTTTATTTGCAAGTTAGGATTGTACAACCTGTACAACCCAACTTGAGGGGGGAGGGGGGGTGTTGAATCACGCAGCCAAGGGGAGGCCAAGTCAGCAATCCGTGGACAGCAATCTGAGGGTTACAGTTGGAGATCTGTAGGCAGCAATCCGAGGGCTGCAGTTGGAGATCTGTGGACAATAATCAGAGGGCTGCAGTTGGAGATCCGTGGGCACTAATCCGAGGGCTGCAGTTGGATATCTGGGGGTGTTGAATCACGCAGCCAAGGGGAGGCCAAGTCAGCAATCCGTGGACAGCAATCTGAGGGTTACAGTTGGAGATCTGTAGGCAGCAATCCGAGGGCTGCAGTTGGAGATCTGTGGACAGTAATCAGAGGGCTGCAGTTGGAGATCCGTGGGCACTAATCCGAGGGCTGCAGTTGGATATCTGTGGGCAATAATCTAAGGGCTGCAGTTGGAGATCCATGGGATATGATTATTATAATAAATTATATTAAATGTCTTTCCTTTTTCTGTTTATTCTCATAAAATGCATATATATGTAATGATTCCAAAGAAAAGAATAGAATTTGAATTTCTCTCTAAATAATTTCTTCATATATATATATATATAGGATAAGGCGTACGCCTCACACTAACAAGTCAAGATGGGCCTCATAAAAAAAACTTGAGAAGTAAGCTTTGAAGTGTATTTCATTGTAATTGTGTTGAGGCAGGCCTCGGGGCAAGCCATATATTGCATAATTTTAAACAATGGATTTAACAACTACAAGAAATATAATCTATTCAGCTCAAAAGTAAGGATAAATTCTAATTCTAATTCAAGTTTAAATTCACCTGTGATCTCATCGTCAACTTCAATTTCATATTCAATTTTGGATTCTTACTCAAGTTTAGGTTAGGTGCATGAATAAATTCTAAAGCATATGCATCTACATATTTTATTATCTATGTAATCTTTAAACAGTCAGATAAATTTTGAACAAATTGATATATCACTAATTGGATTAAAGATACAAGTTGTCGTGATCATTATCGCTAAGACTGATATCCTCTTCAATATCACCTTAAGCAGCATTGAGAAAAACAAAATTTTCCATAGCTAATTCATATAAAAAAGATGTAGTTCAACATCTTTGCTTGTATCAATCATTTTAGGGTGTGCCCCAGCCATATTAGGGTGTGTTTTGGCTATGTCCAGCTTTAATTCTTAAAAGAAAAAATATTGAGCATAATTTTTACATATCAAATGTGTGTCAAGACAATTCAGAGGATCAACATGGAAATGAAGGAATTTTTGAAGTATTTGTGATTTATAGGTGGCATATTGTCATGTACATAAATAGTGGAAGAACTAAATCATAGCTTCAAACCTCGGCTTCTAGTGATGCTCTAGAATCTCCTTTTGTGGCACACAATTGTGCAAAAAGCGCAGCCCACTTTACCGCCTTTCTTAGTCTTCCAAGCAAGTAAATGCGTTGTCGTGAATTTGGTCCATCAGGCAAATGCCTTTTTTCCATTGCATGGCTCCAAGCCCTTTCTGACATGTAAAGAAGTATATGGAGAAACCTATAAAAAAATTCTAAATAATAATTAGAAATACCAATCAAAACATTTTACAAATATTAATGCCATGTGATTTTTAACTCCAAGTGCCAGAACAAACTGCAGCTACTGCATTAAACATGAGTAGCGCCTCAAAAGAAATCCAACATGATTTTCTTCATGGCCTATTAGCCTATTAACCAAAATGTACAATACAAGCACTGCAGAAACTTGAATGGAAATAAATTACTTACAAATAAGGACTACTGAAAGCTAAGACCCAAACTGGCACAAAAGTAATTTCAAGACAGACCCATCAATCATATACCTCACTTCTGTAACAGTGGACTCAGTAATAGCTTTCTTTACATATTTGCCACGACCATGTGTGAACTTCAATGATTTGTATAGTCGTCGCAGTCGTGCAGTGCAATATCTCCTGAAAAGAAATAGTCAAGTTGATGAATACTAAGGTAGCAGCACACAAAATATACTTGCATAACTAAGAGGATTAGGTCTAATTCTTAAGAGAAGGGAGAAGAATAAACAAAGAACAAAATAACATGACGTTGCACTTTTGACTCTACAGGATGTCATAAATCAGAATAAAGACTGAGAAATCTGATTTTTTTTTTGTATATGTTCCCAACTTTTATGTTTTCTAGTTATCATCCATAAAATATGATGATTGGATTACTTTGCAAATAAATGTGCATTAAAATTCAAATCCTATGTTAGAATTAACTACGGGGTAATCAAATTTCAGGAAACTATCGTAGAAAAGCCAAAATAGCACTTTCACTTGGCAAAGAGGATGAGAAATCTCTCTCCAAACATGGGATAAAAGAAGCATCTCCTTATGTTCAGCATTTTGTCTCAATGATCATTCAAATATTTAGTCATATAATGCAAAAGTAAGTTGTTAGTATTTTAACACTATCAGACAAAATTTGGCAACAACAATCCAGCAAAAGAAACGGAGATCAAATTGAGCAGGTATAGATAAAGCAAATAACTAAAAACTCCAAATTGTCTCAAACAGTGAAAAAACAGCAGTCAAAATCATGTATTATAATAGCAAACCAAACATACCGATAGCGGGTGTAATCCCGATGCCTCAAACCGTGCTGCATCTGAGCAGATTTCAAAAGCTGCAGCACTGCAGGGAACACAATCAACAACAGCTTCCTAAATCCTCATGAATTCAAGAAAAAAAACAAATCAATGAGGGAGAGAAAGCAAGGAAACCATTGATCGAGAACTTGGGACTGTTCGCTGAGGTTTTTCCCTCGTCGACCTCCATCGATGAGACCTCGTTTCCTTTCGCCATTGTACTGCCAGCGCCAGAACACGATGCCAATTAGATCAATCATTTGGCCGAATATAAGAAATAGGATTCGGCGGGGAAAAAGGCGGATCAAATTGTTTGCAGTCAAGCAAATCGCCAATGCAGAACTTAAATCCTACATATCTTATATCCCGTTTCTCCCCCGTTTTACCTTAAATCAAGGATTTATGAAATCCGGGAAATCGAAGGATTTAACTTAAATCAGCGTCGTCTCTTCACCCAGCGAGCTCCCACCACGAACTCTTCTCTCCTTAACACGCCGCCGGTCCCGTTGATGCCTGTCCCCAGCGAGCTCCCTTCATGAACTCTTCTTGTCTTCCTAAACCTCCGGTCCCGTAGATTCCTGCCCCCAAAGAGCTCCCATCATGAACTCTTCTTCATCACCCGCCGCCAGTCACGTCGACGCCCTTCCCAGCGATCTCCGTTGGCGCTTTCGGAAATTAGGGTACGAGCGGCACGCCAAGTATATATTATTAATTAAATATCGGTTAAAAATATGTTAATTTCAATAAATTTATAATATTTGTAATTTAATTTGATTAAATTTGGTTATTATGTTTAATTAGCTTAATAAATTTCTAATTAATTATTAATTAAACTACTATCTTATATTAATTATGATTTAGGGGTTGTTTGGTTAGCATTTACATACAATATAAGCTAAATGAAGTGTACTTGAAATTGTAGGATTATTTGGTTGGAATTAATAAGAATTAAAATTAATAAAAAAATAACCTAAAATTTGCAAAAGCAATCACGACAACGATTAGGGGTGTCAAAACGGGTCTGCGGGTCAAGTTCGGGTCGAATCCGGATTGACCCAAGTTGAAACGGGTTAACCTATCGAACCCGAATCTGGCCCGTATATCAAACTGGTTGACCCGAACCCGAAATTTTCTGGGTCGGGTTTCAAGTCTTGTCAAATATTGACACGCCTAACAAAGATGATGATAAGAGATTACGACTAATGCTTGTTGGGCAATCGTAGACGGGATCCGAATTGTGCGAAGGAGAGGAGATTACAACAAGAGCTTATTAGGGCATGCATTAATGGGATCCATGACATAGGAAATAGAAGAGACAGTGATGGGAGCTCATTGAGGCAAGCACAATAAGAAATGTTGCATGTGAAGAAGAAAATATCACGACAATAGCTCACTAGGGTAGCATTGATGAGATATGACTTGCAAAAATGAAGAGCTCATGAAGAAGATCCAGTGTGATGTATTCCGAAATCACCCAATCAATCAATAGACAGTAAGTTTCAAGTTCCTCTTAAAAATGCTTTAAATTTACTTTTTAGCTAATCAAATACTTAAATTTTCAAAACTCCTAAATTAATAATGCAAGACATATAAAATCCCTCCAACAAAATGCCTCTTAATTAATTTAACTAGGGTTGATAAATTTTGTTAATATTCAATAAAAAAATATTTTAATTCATTATTTTAAAGAGACATTTACATACATAACACTCAAAACTATAATATTTTCATATTTAACATCTAAAATTTATTATTTACTTGATCAATCATATTTTTAACTAATATAATTACATAAAAATAATAAAATTAAACACAGGAAAAATAAATATAAGAAATGATACATCATCAAAAAACCACTTGACAGGCATCACTCTTGAGCATTATTTAAATGGAAACTTCTGAAATATTGTCCAAAATTATCCAAATTCTAATTTTATTAAACTTGTTGTCGAGCTGAATATTTCAGCGAGATAAGCCTATTAATATCAAAAGTGAATTGATCCAATTCTAAATGAGTTCAAATCAATCAATTAAGTATAATTAAAATTTTTATAATATTAATTAGGTAATTAAATGATCTTCAAATCTTTCATGTTTATAGTCAAATCATGCTTCTTGATGAGATTTATCCAAAGAGCTAAAAAATTGCTCAATTTCAACATTATTTAGGCACTTATATGCTAGAAAAAATGATTTATGAATGAGGGGATGAATATGAGCCAATGTAATATTTTGGGATCATGGCTAGATTTACCAAAAGCATTGCTCTTAGAAAAGTATAAATAGATCTTCAATTCTAAATATCAAATTTCTAAGCTGAATTTGCATATGAAGTTTTGCAACCTTAACATATAAACTAACCAAATTAACACATCTTTCAATAAGATAATATGACATGGCCTTCAGAATCCCATGATACAGTTGATTTTTATGTGACAACCACCCTAGCTTTATAATTCATACCATCATTGACATGGTCAGCAATATGACTATCATTATGCCTTCATTAATAATGCTTTCATTCTTTGGCGATGCAATCGTCCACTGATGATGTCTTTGCCTATTGATAATGCCTATGTCGACCGACATCATCTCTATTCAACAGTAATGCCTTCAAGTATGGCACAACATACTCATGCTTCATATGTTGCTGCACACTAACCCGCATCGTAACCCCGCTTACATTACACCTATCTCTTCAAGACTTGCACTTCAATCCTATTTGACCTATAATCAACTACTGCATGGCCTACATCATAACCTCAGTTATATTATAACAATTGCTACCTTTAGTTCACGACAACTCTATCTTCAAAAGGAGGGTCATCTAGACTAAAGGCATAACTTTGTTAATCTGGCTCATGAGTTGACTCATGTTAGGCTCAATAAATGATTTTTGAGTTTAGCTTAATGAACTAACGAGTCAAACTTCAGCTACCCTCAACGCAAATCATAAGACTCATGAGTTGGCACATTTTAAAAAGTATTAAAATAGAATAAATATGCAATATATTAGAATTCAAAGGTGTAAGTATATAATTACTTAAAAATATTTAAAATTTCTATCTTATTTATCTCAATTGATTTACTAACGAGTCAAACTTGACTTATCCTTGGCTCAAATCTTCAGTTCATTCTTTTTTTTTTCTTTGTTACAGCATCTATTTGACTTAGTATCATCTTTTTTTTTCATAGTAAATAAGCAAACTCTTGTGTCTTCTCATACATCTTTTTCTTGTAAATAAAAATAGGGGAGTGCATTCAATTGATTTAGATAGATCGGTTGATGAATTGACAAAAATGATTAATTTTTTATCCAAAATTTAGATGGCATGCACATTTAAATAATCAGCCTATTCTTTTATACACTTACAAAATATGATGGTCATGCAATTTGTGGAATGATATATCCAACTAGTTGTACTGAAGCTTTGGAATAATAGCTCCTGCCTCCTGATCATAGTATTCAAAGAGAAAAATACATAGCTCAAACTTTCAATTTGTTGATGAAGCATGGAATAATAACACAAAGTTTAAACATAGTTCAATAACTTAAACAGCCATATGCTTACCATTCACATTCGAGTGTATATCATCCCAAATGGTCTAAAACCAAAATGAGCGCTATCTTTTTTAGGGTCCATTTGAGATGGCTTCAGTTTTTATAAAAGTGATTGTAAAGTTGTTGTGGAGAAAACAGCTTCTTAGCCAAAAAAAAAAATAAAATATAAACTAAAACTGTAATTACAATCTTAAAAGTAAAGCAATAAGAAAACTATCCCAAACAAAGTCTTAGAAAGAACTATTTTAGAAAGCAGTAAAAAAACTACTTTAGAAAGTAGTAATAAAACTGTCTCAAATGAAACCTAAATTCTTTTCATGAGGGTAGCATTACCTCATAGACATTCACATATCGTCAATTAATTACTCCTTCGGCTTATCATCTTAGATTATTAATTGCTTAACAAAGCTGTTAAGATAATCTCCCCTTAATTACCATATAAAATAGAAGCAACATCAGCTAAGATCATCTCCAATCGAACTGCATACGGTGGTATGCCGTCCGTCATTCGCTTCACTCGAACGCTAAATCACACGCCAAAATTCGGTAGGTGATCGCACTGTTCACTTACGCAAATTTTTTTATGTTACAGGATTTGCCGAAGAAGCGTGAGAAAGAGAAGAAAGATGGTTACAATATTTGCAGCGAGATGAAGAAGCGCGCGAAAGAGGAGAAATAAATGGAATTCGATTGGAGATGAATTACTGCATTTTGAAGTCTTACTTTATTTTGGAGTAAAAATTGAATTTTTTTTATTTGAGATGCCCTAATGCTTTACTCATAAACTCACAGCATACTAATTTGTAGTGCTGTCCTCAGCATGTCTTCCTGTTGTCATGCATTAAAAATAAAGTATGGATCTTAAGTCTTAACAGTTCATTATTTTCTTATTTGTTCTTTAATTATTTATTAGGAATGGAAATCCTTAATTCTCAGTACTCATCCATGCAACGTCAAATCTTCCAACTCTTTTTTTCTTCAACGGAATTTTCTTTTTTTATAAAGTTGAAAATCGTCAAAGATAATTAATTGTTTAAATAATTTCATAATAATGATCTTCCTACTACTTTTAAAGAAATATATCATCAAGCCAACAGTCTAATCATAATCCTTGCATTCACATAGCCATATAAAATTTAAGATATGATGATATTTTTTTTTTGCCTTTATGGCTTAGTGCTAAACCACGTCGATTAAATAATTATGTTCCAACTATGGAAATATTTTTTTGTCTACAACATTTACTTCTTTTGTATCATACATTAAAGTTTTGTTTGGGACGGCTTTCCTACTGTTTCTTAAAAGAACTTTTTAGTATAAAAATTTTAATTTTTGTACTAGAAGACTACTTTAAGAAGCAGTAATAAAGCCGTCCCAAACAAAGCCTAAAATTTTGTTTGGGACGACTTTCTTACTACTTTAAGAAGCAGTAAGAAAGTCGTCCCAAATGAAACCTAAATCCATCAATTTTCAGGTTGTTGCGGACTCAAATATACGTGGCGATAGATTTTAATTTTTCGTCTCAGCGTTATACGTATATCCAGCACACAAACAGAATTGAAATAGTAACACCAGAATTTTTACGTGGAAAACCCTGGAAAGGGAAAAAACTACGGGGCCACGCCCAGTTGAAAGAGTTCCACTAGTGTTGTTTGAAATACACGAGGCTGATTCGTCCTTTAAATTCAGGACGATCAGATTACAATGAGTATCAGTTACAAGGCCAAGGAACTCCCAAGCAGAGTTCTGACGTCACTCGGGTGTCCGGCAGAATTCCGGCGTCACTCGGGCATCAGGTACAATTCCGGCGTCGGGCAGAATTCCGATGTTGCTCCGGCGTCGGGCAGAGCTCCGGCGTCCCTCGGGCGCCCGATGGTGCTCTGGCGATGCTCCGGTGGTGTTTCGGCGGAGTTCCGGCGATGGTCAAGGAGGAGCTATTCCCTCCTAGACTTCTCTTCTCTTCTTCTCTTCTTGGCTTGGGTCCCTTCCCTCCTTAAGAGAAATGAGGGGCTATTTATAGTTTTTCTGGAGTGACATAGCCCGTAAATAAATGAGGGATCAGGGGCAAATAAGGAGTGATCCGGATGAATGGTCGATATTGAATCCTTTGATCATGAACCGTTTATTGAGCATTTAAAGGTCATAATGATATCAGAATTCTGCGATCTTGGGCTTGTTGGATTTGTCTCATCGAGCCGCTCGATTCGACTATAAGCTCGTCAAAATCGGAGACCGTTTGGTAACTCAAATTGCTGTTCGAGTCTTCCAACAGCGCTTCGGGTACTTGATTTGGACTCATTTGGGCTCGGATTGAGTCGAATTTGGTGTCGTTGGGTTCGTATTTCCGAGGCGCTCAGTTCGACTATAAGTTTGCTGAAATCGGAGTTTAAATGGTCTCCGAATTAATTTTTGAAGTTTCTAACTTGAGTTTTTCCTCGAGATCCGTGCCCGATCAAGATAATTTTTTGGTGATATATCACAGGTTATTAATGAAACTTATGTTTCTTCTTACACATGCTTAATTCACTTGCATCTATTTTTAATAACCTAATTGTCAGGTGTTTTAAATTTAGCGAGAATATAGGTAAGTTTAGCTTAAATATTGTCTTAAGAATACATTTAATCAATATTTTAGTTAATGATAATGAATGTTAATAGTATACACTCTTATTAATTTGAAGCAGGTTAATCAAGTCATCATTAGAGCTTAAATTTGATTAAGTAAATCATTAGTAATGAACCAACTTGGTACTTGTCTAAAGCACGCATTTGCTTAGAGCCAAAAATACTCAAATAGCCCAAGATATAGACTTATTCGATCTTCAATCATCTACTTAACTCGCAAAAGAAGTGATATGTCATCAAAAAATTATCTTGGTCGGGAACAAATCTCAATGCAAATGAATAAAAACCTTCTAAAATTAAATTTGTGACCATCTAAACTCTAATTTCAGCAAACTTATAGTCAGACTGAATGTCTCAAAGAGACGAACCCAACGACATCAATATCGATCCGAGCTAAACCCAAATGGGGCCAAATTAAGGGCCCGAAGCCTATTTAAAAGCTTCAAAATATTAATCGGATGACCAAATGATATCCAAGTGTGACATATTTATAGGTGAATCAAGCGGCTCGACGAGAGGAATCCAACGAGCCCAAGAACACTAAATTCTGACATTAATAAGGCACTCAAATGCTCGATGAACGGCCCATGATTGAGGGAGTTGATATCGGCCGTCCATTGGAACCCTCCCAACATGTCCTTGATCTTCTCGCTATTTATTAGCCATGCCACTCTAAAAAAATTATAAATATACCCCTCATTTTTTCATAAGGGGAAAGGAAGAAGAGGAGAAAGAGATGAAAAAAGAATGATTTCTCTTGCTTTCTCAAGCTTGCACCACCCCGCCACCCACTACCTTAGGACTTCCACCTGGCCGTTAACTGCCGCCGGACTTCCTTACAACTACTGTCGCCCGACTATAGTCCCTCCGACCACCGTCGCCCAACTACGGTACTTCCGACCTCCATTGCCACGCCAATTATGATCCTTTCAACCATCGTTGCCAGCCCAATACGGTCCACTCAAACCATCGTCTCCTACTGACTACAATACCTCCATCCATTGTTATCTACTGATTATAATCCCTCTGACCATCATCGCCCTCTAATTATGGTCTCTCCGACCTCTGTCACCCGCCAACTATGGTCCCTGCGAACTCCGTTGCCCACCAATTATGATCATATCGGCCAAACAAATAGGGCAACACTATCCTGAGAACAAATCTCATGTCATTAGATTCTCCTAACTCTCATCATATAATATGCTCTATATAATATATATTTGTTACATTTAGCCAAGGCCCTCCTCCGAGGAAGGGCATTATTTGTAATAAACTACAAATACTAGTGGATTTATTCAAACTGTGTGGTTTTTTCCTTTTTCAGAGTTTTTCACATAAAAATTTTAATACCTCTTATGAATGCTACTCCCTACTTTTTTATCTATCTATGTGTTGATTGTTCGTATAAAACTAGGACACTAAACTCTATATCTCTTTATACTAAAAAAATTTTCAGAACTTATTGCATTAATACCCGCACAAAAAAGTGACTTTTCTTGTAAAGGTAAATCCATTCAATCAAATTCAAATAGAAAAATGCTTAATGGCTTCATAAGCTCATTTTTCAATGATGTATGGCACCTTTTCCTCCATATTTATTTAAAATTTCAACAAACTCAAGCCTCGTTGCACACTTCGCTCGTATTCTTCTCTTATTTTATTTATAAAAATAATTTTATTAAACATCAATTTTATATATTATCACAAAAAATAATTAAAAATGTCATTTGTTAAGGCTTTGTTTGGATCAGTTTAAACTTCTATGTTTTTTTTGCTTTTAAGGTTTCGTTTGGGACGGCTTTCTTGCTGCTTCTTAAAGCAGATTTTTATTACGAAAAATTAAATTTTTGCACTAAAAAATTACTTTAAGAAGCAGTAAGAAAGCAATCCCAAATAAAGCCTAAAACTCCTTTCTTCGGCATAATTTCAAAAATGTTTTTTTTTTCGAAAAAAGCTTTTTTAAAAGCAAAATTTTAAATAGTGATAAAAAAGCTATCTTTCAAACACATTAATTTTTACTAATTGATTTTCTTGCCACAAAATCAATCGAAAAGCTTGTTCCAAACAAAACACAATGGTCTGCTTGGGACGACTGAACATTTGTAAATGTGACTGTAAAGCTATTATGAGAAAAATAATTTTTTTGAAAGCAACTATAACAAACAGCTTCTTAGCATAGAAATTTATTAAAACCAACTAGAACATAGCAGCCAAACATAAACTATAGTTTTGATATGCAAAGTAATACAATAAAAAAGTTGTCACAAACAAACCCTAAATCATGAAAGTGCAATAATTTTACATTACATAACATAAAAATAACACAAAGATTATAAAATTTTAAATGAAGACTTAAATACATTATTTGGATTAGACTTAGTCAATTGCTTCACTTGATTTGGTCTAATAACATATAAGATAAGGCAAAGGGCAATAATTGTTAGCCCAATAAAACCAATTGACCAGACCTGACCTGATGATATCCTCATTTTAAAAATTTTTAATTAAATTTGAACTAAAATATCTCCATTTAATTCAACTCAACCTTTAAAAAATTCCTCTATTTCCTTTGCTGATCAATCTGGATTGAATAAAGCTTGGATGTAGGCCTTAGGCCTGGGACGGCTTTCTTACTGTTTCTTTCAATAGCATTCCAGCACAAACATTTAAGAAGCACTAAGAAAGCTGTCCCAAACGAAGCCTTATTATTTGGTATTCTTGGGCTTCATTTGAGACAACTTTTTTACTGCTTTTTCAAACAACTTTTTAGTACAAATAATTCTTGGATTAAAAATTTTTGTACAAAAAAATTGATTTAGAAAGCAATAAGACAGTTGTCTCAACTCTTAAATTAGTTCATATTGCACAAAGATCATCTTTAATTTAAAGAAAAAATGAGATCAAAATATTCTGATTAATTTTTTTTATAAAAATTAATTTAAATTTATTAGATTTATTTTAAAATAAATATAGATCATAAATATAATTAATAATCAATTAACTATTATATTTATCTTAAAATAATTTCAATAGCTTTCTTTAAGAGCCTGTTTGGTATCTTTGGTACGTCTATAGTTTTTTATAAAGATAATTATAAATTTGTTTGTTGAGAAAATAATTTTTTTGAAAGTTGCTATATAAAGCAATTTGCACGGGATTTATTGAAAACAATCAGAAATAATAGTCAAGTAGCCTGAAAAAAAAAAATAAGTAAAAAAGTTGTTCCAAATAAATCCTAAAATATATCTTTTTCAAACTTTGATTAAAATATTTTGATCAATTTTTTTTTCTAATTTTATATTCTTTTTAGTATTAAGATTTGTTATAAACACAAAGGTGCCGTTGAAGTGGGCATTGATAAAAGCCAAAAGGTAAGACTAATGGGATTCACATCCGATTAATATCACCAAGCACAGAATAAAGGGTTGCAAAAAGTAAGAAAAAAAGAACGGTGAAAAGTGGTGCTTTAAATCTTCCTTTGAGGCCTTCAAAAGGCTAAAATTAGTCAAACGTTAAGCACTCTTTCATACCAGCTTGAAGAAAACGAGCTAAGTTGAGCTTAAATCAAATGTTATACATTATTGCTTTATAAATTAATAATTTTTTTTTGCAAAAGATGAAATACTTTGAGAGAAAAAGATAGATTTGTTCATTTAAAAAATTAGTAAAGGACTAATCTCCAATTAAGGAGGGTGCATTCAAATTTTAAGTTGACAAGGAGGACTTGAAAAAAATTCAATTGCTTTCATATCTTTCTTAAAAGATCTTATAGAAGATTCATTTATGATTGATCTCAATATCCATTCACTAATCCTCGTAGAATTTCCTAATAAGATTGATATATCGTCAAAAAATCATCTTGATCGGGCACGAATCTCGAGGAAAAACTCAAGTTGGAAACTTCAAAAATTATTTCGGAGACCATTTAAATTCCGATTTCAGCAAATTTATAGTCAAACTGAGCGTCTCGGAAATACGAATCCAACGACACCAAATTCGACTCAATCCGAGCCCAAGTGAGTCCAAATCAAGTACCCGAAGCACTGTTGGAAGCATCAAACAGCTATTTGAGTTACCAAACGGTCTCTGATTTTGGCGAGCTTATATTCGAATCGAGCGGCTCGACGAGACAAATCCAACGAGCCCAAGATCGCAGAATTCTGATATCATTAAGACCTTCAAATGCTTGATAAACGGTTCACGATCAAGGGATTTAATATCGGCCGTTCATCCGGATCACTCCTTATTTGCCCTTGATCCCTCATCTATTTACGGGCTATGCCACTCCAGAAAAACTATAAATAGCCCCTCATTTCTCTTAAGAGGGGACCCAAGAAGCCAAGAAGCCAAGAAGAGAAGAAGAGAAGAGAAGCCTAGGAGGGAACAGCTCCTCCTCGACCACCGCCGGAACACCGCCGGAACTCCACCAAAGCACCACCAGGCGCCCGAGGGACGCCAGAGCTCTGCCCAACACAGGAGCAACGTCGGAATTCTGCCCGACGCCGGAATTCTACCCGACGCCCGAGTGACGCCGGACTTCTTTCCAAGTGACGCCGGAATTCTGCCGGACATTCAAGCGACGTCGAAACTCTGCTTGTCCTTGTAACTGATACTCATTGTAATATGATCGTCCTGAATTTAAAGGACGGATCAGCCTCGTGTACTTCAAACGACACTAGTGGAACTCTTTCAACTGGGCGTGGCCCCGTGGTTTTTTCCCTTTCCAGGGTTTTCCACGTAAAAATCCTGGTGTTACTATTTCAATTCTGTTTGTGTGCTGAATATACGTACAACGCTAAGACGGGAAATTAAAATCTATCGCCGCGTATATTTAAGTCCGCAACAGTTTGGCGCCGTCTGTGGGAAACAAATCCCACTATCCTAAGCACCACTTTGATGGCCAACAGGCGTAGCAATCGCATCTTGGGAGCCTCCCGCTCCAATTCACATCAATCTCGGGATCAGTCTATGAATCATAGACCCCAAGTATCCGCCTCCTTTCATGCTGGGGGGTAAGACGCTATGGGAGAAGGGATTTCAGGACCGTCCATTGAAGACCGCATCAGGAAGATGGAGGAGTCTCAGAATGAGATCCTACAACTCCTGCGAGAGACTCGACAACCGACACTAGCACCACAGGAACTAGCACCACAGGAGGAGGTTCTTCTCCCTCGAGATCCACCACGTGTTGAAGCTGTTCAAATCGAACATCTTCAAGCTGAGATTCCTCTTCCTCCACCTAGGAGGCGTTCGCAGTCACATCAAGATAACGAACTGGCTGATACAGCAAGTTCTACCCATCCTCCGCACACAGGTCGGCAACCTCGTATTCCTTTGGACCTCCCCGAAGAGTTAGCCCAACATCACATTGCTGAGCTCCCTCGCAATACCCTACGCCACGAACTGCGACGATTGGTTCGAGAGGAGTTCCCTACAGGAGGCGTAAGGCAACCTCTTCATCAGTGGGACTTCCAGGAGTCGTCACCCCTGGCAGAAGCCATTCTTCAACACCCTATCCCGGTTGGCTTTAAGCTGCCAAGCATTGAATCCTACGACGGGACATCCGACCCATATGAGCATATCGATCATTATCGAACAATTATGCATATACAGCGAGCTCCGGATGCACTCCTATGTCAGGTTTTTCCTGCTACACTCAAAGGACAGGCTCGAACATGGTTCTATTCACTTCCAACCGGAACAATCCCCACATTCGTCAAATTGGCTAAAGTATTTGTCGAACAATTCGTAGCCAACCGAAGAATTACTAAGGATTCTTCTCATCTCTCTGGGATCCGTCAGAACGAGGGAGAAACATTAAAAGAATATTTTCAACGGTTTTCCACCGAGGCTCGACAGATTCCGGGAGTGGACCCAGAACTGCTCCGAGGGGTCTTCCTTGGAGGCCTTCGTCCTGGTCCTTTCTATTCGGCACTCATGCGAGATACGGTTCATTCATACGCCGACCTGATTCATCGTGTGGAGGCACAAATCTCTGCAGATGAAGCCATAAATGCTCACAGAAAGCAGTTCGAGCAGACAAATGGGAAGCGCAAAGGTGCTCCTGGGATGGATTATTCTTCCTTACAACGGAAAAAGCAAGGGAATAGCAATCTACCTCCTAGGCCCCCATTACCACAACGAGAACCTCGGCATGAGAAAGAGTACACTCCGCTCAACACATCTCGAGCAAAGGTGTTAATGGCGATTCAAGATCAGGACAAAGTGAAATGGCCGCATCCTTCGAAGCCAAATACAGGAAATCAAGATCAGTACTGTCACTTTCATCGTAGTCGTGGCCACACTACTGAAGCATGTTGGCAACTTAAGGATGAGATTGAAAGACTTATCCGCCAGGGCTATCTTCGACAGTTTATTGGGAACCCACATACCCGAGAAGAAGCTCGCCCCACTGGGGGGGGGGGGGCAAAATCAACAACAACAAAGACAACCATTGAATAATATTCAAATGGTTGGTGAGATTGAGTAATGCTGCAACTTGAACCTTTGTGTTAGTAATACTACTTGTCATGTGTCACCATGTATCTCTTCTATGATCAGTATGATGTCATTCTAATATCCTTAGTATTTCTACCAAGTCGAATGATGTGGTTGTCCCTATATGTATCTCTTCTGTTGTACAAGGGAATTATTATCTTACAGTAATATAATGTGTTGTTCGTCCAGTTTTGATATTGTCTCTTTCTTTAAAAAAGAATACAAATGACAATGAAAACTATCGATAAATATGATCTCTTTATCCATGATCTGAGAAATATGCAGTCTTTATTGCTTCTTAATCACTGGAAGATCGATCCCAGGGGGATTCGATCCGGCATCTTCCATACAGGTTAACATCGTCGAGCAAAGGCTCCGACATACAACCTCGGATAGGTCTCACATCCTTGGTGGATTCTCCCGACCTCTTCCATACAGGTTAACGTCGTCGAGCAAAGGCTCCGACATACAACCTCGGATAGGTCTCATATCCTTGGTGGATTCTCTCGACCTCTTCCATACAGGTTAACGTCGTCGAGCAAAGGCTCCGACATACAACCTCGGATAGGTCTCACATCCTTGGCGGATTCTCCTGACCTCTTCCATACAGGTTAACGTCGTCGAGCAAAGGCTCCGACATACAACCTCGGATAGGTCTCACATCCTTGGTGGATTCTCTTGACCTCTTCCATACAGGTTAACGTCGTCGAGCAAAGGCTCCGACATACAACCTCGGATAGGTCTCACATCCTTGGTGGATTCTCTCGACCTCCTCCATACAAGTTAACGTCGTCGAGCAAAGGCTCTGACATACAACCTCGGAAAGGTCTCACATCCTTGGTGGATTCTCTCGACCTTTTTTATACATATTAACATCATCAAGCAAGGGCTTTGACCTACAGTCTCAAATATGTCAAAAAGGATGTCTCTCACATTCGTTCAGACTAATAATACATCAAAAGCACAAAACATGTCTTACAGATACAAGAACAATTCAGGTCCCTCTAGGGGACAAATCCTCATTTCATATACAATATCATTGGAGTTACATAAATTCAGATTCAAATATACATTTCTTCTCACCAGAAGTTGAAATCAAACGGTACACTGGTGACATTCATACAAGCTAGTATCATCAAGCAGCAAGTAACTTTAACACAGTCAAATATCCTTGGTGGATTTAAGTGACTTCTCCCTTACTGCACGCAAGCATCTTCTACAACTGCTCCTTCAAAGAAAGGACATAACTGGATCATCATCAGATCTCCACTCAGTGTTAGTGTATTGCCAAAATGTTGGCATATCACACTACTTCGGCCCCTTGATCCAATAATATCTGATGTTGGCACACTTCAGTATGGATGAATATTGCCTTAACACAATGTCACTGGACACCCGCCATCATCGACCCTTCGTCGGATATCTGCCGGCGGTCCTTTACTTCATATCAGCCATCATCGGCTTCTCGTTCAACTGCTGATAGCAGCACCGTTGAACTCTCTCCTTCTGCTCCCAACTTGGTCGTTGACTGCCAACAGACTTCCACCCGATCGTCCATCATCGACAAACTAACATTGAAATTCTATTCGATGCTGAGCTTCCTCCCGTTGGAGGACTTCTACACGTCGCCAGACCCTCGTCGGACTTCAACTCGACGCTAAGCTTCTACCCAACGTTGGACTTCTGCCAGTCGTCGGACCCCCGTCGGATATCTACCCGACGCTGTACTTTTACGTGACGTCGGACTTCTGCCTGTCGTCATATGTTTGTCGGGCTTCTACCCGACACCAAATTTCTACCCGTCGTGGGACTTCTTCTGGCCGACAGATTTTCGTCGGAGTTCTACCCGACGCCGTACTTCTTCCCGCCGCCGAACTTCCACCCGGCCGCTAATCGTCGCCGGACTTCATCCCGACCTTCGTCGGACCACCGCCCGGTCGCGGACCGCCATCGAACTTCAGCCCGACCTTCGTCGGACCACCGCCCGGCCACTGACCGCCGTCAGACTCTCTCCGACTAAATCTCACCTCCACATGATCTCTTAAAGGAGAGAAATTTCCAACTCCCCTTCCTGAAAAGGGGAAGCCGCTAACTTCTGCGCAAAAGGAGGGGCGTCGAATCAAGTAGGGAAAATCACCTACTCAAAAACAACAGAATGCCTCAAAATGCCAGAAGCTAGAGGGGAGAAGAAAGGGGAAGCCGCTAACTTCTGTGCAAAAGGAGGGGCGCCGAATCAAGTAGGGAAAATCACCTACTCAAAAACAACGGAATGCCTCAAAATGCCAGAAGCTAGAGGGGAGAAGAGAGGAAAGCCGCTAACTTCTGCGCAAAAGGAGGGGCGTCGAATCAAGTAGGGAAAATCACCTACTCAAAAACAACAGAATGCCTCAAAATGCCACAAGCTAGAGGGGAGAAGAAAGGGGAAGCCGCTAACTTCTGCGCAAAAGGAGGGGCGCCGAATCAAGTAGGGAAAATCACCTACTCAAAAACAACGGAATGTCTCAAAATGCCAGAAGCTAGAGGGGAGAAGAGAGGAAAACCGCTAACTTCTGCGCAAAAGGAGGGGCGCCGAATCAAGTAGGGAAATCATCTACTTAAAAACGACGGAAAGCCTCAGAATGCCAAAAGCTAGAAGGCCAGAAGAAGAGGAAGAAAGGGGCATTTTGTCCCCTACCACAATGAGGGTATTTATAGGATGAAAAGGGGAGAGAAAGAGAGGGAAATATTGAAGAAAGAAGGGGAAAATATTTGAAATTTGGAGGGAGAGAGTTTCTAGAAGGTTTTCGAATTTTTTCTGAATTTTTCAGAATTTTTTTCGGAATTTTTTGGGCTCAAAATGAGTTGTTTTCGGATTTTATAAAAAAATATATATAAAAAATAATTTTTGCGGGCCCCACAGCAAAAAAAAAAAAAAAAAATGCCATAACTGCTGCGCGCCCCTTGCCCGCGCGCCCGCGCGGGCGCCGCCGCCGGCGGCCGCCCGGCCGGCCGGCCGGTTCGGCCGCCTATACGTTCCCGGGCTCCGATTTCGGGCCCGGACGGTCCAAATTTGACGTTTTTGGGGTCCCCGGACACATTTTTCGACGTTCCGGACTCAATTTTGACACTTTCGGAGCTCAACGGGGCCTCTATGATCAAGTTCGAGCAAACATTTGATTTTTGGAACGCAATTTTTTGCGATTCGGCCAATGTAAAATACCGGAACAAGTATTTTCGGACTCATGGAGCTTCAACGTCCGAAAATAGGGGGGCAACTGATATATCGTCAAAAAATCATCTTGATCGGGCACGAATCTCGAGGAAAAACTCAAGTTGGAAACTTCAAAAATTATTTCGGAGACCATTTAAATTCCGATTTCAGCAAATTTATAGTCAAACTGAGCGTCTCGGAAATACGAATCCAACGACACCAAATTCGACTCAATCCGAGCCCAAGTGAGTCAAATCAAGTACCCGAAGCACTGTTGGAAGCATCAAACAGCTATTTGAGTTACCAAACGGTCTCCGATTTTGGCGAGCTTATATTCGAATCGAGCGGCTCGACGAGACAAATCCAACGAGCCCAAGATCGCAGAATTCTGATATCATTAAGACCTTCAAATGCTTGATAAACGGTTCACGATCAAGGGATTTAATATCGGCCGTTCATCCGGATCACTCCTTATTTGCCCTTGATCCCTCATCTATTTACGGGCTATGCCACTCCAGAAAAACTATAAATAGCCCCTCATTTCTCTTAAGAGGGGACCCAAGAAGCCAAGAAGCCAAGAAGCCAAGAAGAGAAGAAGAGAAGAGAAGCCTAGGAGGGAACAGCTCCTCCTCGACCACCGCCGGAACACCGCCGGAACTCCGCCGGAACACCGCCGGAACTCCACCAAAGCACCACCAGGCGCCCGAGGGACGCCAGAGCTCTGCCCAACACAGGAGCAACGTCGGAATTCTGCCCGACGCCGGAATTCTACCCGACGCCCGAGTGACGCCGGACTTCTTTCCAAGTGACGCCGGAATTCTGCCGGACATTCAAGCGACGTCGAAACTCTGCTTGTCCTTGTAACTGATACTCATTGTAATATGATCGTCCTGAATTTAAAGGACGGATCAGCCTCGTGTACTTCAAACGACACTAGTGGAACTCTTTCAACTGGGCGTGACCCCGTGGTTTTTTCCCTTTCCAGGGTTTTCCACGTAAAAATCCTGGTGTTACTATTTCAATTCTGTTTGTGTGCTGAATATACGTACAACGCTAAGACGAGAAATTAAAATCTATCGCCGCGTATATTTAAGTCCGCAACAAAGATAATTTTTTTCTACGAGAAAATATTCGTGTCTCTCTTTTGAGTTTCTTTAGCTGTATCCCTAGTTAATTGGTTGCAGAGGGGTTGCAAAATGGACGGAAGAAATGAGAAATAGAATAAAATATTATAAGAAAAACGTAAACAAGTTATTTGACTTACGGGGTCTAAAGGTGGAAGAGGATTGATATCTAATTCAGTTAAGATCTCACTTATATAAAATCAGGTCTAGCTTGATCCATTGGGCTTGACTAAGATACTCGCCCAGGCTAACAAAGTCTATCTCACTCTAAAAGTACACAATCTACACTTAGATTCGCTAAAGATCGTGTTTAAATTTTCTTGGGTTAAGATTTGAAGTTTCTCCAAAATAAAGATGGTTAGCAAATGATTAGGACGTTAAGGAACATAGCTCCGCTCTTAGATCTAAGAGAATGTCCATAATATATCCTTAAAGTATATACAAATGTGAAGTCCTCATGCATAGAACTCCTTGAAAAGAACCATTAAACTACAAGCATAAATAAAGTAAGTTGAATAATTAGGGTTTTAGCTCCAACATTTCTACGGGGACATATATCTCTTTTAGAATAGAATGATTAAAAGATGATATATATGATGAAATTAAAATAAAAAAATAATTTTTACAATATATAAATAATGATCTCTCATTAGTGAAGTAATGGTAAAAAAATAATTTAGCTACTCTAATTATAAAAAATAATTTTTATTATAATTTTTTTTAAAAAAAATAAAATTATTATTATTATCTGATAAAAAAATCAAAAAGTCATCCTAAATAGCCTTAAATGATTAAATCTTTTGTTTTTGAAACGGGAGTATCTATCCGCTACCACTCCCAAAGGAGATGCATGACGGCGTAACTAATCTCTCGGTGGGCTTACTAGCAACTAACCCTATAAGTGTAGGGTCATACAATTATTTTCTCCTCACTTAAGAGTTACGCTGTATGAGAGAGAAATCGAATATGAGTTGGGGGTTCCCAATCACGCTCACCCACCAACTCAGCTAAATGGTTTTTAATATATATGAAAATCATATATTTTATCTTTTAACTAAAAATGTGTCGTCATAATACGTTCATATATTTTGGCTGTTAGTTGAATCGTACAATGCTATTTTTTATTTTAACTTAAAACAAAATTGTGAAATTAAATAATTAATAACAAAGCGTTTTTTACTTGCGAATGCGGGTTGCCAGCAATACATCCTTCTAGAATTTGTTGACGTGGCGACCTGACCTTGCCCGGAATTATCCCGTAAACCGCGGCCGCTTTCCGTCCCGTTATTCTACGGCTCAATCTATAAAACCGATTTTTATACGATCATATTGCTGTATGGTCTGGTCTATCATAAAGCTCATCGGTCCGTCCGCCGTCGACATCCTATCATTAACTGAACGGTAGATAGAATGTTACTCATAAGACTTCTGTACGACACAGCGCATAAATGTTTGTACAAGTCATTGTCAATTGAATTTTCCATACAAGTTGGGGACCTACGTCAGTGCTGGCGTACAAAGATTCTCATGTCTCTTTCACACATTGATGATATATTTACAATAATGCCCTTACGGTAACTTAAGGTCTTCTATTAATTAATAGAAAAAAAAATAATGAAAAAAATTGGCTCATTATGTAATATATAATATATTAAAATTAAATGTTCTGAATAAATTTGTGATTGTGAGTTTTCTTGAATATTTATTTAATATAAATGAATTTTAAATTAATTAAAAATAAGCATTTAATAATATAAATTCTTTAAAAAATTACTTCACCTTTAATTTATTGTAAATTAAATTAATAATTTAAACATAAAATATTTTATTATTTATTACTCATAATAATTAAATAACCTATAGATTTTTTTATAAAGAGTGCAATAAAAATTTAATTATGTAATTTTATATTAAATTAATATTAAAATTCGATTATATTACTCTGATCTTAAATTTTTTCCATCGTTTGAGGAGACAGGTAGCGAAAGGCCGGACCGCCGGACCACCGGATCGACCTTTATTTTGGGCATGAGTACACCCAAAAAAGAACTCGTTAAAGAGACCGGAATATTGCACCAGTGCAGTAGGGCCGGCGAAGAGGAGAGGGTGAAACGTGGGCCTCACGGTAGCCTGTCGGAAATACCGAGTCCGCTGAAGCTCGCACGTGGCCCACCGACGACCTGACCTGACCGCCACCGTTGATCTTTAAAATCGTCTGGATTCCTTTTAGAACGGTCTTTAGTATATAGTTTTTTTAATATATCAAAAGTGCATGCGAGGTAGCGTCAATATTAAAAATAAAATAATTAAAATATATATTTAAATTTTATATTCCAAATCTGAACGCATGATATAAAATCTAAATAAATGTATGGTCTATTATTTTTAATATATCAAGAAAACATACACAAATAAATGTATGGTCTATTATTTTTTATTTAAAAAATTGATTTAAAAAGTAATAAAAAAATCGTTCCAAATGAAGCTTAAGGTTTCGTTTGGGACGGCTTTTTATTGCTTCTTAAAATAGAGTTTTAATACAAAATTTTTAATTTTTGTACTAAAATTTCATTTTAAGAAGTAATAAAAAATTGTCTCAAATGAAACCTAAGTCAATTGTTAAGCTGCATTTAAATTTGAATAAGAGAGGTTTGAAGTGAAAGATTCATTTGAGAAGTTTACTATTTAGGCTTCATTTGTGACGGCTTCCTTATTGCTTCTTAAAGCGACTTTTTATTACAAAAATTAAAATTTTTTAACTAAAAAGTCGCTTTAAAAAGCAATAAGAAAACCGTCCCAAACGAAGACTAAACGAAGCCTTAGTCTGGTCTTCTGTGTGTGAGTTATTGTATTAGATAAAGATTTCTAACATTTTTTTACATCATTTTTATATGGATCAAACATTCTTTGGTTTTTCATTTCTTCATAATCTATTATTCATGAAATTTTTATTATCAGCTGCTAATTGTCTTATTCTATTGTTTTTCAATCAAGAATTTGGTTCTTCGTTGCTCGCTTTCATAAAAATGTCCTAGAAAGCTAAAAATCTTGGATTTCCTTCAATGACACCAGCTGAATGAATTACTGAATTAGCATCTTTATAGGCTTCGTTTGGGACGGTTTTTTTACTGCTTCTTAAAGCAGCCTTTTAGTACAAAAATTTTAATTTTTGTACTAAAAAGCTGTTTTAAGAAGCAGGAAGAAAGCCGCCCCAAACGAAGCCATAATGTGTTTTGGAGTTATTTATTTATTTTATTTTGCTATAATTTCTAGCAAAAATTTTTGCCGGAAATTTAGACCAACAAATTCCGTTAGAATTTTAGTCATTTTCAAAATTTCTGATGTTTTTTATTCGGCGGTTAAAAGATTGATTTTCTGTCAGTAATACATCAAAAATCCGTTAAAATTTTTTTTGACGGAAACTTATTCAGTTATTCTACTAGAAACTATTTTTTGATGAGTGTTTTACCGGCAAAAATTATTCCACCCAAAATCTACAATAAATAAAAAATTTTGACTGAAATGCTTAGATTTTCGATAGATTTTGCCGCTGGAAATCACACATTTTCCTATAGTGATGGCACAAGTGATAGAGAACCTAGGAGGATTTGGCAAATCAAGGCTATGTTTATGCTTAAAGTTATTGTAAATGAAGAACATATTATGCAGATTCAAGAGATATATATGTGAGCTTAAGAAAGTGTGGAATATTTCTTTCACTCTATAACCAATGAGACATAATTTTAATTTTTTGAGTAGAAATTTGCATCACTAAGTCAAGATAATAACTAATAAGATAGCCTCTTAATTTTTTCTTTCTTCTAGAATGTTCTTTCATAGGATTGATATTCTTGATAAAAAATCTTAATGTGATTACTTCGCCTGGTTGGGCTATATCACCAATTTTATTCAAAAGAAGAATTTACTTGTTAAAAAATGATTTAAATTCTCAAATGAGGAGCATGATGACTACTATAGTTAATGAAGAGGTCATGATTTTTTATGAATAAATTTAAGCAAAATAATATTAATAGAAATTAAGAATAATTATATTGGAATGGATTTAATGAGGAAGAAAATTTCAATCATAAGAGAAGGTCAATTTTTACGGAAAATGTTATAAATGTGATGTCACGCTCAAGAATCTAATTTGAAAGAATTCTTTTTTTTTTTCTGTTATGATACAATAATCAGATCTATCTAATTTCATCTATCAATAATAAACAGCGAAAACAAATTCTATAATTCAAACATCAATACACATCTATATTCATTGACTCAAAAATAAATTATATACAATACTCAAGAATCATATAATCACAATATATCATTTCATTCCCGAGTACAAAATAATAACTTAAAAAAAGAACCCGAGGAATCCTGATCAGTCTCATACTTCTAAACTTCTTTCCTAACATAAAATCATTTAAACCATATATAATGAGCTAAACAATAATCTAGCATATCACTAAAACATACAATTAACTTAAAGTACGGTAAAGGAGTAATATGCATGTCAACAATATAATCATAACAATGACATTCATATGATTATTGAATCAATGTAAAAATAATAAAACTCACATGCAGTAGCAATAAAGTAGTAAAATAATATGATATGTAAGCTAGTAAAATAATATGATAAGGAAACTAATAAATCAGTACGGGTGTCAAATAAATAATATAGTCACCATATCAGTATTATCAATTAGTAGAAAAATCATATAAAATGAAAAAAAACCAAAGCCTCAATGAAAACTGTCAAAATCATATCAATACAATAAAACCCAAGAATAGTCTATACATGATATCTAATATGTAACAAAAAAATGTCACATACTTAATAAATTATGTGCTCAGTATGTCACATACTCAATATCAATACAGTTAATCAGTAGTATCAAATAGTATTAGCTTCTATATCGGTAACAGTAATAATCCAGTCGCAGGAGCAGTAAAATAACATAGTAATAATAAATCAATGCAATAACAATAAATTCATACAGTAATAAAAATAATGCCTCAATGACATTCATTTTAATAGTCATACTAAACAAGTAAGAAGTTCTGACTATCATAGTATTCTTTTAGTAATCAATAATTGATAGTTGGTAACCGTTGGCTTAATAAATAAAGTTGTCACTCTTTGCCCGTCGATACAGTAATAACTTCTTATAACTTCTAATCATTGTATCATTGTATCAGTAGAAGATAACACTCAATCATAGAATTTAAAGGAAAGCACATCGGCTCACCATCAATCAATCTCCAACCAACGGGTCAACTAGTCTTTATTTATCATTTATATACACACATTATTATCATAATACTATAATAGTAATAACGAACAACTATGACTCAATTACATATCCACATTTATTTTCAATGCATCGTAGTAAATAAAGCATAATTATGCTTAATTTAGAAAGTGTCAAAATGTCCTAACGATAGGCAACCAAAAATCCTACTAAATAAAAAATTATATTTCCAGAAATTAACTAAAATTAGAGATCGTATATAACAATATTTTGAAGCTTTAATTAAACTAAATTATTATTTTTAGATTCAAAATAAATTTTTAATTTGATAAAAATCACTCAATAAAAAATCTCAAATAAATACTTAAAATATTCATAATCTCAATTTCTATAATATATAAAAAGTTACAAGGTGAAATTTTACCAATAAAAAATTATCCTTATTTTTCATTAACAAAAATATAAATTTAATCGATAATAAGATACTAATTTTTTACAATTGGACAAGCAAATCTTCCAATAGAATCGATTGACAAAAATTACTCTACTGCCTACAAATCCTAACTTCCATTTTCTCTCTCCTCACTTTCTCTCATTTTTTCTTTAATTCTTCTATGTTAGCTGAATTTTAGGAATTAGGAAAGAATTTAATAAATTATCTAAGTGGCTTAAGATATTTATAAATAAATAATAATATTATATTAATATAATTATATAATTTAAATAATTTTTAGTATAAAATTTATATAGGTCTTTTTAGGGCTTAAAAAATTATAAAAAAATATTTATAAAATAATACATTTATTTAAATTTTTTTGGTAAAATTAATTTGCAAAATGGACACACGACGATCCTTAAACCCCCACTTATAGTGATATGTGTCAATTTCTTAAAGATTTGCACAATAATCATAAAATTATAAAAAAAATTGTGTAATTAAATCACTATATCTATGTCAAGATGGAGATGATTTATGATTTGAATTTATAATAACTCTTATAAAAATTTATTTGACTAGGTTAAAATACACTCTATTACAATTTATCCACCTTAAAAAATATATCATCCCGATATTTGCTTTCAGGATTTGGACACAAAATCGATCTAATCAAATCTGTATAATCAAAACTCATCAAAAAAACATACAATCAGACAACTCATTCTATTACATATCATTTAATTATGTATGATATGCTATGTCATTTAAACATTTAAAATAAACTTATTACCAATATAACTCTCGGGTTGTTGTTTGTCTTCTAGATACTGTAAGTTATACACATATGACATTATTGGAGTTGGTGTAGTCGACCGTGGTGCAATAATCTCCCTTTGAATATCACTGATTGCTCTATCATATGCCTTATTGGTTGATATTTCACTGCATACTCTTGACCCTATAGTCACAGTCCTCTGTCCTTCAGTCTGTATGGACCACCTTACACCAAAATTAGTTCTTCCTTCCAATCTCTTATGAGGACAATTTACTATCTTATGTCCCTGCTGTCCGTTTTGATGATAAACTCTTTACTATCAAAATATTATTTTCTTTGATGTAAGGGTCTCATAGTTTTTTCCTGTTGGTGTAACTTCACAGGAGGTCACCTATGTTAGGATTTTTTCGGGATGAGCACGCTTAACTGTGGAGTTTCTTAAATTAAATTCTAACTATTACACAAAAAGATGCCTTGATGATTAAGAGTTTAGATTTTTTTTTTACTTAAAGAGTTTTACAATATCCCCCATTTAAATAGCTGATGTTCTTGTCAGTATCTTTCCCAGAACCAACCACCAGATAGGTAGAATTTTAGAGGTGTCTCCTACAAGTTCAAGTGGTGACTCTCGTCATGCAGCACTTTATCCCATATAGGGTTCAAGAGGTGGCTCCTACACTGTAACACTTTGTTTTATATGACACTTAGTTCTAATCTTTCAATTGGTGTGTTGCTCTGATAGCATTTGTAACATCCCACTCTTAACTATCGCGATATTATCCACTTTGGCCTAAGGAGCTTACAGTTTTTCCATGTTGGTGTAACTTTCTAAAAAGTCACCCATCCAAGGATTTCTCCGGGATGAGCATACTTAACTGTGGAGTTTCTTAATAAAATTTTAACCATTACAACAAAAAATCACCTTGATATTTAAGAGTTTAGTTTTTTTTTACTTAAGGGCTTCTTTCACATTTGAGAAGTTTGCCTAAGAAAAATAAGATTATAGAGTAAAACTTAATAATATTAGTGTTTCTACGTACAATTAGGGATCAAGGGGAAGCTAACACCAATAGTTAGGCCTATTCATGTTATGTTACTTGATCTTATTATATGAATTATGCACATGAGTAGATTTTCAATTTTGATTAATTTAATCAATTGACTCGGTGTAAAGAGTGTTGAAATTTCATATACTTAATCTGAATCCAATTCTAATAATATTAATGATAATTCACTTTATCTTGCATAAGCATTGAAGATTTATCCTTTTCTATTATTAAATGATAATCATTTTCTTGTATTATTGTTTATCATGTTCTTGACATAAAGAAGAATTTGCTTTATATTTCTCAAATGACAAGATATTTTTTTATGTTGGAGTCAAACAAAGCAAACATTTTTGTCAATGTTAATGTTTCTAATAAGCTCTTCACTAGGAATAACCAGTACTATGTTATGTATGTTAGAAATTCTTATATTGATAGACCTCTTAGGCATGAGATAATTAATTTGTGGCATGCAAGATTGAGACATGATAATTAAGAAAAGCTTAGTGAAATGTAATGCAAAAATCTTATTAATGGACCTTTTTGCACCAAAAGTGAATGCTGGCGTTATTTTTGTTCGCTGACAATATAGAAAGATACCCAAGTTTCCATTCAAAGAGATTGGGACCAAACTTTACCAAACCATTGCAATTGATTCACTCAAATGTATCAAGGAAGTTTAACACACTTTGTTTTATTTATATATAATATGTAGTTATTTTTATTGATGATTTTTCAATATATGCTCTCAAGATTACTTTATTAAGCATAAGTTTTAAGTTTTTCAAAAATTCAATTAACTCAAAATTTTAGTATAGAATTTATTACTTGCTAAACTTTTTTTTTTTAAACTAAATGGTGATAGAGAATATATATTAAAGGAATTTTCTAATTATTTGACATGAATAAGTGGAGAACTTCCTAACCCAATCACTCTAGAAGATACTTACATGGATGAAAGGTAGAACTTACAAATTTTTTGAGATAATTAGAAATATTAATATGCTTCATATTAAGAATATTAAGAATGAATTTTAGGCTAATAAAGTTCCTCTTAAAAGCATTGAGAATGTTTCTATGACTTCGTTTGGGACAGCTTTCTTACTGCTTCTTAAAGCAGTTTTTTAGTATAAAAATTTTAATTTTTATACTAGAAAACTGCTTTAAGAAGCAGTAAGAAAGCTGTCCCAAATGAAGCCTATATATGATGAGTTAATTTAAGAAGAAAAATAAATACCTCAAGTTCAAGTATTTAGTTTAGTGTTTTTGTGAATAATTCTAAAAGTCCTTGTTGAACATGATAAAATTTTTTAATGATATTTATATCATAAATTAAAATATTAAAAGGGGACTTACATACATATCAAAAAATTTAATTTTAAAATTTATTTAAACTACATTAAATAAATATTTAAATTTAAAATATTATTATTTATTTGATAATTTTAAGTATATTTTTTGAAGCATCTCTTGGAGGGGATGAAGATTTGTAGATGAATAAAAAATGAGTAATATATTTGATGGTGCTCAAAATTTTAAATTATAGGTTAGTAAATAGTGAAAATTAGGTATTTGTTTTTTAAATTAAAAAATAATTTAAAAATGTGACGTATGTAAATAAATAAATTAAATAGTCAGAATTATTACCTCAGTTTATCTTGACACGTGTCCAGACTTTACCCTCGGCCACCGCCTAATTAAATGTGCACCAAGTCGCCAACGCCCTCGACATCTCTATAAAATTCCATCGATCGATCCCTCAGAGGCCCTCCATGTCAGGCATCAGCTCGTCGTGCTCAACTGCTCTCACCTCTCTCTCTATCATCTCAAATCACGGTCCCGTTTTCCGGTGATACCGCCCTTCTCCGGCGATCTCGCTAATTCCGTCAACTAATGCGTAGATCGGAAACCTAATCCATCGAATTCCCACTCGCATCAATCCATCGGGTTCACTCATGGCAGAAAACAGCTCGACTGTCGAATCATGGACTCACCGCCCGGCCTTCCTCGACTCACCGAGCTGGATCTCGGGGGTCTTCGCCCGTGAAAACGAAGCCCTAACCAAAGCTCTGCAGATCTCGCTCTCAGACGACTCCTCCGCCTCTGAAACCCTTTCATATCTCCCTCCGCTCCCCTCCTCAACCGCCAAGCTGGAATCCTCTACTGCTTTTCGAGGAAGTATCCCAAATCAGAGCATGATTTCTAGAAAGATCTCGAAGCGGAAGTCCAGGGCGTCGAAGCGAACTCCGACGACGTACATCAACGCCGATCCGGCAAATTTCCGGCGGATGGTGCAGGAGGTTACAGGTATTAGGATCGGGGAGGGTGGGCTGCCAGTCGAGCCCGTGGTTTTACGTGAGCCGGAGTGGTCCGGTCTCCGGAGCTCGGTCTGCCAGCCGCCGAGCTGCCTTACAACGCTGGACACATCTGCTTTGCTACTAGACCGCGTCGGCTCAACCGCTACTGCTTGCGGTTCATTCGGTCCGGTGGCGGACTCTTCCTTCTTTGATTTCGAATCTTTCCCGAGTTTCCCTACTCTGGATTCATGGGGTACGTTGTAGTTTGAAGGAATTCGGAAGTACAGAAGCTTTACCCGTCCTCGCTTTCGCAAATTTTAATATATATATTTAATTAATATTGTACTTATTTTAACGTAGATTTACGAATTTTGAGACTCTTTTTAATCACTTTTAATTTAAATATTTTTAAACAAAAAAATTTCCATCTACATATTTTTTGGCTGATTAGACTAGAAAGATTTTCCGATCTATCAGAAAACTTCCTCAGAAAACCTAAAAGGCATGTCGATAATTAAAACAAAAAAAAAAAAAAAAAATTTGTTCCATTGCATCCACCAACTTCGGCTTCATTTGAGATGGCTTATTTAGTTTTTCTTAAATCAGTTTTAAATTTTTGTACTAAAAAGTTATTTTAAAAAGCTGAAAGAAAGTCATCCCAAATAAAATCTGTATCTCCTACGACCGTTGTCCTTTCTACGCAATCCAATCAAAACTGATCGTCGAGCTACCTAGAGCGCCAATCACCACCGGTTAATGGGAGTGTTATATATTACGAATAATAAAATTCAGATGATAAATATATAAATTTGATAATTTAAGTGCTATATATGTAATAATGTAATTCCCCCCCTTTGTTTTTTTATTTCCTTAGTTTTATTTTTATAAGCGTTTGATGGGGGTTAGATAGGCGGATGGATTGTACAGCTCTGCATGTGTATATGCGATAGCCGAGTGGGGCCGTGGCTGTGTTATTAATTAGCAGCATCGCTTTAGGCTTTTATTAGTAATTCAAGCGACTGATTATGTAACTCTGTTATTTGACTAATAAATTTGTGGTTTATTCGGCATCTCTCTTCTTTTTTTTATTTATTGAGAAATATACGTTTTTGAACAAAATTTTCTGAACGGATATTTTTGTTTTCTGCTTATAACAAATAGCCCTCAAATTTTTTAAAATTGTTATATTTCGTTTAATGAAGTTGGCAATTTCCAAGACTTTAGTCGGAAATTGTGCAAAACATAGCTTAGCGTAATTTATTTAAATCGATTAACTATTGATAAAAAAATAATTTAAAGCCATTAAAAATCTTACAATCACTCTTTGGTACCCAACAAAAATAACTAAGAGCCTTAGCGATTATATGACAAAATTTAATAATGCATTCTCATAAGAAATCCTCCTCATCTCCATGGAGGAAAAAGAGAAATATTTATTCTTATTTGTCAGAGAATAGATTCAAGAAGACTAACTTATCTTATTGTGTGAATCAATACATAACATAACCAATTGTCAGCCCTGATGGCATCAACTAGCATTACCTCCTACAAGGCATACTAATGTCCATCTTCTTCCTCTCAATTAGCCACTAGTTGCCATCTCGATGGACATTCATAATCATATCATCTATTGTAGCATGTGCTGTATTCTACCTACATAATATTTGATGTGGAATATAAAAATGTAAAAAAAAGATTTGTCAATTTCATGTTGGTCGGAGGTGATCTATTTTCTTGTGTAGAGGATGGGCCAAGTTGTTTTCCTCTAAATGTTTAGAGATTTGGTGTTTGCTTCACTTTTGTAGGGTGGTATAACGCCAACCCTATTATTTTGTAATAGTCGATGGCCTCGAGCTGAAAACCTTACTACCTTTTCACATGAAATATTTTATAAAAAATCTTAAAATCTGTTTTCTTATGTGTGGCTCACTAATTAATAAACACCTTGTATGAATATTGAGTATGGGTAAATTATACTGAGAAATCTTTTTATACACCATGATTATTATATATGATTCTTTTATCGTAAATAGTTTAATCGTATAATATAATTATGTTTAATTTCTTTCACTTATACTATCATTTTTAGATTATTAATGGCTACATCTGAATTTGTATAGATAATGTTGAGGATAACACTACATGCATTGAGAGTATTTATGATGGTTTAAGTATGCTATGTATTATGATATTTCTTATTGAGACAATTCATTTTAATGTTATATATATGCAAAATGTTAGTGTTATATTGGGTCGGGTCATGACATAATCCTTGTTGCGCCATCAACTTTAATACCATTTATTGAGGAGTGAATAAATGAGGGACCCAAATTCAGCCACATGCACTAATATGATCACTTTTTTTTTTTTTAAATACAAAATCTCATAAGCTATAAGTGAGAGATAACCACTTGGTATTTTTCCATCAAATTATTTTTCAACCATATGATACGAAACTAAACTTGATATTCTCATATCATGTACGATATAATATCACTCTACATATTTTTCCTAGAAGAGGAATAAGATAATCATGATAAACACAAGCGTTACCAGACTTAATTGAACAACCTTAATTAAATCAGCCTAAAAATACACAAATTATGGCTTCATTTGGAACAATTTTCTTATTGTTTTCTAAAACAGTTTTTTAGTATAAAAATTTCTTAGATTAAAAATTTTTGTACTAGAAAGTTGCTTTAGAAAGCACTAAGAAATCAATCCCAAACGAAGCCTATGTCAGCATCCAAAGTTATTCATTGAATGATAATTAGACTTCTTTGACTTAATAGATGGTAATTATCAAATAATCAAAATTATTACAAAGGAAATCTAATTAGTGCTTTTAAAGAGCTTTAGGTATTCTCTTAGTGCTCCACTAATGCATAACTTATTTTGGCCCATATTTCTCAAATTTATTTATTTATTTATTATTGTTAGTAAATAACCTCTAAAATTCTATATTATTTATTTTATAGGATAGATTTAGTTAGTCGACAATCAGCATAAAATTTGTCAAATAATCATGATATAAATCTTCCTCCATGTAGTGGAATAAGGACTTGTTATTATTGTATATTTATTATAACATAATAATTAAGAAAAATAATGCAAACAATACCCTAATATTTCATAAGACTATTGGATATAACAAAAATAAAAACGGTTAGAGTCAAGCGTGAAAGGCTGACTTAAAGCTACAATGCTCTTAGTCTTACAATAAGATTGTGATATTGTCACCCACTAAGGCTACAAAATCAATTTAGCACAACTTTCATGACTTCAACTAATTTAATACAAGTAGAAGATGAAAATGGTTTTATGTGCTATCAAAATATTATATTTTAATATTTAAAAAAATAAAAAACATCATATATGAAAAATGATTGAGATTACATTGCAAATATACTAATAAAAGTAAAGATAGCATTAACAAATAAAATTTTTTGTTAGTTATCAAACAAATTTATTGATAAGTACTCACATTGATGGTTTCCTCTCACTTTTATTAGCATGAGCATGTTCATTTAGAACATTGATTTGGCTATATTAGGTGTTTCATAATCATTGAGAGCAAATTACATATAATTATTTGTTGTGTCCTGAAACATTCGTGTTGGTAGAAAGATATAAAATTTAATTAGCATCCTAATTTTACTCGAAGATCTAGCACACAGGTAGATAGATAGAGAGAGAGAGAGAGAGAGAGAGAGAGAGAGAGAGAGAGATGCAACATTTATAAGAGATACGAAAATTTTTACGTGGAAACCCTTGAAAATGGGAAAAACCACGGGGGTCTAACCAATTTGAATAAATCCACTAGTATTTATTTTTAATTATAAATGGCGCCTTTCCTCCTTTCCTCAGAGGAAGGTGTTGGATTAATGTAGCAAATATACATTATATAGAGCACTTTACATGATTGGGGCTGTAAGAACCCAATGTCATGAGAACTATTCTTAAGAGAGTGTTAATGTGTTCATTTGATTGGCATGGTTGTATTTGGGTGACAGAGGTCAGAGGGACTATAGTCAAAAAGTGATAGAGGTCGGAAGGTTCATAATTGGGCGACGATGGTCGAAGGGACCTTAGTTAGTGAGTGACGGTGGTCGGAAGGATTGTATTCAGCAAGTGATAGAGGTCGGAAGGACCGTAGTTGGGCAACGATGGTGGGAAGGATTGTAGTTAGGGTGACGGTGGTTGGAGGGATCATAGTCCGTAGTCGGTAGGCAATGGAGGTCGAAAGGACTACAGTCGGGCAATGATGTACGGAGGAACCATAGTCGTCAGGTGACAGTGGTCAAAAAGACCATAGTTGAGTTACAGTGGTCAGAAGGACTATAGTCGACAGGTGATGGAGGTCGAAAAGATTATAATCGGGCGACGATGGTCGAAAGGATCATAATCGTCGGGCGACGGTGTTTAGAAGGACCGCAGTCGGGTGACGAAGGTTGGAAGAAGCGTAGTTAGTAGGCAATGCTGGTCGGAAGGACCATAGTCGGATGACAATGATGGTCAGAGGGAATGTAGTCTACGGGAAATAGTGGTAGAAAGGATATTAATCGAGTGATGGTGGTTAGAAGGATCGTAATCAGTGGGAAATGGTGGTTGGAAGGATCGTACTTGGTGGGAAATAATGGTTGAAGGGACTGTGTAGTCGGTGGGAGATGCTAATCGGAAGGACCATAGTTGGTAAGTGACGAAGGTCAAGCAGAAAGCTGGAGGTGGTCCGAGGGATTGTAGTCAGCGAGCGATGGTTGATGGTCGGGAAGAAATCCAGCTGCATCCACTCTAGCAGGAGAATGCAATAGAGCCCTCTAGTTTTCTCCTCCCCTTCCCCCTATTTCATGTGAAGAATGGGAGTCTATTTATAATTTTTTGGGGAGTGGCATGCTCAGTAAAGATGATGAAGATCTATGACAAATTTGGAGTGTCCCATTGGACGACTGATACAAGTTCTCTCGATCATGGACCATTCTTTAGATATTCATGTCTTTATAATGTCAGAATTAAGCGAACCTAGGCTCATTAGATTCATCTCGTCGAACCGCTTGATTCGACTATAAACATGCCATATTTGAATATCATTTGGTCATCCAATTATTGCTCTGAAGCATCCAAATATGTTTTTGTCCTTTTATTTGGGCTCGTATTGAACCAAATTTGGTTTCGTTGGGTTCGACTCCTTGAGATGCTCAATTTAACTATAGGTTTACTCAATCAGAGTTTGAATGGTCCCGAATTTAATTTTGAAAGTTTGTAATTCATATTTGCATCAAGATTCGTGCTTGATCATGATATTTTTTTTCCCGACTTATCATTACTCTTTTTTTTTTCTAGCGCATCATTATTTTACTAAACTTCAATATATATATTTTTCTTTATGAACGTTCATAAAATTGTTTAATCTCCCCTCTTATAAGGAGAATAACATAGTCATATTGCTCAAATACCACATCGCCCTTGATGTTCCACATCGGCCATTGTCCGATAGAAAATAACAATCCATATCAGATGATCACCAATGCTCAGTACTTATCTTCTCCTGATCGCTTGATCTCCAGCCAAGCATATCGCCCATCATTGTATGATGCTAACTCACATATTTTATGACTTCACCAATTACAACCACAAAAGATATCTCCAATAGTTCAAACTAATTATATTTTATTAATACTTTATCTACATACATACACAGAGTGATATATTCTATAATATATATTGATACGTCATCAAAAAATTATCTTGATCGGACACGAATCTCGAGGCAAAATCAGTTGGAAACTTCCGAAATTAATTTTGGGACCATCCGAACTCTGATTCCAGCAAACTTACAGTCAAACTGAGCGTCTCAGAAATACAAACCCAACGATACCAAATTCAACCCAATCCGAGCCCAAATGGGTCCAAATCAAGGGTCTGAAGCGTTGTTAGAAAGTTCAAACCATAATTTGGATTACCAAACGGTCTCCAAAGGTGACAAGCTTATAGTCGAATCGAGCGTCTCGACGAGACAAATCCAACGAGCCCAAGATCGCCAAAATCTGACATTTCTAAGACCATTAAATGTCCAGCAAACGGTCTATGATCAAGGGATTCAAGATCGGCCGTCCATTCAAACCACTTCTTAACTACCCCTGATCTTCCACCTATTTACGGGCCATGCCACTCACAAAAATCTATAAATAGAGCCCCCTCTCCTCTTGAAAAAAGGACACATATTCCTAAGGGGAAAAAGAGAGAGCTCTTGCCCCCTTGCTCCTCCTCGACCACCGCCGAAGTTTCGCCGGACCACCACCTGACGCCGGAATTCCGCCGAACCACCACCTGAGGCCCTGCTCTTCACCGGACCACCACCTAAGGCCCTGCACTTCGCCGGACCACCACCTAAGGCCCTGCACTTCGCCGGACCACCACCTGAGGCCCTGCACATCGCCGGACCGCCACCTGAGGCCCTGCTCTTCGCCGAACCACCACCTGAGGCCCTGCACTTCGCCGGACCGCCACCTGAGGCCCTGCTCTTCGCCGAGGTCCGAACTTCCACCGAAGCATCACCTGATGTTCAAAGTTATATCGGAACACCAACTAAGGTCCTCCTGACCTCTGACATCAGATTAAGGTCCTTCTGACCTCCAACGCCAGCCGACCGCGGTCCTTCTGACCTCCGTTGCCCTACCAATTCAGGTCCTCCTGACCTCTAACATCAGATTAAGGTCCTTCTGACCTCCAACGCCAGCCGACCACGGTCCTTCCGACCTCCGTCGCCCTACCAATTTAGGTCCTCCTGACCTTTGACATCAGATTAAGGTCCTTCTGACCTCTAACGCCAGCCGACCACGGTCCTTCCGACCTCCGTCGCCCTACCAATTCAGGTCCTCCTGACCTCTGACATCAGATTAAGGTCATTCTGATCTCCAATGTCAGCCGACTACGGTCCTTCTGACCTCCGTCGCCCCACCAAATAAGGTCCTTCCGACCTCTGTCATCTGATTATGGTCTTAATGACCAACAACATCAGTCAACTACGGTCCTTCTGACCTCCGTCGCCTGACCAACAAAGGTCCTCCCGACCTCTATCCTCAGACTACGGTCTCCCTGACCTACAACGTCTGTCAACTACGGTCTTTCCTACTTCAATCACAAAACAACGATCTTTCTGACCCCTGTCTCCCGCCAAGTACGGTCTTTCTGACCTCCGTTGTCTGCCAACTATGGTCAGCCGACCTAGCAAATGTGTATATATCAATTCCCACCATGTAATGCACTCTATATGATGTATATTGGCTATATCAAGCCAAGTCCTTCCCCAAAACGGAGGACCTCGTTTGTAAACAACTGCAAAAACTAGTGGATTCATTCAAACTGGGTCAGGCCCCGTGGTTTTTCCCCCTTTCAGGGGTTTCCACGTAAAAACTCTGGTGTCTTATATGAATATTACACCCTCTCTCTTTCATCTGACTGTGTGCTGGATTTTCGTACAATGCTAAGACGCTAAGCTTTATATTTCTCTACCGCCGCGAATACTCGAGGACTCAACATATATAATTCATATTAGTGTAGGATCTTCATGGAATAGAACCTCCAAATTTAACCTTTTATTTTAGTTCATTGGATGTAGGATTTGATATTGGGCTTCAGATAATTTATATATATTGAATGCTTTTCGCATTCAAAATCATTTCTAACATACCAAAATATAATTTATTTAATTTATAATTCAATTAAAATATATTTTCGATAAATTTAATCACAATTTTATATAAATTTATATACGTTAGGTTTCGAAGCTCTCAACCACTTTGTTACGATGAGCTGCAATATATATGTAGTTATGATTAATTTGAGAGATTGAATAAATAAATAAAATTGTAAAATAAAATTTAAATAAAATTAGCTTGAGATGGGCTGGGCCCCACATCTGATGGTGGGCTTGGTCAACTGGTTGTTGACCAACCCATTTACTGTGCCGGTGCCATGAGGGTTGACCGATGAAGTCGTTGGTGGCGACGGCCCCACCCTTCACACCTATGCCTTCTTAGCTGGAGTCCACCTGCCACGTGTGCTTTGGCGGTGCGGAGGTTGGCGGATGGGTTTATTGTGAGTCGGCTGATCGTGCGGATTTATAAATCCTGTAATTTCAATCTGTGTGTCATCATGACGTAGCTACTACGTATATAAAAAATATATAAGTTTCCAAAAATATTAGAGTAATAATACTGCGATATTTGTGAAAGTACCATAGGGAGTAAATAAAATGGAATATTGTTGTTTTCATAAATTATGAATTTGAGTTATGAATGTCATCCAAAAATTCATTAGCATAAATATCGTGATAATATTTATATTTAAATTAAATTTTTTCATAATTAAAATTTTTATTATTTAAATTTTTATTTTAATAAATGCTTGATGAGATGAATTCATTGACACCTAAATCCTAAAGTGATCTGATCCAACTCCAAATAAATTTAGATCATGCACTTGAAACGTAATGGAAACTTTATGGATATTATGAAGGGCTAAATAGTCTCTAAATCTTGTGTGCTTATAATCAAATCAAACGAGATTTGATGAGCGAATTCTAGGAGCTCTAAATCAATTGATTCTGACAACACTAAGCCACTCAAATATTAGATAAATGATATATTTAAGTGAGTAAATAGAATTGTTGAAGCAATGTTTTAGATTCTAACTAAAATCTTTACTACTATTATAAAAGGGGCTTGAGTTTCCACCCATAGCAAATCTTGGCCGTTCATTTTATTTTTTTTAAATTATCTTGTCCCTTCATTGTATTATAAATCATTACTAAATTAAAAAAGAAATACTTATGTAATCTAATACCTCTTAAATACACCTCATACTAAATTAATTTTCATTTAAGTTAATTTTCAGAATTTATTTAACAGAATTAAAGCTACTAATTCTCATTATTATATTTTCTGGCAATTAATACCATTTCTGTTAATGACCCATTTCAATTTCTCTCCCTCGAATTTCATTTAACCCGTTAATATTTCGTTTAAGTATCGGTTTCTAAATTAATTACTTAACGCTTAAATATATATTATTTTCTTAATGTTAAATACTCTTCGTTTTTCGTTCCATCTCTTCTTTAACGTCTACCAGTAGCCGAACCATTCTGCTGGGAAAAAAACGTTTCGTATTCCTCCTTCCCACCCCATTGTAAAATCTAACGTGCATTAAATGCTCAAAGAACAATTGGGATGCAAGATGAGCCCCGACATGGGGAATTACCGTCTTCAGATGCATGTAGAAATATGCATTTCTGTCCCATAAATATAACGTGCATTCCGTTATACTAATATTACCATTAGTGCATTAACTGTTATTACCATATTAGCAACTTTATTTCTTGTTTTAGTTTTGATAGTACAATATTTATCTTAGACCATTATACTAATAGTAGTAAGAGGAGGGGTGATACAAATATCAGAAGAAAAGAAACTTCTTCGCCTTCTTCTACAACGTTTATCCGATTAGATTGAAAGTCACAACAGGAGCTTGCCACAAAGGTGACAATGGGAGCTCGCAATGAAGGTAACGATTGTTTTCTCTAACACTCAATATGGTGACGAACATGTTATGATTCAAATCAAGGCCTCAACCTTCTCTTACCCGTGGTTCAACTTTCATAAATTTTTTTGATAAATTAAGCATTATTTTACTTTCTTGTGACATTTTATACCAATTAAAATTTCCAATGTTAATTTATATATGATTTTCACTTACAACTGAGATTTTTATAGGTTATAACTTATAGAGTGGGACTTTGTATCTATCTTTCATGAATGAGTTTACGGGCAATGAGACACAAACTTTACGATGTTGATTTATATATGATTTTCACTTACAACTGAGATTTTTATAAGTTATGATTGATAGGGTGGGACGTTGTATCAATCTTTCATAAATGAGTCTACAAGTAATGAGACACAACTACATCATCTTGTTAAGGTAAGCTAAACCTTCATGATCTTCCAAATAGAAAAAAAATAAGGCTAGAAAGTTCAATAAAATTATATGAGGAAATTTAATTCTTTTTTTGTTCTAAAATTCTCCAGTTGTTACTTAATCAAAGATTAATTGTTATGATATTTTTATTTCTTTACTGAGAATTTTGCTCGACATATGAGATTTTATTCAACAATTTATCTCAATGTTAATTTTATTTCGTCATTGAGATTTTTGATGAGATTTTATTCAATAATTAGAATTCGAATATTATTCGATCATGTTATATTTAGTTCTTAATATAATAATTAGAATATAGTTAGATATTTCAATTTTAAAATTTAAGCTTTAGAGTCGTGTATTTTTTAAATTGTGATTATGAGGTTTCTATTTTATCGTTCTAATGACTGTGATACATGTTGCTCCGCAGAGCTTATCTATAGCTATTTGTGTACTATTGGGGCTCTATTTTATTATAGTTGGACTTTGATAATGTATTGATTATACATGATATTTGAACATGTAATAAAAATAAATATTTTGGATGAATAAATCATTTTCTTTTTATAATTTTGATGAATCTTAATGTTTGAAAACTTTTGGGTAGGTTAATTTGTATGAGCTTTTGATATAGTTTTTTAACTATTTTCCCTCTTTTTTTTTTTTTTTTGTTTACTTATGAGTTATTGATCTTCACTCAAATGTGTAGCATGACATAATTATTTATTTGCATTTAATTTTATTTTGCTCTATAAAAAATAATTATCTTAATATTAATATATCATTTCTCATTGCATCAAAATTTATATTGAATATTTGGTCTGCATAAGAAAATGTTTAGCCTTAAAACATTTTATATTAGATTTTGTATTAGAGCTTATATATTATGGTATCAAGCATTACTTAATATTTGGGTAAATGAAAAAATAAAAAAAATTACTTTTTGTTTGAAGCATATTTTAAGAAAAGTATATAAATTTTTATTAATATAATTAAGAATTAGTATTGCATATTGTGATAAAATTAATAATATTATATTTTTAAAAAAACTATAATTAAAATTTTTATAATATAAATCTTTATTTTTAAAATTTTATTCACGTGCATTTAATGCATGGACAATAAAACTAGTTATCATAAATATCCCTATAAAAAAGTTTAAAATAGAATCGCATTTTCTTTGTGAAGGAGGTACAATAGCTGAAAGAGTTGAAAAACTCTATTTGCATAACCTGATACTCACTATTGACAACCATCATTAGCAATCACCTATAGTCAAATCATCATCACTCGACTATAGTCCTTGAACTACAGTTGCTCGACTATAATCCTTCAATTATCGTCATCCGACTACGGCCCTTTGATCACTCATGCCTAACAATGATCTTTTGACCTCCGTCGACGTACTATGATCTCTTGACCACTATTACAAATGCTTGCCAGCTTTGTTGCAACCAACGTCGATGCATGATGTTGTCTATAACGTTGATGCACGACACCAACATCAACTTTGACTCTCAATGTCAATACTAATATTTATGCCAAGCTTTTTGGCCTAGTCTCCTCTCTTTAAAGAATGATCAAATATACAACAACTGATTTTCTTAACGACAGCTCTTATGTCATAAGGATTTTCTAACTTTCACCATGAAATCTATTATATACAATTTATATTTACTATACTGTATCAACACCTTCTCAAATCATAGAGAGAGACATTATTTGAAACTGATAATAAACATTGCTGGAAAATTTTCAACTGGATCATACCCCATGATTTTTCTCATTTTCATATTTTTCCTATAAGAAGTCTAATGTCCTTTGCAACCCTCTTTTATACTTATGTGTGCTAGATCTTAGCATAATACTCGCTCCCACTCTAACATCATAAATTTCTTGGCGCGCAACAATATCATTACAAATAAATAATATAGTTCAACGCATTTTATTTACATTCAACCAAATAATTCATTCTTCTCCAACCAAATAATTACTCTAAATTTTTAGAATAGATATATTTTAAAAAATTCAACAACATAACCCCTAATAAACACAAATCATCATCTCAAGCAGGGAGATATCCATTTCCCCAATAGGAGTCAAATATAGCTAATAAAAAATCATCCACTTAGTAGACGTAATAAGCTCGCTCCACTCAATCCTTTTGTCTCCTGTGTGCATCAGCATGAAAAGTTACGTGCGTCTGATTTGCCGAAGAAATCAACAAAAAAAATTAAAGAAACAGCTGCTGTTCACGTCTTAACAATATACAGAGATTCAACACGATCATAGAAAATTAGTAAAAAGAAAAAAAAAATTACGGGGCCTAACTCAATTGCAAAATCCACTAGATAAAAAGTGATATATAAAAAGATCTTCCCTTCTTCACTATTGAAGGAGGAGAGTACAAAAAAATCAAGTAAGATAGTTAATACCGAATAACATGGTTTGATTTTCTCAATAGAGATTATAGATGTCCACAGATAAACTTATACTCAATACCAGAGTTAAATCTTATCAATACTTGGAGATGGTGAAGATTTCTAATGTTGCTCCTTCGTGATGATTGTAATTATTAGTGACAATAGCTGGTGGTTGTCGGCGGTGACGATAATTGAAAAATGCTAAAGAGCTCTCCCTTATTTTCTCCTCCTCTTCTCATGTGAAAAATGAGGTCTATTTATAAGTTTTTGACAGCGGCATGCTCCGTAAATATAGAGAAATCTAGGGCAAAGTCGGAGTGCTTCATAAATTGGTATGTATTGATTCTTTCGAACATATAACTTTTATCAAGCATTTAAATGCCTTAATAATGTCGGAAATAAGTGATATTGAGCTTGTTGATTCATTTCGTCGAGCCGCTCGATTCGACTATAAGCATGCCATATTTGGAGATTATTTGGTTACATAATTAATGCTTTGAGGCTTCTAAGTATGTTTTAATCCCTTGATTCGAGCCCATTTGGACTCGGATTAGGCCAATTTTGGTGTCATTGGTTTCGTCTTGTCGAGACATTCAGTTTGACTGTAAGGTTGTTGAGATCGGAGGTTGGATGGTGCCAAATTTAATTTTGAAAATTTTCAATTAAAATATGCCTCGAGATTAGTGCTTGACCAAGATGAATTTTGGTGACAAGTACAGCTTTAGAGATTCTTTTCCAAACCCTCTAAACTCTTTATACCAAATCATAGAAATCATCAAATCCTAATTATTATCAAAGTTAATGCTCATGAGAGATATTGTTGTGAGCTAAAACTAAATTGTCAAGATCAGGTCTGCGGCTGAGTGGTTGATGGAATGCGTTCCTCCCATCTCATTCGGGCTTGAATCCCCTAACTGTTCAAAAAAAAAAAAAAAAAACTAAGTTGTCGGCAGGAAAAGAATCTCACGCTTCATAAGTGGTAAGGTACGTAATATCAGTATTAATCAATTTCTTTTTGTTCATACTTCTGACCTTTAATCCATTTGGGTTTCTGTATAAACAGGTCTTTAGGAGATGGAGATGAAGACTCAAGAAGCTGTTTATCATGAATTTTATGCTCGATTGGTTTCAATGTTTCAGGGTAGATTTGCCTGAGACAGATCCCAAACTTGTCAGTTTTTTTTTTTTTTTTTTTGGAACAATGGTATCTACCTGCTGCCACCCTCAAAAAAGGTACATAGCGGCGTAACTAAATCCTCAATGGGCCTACCAGCAACCAACTCCACAGGTGCAGGGGGCCACACAATTATTTTCTCCCAATTTAAAGAGTCGCGCTGCATGAGAGAAAAATCGACCATGTGTTGGGGGTTCCCAACCACACCTGCCCAAACTCATCAGTATTCTCAGTTTCAATTTGGGAGTTCCATATAAAACTCATGACATTTAATGGAGTTTTACATGAAACTGAAGAATTTCAATCGAAATTTCAGCAGAAATTTAAGCAATCAATAAAATTTTATGATAATTCTATCAATGAAATCCCATAAAAAACTAGAACCCAACCAGACAATCCTCTTTGTTTTATGCCTTAAAGGTATGTTTTTTATGCAAGTTGTAACATGCAAAGCAATTTGTAACAGAGTAATAAAAGGGTGGTTGTATTTTCAAAATGGACTGCCTTATGAGGAGCATTTTTGCTTTTGAAAGTCAAAAATTTCAGTACAGGTTAGCATCTGAGATTTTGTTGGGTAATAATGTGTTATTAATCTGTTGTGTTGTTTGTTGTGAAACATGACATAAATTATGAAAATCACAGCCTAAATTCAATCATTCAACATGATTTCTACAAGAATCAAGACAAGTTTTCAGGTTACCACCTTAGAATTATGCGAGATTTTGTTGGGCTTTAGAGTCATATCAAGAAGAGTAATGGTTCAACTTTGATGATTAATTTCGATGCTAATGAAATCAAATTATAGATTTAATAGATCTAAAATGAAATAAGTAGTGTTGCAGCCTGCTGAACTTGAGGAAGTGCCTTAAGATCTAGCTCTGAGTTCCTGCAACGACAATTTGGAATGATTACATGAAATAATGTAGGGAATGAGAAACATATAATAGAGAAGAGAGTAAGAGAGAAGGGTGATTAGGCAATTGGAGCTTGCTTAGACTCTAAGAAGAAGAGGGAGGGAGGGAGGTAGGGAGGACTAAAAGAATTAAGAGAAGGAAGGAGAACATGTCTCATTCATCCATCCATCCCCCATTACTCCCTAATTGCGAGTATTTAAAGAACTACAAAATCTAATTCATTGCTAAATTCTAACAAAACACCCCCACCAACATAAAATACAAGAATTGGTTGCCTCCTGAACATCCTTATCACATAACATGATACCATATTGTATTTGATGACTAACAAGAAATTAAACAATCCTATTATGAAGAAGTTTAAAAATGATTTTGTTAAGATAATCTAAATAATTATTTCAACAATTTCTTGTCATTTAAATGATAGTCAGTGTACATTTTTCTTAAAAAAAAAAATAAAAGGATGAAATATCATTAGTCCATTTAGGATTACATGATATGACACTTCATCAATGCCAAAAAAGCTGTGAAATCTGCAAAAAAAATAAAAAATAAAAAATAAAAAATAAAAAATAAAAAAAACAGAAGTTGGCAAACTATTGCTGAGGAGAGAAATCTGCAAGCAATTCAATTTATGTAAGGTTATTATTTAATGTAATTTAGGTTTTGTTAGGGGCAGATTTCTTCTCGCCTCTTAAAACAATTTTTTAGCTCAAAAATTGTTTTAAAAAAGCAGTAAGAAAGCTGACCCAAACAAAATCTTAATTTCCTTGATAAGATACAATAATATTATATTATTTTGTTTAATTTTCTTTTGAGAGTTGCTACAGTTTTTACCCATGATTTTAGTTTCCATAGAAACAGCTGCTGTTACGACTTTTTAGCTTTTTTTTTTTTTTTGGAACATTTAGGTCAATTAAAGAGGAAAAATAGGTGAGGAATAACTGGCCTTCACAAGTTGTCCTTTCCATTCTTTTGTCTTCTATTTATAAGAAGATAATCATCTATTAGTGAAAACTAAAAGAAAATGACAAATGAATTGAATTGAAATTGCTTTTCATCCACTTGTTTGTTGAGGAATAATTGAGTGAAGATTTTTCTTTTTTTTCTTGCTTTGATGAGAAGCTGAGAGTTTTTGAGTCATGTGAGTCTCAATGATGATTTGAAATTTTTTTTTTAATATTTTTCACTAGGGTTGTGAAAAAAATTATCAAAGCAAAAAAAAAAAGCATTTGCCCATATTTTCTAAGGGATTACATTAAAACTCCTGCCAAACAGAGCCTAAGGTTTCATTTGGGATTGCTTTCTTACTATTTCTTAAAGCAACTTTTTAGTACAAAAATTTTAAATTTTGTATTGAAAAGCTGCTTTAAGTAGTAAGAAAGCTGTCCCAAACGAAGCCTAAGTGTTATTCTTAAATTATTCATTGAAAAAGAAGTGTTATTGCACAGATTAAATGGAAAGGCTCCCCTTATACAATCTGCAAATGAGGCAAGTGACAAGAAGATATTTGTAGCCACCATATAAATTTTGCATAGCTTGGATTCCAACACAGTACCAACAACATCTTTTTCATAATAGCAGCTGAACAACATTTTGAGTACAATGAAACATTATACACAGAAATATAGAAATCTATGAAAACAAACCATGATATAAGAATAGCAAGGCAAATCCTGCAATTAAAATACAAGAAAGGAGCCCTGTTTATAACAGCACTTCATGGAAAATAATTCTAGAAGGCCTGGATAATTGTGGTAATGAATCATACTAAGACTTCGTTTGGGGCTGCTTTTTTATTGCTTCTTAAAACGGTTTTTTAGTACAAAAATTTTAATTTTTGTACTAAAAAGTTGCTTTAAGAAGCAGTAAAAAAGTCATCCCAAACGAAACCTAAGTCAAATTACACAAACCATGATTTTGATCAAAAAAATTGGGCCAATTTAACCAAGATGTGACTGGAGCAGGCCAACTGATCCCAGCCAGTAAGAAAATGTTTTGGAACATATTAGGGTTCTTCCACGTGCTTAAGAATTAATCCAAACATATGTGAAAAAACAATAGCATAAAGTTTCCCTTGTGAATATCTACCTCAAGTTTTCAGCCCAAACAAATTTCAGAAGCGATATTTAACAGTTTCTTCATGGTAGCACACAGACTATGACATCTAGAATCCAGTCAGTCAAATAAATGCCTGTTATTGAAAATCCAAAAACAAGCTTTCAGAGTCAAACATTCCTAGTAAGCAAATTTGAAGATAGAGTTCATAATGAACGCATTTGTTTGCTTCCACCTCCAAGGTTTATGATGTACATGATATATGGACAATGAACATACAGTAATCGGAGAACAACAAAAGAAAACATCAACAATGAAAATGCAGAAGGAACAAGGAGGCATATCACTACAAGTTCATGCCAGATCACACTTCATAAGGCTGTACTTATTGTGAAAACAGGCAGGTTTATATAGCTGAGCTATATCACTACCACACCATTGTTTAATTTGGACCAAGTATTCTTGAAGCAGAAGCAGTGTATTCTCTTAGCAATCGAGGCTGAAGTGGGAGACTTGTTTCTTCCCATCCTGAATTTGAAATGAACTGCAACCAAGAATCTGCAGAAAGAATAACAAGGCGATAATTAAACCACACGATGTAATAAGAATACATGAACAACATATGAAGATAATGACTCTTGCATAGGCGAATTCAATCAAACAAACATTAAAATATTAAAAATAAAATTAAAAAGATGTCAGTAGAGTCATGCACACCAAGATCGGTGTCCATAGAATAATCACTATATAGAAGATCAGCAATCAAAAGATTTGAACACTGTTCAGGTGAGAGAACGTTGTTTAAGCTCGCGTTCGATGATTGATGAGCAGCAGCTAATTGAGGCTGAGGAAGTAACTCGAATGAGCTTTGAGGATTATGAAGATAAGGACTGAATAAGATATCTATGACATCCTTTTCTGTATTTTGGATTGAAGGGAGATCCATCAGTTCAACCAATTGATGGACGACAGAATCATGTTCGCCTGAGCTCGCAATCTTTGGTAATTCAGTAGTTCCATTGTCTGTATATTTCATGCTAATTTCTGGAGGATAAATTGATATTACTCCATTCTTTAAGCACTTTTTTTTATGAATGTTCATGAAATTCTTTATCTCATTGTCCGTTCTACCTGGAAGCTGAAAAACATTGTAGAATAATTCAGACCATATATCTTAATATATAAAAGAAACATTATAGAAGGCAATTGATAAAATAACTATAAGTTGAACAAAAAAAAAGACTAGAAGGAACTGAAGTAAACCTGTTAATTAGCATTTACTTGGCATTCAAGCAAATCTAGGTTGTGGTAAAGAAAAATTTTAATTTGGAGGAAATAAATTCCTACACGAGACTCAGATAATAAGTTCAGTAACTATCATGCAAGTTTAACGAAAAAGATCATAGTTCAGCAATTAAAATTTTCAGTAGTATATATCAGAAGCAGCTAGGATTTAAAAGGCCTTTTAGTGGTAACGGTAGAGAACCCCAACAGTCAGGAACCTTAAATAATATTGTGATAACACATGATAGAAATTATCAATATTCTGAAGGTCAGGCATAGAATATTATACTTGGTTAAGGCTAACAAAGATATAAAAAAAAATAAAAGTTATTGGTATCAATAAGTAATTAAGCCAGGAAAATAAAAGAGTAAGAACTTGCAAGTAAAACAGGCATATACTTGTCTAGCAATATCTGACCACTTGTTTCCCAAAACAGCATGTTCGGAAAATATAACAAGTTTTTCCTTCTCTGAGAAGGGCAGGTTTTTCTTGAGACCAGGCTGGAGATGGTTCAACCAACGAAGTCTGCAACTTTTGCCATCCCGAGAAAGCCCTGAATTCTTCCCGACAAGGTTCCAATTTCCCAATCCATTTATTTTTATATACTTGATAAGAGTTTCATCTTCCTCAGAACGCCATGAACGTTTCCTTGAGATCCCCTTTCCCTTTCTACTTGCTTCCATTAGTCTTAATTTAGCGTTCCCTATCGCCAAATGCAGCGTATAATTATTAAAAAGTAGAAAGTTAATTTTTCTGAAGTAATTCGCAGAAAGAATTGAACTTTGAATATAGAAGAAAGAATATCACATACAAGAAGATGAAATCATCGACTGAGAGCACTCTCTCTCGCTATCTGATTCTCCATGTAAGTGGAAGGAACCTGGATTTTATTATTTTTGCAGGCCGACCTCTGATGCTTTAGCTTAGTTAGCATCGCCGTCGCTATGCAGACAGAATATTTTAAAACCCTTCCATCCGGTTGATGCGTTGGATCCAATCCAATGCCACCTTACATTTCTTTTGGCATTCTCCGGGTAAACCCTAGGGCAGTTTGGCTGTAATTTCATTTATTTTTATTTTATTTACATAGTTGAATAAATAAGAACATCCTTTGTCAAAGCGTGTGCTCCTTAATTTATTTAATAATTTATTTCATTTTATTATATTAGCTTCAATATTTTATATCCTATACACTTTGGGGCTATTTTGGTAGGTGTTTAGAGTAGTATTTAAAAAAGGTTCAACATAGATATTGTCAAATAGTGACAAATTGGACAACTTAAATTCCATATAATGCTAAATCTCATTTATTCCTCATTGTACTGTAAATTCAAATTAGTGGACTTCGAAGATCCGATGAATTTATCTTATATCCATAGCATCTCTTCCCCTAGTGAGCTCAGCCTTCCTATAAGGAGCACACTGATCACAAAATCATCTTCTCATTCACATATCATCAGTCTTGCCAGTGTCTTCTACCAATAAGCTCTTATCACGAGCTCTTCTTCTTCTTTACATATTATCGTTCTTATCAATACTTTTTATTACTGATATCCAATCACGATTTTCTCATCTCTGATTTGTAATTAAGGGTAAAGTATTTGACCTTAAATAGTATAATTAAATACTAGGAGCACTTTAATGAACCTTGCTAAAACCTTAACTAATCATTACTTAGCCATCATAAAAAGCTAATTTTGAATGAATCATAGTAAAAAACTATTAGTTAATTATTCTATGTCTAATTGACATAAATAAGCACTTATAAATCTTTGATTTTTTAATTATATTCTTGATTAATCTCTAATTAGTCTAATTGTCATAGCTATCATTTCCAAAACATTCAAACAAACTTTTTAAAAATGTTTTTAGAATTTCAAGAAATAACCCTCTTTATTCAATAAACATATAATATTATTAATCACATCTTTGATTAATCCATAATAGTATAATTGTTGAAGTAACTATTTTATTTAATTAATTTTAATTTTTTAATTAATAGAATTATTAATTATTTAGTTTCATAAATTTAAAGATTTTTTTTTGGAAGAAAAATTAAACCTCCATCCACTTAAATGTTAAATCCTCAAATAACTACCAAACAATTTATTAGAATTTAGGTAAATTTAACATATATAATGTCAAATAATTTTTAGGATTTAACACTCTCATAATTTATTAATTATAGATTTACTAAATCTTACTTATAGCTAAACAACCCATTATTGTTAGATCTTGACCAAATTTCATATATGATTCACATGATAAGGTTGGATGTAAATTTCTTATATGAAAATTTGAAAATATATTTGGTGATTTATTAAGCGTTGATTTGATAATTATGTTTAAATCACATAATAAGGTGGGCATCAAGTTTCTTTTGTGAACATTTAAAAATGTATATTATGCAATTTTGCATAAGTTAGATAACTTTACATTGGATTGGTGGCTATATAAGTTGATGCATGAAAGCTTAATTTAATATGGAAGCATAAGCAATCTTGGTCTTTATTTTTTTAAGGAAGATGAGGAAGAGCTAAGGCAAAAGATAAAGAAAGAAGAAAATCAAATGAAGTTTAATTTTGGGACTTCAAAGTAGCATCTCAATAAATTGATGGCACCCTTTTTTGGAACTTTTGAACCGGGTAAATGTTTTTGTATTTATTCAATCATCTTTCTTTTTTATCTTTCCAAATTTATATCTCTTTTTACTTGTTTTATGAGGCTTAAGATTTTTCTTCTTACTTTGTGGCGTGAGGGGTATACTCAAGTTTTGGGAACAGCTGACAAGTGTTTTTTTTATTGTACATCATGATTATAGCTTTTATATTTGTGGATCAAATCATCCATGTTCTCCTAAAAGAGTAAGCTTACTTAAGCCAAATCATATTTTGTTGTTCTCTTTTTGTGGTCTCATTTGTAATAGTTTATGGTTCATAATAGTTGCTTCTAGATTGACATTTTAATAGTATAAAGTTGAGTGTACCCTTTGCCTAATAGTTCATATTAAAGCTAAGATTTTCTCAGGAATATGAATGGAGTTTGAGATAAAGAAGTTAATAGCTCAAAGGATTATGGATTTAGAGAAATAAGATAGGTGATGTTCTTGTCAAGTAGAATTTATGGGATGTACCAAGATGCTTGAAATGATCAACAAAAGAGATATAGGGATGGATGATATGGTTCTCTTAATAACTCTACTTTATTTGGCAACTTAGATCTTAATGGAATGGAGGTCTTAGAGGAAACAAAAGCTTGTGGCTCAAGCTATAATTGTTATATATGATCAAAAGTCTCCCCAATCAATTTTATCACAAATGGAGACTCTATTTGCTTCTCATGCATGATGATATGCCTATTTAATTGCATTTAATATGTTCAATTCCATTACTGGAGACTTGAAGAATATTAATATGATTTTTTATGATGAAGATATTATTATTATTATTATCACTTTAACTTTGTATTATTTAATCTTTCAAATTCTTTTGAGACACTATGTAATATAGAGGTGATATAATAAGCTAAAAAAATGTCAAAAATTCACTTCTCTTAAAAGAAGAGATCACTAAGCTTGAGAGAGATGACAAATTAGTTGAAGGTTTATTACATATTATGGGGAGATCCTATGAGCATTCCATTTCTATTAATAATAGAAGCAAATGTTTAGAAAATAAGAATATTTTTTTTATTATTATAAGAAAAAAGAGTAGATACATTTTATTACTTTTTATTGTTATTATTATTGTTCTAAGTTTTCTCTACCATTAATGTGCATTTTTGTAGATATAAATTCAAGTTAATGAGAATAATAATCTAAGTGTTGATTAAGAATGGACAGAGGTCAAGTTGGACGTTAAACCATATAAACATATTAGTGTGCTGTCTCTTAGCTTCTCATATTCTTACTTGCATACTTTTTTTTCATTGGTTAGTTATTATAATTGAACTTAGATGCTCTTAAATTCTACACTTGTTGCGGGTTGAGAAATTCATGGAGGTAGAGTGAAAAGGTTTTACGTCTATGCAATGTACGAAAATTTAGCACACAAACATATGATAAAGAAACACCAGGATTGAAAAATCCTAAAATGGGAAAAAATCACAGGGCCTTAGCCAGTTGAAAAGATTCCACTAATATTTGAATAGATTACAAAAGTCGACTCTTCCTACTACATGAGGACAGTTAGAATACAATGTATTGGAAAATGCACCAAATTTCAGATGAGTACTCTTGATGTAGATTGAATAATAGAGAAAGTTTACCAAATGTCTGGTGATGGTTGGAGACCCAATGATAATCAACAAACAGACAAAAATCCGCAGCTAACCAACGATCAGGAAGAGATTTAGTGGAGACCAACAAATGGGAGGAAGTATAGTGATGGTCGGTGATAGAAAAAAAATCTGGTGGTGGCCAACGAACAAGAGTTTGATGACTATCGATGGTTGGGAAGAAATCCGGCGACTGTCGATGGCAAGAGAGGTCCAAAGTTTTTCTCCTTTTCTCCTCCTCCCTCATGTGAAGAATGAGGGTCTATTTATAATTTTTTAGGAGTGGCATGCCTAGTAAATATGGAGAAGATTAAGGGCATGTTGGGAGTGTTCCATCGGACGACTCATAGTGATCCCCTTAATTATGGAGTGTTTATCAAGCTTTTAAATGCCTTAGAGATGTCAGAATTGGATGATTTTTCACTCGTTGGATTCGTCTCGTCGAGCCGCTCAATTCAACTATAAGCATGTCATATTTGGATATCATATGGTCATCCAGTTGAAACTTCCGCATAAGCTTTGGTCATTTGATTTAGACCCATTTGGGCTCGGATTGGATTGAATTTAGTGTTGTTGGGTTCATCTCATTGAGGTGTTTGATTTGACTATAAGTTTACTAAAATTGTAGTTTGAACTATCCTGATTTTAAGTTTTGAAGCCTTAGACTCATATTTGTATTGAGATTCGTGCCAGATTATTGACCTCATTTTTGTATGAGGTCACTAGGATTAATCCAGACACCAGATCAATCTAGACCCCAAATTAATCTAGACTCCAGATCAATCCAGACCATAGATCAATTTAGACCCAAGACCAATCCAATCCTGACCTCAAGTCAATCCAGATCTCAAATCAATTTAGATCTCAAACCAGTTCAGACTTTAAGACAATCCTGATTTTCAATCAACAAACCAGACTTAGTCAATCCAGCCTTCTATCAAATGTCAATCCTATCTAGTCATTTTATAATCATCAATTATAATTATTATTTATATGGATAATTCAAATCCGAGCAATTAAACCAAAACCTAGTTCAAATTCAAAAATCTAGATCAAAATCCAGAGCTAAAGGCCTAGGTCTTAAAGCCCCTTTTGAGTAATTTTTGTAATATCTTCAAAGCCCAATCAAATGACCTCCAAATTATGATTTATCAATTACATATTGATTATGCATGTCCCTAGGGTCAACCCTCCAAATTTGAGCTCATTCTAAGACCTCTAGCCAAGAAAACTGAATCTATTTTCAAAGACTGTAAAACCTTCAAATATTTACGACATATCCCACTGGACCCTCTACTTTGTAGATTTTGACCTTGGGACCTTTCCCAAGACATTTAATCATATCCAGACCCTTGATTATGACATGTTAAACATTAAACTGTATTTTTGTGGACCCAATTTGACCGCTAGTTGACCAGGGGTTAAAATGATTAAAATGTCCCTTAAGGGCAAAATTAAAGTTTCCTTTAAACTTCAACATGACCCAGTCAAATTAAACCCTGAAATCTTCTCTAATGCATTCTAAGCATCATTAGGAGTGTGTTGGACTCAAACCCAGACCCTAGTCAAGTCTGGTTGATTTGACCAAAATATGCCTTAGGGGTTTGAACAATCATTTTAATCCAAATGGCCTCCTCTTTGCATGAGATCACTTCCACTAGACTCCAAATGTTAAACTAAACCTGTTGAGCCTAAACCTAGACCTTGGGTCAACTTGGTTGACCAAATAGTCCTTTAAGGATATAAATGGTCATTTTGACCCAAATGACCTTTTTGACCCATGAGACCACCTCCATTGGTCTCCATTGATCAAACCAAACCTGTTTAGCCCAGAACCAGGCCTAGGTCAACCTGGTTGAACAAGTCAACCTAGGTTGACCAAATCAACCTTTAAGCCCTTTTTACATAAGATCAACCCATTCAAATTTTATCAAGCCCTCTGAGCTCTCAATCTTATTCCAATACTTGATCCAAATACATTCAAAGTCATTTGAAGTCAAGCCACACTTGCTTTAACTTGGTTAACTCTCAAGCAATGGTTAAACCAAGTCAAATGGGCCACTTCATTGCACTCAATCAAATCAACTCATTCCAAATTCATTAAACCCTCAAATTAACTTCAATTCATAGCTCAAACATATTTCAACCTTTGGTAAGTTAAATCATAGTGAGTTTAGCCAAGTCAACTCATTATTATTTGATCAAACCTACATTCATACACACCCATGCACTCAAACTTCAATCCTCAATCATCAAACTCCTTTCAAACCACCTCACCAGCATTTAAGAAACCTCCCTACCTACCACCTAAGCTGGTTTGACTCGTTGACTAGTCAAATCAGTCAACAAACATTCAAAATACCATTAAATGGCCACATCACTTGGCCAAACTCATTTCATTTCAAGCTAAGCCACTCCAGCAGTCTAAAACTCTTCTAGAAGCCTCTTAAACATCACATAAACCAACTTTAACCTATGGATTAAGCTTAAACCAAGCCAAATTACTCCCATGTGCAAATAAAGGACAAATTACATTTTCTATGTCATTGTCCTTGCATAGTCATTTCCTCCAGCATTCTAACTACCCTAGGACATATGGCATGCATCTAAGCCTCCCCCAAATGAATCAAGGCCATCCATTCAAATAGCATGGCTTAAGGTGCGGGGAAACTTGACATAGAGCCTCATTTTTTATTCTTCACTCAAACCCTATTCTCCAGCAGCTCTTAGCCTTTAAACTTCCTTCTCTAGCTTCTCCACATATTTCCCAGCTCATTCCAAGCATTTCTCCACCATTTCCATGCCCCCAAACCTTATTTTGGTGAAAAGAGAGGGATCTAGAGAGAGAAATAAGAGATTTGAAGATATCTTCCAATCCAGCTAGATTCAAGTCTATGAGTCTTCTTGAAAGTTGAAGATGATATCTCCAGCTTTTCAACAAGTCCAAGAAATAAAAAATCCAACAGTTGGATTGTAAGTTATTCTCATTTTTATTTAAAACTTAAATTTGAAACTGTAACAAATCTATATATAATGCATGGAGCCTCCAAAGTCTAGGCATTGGAAGATTAGGCTACCATGATTCTATATTTCATATTTCATCGAATTTGGATGAGTATTTTTAAAGTTATAAGCATTTAATTTTTTTAGTTCATTTTGAACTAAATAGGCCTCGATCAATCTCGGCCGTCCGATTTTCCTTCTTTCTTGATCAGACGGTCCAAGATTAGTCAAACGATACGTGTTTTCACTCAGATTCAAACCATCATCATTTTAAAATCATGGGAGGCGACATGGCTTCATCACAACCATTAGATCTCCCACGGCATAATGAACAACCCCGATCTAACGACGACATGGATAAGTGGCAAACTAGATTGCTCCACACATCCACCTAGATGGCCGCCACATGTCAGCCGTCGCTGCATTACTGCCATTTCTCTCTCCAATCATTACCAATGATTAGCAGAATGGCGCCGGCAACAATTTGACCCAAAACTGAATTAAAAAATTCAAAAAATGCTTAAAAACTTCAAAAAGTCATAGAAAATTCAAATTTTTTGTTAAATTGAGTGTTCTTGGGCTCATTGGAAAGGTCTTGAGCCCTACTATTTATTAAAATTAAATTCAAATTATTTTGATCACTAGATTTTGAGATTTTTGAGTTTGTTTAAAATTCAATTTTCTTAGTTTTCTCATAATCTAGCAGTCAAACATGACATAAATTTTGGTGAGATATTTTTGGACATATTAGGCATCATCTGTAATTTTCTTAGGTCGATATGTCTAATAGATTTATGTGGGATGAATTTACAAAGTGATGGGTCTATTTTGGACCCAAAACTTTAAAAAAGTCATAACACTCCAAATCGATAGAATTAGGCTATCTAATTGCTATGGTGTTCTTGCATATGTTCTTGGGTTAGATGACCAAAGATTCAAATCCAATTGAATATTAGTGGCACCTACGAAAAATAATTAAGGACCACATCTAGACAACTTAAAAAAATTTTAAGAAATTATATATACACTCAATAGAGGTGAAACTTGAGAACATTAAATTTAGTGATATTTTACACATTAGGTTCAAATTTTATTGAATTTAGAGCTCATTAAGTAAGAAAATTAATCTAGTCAAAATTAACCCTTTAATTAAGCCTAAAAACTTCAAAAATTTTAATAAATCCAATTTAACTCCAAAAATTATAAAAAATATATCAAACTAACCAGAATTAAACCCTTAACTTAAGAAAATTAAAAGCCCCTTAATTTGACATCAGTTTCATAATTAATTTAATTTTAAGTAAAAAATTAATAATTAATTAATTAAATTAATTAAAAATAATTAAAAATTTTAAAAAATTCTTAAACACTTGAGAATACCTCCTTAGGTCATTTTTGACCTTTGGAGATGATTTCAAGAAGTTTTGGAAGTTCATTTGGATTCAAATTATCAAATCCTTTTAATTAAATAATTTTAAAAATTCAAATAAATATCCAAACTTTAAAAATTCATAGCTAACTCCAGAAAATTTTAAATTGAGCAAATTCAAAGGCATTGGACTCCATTTGGAGTCTAATATTTATTAAAAATATAAAATTACTAGAAATAATATAAAATTAAAAAGACAACTTTTTGGTCAACCTTAAGTTAAATTTTAACTCAAACTTCAAAAATTCATAACTAAATATAGAAAATTTTCAATTCCAGCAAACTTAGTATCTAATTACTCATCTTAAGGTCTAATATTTAAGAAAAAAATTAAAATGTTAAAATCAACCTTAATAAAAAGTCAAATTTTGACCCTTTAATTTAATATAATTAATAATTTTAAAATTACAAAAAATTCAATAATTAAGTTAAATTGCAGAAAACATTAGTTCAAACTTTAAAATTAGTAACCAATCAATCTTATTAAAATCATCAAATTTTAAGCTTTAACTAATTAAATTCACTTAACTATACTGGTTACCATTAGGAAACTGGGGCCTACGAGGCTATTAGCTTAGCACTAAACTTTACGGCCCCAGTGCACAACAAAGGTGGTAGCCATCTAATATTTAAAATACATATTAAAATTAATTTTAAATCATTAATATTTAAACTCTAACTAAACAACCCCTTAAGCCTTTTAACCAACTAGAACATCAAATAAATTTAACGAATTATCCTACATATGATATATCCAAACCACACAGCCTACCTCACACACTTTAGATGGTTTGCTGTGACAACTAACTCTAGTCTTATGCTAGGCTAATATTTTACTTTCCTACTGTTGTGTGCTGGGTTTTTTGAGTTTTCACTACATGTTGGTTGCTACAACTAATTGATATGATTGTTTATTTAAATTATATACAATCTGTATATTGATGTGTTGAATGTTAGATTACCCATAGATTATGAACGATCTTGATACTAATACAATCTTCTACATATGGTCATGCTTGTACAGGGCTATAAAAATAAAGGGGGCACAAATTAAACTTTTAAAATTAACAAATTTTCTGCAGGTGCGAAGTATGCTAAGCCCCCTTAAAATTAAAAGACATGCCCAAGTGTGGCTATATTTTGAGCAATTTAAGTATTATAATTGCTTGAGATTATTTAAATGCTATTTATTTAGGATAACCCTGTAGGTTATATTTAAGTCTAAATTTTCTTAATTTTATTCAATGTAATTCAATTTTAATTGAGTTGTAATTTTAATGTGATATTTGAGATGACATATATATATATATATATATATATATATATATATATATATATATATATATATATATATATCACTTTGATTCCAAAAAGAGGAGAACATCCCTTAAGGAAGAGTTCTCCTTTATTTGAAAAACTAAATTATGATAACTTTCAAATATCCAAAGGAAAAAGAGAACAGCCCTTACGGGGGGGAGTTTCTTTTTATTTGGATATCCGGACCCAGCAAATCCAAGGAGCCCACAGAAAGATGAAGAAGTGAAGACTGAGAATAATCCCATTCTCAAAGTCACTAGTATCTTAGGAGTAGAATCCAGATTATTGTTAGCGGTACCCGAACACTTTACTTTTTGCAGATCCTGGGTTGTACTATTAGTGGCACTTGCCACATAGAATTTTAGTTTAAGCATTTAATTTAATTGATTATTTATATTTATTGCGCTTAGAAATACCTATTTTTTTAGTCTTTTTAATTGCATACTGCTTTTATTTTAGTTTGGAATTCGATCGAAGGCTCGTGAGGGCACGTTAAAATATTTTCTACTTAAATTAATAAAAAATTATCAGGCCAACATAGAAATTCGAATGATTTTAAGAAGTAAGCTCAGGCTTGTTGAGGGTCTCATGCATACATTTTGAATCTTCTCTTCTTTGTTAGGCACCTCCCCGCCTATAGGTTCTGACAGGCCACCTGACCTATTAGGGTACAATCCTGTCAAGTAGATATTGTGCAGTCTCTAGGATAAAAGTATTTTTAAGCATTTTATAAAAACTGGTTTATATTCAATTTATGCATTACATTAGAAATAAATTTTAAAAGAGTCAAAAAATTTAATTGCATTTTATTTCAAGCTTCATATTACCCTACATAAGTCAAGGGGTCAATTACGATCTACTATAGATATCAGCCCAATTTTCTTAAAGTTAACTAAACAACATCCCTACCACTCTTTCATAAATGACTGAACTCATGAATTTTAAGTGACCAAGTGATTAGCTGGCTCCTTAATTCAGGCCAGGATAAGTCTAAATTTATACTACATTAGCTAGGTTCGGGCTACTAATTTTTAATGCCCAATTTAGATTTAGGTTCTGAGGTAGGTTCAGACTACAAGACCTCAACCTTTAAGAATCTAATCTCAACCTTCTAATAAAATTGACAGCTCAAATTAAATCTCTTTTAATCTAAAATTCAAGCCTAACATATTGGATAAGTTGGGGTGCTTCTGAAATATTTCAGAATCCCAAATCACCTACAACTTTTCATTCTTTGACCTCCAGAAATAAGTGTTCAATCTTGATCCATTCCCATCTAAAATTTCAGCTTCAATCCTTTGATATCACTCCTTAAAAATTTTAGATAAAATTTTTATCATTATTTTAATCACGAGTATTCGTAGGAAACTTATGTTTCCCTACGATGTAATTAACTATGAAGGCTTGCGCTTGTAGGAGATTTAGAACCTAGATCAAATTTTTTGATAATCAAGTTTTTTAAATTTCAATTACTTATCTTTGGAAAATCAAAGTCAACAATCATTATCGTCATATTCAAATGATTGATAGTAAACGATATCTTCTTCTCTCAGAAAGATATGTTGTTCTAATATCATGACTTTGATTATGAAATTAATGATCCCTTATTCAGATTATTATAGTCAAACACTCGATCAAATATCATTTTGACTCTTTAGGGACATATGTGGTTCTTTCTTGAGTTTGACTACGATAATCAGGATGAACTCAAAGTTTTATAATCCAAACTCATTAGGGAATGATATCTTCGCCTTCTACGGTGATATATTATTCATAATAATGTGTTCGATTTCAAATCTAAAATTTCCCAAAGAAATTTAACCTCTTTCAAAACTCAACCTTTTCAACCACAACACCGATCAAGGTAAATTTTGGTGACAAATCAACACTTATCTTATTATTCTTATTCAAAGTATTATAAAAATAAAAACTCACTCTCCCTCCACTCGGATATACACCCTATTATTATACTTTTTCTAGAATGAATAACTAGCTAAATCCATATAGTATTTTAAAACCCATGTTGTCTTGTTTTAAAAGAATGCAAGATAGACTAAGTTATTTTGAATTAGAAACTAGGCTTAAGACTTAACTACTAAGGCTACTCATCATGATTATGTGGGTGTTAATGCAACATGCCTATGCAAATATTCTTTAAATATGTAATCCTAATATTATAAAAAGTATTATATAGTGCTGAAGAATTGCATATGATATTCATCAACTAGGTTCTTATTGATTGTAAAATGAATCATTCTCTATGAATGTATAACTAGCTTTCTTGTTTATATCTCTATGGAAAAACAAAATAATCAATTTAGGTTACTTTGAAATTAGTGGAATATGGGGAGACCATGTAAGTTTTATAATAAAATATTTATTTTTAATTAATTTTTGAGTTACTTATAGGTTAGGGTAGAAACTTTTGTGCTTAGAGTTTAATGAATGTGTGGTGCATATGAGGTATTAGTATTATAGTCATATTTTTTATGAATTTATTTTAGCTTAACACAACACTATATTAAGAGAAACAAATAGTTCATTATGGGGCACTTCACAATGAGCACCTAATATATATATATATATCATTGTGTATATAGTTACTAATTAAATGTTGTCAACCTCTTATTACATCACATAGTCTAGCAATAAAAATATAACATCCTAATTATAACCTAATTTAATATGCCTATTGATTATGTTTATCACAACATATAGTATTTGCTAATTCATGCTGACAATCTAATTTAAGTTTTTTATTATGTTTTAGATTAATATGAGGTTATGAAAATGCTGATGAAGGGTGATTTCAATTTAAGTTATTAATGCCTTAATGGCTTAATCATTCATTTTATGAATTTTTAAGCACTTTTTTGAGTTGGTAGATCGTAAAAAATCGTGAATGAATATAATTCACCTTTGCCATTATAAGGTCTTATGGATCTTAAGGATGTGTAGATTCACACTAAGGGTGAAGTAGCACATCCTAGTTCTAAAGAGGTAGACCATATGACTTTAATATTTTTTCCCCTTGATGATAATTAAGGGTTGGTTATGCAAACTAATAGGTTACTTAAGATAGTGAAGCTAGGTAGCCAATCCACTAATCACCTTAGGATATATTAATGCCATTAGGAGCATTTTAAAGACTAAATGTTTTAATGAATTGAGGTACCCATTCGAAGATTTAGTACGAACATTTAAGGCCTAGTTAATAGGTCACCTTGGATCTATTATAGAGGACTTGGATCGATAATAAGAAGGCCACTAAACAACTAATAATTAAATAAGGTCAGCTAAGAGTATAATAAAGATTTATTAAGACATGCTAGGGCAAATCATAGGATCTATGAAGATAGGCTAAGAATATTTCTAGTTCACCCAAGACTTATTAGAGGAATAAGGGGGCCAACTATAAGTATCCATTATATCAACAAAAAAGGGTTTAGTGAGACGTTCTAAAGCCCTCTCCTCCACATTCACCCTCCTCTCCCTCACCCCTCATGTCTTGATCTGACCTCATGTAAACTACTATGTCGAGGAAAGTCACAAAGTGTAGAGGTTATAACAATTGATTGATTACTCAAAATCTATTTGAAAGATTTTTTTCCAATATTTACAAATATAGAGCCACTTTTGTATCATCAAGTAAATAGTGAATGGAAACATTAAGTTCTTTTCAATCATATCTCTGAACTATAAACTAAAAGGAAATATATACAACAATCATGATACAATCTCTCTCAATAAATATACATAAATCACCATTATTGTGAATAGATCTATAATAATAGGCATACCTAAGATAAGAATCTCAAAGGGAATCAACAACCTCTACTCAACATGAATCTTATCCTTCCTTGAAAATAACATATGTAGGTAAAATATTAGTGAGTAATAATATCACAGTAGGTTACTTGAAACCCACTACAATATTTAATACAAGAAAGGTGTGTGTATATATATATATATATATATATATATATATATATATATATATATATATATATATATATATCTATGCTAGTATAACATCATATGAACTATAAAATATGCTTAAAGTATTACCTCAACATATTACATGTCATGCCTATTTAATTTATTGTTAGTACAACAATTAGTATCAACAATAAGTATGCATTAGAAATAATCATAAATTCAGTTGTATTGATTATAGATTCCAAAAATTAACACACTTGCCTCTAGCATGGGAGAGTTTTAAAGAATTTTATGGGTTAAATTTTTAGAAGGTACATTAGATTTAAGATTAGACACTACCTAGATATTTTGACCTCGTTTCAAGAGGAATTTATGATATGGTTCCAAGTTTCCCAAAGGCACAAGCCCCTATGGTTAATTATCTCTCCCAATAATGAGAATAATTTTTTTATTAAGACTTGTTATTAGATTGACATTAAGCATTGAGTGTATAGTAATAACAATTTTGATATATGATTTGAAATCTACCGCATTGCACTAAATCGGATGGTGAGGGGAAAGATGATTAGCTCATTCAAGATCCATGATTCCATAATCCAGGGTAATCATATTTAATATTAGTCTACTTACAGGAGATGACTACCAAACCATATTTAAAGATCCTTATCCATAGTCATGGGTTGCTTTATCTAAGGGTATGTTGTATACCTACGATGTATGCTTATCTAAGATGACAAATTTAAGCCAACCTTAGAGCAAAGAGAGCTTTGTGCCTATCAAGTGCACCATATGAATCATTATTCAAGAATTTATTAGCCATTGGAGAACTAATGAGCTCTATCTATGACATTAATTTAATTAAACATTTCATTGCAAAACTACCTAATCATATGTTATCGATCTAACCTCTTATATGTGGTGCCATTTGGTGACAACACTATCAATTAGATGACATGAGTCATGTCCTTACTAGTGAGGGATCATTTGAGATTGAATTATAATGATACGCTTGATAATATATTGGTTATATGTGAGTTGAGATTATTTTTATTATATGAGAGAGAGAGAGAGAGAGAGAGAGAGAGAGAGAGAGAGAGAGAGAGAGAGAGAGAGAGAGAGAGAGAGAGAGAGAGAGAGAGAGAGAATTTTAATATGTTTATCTCGATATGGCTCCAAAATTATTTACATTAGGATTTGGAAACATATCAAAAGATAAGGTCCCTTGTTGTTGAGATTATCTTTCAATATGATCATCATTGAGGTGACATTGAAGTCACTTGAAGTAATTAAATTTTTAATATAAAATTTTGATTTTGAAAATAAACCCCTCTGGTTGAAATTTTCTTTCAATATAATCATCATCACAATACTAGGATAATTTTATTTTATTATTTTAGACCTTATCAATTGTAATGCCCACTTATATAGTAGATAGAGTACCAATTAATCTGAATAAGACCATATAAGAATTTTAAGAATAATTGGCCTTTTGATATTTGAGATATTTAAAAAGATACTTAGAAATAAAAATTGGAAATAAATTTTTACAAGGATAGATTTGCCCTTGAGAACACAGTGGAGTTGGTGTGGGCAGCGCTACACCACTAAGCTTTCAATATAATAGAAAAAGAATTGAAGTCCTTAGGGGCACTGCGGCATTGTCCATGCGATACTAGGACACTAAGATATTGCCTTCTCTGCTTGGTAGAAGGCACTTGAGAGTGTTGCGGCACTTAGGTCTTGGGTTATAAGAAATTTCTAAAGTTAGAAAATCCTTGGGAGCATAGTAGCACTAGTTAATATAGCTTTGCGATGCTGGTGGCATTGGCCACTTTTCATATATTTTATATAAATATCTAAACCCACTCTCCTCCATCCCATACCATTCCTCATTTGGTTGGTATAAGAGAAGAAGAATGGGGAGAAGAAAAAGAAAGAGGAAAGGATAAGGAGAGAGATAAAAAGAAGTTTTCATTAGTAAGTTAGGAAAGTATTCCTCTCCAAGTGATCGTTATCCTACATCTATTTTTAGTGATTTTGACTTCTGTAGAAATTTTTTGATTTAATTTGACAAAAAAATGAAAAAAATATATGATATCTTAATTTCTATTGAACATTCACTATGTAACTTTTGCTTTGCCATAAATCTAATTCTTTTACACATTCTAGTATGATCATATTGATATTTCATCGGGTACTTATGTGTATGATGCATAATCCCTAAGAAGAATAAGGTAAATATGCACCTGAAATTGATATAATAATTAACGTATTAAGATTATGTAAAATGATTTATGTGCATGATAAGTTGACATGACATGCATAGACAATGATGAGATATGCATAGTTAATATGATATATATAATTGATATGACATGATTTAATTGGTTACAACATACATATCCATAGTGATTTACTTGTTGCATAAGCATATATGAAAGTGAGCATACTATATTGATTATTGAATAATGTCACCATAATTTACATGATATTGCCTATACTTAATAAATATAATATATCTACATATCTTTTATGAATGTTGTTCCTGCAAGAAATGATGGCTACATAATGAGATTGATTCAAGTGGGTGGAGACATGATATGATATCTTGCATAGGAGGGTTGACTGACGAGCTTTTCTTAAAATGAACACAATACATGATATGATGGGAGGCATAAAAGGGATAGTGATATGACTGATTAGAGTGACGAATCCTATATTGATCCACCTAACTTTGACTGAGACTAATATGATATGATATGAATGATATTGTATGGTATGTGATATTATATAACCATATGATTGATATGATATGATTAGCTAGAATCATGGCTATTAATACATACGAATCAATGATGCATATATGATATATATGATATTATTTTTGATACGATATGAATTGATATGGTGATGCAAAGAGCTGCCTTGTAATGATATATGATTTCTACATTTATTATGTCTTGCATATAATTGATGTATACACATGATGAGTTCATATGATACATAGTGCTAGTATATATGATAATGATTTGATGCTTTTAATAACACATGATCATTCAAATAGCCTTATTATGTATATCACAATCATATTTAGAATACTATCAATTGATGATGGATCTGCCTTATACATGGATTATTCTAATATGATATGTTATATATATATATATATATATATATACCATTTCTATTTAAGGGGTTTCTCAATATCTCCTATCTAAGTAATTGATCTCCTCGTTAGGATCCTTATCTTATAATCATCCACCAGAAAAATAAGATTCTAATGGTAGCCTCCACAGGTTCAAGTGGTGGCTCCCGCCATGAAGCACTTTGTCCCATTGGGTTAAAGAGGTTGAGAGTGGGTTAAGATGAGGGTAGTTTAGGCATAATAAGATTTTTTTATTTGTTTTATTTAAGATTTTTTTATTTAATTTTAGTTTAGTTTTATTTTAATATTAAGCTATAAGTATTGGCTAAGGCTGTCCCAAGAAATATGGTTCTTTTTACTAATCCAAAAGGAGGACTTTGATGATTTGGTTATAGGCTTCCTAGACCTAGCATTGATGGAGGGGTTCCTATTTTTAATTTTGGGGCTATTTGTTCATATTTATTTTAGAAGTATAGAGTAAAAGAAATGTAAGTTTTTGGGGGGAGCATGTGGTTAAAAAAACTTAATACAAAATAATTTTTAAGGAATTTGGAATACCCCTTTTAAGGTTTTTTCAGAGTATTCTGAATTCAACCAAACTAAATGAATGTAGAATATGTCGCATGAAGCATAACAAGTCATAACCTCGAATGTCACTGCAACTGCTCACTCTGCTATGATCCTACCAGTGGTAGAGCCAGAAATTTTATTCAGGGGGGCCAAAATTAAAATAGTTCTGTTTGCTATCTCATTATCGGAGCCAAGAGGAGCTGTAAAGTCAAAATTTAGCATACAAATAACATAGTCTTTAGAGCTTAGAAGACGTAAATATTTGCCACGGGAAATATTTATGTTTGGGGGCAAGAGAGGAGCGAAATGGAAAGCGAAAGCCATGCTCAAGGTCGTGAGTCGCGAGTCGTGAGAGAGAAACAAAGGGGAAAATGAAGCAGACCGTTTGGGTCGAGGGCTAAAATTTACACGAGATTCTTTAAAATATTTTCATTTCAACTAATTTAAGTGAGTTTCAAATTCAATCATTTTAATACAATTTCAGCTAAAATTTACTCGAGATTCTTTAAAATAAAGTTTCAAATAAATGTCAAAGATTTTAATTAAAACTTATGTACTTATTTTTAATGAAATTTTAATAAAAATATTGAAAAAAGGAAATGCATTGATTTCAGAGGACAACACACTTTAAAATATATGTAAATAAACATATAGAATGTAATTATATCTGCAAAATTTTACTCTAATAGTGCATGTACGTAATAAGAAAACTCTGAAAAAATAATTATTTGCTTGATAAGGAAGCATTTCTTTCCACTTTGTTTGATGGTGATCGGGTAAAGAAATATATATAATAAAATTTAAAAATAGATATTAATACAAATATTTAAATTCATTTTACTTCTATCCACATAAAAATAATCTCTTAAATTTCTTTTATACCCAATCAAATAATTTTAAATATTTCAAATATATTATATTTATTATCAATAATTGTAACCAAACAGCCCACAAGCGCATCTAAAAACTTCTCCCAACGTGCGGTTGGAGCAACTGGGTGTCCATTGAAGTGTCGAATCCAATTGTTGAGGTGCAGCATTAGAAGAAAATTCTGCGCCGGAAGACGATGGGGACTCCTGTCGCTCTGCCGGGCTCCGGAGGCATTCCTTGCTGGCTGCTAGGGTTTCTGCAAGATCACTTTCGGGAACCCGAAGATCTCTCTTCCATTCAATCTTTAACGGCTCGGCTGAAGCAACAGTGCGACGATCACGAAGTGGAGCTCCTCCACCTAAAGAGGAGACTCTCCCTTGCCGTATCATCTTGGATCTCCCAGTCCAACGAAGCGAGGAGGATCCTAAGCGGGATAGAATCCGGTCATCCTTGCTCAATGCCAGGTCTGCCGGCACTAATCCTTAATCCATCTCTCGATGACGTGCGTTCTCTATCCTTTTTCCTTTCTACTCTTTCAAGTTCGCCTTTTTCTAAACGGGCCAATTTGATTGTTTTATGCATTGTTGAGACTTCAGATGAAAGTGTGAGATCGCATGAAAAAATCTTGCTTGTGGAGTTGCCCTTGATCGCCAAGGAGGTTGGCCGCATCCAGTCAGTCAGGCTTTATGCGGGTAATCCCTTTCTTTTCCTTTTTATTTATATTTAATACAACTAGTTTTTCCTTTTACTTTTGTTTACAAGCATGATATGTTGGTGGCAATTCGTTATGGTAATTGATCATATGATTATTGAATAGAAGGGGAAGAATTGACACCCTTGCAATAATCTAGTACAGCTACTGTGTTGAACCCTATTTGCAAATTTTCTATCTTCTTATTGAAACTTTTGAGAAATGTACTTATGAACTTCCTTAATCTGGGATTGCATGATGCATAATAAGTTTGTGGATTCTTTTCTATGAAGTACGGTCGCCCCTTCAGGGTCTGTGTCATCCAAGTGTCCTATGCATCAAATCAGACAAATAAACTTTGAACACTCTAAACCATTATAGGTGTGCCATTTGACATGTCATTTGTGTCATTAAATATTTTCGTAAGTTTCTTTTTGATAGTTGATACAACTTGAAACACCTTGCATACGGCACAAAATGTGAGTTTTGCAAATTGGACAGAACATAAGCCGCTTGTTTGCTCATAATATCAAATCAAAAAAAATTTCTCCTTCTCCCACCCTAATTTTTTTCTCAATTTTTTGCAATATAATTTTTACTTGATTTATTCTTAACTTTTGTGCTTGAATGTCTCATTCATCATCACATTAGCCTTATCACAACTATTAAGGACCAACTTTATGTATTCTTATTTTCCTTTAATTCATATTAAGTTTTGTACAACAACACAACACAACAACATTGAGTTTTGTATATTGAGTTTTGTTGTTGTTTTTGTTGTCATATTGAGTTTTGTGTAAGGTATTAAGCCTATTATTCTCAAATTATTTTGAACAAATTCTATCAATATTATCACTTTTTCATCTTCCTAATATTCCGACGCTAATTTTTTTTGACATGTCTAATAAGTACAATTTCTATCTGTCATACATTTCTACCACATAAGCCTATTAATATTCAATAGATGTCACTCCAAACATTCATTTAATATAATCATTCCTTGATTTTTTCTTTTTATATTTTTCATACAAATGTCTTAACATATTCTTTTTTTTTTGTCTTAGCTAACTTAGCTATTAACGACCCATTAATTGCTCAATATTTGGATCCATATAACCTGTTAAACACAGTTTTACACATAAGTGACTACTTTTGGGTGTTAAATGCACTAACAATTGCAGTAAAAAAGTGGTTAAATGCCCTTGGCAAGTTGTATTCAATATATTTCATTGATAAAATCACTGCAATGTTGATATGTCATGCTTTATTTGTTCTCACATTTGTATCCGTGCTTCATAGGTTCATGTTGCCTTCTAGTTGGTAGGAGCTAGATGTTCTACTTTTATGTTATATTTTTGCATTTAGGATGTGCCAAATACCATGTATTTCATTTTGTCTATCTTGACATAATTATTATTGGTTAAAATAAAGACAGTTTAATGAATTTCACTGCATGCTTAAACTTTTATATGCTTAAAAAAAGGATCATATAGACTGCAAATCTCACAGGTGCTCAGAGATTAGTTCACCATCTGGACTTTTAAACATGATAATTTAATTCTTAGGTCAGGTATGGTAGTCCAACTTCAATAAGGAGGAGGAGAGGGAGGACAAGTATTTGGCAGAATACTAGCTGTGTTGTGTTAACGTTTTCAGACTCTTTTCCCATTTATCCATCCATCTAAGAAATGCTTCTAGTTGTGCCTATTACAAAGGAAACATAATTCCTAATTTATATTCATTTTGTTAGTTTTATCTTGCAGAGAGTGCACTTCGTCTGGAAACCTTAGTTGGTGACCTTGAAGATGCAACGTTGTCAATGATGAAACAAGTTTCTAGAAAGACCAAAGCATCAAATCAAACTATGGCTCAAGATGTGAGTTCTCCTATTAAACTTTGTTTCTCTTATTTTATGTCTTTTAATAACATATAAGGCTGGAGTAGTGGCATGGGATTTTGGACTTGACACTGCCAATGCCACCCCTCTAACTTAGTTTAAATGCCCAGTTTGTACTAATATTTGTGCCACTCTTTTTTGTGGTTGAAGGGGGACAACTAAGAGCTAAGGCTCATCTATATTAAAAAGGAGCAATCATACAATTGAGCATAGAGGAGTTAAAAATGAAATATAATAGACCCAGCTCTTCAATCAAATAGTCAAAATGGGAAAAAGAAGAATTACAAAATTTATGTGAATTTAAAAACTTATGACACATTATGTTAAAAAAAAAAAAACTTTCAACTAAACTAAAACTGTGGTAAAAAACACCCGCAAAGACCAAAATGCATTTTTTAATTGTAAGTTTATGGAAGGCGATGGGAATTCAAGTGAAATGAATATTTTAATAAAACTCTATAGTAATCTAGTAAATGAGCTCCATCCATAATAAAAATGTATGGTTGAGTGTTTTCTCCATTCACTGTATATTATCCCGTTGATCAGACCCATCATCATCCTATAATCTGGTCAAAAAGTGTTGGCTCCAGAATATTCAAACCAAATGAAGAAGAATCCATTAGAATGCCAAAACAAAGGCCAAAGTTGCCAAATAAGATAAAGTAAAACTCCTGCCAAACCTCCCAAAAATTCTAGAAATGACCAGAAAGCCAAGCAATATAAATTTTCTAGCAACATTTTAAAACATCTTCCATTGCATTATTCAAGAACTTAGAAGACATCTAGCTTAAGATATTTAGTTTCACCTACCTTTTAATGCGAACCACCAAGCTCTCTGGCCTCAAAGATAAACCATTATCAAGCTGACAAAGTAGGCCATTTGGTCCTGTTTACTGATTTGCAATCCTCTCATGCCAAATACTTCTAATGGTAATCCCAACAAATAATAGGTATAAACTACGAACCAGGGGATTTGTTTGATAGGTTTTATCATAATGAAGCACTTGAAAAATAGAAGTTTCTAACAAACGAAAAAAAAAAAAGCCAAAAGCAAGAATATTTTGAATTAGCCACATGGACAATCCCCATTCAAAGAAAAGATGATTATTATTCTCTTCCCCCATAAAACATAGGAAGCAATGATGACATTTAACCACCTATTTGTTAATTTGCTTGCAGTCTTAGAACCATCTAAATAATATATATATATATATAGAATAGCTTAAGGAGTGTTTCTTAAACCATGAAGATTTCCACCAATGCATAAAATAAGAATTGCAAAAGAGCTGTTTCTAAGCATTAGAGAAAGTAAAAAAGCTCTCTGCCATTTAAGTGAATCGTGTCAATCTCCAAAGAGATATAAATCTTATTAATTTTTTGAGACAATCAGGGAAAGTCTTAAAGCATCTGGCAACACCTAAGAACTGTTGCTGATGATGCTAGAAAGGCAAGCATTTGAACAACAACAACAACAACAAGCCTTTGTCCCACTACGTGGGGTCGGCAACATGAATCCTTTTTCTCCATTGTGTCCGGTTCAAAGTCAAATTCTCGTTTAAATCTAATAAAGAAAGATCATTTCTAATATTTTCTAACCAAGTCTTTTTAGGTCTACCTCTACCTTTCTTAACATAAGTCAAATCTAATACCTTTACTTTCCTAACTGGGTCATCGGAAGGCCGCCGTTTTATGTGACCAAATCATCTAAGGCGACTCTCTCTAATCTTATCCTCCACTGGAGCTACTCCAACCTTTTCACGTATATGCTCATTTCGTATCCTGTCTCTAAGAGTAAATCCACTCATCCACCTGAGCATCCTCATCTCCGCAACACATAACTTAGTATTGTGCTTCTCTTTTAATGGCCAACATTCTGCACCATAAAGCATTGCAGGTCTCACCACCATCTTATAGAATTTTCCCTTAAGTTTAAGGGGGACTTTTCTATCACACAACAAGCCCGATGCATTCCTCCACTTCAATCATCCAACTTGAATTCTACTGATAACATCCCCATCTATTTCACCATCACTTTGAACAATAGATCCAAGATATCTAAAACGTGTACTCTTATTAATGACTCGATCGCCCAAAGTCACAATCCCCTCACTAGGTCTATTACTACTAAAATTACACTCCATATATTCAGTTTTAGATCTACTCAAGCGAAAACCTTTAGACTCTAAGGTTGATCTCCAGACTTCAAGTTTACTTTCAACTCGCTCTCTAGTCTTGTCAACAAGAAGAATATCATCAGCAAAAAGCATACACCAGGGTACATCCTCTTGTAAATGTCTAGTGAGAACATCCTCTTGCAAGCATTTGAAGATAAGTTGAAAATCACAAATGCATTATCCCCTATAAACTCCTAGAGGGATTTTCCATCCAATCTATGGTCATAGAAAAGAGATATTTGAGCCATGTTTCCAACAAGATAGCTAACATTATTCTTTTATAGAGCCGGCAGACATTTTCAAGGATTTCTAGAAGGTGGAGTATGGAGCAGAGATAGGTTTCAATATTGAGCAATAAGCATTAATCCACCAAATTCTGTGAAGATAATTGCCAGTCATCATATTTCAAGCTCTTTTAGGTTTACAAACCAAAAAAAGATAATCAGAAGAGTAGTATCCAAGATTTCCATTATCCTCGGGTCTTGCAGCTTTACTCAACGACAAATTCTGAATTTTTTTATCACCCCTATTCTTAAGTATAAATTTTTTTACCATGCTACTAATCTTTCTCAAGGCAGCCCTTGGATGATCAGAGGATCGGAACCAAAAATTGAGGTAACTGTTAAGTGAAAATTTAATAAGCTGATTTCTACCTAATAATTTCTATTTCCACCCTGCAATCCAAGAGTTGAATCTATTAAAAGTTAGCCTGGTAATCACACATTTAGTTGTAAGATAAAAATAAGGATCCCAAGGTAAGTAAATGGAACTTGTCCAAATTAAATCGAGATAAAACCAAAAGAACAGTAGATTCGGTTTAGAGTTTGACAAGAAAATGTTTGATTTGTCAAGATTAACTTTTTTTTTTGTTGTCAAGATTAACTTGAAGACTCAATCTGTTTGAATTTTTTATGTGCAAAAAGTATACTATGGATTCTGGCTCAACAATACCAAAAAACGAGTCATCTGCAATGATTAAGTTACTAATATCTGCTTTGCTAAATCAGATGGGTTTGAAAGAATTGTAAGTGCAGCATTCCTTAATAATCCCTCGCAACACTTTCCATGAGGATAATGAAGAGATAAGGGGAGAGTGAGCAGCCATGTCTTAACCCAACAGAGGAATTGAAATAACTACATAATTCCGCATGAATATAATGGAAAAAGACACATCATTAATACAAGTAGAGATCAACAACAACAACAATATCAAGCCTTTATCCCACTACATGGAGTCGGCTACATGAATCCTTTTTCTCTATTGTGTCCTGTTAAAATTCAAATTCTCGTTTAAATCTAATAAAGAAAGATCATTTCTAATATTTTATAACCAAGTCTTTTTAGGTCTACCTCTATCTTTCTTAATATAAGTCAAATCTAATACCTCTACTTTTTTAACCGGGTCATCGGATGACCGCTGTTTTATGTGACCAAACCATCTAAGGCGACTCTCTCTAATCTTATCTTCATTGGAGCTACTCCAGCCTTTTCACGTATATGCTCATTTTGTATCCTATCTCTAAGGGTAAAGCCACTCATCCACCTGAGCATCCTCATCTCTGCAACACTTAACTTAGTATTATGCTTCTCTTTTAATGGCCAACATTCGGCACCATAAAGCATTGCAGGTCTCACCACCATCTTATAGAATTTTTCCTTAAGTTTGAGGGGCACTTTTCTATCACACAACAAGCCCTATGCATTCGTAGTAGGGAGGTATGCCTCACACAATCAGAAGCCTTCTTAACATCGATTAGCACAAAAATATCTGTTGTTAGAAAAAAATTTAAACGCTCAAGAATATCAGAGGCCAACATAAGATTGTTAGCTACATTCCTTCCTCCAAAGATCTCAGATGCCAAAATAATATAGTCAGATCTAGCCCAAAATAATATATTTGTACAATTTATCCCTCTAGTTTTTTTTCCCCAATCATTTAACTGCCAGGTGTCTTCTCAAAAATTTGCATTACTCTGACTGCGTATTAACAGTGCACATGCTTACAAGAATTATTATAATTATTAAAAGTCTGGCATGTTGTATGTATTATCATTGGGATCATTATTATCGTCCAAATAATCACAATCAATAAAATCAATTAAATGAAACTTCTAGGACTTTCAGCCAATAACCTAAGGTATTTGGATTATTGCATATTAAGGCTTGGGACAACTAGTAATATTTTTCAAGAACTTATGTTTAGATCATGTCATACACAGTCATGGCACCTATTATAGCATCTTCTGTTCGTAATAATTTTTTTAGTGTGTTTCATAATTATTTTCATGAAATAAGAAGATTTTCTCATTCTAACAGTCTACTTTTGAAGACCTAAAATAAAATATTAGACATGACCTTTCTTTATTAGATTTAGATGAGAATATGATCCTTAACAGGACACAATGGAGAAAAAAGATTCATGTAGCCGACCCCACATAGTGGGATAAAGATAAAGGCTTGTTGTTTTTGTTGTTGTAAAGAAACTTAAGTTTGGAGTATTTCAGAAGATATGTAAATTAGATGGTTAAATATTCAGAAGTTTGTATAAATTTGAGAAACGATGGTTGTTAGCATGTTACCGTATATTCAGTGACACGCCACTGAGTAAATGATGCATGACATAAAGGAAAAGATGATTTGATTAAGAAATTTTGCACGCATAATATTTAAAGAGTAATTTCAACTAGATTCTTATAGCTAAATTAAACGACGAGATAAAACACAAAGAGCGGTGAAACGAGCTTAGGCCAAGTAACTTGCATAAAAGTTAAGATCGTAAGATAACCAATTACTCTAGCGTTGCATACATGGAAGGTTTCAACGAAAATCCCGAGATTAACAATGAGATTAGTGTCATGAAGATCCCTCACACAACTCTACAATTCACTAACTTTAGTGGAGGAAGACTAACACTATCTTTATGAATCAAGCATGTCCACATTTGAGGAGCCACTATGAAGATATAAGGGTTGGGGAAGAGTTTACCCAAATAAACAGAAGATGCAAAGCTCCGACGTCGATATGTGGTTGTCTCTGAAGTAAGACAACAGTCAGAAGCTCCTCTTGCAAATTTGAACAGCCACTAGAAGAGACCAGGAGTTCTCGGGCAGCAGGAAGTGAGTTCCCAAAGGGTCGGACAGCAGTTAGGTTCGCTGGACAGCAATGGGGAGGTGCAGAATTCTCTGGACAGCAGCAATTTGGTCTTGAGAAGATCCTGGGCAGCAACTTGGGGGAAGAAATTCAGTGTTTTCCACCTTCTGGATGAGTAAGAGTTGGGAGAATATGGTGGGAATCATATGGACAACAGTGGGGAGGGGGGGGGGGGAATCTGGGTTTAATTTGATTGCTTAGGTGGCATACTAAATCAATCACACAAATAATTGGAGGGAAGAAATTAAGGGGGCGGCGGGTAGAGAGGGGAGAGGAGGGGAATTAGGGGAATTAATTCCCCTTTGATTTGGACCCAAGCATGGAAGGAAATTAATTAGGTGGGGTTAAGGGGAGATTTTGGCCAAGAGAGAGAAGGGGAGAAAGTGTCTAGGTTTAATGTATTTGGACCTTGAGCTTTAATTAATCAATTAATTCATATTTGATTAATTGATTTGATTGTGGACCCATTCCAATGATAGATTTATCAAATAGGAAGGAATTTGAATTTCAAATTCAATTGAATTTAAATTCGAATTCTTTCCAAATTGGGGTTGATTAAATAAGAAAAGTGGGGAATTCTGGAGGGATTTTGGGAGGGGATGTTGGAGGCCGGAGGTTGGGTGGGGGAGGAGGCCGACGTCTATGGAGGTGGAGGGGTGGCTCGGGTATGGCGTAAGGGTTGCTTGGCCGGCGGTGGGGAAAGGTGAGGCCGGCGGTTGAGGCTTGTAGCCGGTGGTGGGGAAGGGTAGGGGCTAGGCCGGAGGTTGAGAGAGAGGGAAGGGTTGGTGGAGGTAGGGGAAAAGAGAGGAAAAGAAAAGAAAATATAGAGAAGATAGAGCCACGAATCCGGATGCTTCTAAGGTTAGTGGGTGATCCGTTTCCCTCTCCTAGGGATTTCTCCAAGACTCTCAAAACTCTCACATCAAGATAACAATAAGCAGGAATTTTCTTTCATATTCATCATTAACCCCCAGAGAAGTAGGGACTTTTAAATAGTCCAATACATGAAGACAAAATAAAAGACCATATTGCCCCTCAGGCTTACAAATAACTAATCCCTTAAGGGTATGAATGGAAAAATGCAGGAAATTAAACAAATACATCACATCTAATCAAAAATAAAGAGGTGCCATCGTGGTCGTAGGTCGTCGGCCACATCTCTGATATACTTTTCATGGTCGGATGTCCTCATCAGTAAAATACACATATACTCGAAGATATGGCCTTCCTCTTCGATCTTCATTACCCGCTTTGCTATGGCTGTTAGTATTCCTCTTTGCAATGATCTTCTTTTTGTTTTTCTTTACTCGAGTTATCTTTTTCATGAAAATTGTTGTGAAAATAATCTTTTTTCCCAAAACTAGATTAGTCACAAAAAATTTCTTTATAATATTTTTATTTTCGAGAAATAATTATGTTTCAATAATTTTTTATTTATTTATAAATAGAATAAGTCAGTCTAGAGAATATATTATTGAAGTTAAGCGATAAGTTTTACTCGTTGCTTTCAATTTATAATCAACTGGTATGCATGTGGAGGGTGCTTCAACTATCACGCAAGTGCTTCACAAGTGAACGTTATTTTCTCGATGCAACTAGCTTAAACTCAACCAAGTGCTTAAATAGTCTTGCTTCCAAATCTTCAGAGGCAAAACTAAGATGGCTAGATTAGCATAATCTTAACAAATGAAAACATCATATGTAACAACACAAGATGCAATATTTATTGATTTTAATAAGTTTGAAAGATTTTTTCTCGCTTACATGATAATAGCTTACATAAAATATAATTGTAAATCTCTTTATTTTTAAATCATCAATAACTTGACCGAGTTAAGGTAAGTATGAATTGCTGAATGTCAAGGCTCTACTTACAAATTCTTTTTTGTATCTTAAAATAGATCCCTTGTCAATTTTAGCTGATCAATTATGTGATAAGTTTTTTGTATTTTAAGTATTTTTTTGGTAGACCCATTGAACTAAACCTTTTTGTTTCAAATGCTAACATCATATTGTTAAATTCAAATAGTCTTTTTTATCAATTTAAATAACTATATGTAAATTTATTTTTGGTACAAAGTTATTTTAAAATCAATCTTCAATTTTCTTTCTAGAATGCGTTGTGTTAATCTAGTCAAAAGCTTCACCTTGAGCTATTGAGGTAGCAGCTTTATTCTCTTGTAGCTGTACTAAGAGGTATGAACTTTTTATATCAATGCAGGAAAGTGGATGGCGGCTAGCAAAACAGCTTGTGGCAGTAAAGGCTATGAAGGATATAGAGGAAGTTCTAGCTGGTGTTGCAAACAACAGACCGTGGTGGACAAATTTACTCCAGGCTGTTGATTCTAGAGTGGATAAAGCTCTTGCCATTTTGAGACCACAATGTCTAACTGATTACAGAATTCTAATTGCATCCCTTGGATGGCCACCAGCCCTTTCAGCAACTAATGTGGAAAAAGATAATTGCATGGAAATGCAAAATCCATTGTTTCTAATGCAAGGGGAAAAGAAAGCCAGGTATTCTCAGAGCTTCTTAGTATTATGCTCCCTGCAGCAGCTACAGGCCAAGCGAGAAGCACGCTCAAGTCTTCTGCAGAAAAATCATAGAGCTTGTAATCCATCAGATTTCAAGGATGTGGGTGAAGTGTCATTCTTCAAATATGGCCTTTGGCCTATAGATGAACTGGTGAACCCTATTGCCTTAAGGATGGAATATCATTTCTCCAGATGGTTAGATCAACCAAAATTCATCTTTGCGCTTGTCTACAAAATTACACAAAATTTCTTGGATGGAGTAGAAAATATTTTGCAGCCTTTTATTGATAATGCAAGGATACTGGGTTGCAGTGCTAAGGAAGCTTGGGTATTAGCAATGATGAAAGTGCTTTTGTATTATTTAGAGAGACAGGTTTTTCCTGCCCTTATTAAAAATCACTGCAAGAGGGATGCTGACTCGGGGGTAACCTCTTCATTGCTTCATATGGTTGACCTTATGATTACGTTTGATAGGCGGATGAAGATTCTTTCAACTTCAGGAATTCATGTTACTGGATCATTTGCTGCCATTGAGGGGTTTGTTCCTAGCTTTTCAATAATGTCAATGTTCAATGACCATTCTGATTGGCTTCAGATCTGGGCGGAAATGGAAGTGAAGGATGCTGAAGGCAAACTAAAACCTCAACTGGAAGATGAAACAAGCTGGTTGAAAGTTTTTCGTAATCAAGCTGGAGATACCTATGACAAAGAAGAGTCATTCCTTTTCTTATCTAGAGAAGACTATAAAGCTCCATTAATTGCTGATTCTGTTTTTCATTTCGCATGGGCAATGATTGAGAGAGGATTGTCCATACCATGCATGCAAAGAAGGAATCAATTTTTTGGCGCGTCTGCAAATTTGTTTTTGAGTCATTTCTTCAACATCTTGGTTGAACGTAGTAGAGATGTTGAATTTATGGTTGTTATTACAGATGACATTGAACTCTTGAGAATTTGCAGTGCTATAAATATTGCCTGTTACTGTGAACATGTTTTGCAAGAGTGGAGTGAGGATGTGAATTTGATGGAAATGGGTGCTTCTGGAGATGATGCAAAAGGGATGTTTGACCGCCTTCCACGGTATCCATTGTTTGATGATGGAATAATGGTCTTGGTGAACCTGCAGACTGATTGTCTTGAGGAGATTTTGACTGCCCTCCTTCTTCACTTTGATAATTTAAGCTGGAATTATGTTCAAGATAGTGGGCAGTGGGAAATGAAGCAAGTTGACTCAGATGGCAGCATCCGGGATGAAGAGTACCTATTCATATCTCCAACTTTTATCGAAGCTCTAGACATGTTAAGAGACCGAATCCAGTTCTTGAAGCAAAATCTTAATCCCCAGAACTTTCTAGACTTATGGAGAAGCATTGCAGGAGGGCTTGATCATTTCATTTTCACAAGCATCCCAATGAGCAATGCAAGCTTCTCTTGCCCGGGGATCAATCAGTTCAGGACTGATATGAAGGCCCTTTTCCTTATTTTTAAACCATTTTGTGCCAGACCTGAAGCTTTTTTTCCATGCATCAGTAATTCTTTGAAGCTGTTGGAAATTAATAAGAAAGATGCAGATCAGATGCTTAAACTTTTCTCACAAGGACATACAGCATCAGAAGATTGCTTGCGACTCCAGGGATTATTTCAGGTGTCTCCAAGTCAAGCTAAAAAGGTGCTGAGAAACCGAATGCGTGGAGACTGAACAAATCATACCTCTTCAATATCATTAGATCATGTTGGATTATTTTTCCTCTGCAATTCCGAGTATTTTAGAGGATGGATGAGCATTCTTGTGCGCACTTTGCCCTAACTTTGTGTGTTTTTTACCCTTTTTGGTGCCAGCACACTGTGTTGTCTTTGGGTCTATTTGCGACAGTCTCATGGCTGCTTTGATTTTCAGATAACAATCATAATTTTATTTGGTTATTGTATTATTGTTGTTTTTGTTAGGATTGATCCAGTTTTACATTAATTGGGAGGAGTTCTTGAGCTTTTCTTGAGCTTCTTTCAAGAGAGAGGGAGAGAGTGAAGATAGGAGAGGGAGTGACAGATTTGAGGAGGAAAATTAACCTAAAGCTTTGTTCAATTTTTCTCAAATAATACATCAACCTGTACATTCTATTTATGGGCATTTACATGTGATGTATTATTTATGCGTAACATCCTAAAAACATGGACCAATACTCAATAGTTTTCTCATCATTTTTTAAAAATTTCTATGATGGAAAGTTATTGTTTGTAATCATAATAGGAAAGTTGATTTTTACACAGTAACTTCACAGCTAATTTTATAAAATGTTATAGCTGTCTCAAACAGACTCTTATTCAAAATCAAAGACCTGCATGTTTACACCGATGAAAATGTCAAGCATATAAATGTTCTATGCAACTTAATCTTAGTAGTTTTATTTTATTTTGTATATTTTGTATTTTAGTTATTTTTTAACATGAATATGATGAAATGACTTCATGGATCGTATGCGTATTATTGAATTAGCTAGCTCTACTCATAGTTGAATGGCTCGATGTGGGTTACATAAGAAGTTTTAGTACCAGGGTTCATTGTTCATCATCAGATGGGTTTGTTTCATCCACTAGTTCCATCTTTTCATCCTATGATTCAGCAACTGTTCTAAAAAAAATAAAAGTAAAGAGTTTATATGTATATATTCAAATAATATAATTTTTAAATTTCAAAAATATTGTACGCATTTATAATCAATATTTATTTATTTTGAACATTTAGGTCAATTAAGATAAATTTACATACATATCACATACATAAGACTTAAATTTAAGACCTATTAGTTGGTAGCTAATGCTCCGAATCAATAGATTAAGATGAATTACATAATATTTGTTTATTTTTCATACCATAATTTAGTTACTAAGCTAACTAATCGTTAATCAAATCCACCTGAAACAATTGCTATTTGCTACAAGTTAGATACCAGCTATAATGAGTTCTTGTATGTTACAAAAATTTAAGAAAAATATATGATAGAGATATTTTTTTAATTTTTTATTTTGGGACTATTTGATTTGAAGCAAAGTAGGTGTTAAGTAATTTTTAGTAGGAATTTTGAAAATATTAATATTTAGTTGATAAAAAAAGGAATGTAATATAAAGCATTATAGTTCATTTTTTATGAAAAGTAAAATAGTCCAGTTTTGTCCGATTTTTTTTCGCTGCACGCAAGCTTGGTTTTTCGTTGCGAGTCATCGACGTCAACTTTTTCACTGCCACCATTGCTGATCACCACCACTACCTCTTGCCAATTGTCGACCACCACTGTTGGCCACTACCATTGCCACCAGCCACCATCATCACCATCACCCTCCTTTGCCACCGACCGCCTCCCGCCGATAGTGACCAGCCTCAACCACCATTGGCCACCACCACCCCGCTACATCATTAATTGACCACCAACATCATTGGACTCTACATTGCATTCATTTTACTTTAAATCTAACAAAAAAGTCTCTCTCTCTCTCTCTCTCTCGTGAAATTATTAGGTATGGAGACCGGGCGTAGCTTTACGTCCGGACGCCAATAAAATATTGACACGTAGAGTGGACACGTGAATATTCAATTGGATTTATTTTTTTACTTTATATATTTAATGTGTCCGTGGAATTTTAAGCCAAGCGCATCAAAAGCACAGTCAAAGCGCAGTAAAAAAACGCAACAAAAGAGCAGTCAAAGCTCAACTAAAGTACAACTAAAGCGCAAAAAAGTGCAAACAAAGCGCACTCCACATGTCAAATTTTAAGTGGATGTTCAGACGTAGCTCTACGTTCAATCTCGGCACCTAATAATTTCTCCTCCCTCTCACACACACACATCCTATTCATTATCTTTTCTTTAAACTACTCAATAAATTAATACCGTTAGGAGAAGCAAGTTCAAATCCAACGGTAAAATCCCAAAACAGGAAAGCGGTCCAGATTATACCATTAAACTAAACCGCGCGATACGGTAGAAGAATTCCCCCACGAAGTCGGTTAGCTTCCTTGTTTCCTGATATATTTCTTTACAGTTTCTTTCCTAATCTGAGACGGATCTATAAAAATAAATAAATCAAAGAAACTCTGCCTCAATAAATAAACTTCACCCTTACCATTGAACTCACTCTAAAGCGACATGGCCCCAATGCTGTGTAACATCACAGCCGCCGAGCTTGCGGTAGCGAAACAGCTCTTGGTTTTAAGCCGGGGCAATGGCGGCTTCAAGACGATTTCGAGATCGATGAGGTCGCCGGAAAGCGTGGAAGTGAGTAGGCGGCGGCGAAGATTGCGAAAGTATCGAAGAATCTGCGATGTATATTTGTCAGCGGCGGCGGCGGTGGTCGGTCCCGGCCATAAAAGCGATTTGCGGCAGGGAAGCGAGTTGATTTATTGATTTAGAAGAGAGGTAGGCTAACTATCTGATTTTGAGCTTGATGAGAAATCTGGCATTAGAGGAAATGTAAATATTGCATTCTGTTTTGTTCACATATTTCAACACCAAGCCAAATGCCATTAAAAGATTAGATGTTGGCAGACTGCTTTCTCTTATACTTTACCTTCTTGTCATATAATGTCACATTATGAAATGTATTACTTTTACAGCTTTGAGAAGCATTGTTCTTGCACAGATAGGATCTCTAGCCTTCAACACTCAATCTACAGCGGTTAATATTGGTTTAATGAGGAATGAGGACAAGATCTTGAGAATAAGGCACATTGTTATTGAAGATCATAAGAATGAAATCATTATACTATTAAGGATCACATTATACTTCGTTAAAGAGTGAAGATCATGAATAAATATGAAAAGGTAGCTTCAAGGAGGAATCTATGTAAGATGTCAATTACAACACAAACATAACAGCACTGATGATACAATTTTGCAACTAACAAAACGAAGTACTAATGAATGAAAACCATTGGAAGTTGTTCCAAAATTAGAGTTCATGACCAACACATTCTAATTCAGAGAACTGGGGGTGGGAGGGCGGTGTTGAGCTGTATTAATTTACTACAACAAGCAAGCCTTAGCTTGGATTGATGAACGAATGACCACCAATCCAGCTTGGAAATATCATGCTATGGTAACCAATTATGAACAAATTCAAACAATTTTGGTGCTAGGTCTAGGTCTGTGGCCGTTAAACACAATTTCCTCCAGCCCATCGTCAACTTTATTTCTTGGATACTTTTCCTCTTTGATTTCCTTTACTTCAGTTCTAACAGAAAGCTGAATCTCATTTTCCAAGCCAGTTTTGCTGCTAATAGATGGAAATACCATCTCCATATCTTCAAACTCTATCAAATTAAGGAGAAATCATTGAATCTAAGATCTTCCTATTCTTTTCTCTCCACTTATGCTCATCAGGCTCGAACTTTAAAGGCTACCAATCAATTTGGAAGCTATAGACGAGACTTTGAACGTCCTAACAAGCTGTTCTTCTATAGAAATCAAGTTCGGGCTCGCAATAATAACTCGCTGGTCTCCAAAAGCCCAGCGTTGGAAGAGAAACATGCAATCTTTCTCGCACGCACAAAGGCTTCACATCATAAGAAGACAAGATCTTGAAGATCTCAGCAAGCGCTTTGCTTGCTGCGGTCATCATGAACAGGCATCCTTCAAGACAGGAAGCCAGGGAAGATTGTAAGCTCTCCTAATACATTTTATTCTCCTTCCTAAAATCATCAAGAACCAATAGACATCTTCGTCCTCTCCTTTTTTTTTGTTTTGTCAGTGAGAGTTATTTAGGCTTTCTTTTCAAACGAAGCGTTAATCACAAACTCATATATACAATGCATATACAAGATTTTGAGCCTAAGACCTCTTGGTTGATGCCTAAGCTCTCAACTAACAAAGATGATTTGAGAGATAATAGTTTAAAATTTTTGGGCATAGAAAAGCATCCTATCATATCAAAGAACTCAGAGATTCAAAAATCATTATAGACAAGTTGGTTTAAGGTCATCTTCCCTTAACATCATAATATAATAAATATATCATTTTTATTTAAATGATATGATATATAATATAAATCTCTTATGTCAAAATATTAAAAATAAATAAATGTGGCACCTCTTCATATTTTATTTTATAATTAATCTTGTATAAACTAAAATATTTTTAATACTATTAAATGATATAATAAATGAGCTGACAAATCTATTTTTGACATTATTGGGTGTTAGAAAATTAGTAGTAATTGAGAGAGTTCTGTTGAATTGGAATTATTTTCAAAAATTCAAACCAGATTTATTTTGGAAAGATTTGATATTCAATTAATATATTATTTAGAGAATTGATTATTTCTTTAAATTGTTGATTTGATTTGAGATTTAATTGGAGATTTGATTAATGCATTAATTAGGAGATCTAATTATTGCATTAATTAAAGATTTGATTGGGATTTGATTAGGATTAGATTAGGAAACTTTTTATTTTGCCTCAAATCTATAAATTGGCCAAGGGGCTGCTATCGTAACGATGAGAGGAAGAGAGAGCTCATTGTAATTCTCTAATGTTCTCCAATTTAGTAAAATCATCATCCCCTCCTCGTGGACGTAAGCATCTTCGCCAAACCACGTAAATCATCGTGTTCTTTGTGATTGTGTTATGTGATTGATTTTATTTTTGTTGTGATTATTTGCACAACAATTAGTATCAGAGCCGGATTCCAAATTTCAGCGATTTCCGGCGACATCGTGAAGAACAAAAGATTAATCTATTGGTGTGGTTCGTTCAGTCGAAGAAACTGAGCCTGATTGGTACAATTCTGACGTCATAAGAAGCTTGCAATTTGGTGGAGGCTATAAGATCCGGTGGAGTCATGGATACATCCACCTCGTCAGTGGAGAAGGCGTTAATTCATCAGATGATTACACATCTCATCAAAATTGACGCGACGAAATTTGACGGCAAAGGAAACATTAGCATGTGGCGATATGAGGTGATGGATGCACTGTGCTCTTTGAATCTGGACGATGTTCTGGATGGCTATGAATGTCCCGAAGAGATGTCTGAGAGAGATTGGCTCAAGATGAACCGAAGTGCTTGTGGCTTGATTAGAAATTGCCTGTCTCAAGAGATCAAGTATGAGGTGATGATGGAGACTTCTGTTGTGAAGCTGTGGAAGACTTTAGAGAATAAGCATCTAACAAAGAGTGTGGAGAATCATCTTCATATGAAGCGGTGACTCTACATGTTTAAGATAAAATATGATATTATAATTGATGAGCATTTGAATGACTTCACAAAGTTGTTGACTGATCTTTTGAATCTAGATGAAGATGTTGGAGATGAAGACAAGTTGCTCCTTCTATTAAATTTTCTCCCGGATGAGTACACGAACTTCACAGTGACACTCATTCATGAGAAGGAAGTCTTGAACTACAGTGAGGTAACTACTGCACTATTGAATCACTAGTTCTAGCGTCGGGACAAGGAATCAATAAAGAATGATTCGGTTGAGGCACTGATCACACTCCAACGTGGAAATCTGAAAAGATGAAAAAGGGTAGCAACAGCAAGCATGACAAGTCTCATGAGTGCAGTCTTGGGAAGAATCAGTGTACTTTCTATTTGGAGATTAGTCACTGGAAGAAGGATTGCCCGAAGCTAAAGGAGAAGGGAAAGGGAGTTTCAACAGAGGCAAAGGCAAACATTACCATTGAAGAACATGAAGGAGACTCTGATGTATCACTATCAGTAGTTCCTCAAAGCATGTATATTGATAGTTCATGTTGAATTCTGGATACTGGTGCTATATATCACATTTTTGCCACCAGAGAGTGGTTCTATACCTACAGGGAACTTTATAGCGGTGCTGTGACCATGGGAAACTATCAAGCCTGTCATACTGTTGGTGTAGGGGGCATTTTCATCAGAATGTGTGATGGTATTATGAGAGAGCTTATTGATGTGAGATATGTTCCATATATCAGAAAGAATTTATTGTCTATTAGGGCTTTAGAGACCAAAGGCTACAAGTTAGTCATTGAGGCATGAGTTCTGAAGATGTATCATGGAGTATTAATATTTTTTAAGGGAGTTCGTCACCACAATCTTTACTATCTTCAAGGAAGAATCATGATTAGAATGGCTACTATTACTGATAATTCTTCTAATGCCACTACATTATGATATATGTAGCTAGCTCATGCTGGAGAGGCTTCTCTTATAGCTTTGGAGAAGAAAGGACTAATTAAAGGAGAAATCACCTGCAAACTTGACTTTTGTAAATATTGTGTATTTGACAAGAGGACACGTGTATCCTTTGGTATTGTCATCCATAGTACAAAGGGTATATTGGAGTATGTTCACATAGATGTTTAGGGTCCGACAAAGACAACATCATTAGATGGGTGGAGGTATTTTATCTCTTTTATTGATGATTACTCCATATATATTTAGGTGTTCACCATTAGGCGCAAAAGCGAGGAATTGGAGATCTTCAAAACTTGGAAGAAGTGGATTGAGACTCATATTGGCAAAAAGATCTAGTGTATCAAATCATACAATGGGGGCGAATATACTTCAGATGCATTCTTGTATGAGTGCCAGAGATCTAGGATAGAGCACCATTTCAGTGTCAGAGAGACACCACTACAGAACAGGGTGGTATAGAGGATGAATTGGATTTTGGTGGAGAAAGTTCGGTGTATGTTATCCAATGCTGGGTTAGATAAAATTTATTAGGCTGAAGTAATAAATTATGCTGGTAACTTGGTGAACTGTTTGCCTTCTACAACTATTAGAAAAAAAACACCAAAGAAGACGTGATCAGGGCATCCTGCTAGAGATTATCAGCACTTGAGAGTGTTCGAATGTCCATCTTATTATCATGTTCAGAATGATAAAATGGAACCAAGGGCAAAGAAGGAAATCTTTATTGGGTTCAGGCATAGAGTCAAGAGCTTCAAACTCGATAATCCAGTAGAGAAAAAGATTTTCATCAACATGGATTTTACTTTCGATGAGGCGAGCATGTTGAAGCCTCAGGACCGAAGTAGGTGGAGAGTTCTATTATAACCACAGATGCACTGCAAAAGTTGGAGATTGATGCAGCTCAATTTGCTCAATAGAAGGAGGTCAGTTCTAATCAGGTACCTGATTCACTTATAGATTAGGAGCTAAAAGATGATGCTGAGGATGAGATTCATATTTAGGAATTTATTGTGCGAAATAGGGCCAAGTGTCAAAATGTTCTAAAACTAGCTTGGTTGAGGGATCACATTGCATTTAGACTTTTAGAAATAGAGGTTGAAATTCCAAATCACTACAAGAAAGCAATAGACAATTCTGATGGTGATCTTTGGAAGAAGGCTATGGATGAAGAGATGGAGTCTCTTTAGAAAAATTTTACTTGGAGGCTAGTCAAGCTTCCTCCAGGAAGAAAAGCTAGTGTGTGCAAAAGGGTATATGCAAATAAGGATCCCATGTAGCTGATGTGAGGTAAAAGGCTAGGCTGGTGGCAAAAGGCTTTGCGTAATGAGAAGGGATTGATTATGATGAGGTATTTTCCCTAGTGGTCAAGCATCCCTAAATTTATATTCTCTTAACACTTGTAGTTCACTATGGTTTGATTTTGGAGCAGCTTGATGTGAAGACTGCATTCTTACATAGAGAACTACAGTAGGAGATCTATATGCAACAACCGCCTGGATATGGAGCCTCAAAAGACTTGGTTTGCATATTGGACAAGTCTTTATATGGGTTAAAGCAGTTACCACGATAATGGTACAAGAAGTTTGATTAGTTCATGATAAAAGAGGAGTACACAAGGAGCCAATATGATCATTGTGCATATTTCAAGAAATTGGTCAATGATGAGTTCATCTATTTGCTTCTGTATGTTGATGATATGTGATTGCATCTGTCAGTCAGATTGAGATTGATAGGATGAAGAAGTAATTATCAAAATATTTTGAGATGAAGGAGTTGGGTGAAGCTCGCAAAATCCTTGGCATGGAGATTATGAGGGACAAGGCAGTTGGAAAGGTTTGGCTTTCATAAGAAGCTTATATTCGAAATGTGCTAAAAAGTTAGGATTTAAGACTCAAGCAAAGCAGTGAGTTTACTCATTGCATCTCACTTCCAGTTGAGTTCAGAGCAGTGTTCTAAGGATGATCAGGAGAGGAAATATATGTGATCGGTTTCTTATGCTAGTGCAATTCGTAGTTTGATGTACATCATGGTTTGTACTAAGGCAGACATAGCACAAGTAGTTGTTGCTGTGAGCAGATTCATGCATGAGCCTAGAAGGAGTCATTGAGAAGTTGTGAAGAGTATCCTGAGGTATCTAAAGGGTATAATTGATATAGGCTTGGTATTCGAGAGGCAGTCATCTGTTGCTTATTTATGTGTAGGCTATACTGATTTAGACTATACCGGTGACAATAATAGGCGTAGGTCTACGACTGGGTATGTATTGATATTGGCAGGAGGTCCAATCGGTTGGAGATCAAGACTATAGTCTACTGTTGCTTTGTTTACAACTGAGACTGAGTATATGGATGTCATAGAGGCGATGAAGGAGGCAATATGGATGCAGGGCTTAGTGGATGATTTGGGAGTTAACCAAAAGTCTCTGATGGTATTTTGTGATAGTCAGAGTGCTATATGTTTGGCCACAAATCCAGTCTTTCATGCTCGTACCAAGCATATTGATGTGAGGTACCACTTTGTTCGAGACTTGATTCCTGAAGGTAATGTCTAGTTGAAGAAGATGGATATCAAGGAGAATCCAACAGACATGCTCATAAATGTACCACCAGTTCAGAAGTTCACCTACTGCATAGTTCTCGGCTTGATCCCCTAAGGAAGGTGGGGGGTACATAAGCAATCATCTGGGTGCAGTTGTCATCATCTTTCACTCTCTGAAGTGAAAGTTGAGGTGGAGATTATTGATTTAGAATTATTTCCAAAAATTCAAATCAAATTTATTTTGGAAAGATTTAATATTCAATTAACGTATTATTTAGAGAATTGATTATTTCTCTAAATTGTTGATTTGATTGATGTATTAATTAGGGGACCTAATTATTGTATTAATTAGTTTTTGATTGGGTTTTGATTAGGATTAGATTAGGAAGCTTTTTCTTAATTTATTTTGTCTCAAATCTATAAATAGAGTCAAGGGGCTACTGCTGTAATGATGAGAGGAAGACAGACCTCATTGTAATTCCCTAATGTTCTCCAATTTAGAGAAAGCATCATCCCCTCCTCGTGGACATAGGCATCTTCGCCGAAAAACGTAAATCATTGTGTTCTTTGTGATTGCGTTGTGTGATTGATTTTGTTTCAAATGTTATTATTTGCATAACAAGTTTTATATCTTATCTTTGCATGAAAATTCAACACGAACAAATAAAAGAGAAGAATGCAAGAGATATTATAGTTTTAAGTGAAAAATTCAAGAAAAGAAATAATCATGGAGCCTAGCCTTTTAATAGAGAGCTAGTTGAAATAATCCTATACTTAAAAGTTATAGATGTCTTTTATATATATATATATATATATATATATATATATATATATATATATATATATATATATATATATATATATATATATATATATATATATAAAATTGGAGAAGATGAGATTACGATGTTGGGAGCATTGTTTAGTCTCTTGTAGTTGTAGTACAATTTGTAATAATAGAGTTATAATCATAGTAGTTGAATGATGTCAATTAGGTGATAATAGTCAGATGAAAATATCCAGATAATTTGAATGGATTATGCTGACCAACTAGCGGTGGATATATGACGGGAGCAAGACGGCGATGGTCGAACGATGGTGGTCAAAGAATTGCAATCATGTAGTCGAAATTCAACAGCGACAGTCGGATGATAGTAGTGACTAGTAGTGATTGTTGCCATCATAAATTTAATAAAACCCTTGAATTTTTCAAATCTCTTAGTTTTCTCTAAACTTAAGCCTCAGTATTTTTTACTATTCTTTTTTTTCTTTCTTTCTTTTTTAAATTTCTCCGCCTTCAATATTTTTACTTCACATTGCTGCAAGAGACAATATAATCATACACTAATTTTAGTAGTTGAGTAGAGTATATAAATATATATATATATATATTAAGCCTTTTAAAAATCTTCAAGAAAATTCAAAAAACTAGTTAACTAAAAGAAATGATTGAAATTTTGAATGAATAAAAAAATTAAATTAATTTATTTGTATTTTAACTTAATTTTGGCCTACATAAAACCGCTCAATTCTTAAAAATATTGAAAAATTCATGATTTGTCCGTTTGACCCCCAATTATTGTTTCCAGGCTCTTCTTCAAGTCGATTTTTTTACTAAAACCGAACCGGGCTGGCTAACACGTTACACGTGATGATAGTTATTTTTTTTATTATTTTTATTATATATATATATATATATTAAGCCTACGTCGCTCAAATATAGGTTTATTACAAATCTGCTACACGAAATCCCATTTGGTAATAAAAGTGGGCAGTTAAAACTTATTTCAGCCCATGTAAAATATTATTATAACTCTCCGATAAAAATTAATATAAAAAACTGCTCTGTAGTTTCTAGAATCAAAATTAATTATTTTTACTATGATGTTTGTTCTGATTTGATGATAGCTTATCGAAAACTTGATTCAAGACCTACCCAAATTACATTATATTTAAAAAAAATTGATTTATTAATGTGCTATCGGCGACAATGATCGGCAGCAATGAGATGATAGTGGTGATTAGTGTTGGGGATGAGGAGTAAACACCACAACGGCAAAATAAATAAGAAAGTAAAAGCAGCTGAAAAATAAGGACATAGGATTTAACATAGAAAAATCCAAAATATGAAAAAAAAAATACTGAACCACACAACATCAAGAAATCCACTTTAAAAATTAGTAGAAATAAGTACATATCTCTCTTCTCTCTCACTCTCTCATTGCTTCTCTTCTCAAATGCATCTTTCTTAATGTCTATACTATCAAAATGCAAGAGAAAGTCAAGTAAAATAACCCCAATGGATGCAATGACACCGGAGCTGAGCTATTTAATTCTATTAACTTCAGGATAGTTTAATTCCATTAAGTAGTTTGTATGGCTATATAGATATAGTGTTCCTTATGGTGGCATGTAGCCTTTTATGTTGCTTTAATTGTCTATAAACACTTGTAGCCAATGCTTGTAATGGGAGATTTTTGAGATGAATAATATTTGAGTTCTTTTACTCAGTTGTCTTTGGGTTCTGTATCCTAAAGTTATTCAGGTGGTGATCTCCTCCCAAGGAGTTCTTGGGTTATGCGTGGGCTGCCAGCTCCTGCAACTTGGGTGTTATATTTGTCGCCGCGTCACACCCCCCCCCCCCCCCCCTCGCCGGCGCCATTTGGTATCAGAGCCAACAGGTTCTTCTTTCTCCGTATCCTGAGAATTCCTCAGATGGTGAAGAGAAGAACCTGGTGGAAGAAGCCAAGTTAGAGGTCTTCCAAGGTACGACGGGTTCAGCTAGGCGTACGTTCATCCCCGTCCTGATCTTCGGTGGCGAAGCCTAGGTGAAGGAGACAGAAGAACCTAGCGGAGAAGCTCTGAAGGACCTTCCAGCCGTCGCCAAGAATCCAAGGAGTTCCAGCCATCGTCAAACATCCACAGCTATCAAGAAGAGGCAGGGTGAGCAGTCTGTAGCTTACGAGTACATGGAAGGAGCCGTTGAGAGATTTCTTGAGTCTAGATGGGGTTCAGCTAGTTATCCCGTCCATCACGTATGGATCCTCGTGGACGATCACATTAATAAACAATTCTTGGCTCACATCAAGAAGCTGTAGGAGGTACAGGACGAGCTGGAGAAGGTTAACGAGGAGGCAAGTGATAAAGTTTTGGAGGTGGAACAGAAAAATAGTGAGATACGCAGGCCAATCTATAGTAGGAGAAATGAGGTTATTCAATCAATTCCATACTTCTAGGTAACAACGATCATGTTGAAAACTTCAAAGATTTGAAATCTGGCTATTCCATAACATTTAACTTCATGCCTAACCTATATTTTGAAAACAATAAGTTGACAAAGACGATCAATTATTCTGATGAAGGAACAGCCAGTATAACTAGTACAACAATTAAGTGGAAGAAGGGCATGGATAATGCCAATGGTTCTGGTAATGTGACAGAAGGTTCCAACAGACCCTTTGAAGAGGACAATTTATTTGACTGGTTCAACGAAGCACATCAAAAAGCTCTTTCAGATCGATTGGGTGATGAGATTGCTGAGATAATCAAGGAAGATTTATAGAACAATCCTCTCAAGTATTTCAACAATGATGCTGATGAGGAGGATTTCGTTGGGGAGGATGACGACGACGAGGATGTCTTACATAATCAGACTCCTTCTTTCTACAATGACATGTTTGAAGGGCCACCTTGTCAGTCTTCCACACCAACCTCAATCGAGTTCAGCTTCGAAGAATTGAAGATCCGTTGCCAAAATCGTCGTCTTTTCCTCCATACGATGAGCCCATGTATGACGTCTACAATGACAACATGTTTTTTGAAGTTCTTGATTTTGATAAATCCATGTATGGAGATGACCAGAGCAAGATGGATGCACCGCCAGAGTTATGCATGCATATTGTTCGTGTTAAGGCAATTAATGTGCTTGCCATCACTGATAAGGGAAATGCTCTTCAAAATACATATGATGTCATCACAAATTTCAGGGTTGTTTCAATCAAGCATTCATGTGAAGAGTTGGTTAATAGGATGATCAACCATATTTCTCAAGAGTTTGATGCATTTAGGAAAAAAAGATGGGATGTGGTACTTGTCAATCAATATCTGGATGAAGTTAACGAAGCGAAGGAAAATATATTGTTCTGTGATGTGTGTTGGCAAATGGAGACAATAATGAACCATATTTTTGTTTGTTCTATATGCAAGATTGACACTGGGTGAAAATATCCAGACCGGTTTAGCCAACCAAATCCGTCTCCTTATGGTAGACAACCAAACATCTTCTTATGAGCCTGAAGTTCCTCCTACACCGATAGTATGACGCCGGAGCTGAGCTGTTTAATTCTATTAACTTCAGGATAGTTTAATTTCATTAGGTAGTTTGTATGGCTATATAGATATAGTGTTCCTTATGGTGGCATGTAACCTTTTATGTTGCTTTAATTGTCTATAAATACTTGCAGCCAATGCTTGTAATGGGAGATTTTTGAGATGAACAATATTTGAGTTCTTTTACTCAGTTGACTTTGGGTTATGTATCCTAAAGTTATTCAAGTGGTGATCCCCTCCCAAGAAGGAGTTCTTGGATTATGCGTGGGCTACCAGTTCCTGTAGCTCGCGTGTTGAATCCGTCGCCGCATCACCCCCCCCCCCCCCCCCCCCCCCTCGTCGGCGTCACGCAACCCTTCAGAAAAACATGAAAAAAAAATTCAGTCCGTCTCGCAACGCTGTCGCGCTTGTTAGGGGCACTGCGTCACTCAAGCCTCTATCTTGCACAGTTGCAACGTCATATATATACCACTGCGGTGCTCTGCTCACTATCATTCAGCACTGTGGTGTTGGGAAACGCAACGTCGGGGCGCTTAGGTATGCTTGGGTATGCAACACCCGAACCCAAGCAAGGGGTAAACCCTCCGCACCCCCCAGATAATATGATAAGTTTTGATGTCCGAGATAACAGAACAACCGTATTGATCAACACAATCAGATTCCACACATAACTATAAGTGACATCAATGACCAATGTGGTGCATGAGATTGGGTGTTTGAGAATTCATTTTTTGAGAATAATGAAAAGACGTAAAAGTTATTTTTACTATTTTTTAAAATGAATTTATTTATGTTCACAAATTAAAAATAAAATAATTACATAACACTAATCAAATAGATTTTTTTAAAAAGCAAAAACATAAAATAAAAATAAAAAATGGTGCAAATAGGCAAAGATCATCTCCAACCGAAAACCTCATTTTACACTCCAAAATATAGTAATACATGTAATAATTCATCTACAACCGAACTCTATTTTTTAACTTCAAAAAAGAATATACCGAGTATATTCTTTTTCCAATCGAAAAAAATGACGAAAAAAATGGCATTAGGGAACAGTGTGATGCCAATATTGGCATCGCACTGTTCACCTCACACAAAATGGCGCTGAATTTAGCATTCGGTTGGAGCTCGCAGCGACTACAAACACTTGTTTGGGGTTCGATTGGAGATGCCCTAAGTGTTCTACAAGTTCTGCATATATTAGTTAAATTATAGTAATGATGACAATTTCGGAACCTATGCAGCCTAAAAATGAGCTTAAGATGGTGAATCAAGATGCTTCAATAAGGCCAAATAAAAATTCCAAAAAAAAGTAGCTAATTTTGCATGTTTAGTTCTTTAATTATTGTGTGATTAGACATGTGATTTACCCTAAATATCTCCGTAATGATGAACACTATAGTTGAAATATAATAAAATTATTTTCAAGTTCAATAAATATTCAATTACATATATAAACTTATTATAAAATATTTTTAAATATTAAGGCCTAATTAGAAAATCTATCTTATAAAAAAAATGATAGTAGAAAGCAATTTCTTCAATAGCTTTTAAAAATTATTTTCTCTGTGTTACTTTTTCTGTAACAATTTTATAAAATTATAAATTTGTAAAGTAATTATAAAAAGTACATTCCTAATGCAAAAAAATTTTAAAACAGCAAAAAAATAATGATCAAATAAAAATTATCATTATGATCCGTAAAATAAAACAGTAAAAAAATTATCTCAAACAAAATCTTAATCTTCTACTCATCACTATTATTTTATTTGTGCGCCACCGCAACATAGTAACATTAGGTGATCTCACTTAAAAGATACCTAAATTTGTAAGTGTGTTTTCTAATATTAGTGAGTGTAATTTTTAAGATTATGATTAATCACTTCGAAACTCATTTGTACACTGAATTGTATACTAAATTTAGTTGTGATATTCTTAGCTGTTGTATGGTGTTTCAATTCTGCTCTTAAATTCTGCAGTTCAATTGCATCAAATGCCCTATTTCAACGCGCAACAAAGGTTTTGCTATTTGGGTTCCTTTTGGCAATGTGGGTCATATGAATAAATCTGTAACTATTGCGTCTAGCTCTAGAACTACTAGCAAGGCTTCTTTTAAATGTCATCAAATAGACTATTTTGCAAATGCATGTCCTAGTAGGAGTTTGTATTCAATGTTGAAGAAGAGGACATGGGAAATGATGAAGGACATGTTCATGAATACGAAAAGAAGATTAGTGATTCTAGATTGTTTCATTAGAGAACTAAATGATATGTGATGCATCATTACCACACATAAGATTGTTACTAAGACTTCGTTTGGGACGGCTTTCTTATTGTTTTCTGAAACAGCTTTATACTATAAAAATTTTTAGTTCAAAAAATTTTTGTACTAAAAAAATGTTTTAAAAAACATTAAGAAAGCCATCCCAAATGAAGCCTAAGCCCATAATTAAAAGATATGAAATTGAAGGTTGCAATGCACTCACATCCATACAAAGTAGAGTGGGTAGATATAAAACTATAATTTATATAACATAAACATACTTGGCACCCATTCAATTTGCTATAAATAATGAGAATATATGGTATGATGTTTTACCAATAGACATTGCAGATGGCACCCACTTTGGGAAGTCCAATTCTTTAATGCGATGAGGATGGTTTTAAAATCTAATAAGCCTAAAAGTTATTCCACGACAAAAGAATCAAATGTTCCTAAATAACAGAAAAGAGTTGTGCATGTTTTGATCACTGTTTAAAATTGCGCAATAAGAGGCGCGCCTCTGCGCAATTCTGGTCCTGGGCGCCTCATTGCTTAAGCAATTGGAGGAATTGGTGAGGCTTACGCCTCACTGGCTTTGAGGCGCGCCTCAGAGGCGCAATTGCGCAATTCTTAGTGAGGCATAAGCCTCACCAAAACCGGTCCCACTCACTTAAGTGAGTAATAAAAAAAAAAAACCCTCACAACTCTCTCTCCCCCATCCCAACCCAGCGTCCGTTTCCGCCAGATCCCGCAAGATCCCGACCCAGCGTCCGTCACCTCTCGGCCAGCCGATCCCGCCGCCTCTCCCGCCGGCGCCGCCTCACGCCGGTGAGCAAAGACTGTCCGACCGCCCTCTACGACAACTCCTCTACGCATTTTAGGTATTTTTTTTGAGTATAAGGGAAGATTTTTCAAGTTATAGGAAATCTAGGGTTTTTAATATTTTGAAAATTTTTGGTTTGTTTTCCCTTTTTTGCATTAGGAAACATGGTTAGAGGTAAGGAAAAGACAAATACGTCATTGCGGCGTGATCCTTCTTGGAAATATAGTGTGCAAGTTGATGTAGGAGGCGGCGAGAAAACCTATGTGTATTTAAAATGTAATTTTTGTGACAAGGTGGTGAAGGGAGGAGTTACTCGCATGAAGGAACACTTATCCGGTTCACATAAGAATGTAGTACCTTGTGCGAATGTACCGGATAAGGTGAAGGAGGAAATTATTGCTTACATGAAGAAGAGTACCACGGCCAAACATCTACAACAGGAGCAATTTGATGAAAGGGTCGAACAAGGTTCTTATTTCGGAAGCGAGAGTGGAAAGGGATCTTCCTTCACTATACATAATAGAGGTGTGCGGGGTCCTATGGATCAATACATGATAAATCCAGGAGAGGATAGAGCAGAAGCACAGATGATGCCTGCAGCTGGTACCAGAGAGGGTCGACGTCAGGTATGCATGGATATTGGCAGATTTTTTTTTTGAGAATGCCATACCTTTTAATGTTGCAACGTCACCTGCCTACTTCAATATGTTGCGATCTGTTGGGTTGTACGGGAGAGGGTTGAAGGCACCATCCATGTATGAGTTGAGAACATGGATTTTGAAGGAGGAGTTGTAAAACACAGAGCAGAGTATAGATGAGATTAAACGGACCTGGACTGAGACTGGTGTTACTATTATGTCAGATGGATGGTCTAACATGAAGAGCAGGAGCTTGATTAATATCCTTGTAAATAATCCCTATGGCACAGTATTTTTATGATCAGTTGAAGTTTCAGATCAAGTTAAAAATGCGGAATTCATTTTCACTTTACTTGATGGGGTTGTTGAGGAGCTTGGGGAGCAATTGGTGGTTCAGGTTGTGACTGACAATGCCAGTGCATACAAAGCAGCAGGCCACATGTTGATGGAGAAGAGGAAACACCTCTATTAGACCCCCTGTGCAGCACACTGTATCGATCTCATATTAGAGGCACTTGGTGATTTACCTCAACACAAGAGCGCCCTCTCTAGGGCGAAGAAGATCACAAAGTTCATCTACAACCATTCATGGGTCTTAGCCTTAATGAGAAAGTTCTCAAAGAAGGAAATCATTCACCCTGCTACCACTAGGTTCGTTACTACATTTGTACACTGCAAAATTGCAAATCTATTTCAATTCCTAATGCAACTTTATTCTACAGGTTTGCCACATCTTATTTGACACTGCAGAGCCTACTCGATGTGAGACAACCTCTAGAATCAATGTTTACATCGACACAATGGCTTAATTCAGCATGGGGCAATAAAACTGAGGGGAAGGAAATAAGAAGGATAATTCTAAATAATAAGTTTTGGGCAACTGTGACCTATGCCATATTTTGGAAGGAAATAAGAAGGATAATTCCTCAATTTCAGTATTCAGAGAGGAAATCCACAAATCCAGAAGTGAAGCTAGGGTTGTATCATTGCATGGAGCAATTAATACCGGACCTGAATGTCAGGGAGATTGCTGATTTACAGCTTGTTTTATTTCGGAATAGGGAGGGATTCTTTGGTTTGCAAGCAGCCAAATCTACCATTGCGAAATGCTCACCAGGTATAATTATTTTTTGCAAATTATCTATATAATCATAACACTTTAATATCACCTGATTATCCCTTTTCCTCTTGAAAATAGTTGAATGGTGGATCCAATTTGGTGATTCCACCCCTGAGTTACAGAGTTTTGCTGTTAGAGTTTTGAGCCTCACTTGTTCTTCCTCTGGCTGTGAGCGGAATTGGAGCACGTATAGTCAAGTGCAAACTAAGAGAAGAAATCGCCTCTCAACACTCAGAATGAACTCCCTTGTGTACATTATGCACAACAAGAGGTTGAGAGATAGAAGGATAAGGAACAAGGGGTTAAAGGATGATGAGGACCCTTTGGTGTGTGAAGATGTAGCTTCTGATAATGAGTGGTTCATAGATGATGAGACAGATTTGCCATTATCAGACTTGCAGCTAGAGGACCTAAGTGTGGATGTCTTAAGGGGCGAAGCAGATCAAGTGGGGACACCACATACATCTACTAGTTCTGCGGCACAACAATCAAGTAAAAGTATGTCACAATTTATTTTGTGCAATTACATTATATATATATATATATATATATATATATATATATATATATATATATATATATATATATGCAATTAGCATTACATTAATCATTCTTATTTAACAGGGAAGAGAAAAATGGATAACATTGAAGATGATGAAGATTTGGCATTCATAGATACAATTGGAGAAGAAGATTCCCTTGATAACCAATTTAGTGAATAACATTGAAGAATGATGAGATTAGATGTTCTTTGTTATTTGTATTTTGGAAGTTTTGATAGACTTATATTTTGTAGTTCTGTATTTTGAATTATGCTATGAGATGCATCTATTTTATTGTCTTCCACTAATTTCAATTGTTATTTAGTTGTTTTTATAGTATGATAGTCTCTAACTGTTATTTACCTGCTTAAATAGTTAAATTCTCATTTACGCAATTCTTTGTCCGTGAGGCTTACGCCTCACACCGCCTCGAGGCTTACGCCTCGCCTCACGGACGAAAAATGCCTCGAGGCTTATTTACGCAATTTTAAACCTTGGTTTTGATGTAAGATGCTTCTAAAAAGCAAAATGAGTGGAGCAGAGAGACTAACTTTACCTCGATAGTCGCTGAATTGAACAAAGATGCAAGAGAGTGAATATCCATCCCTAAAAATGACAGCTACAATCACAGATAGCTTTCTATCGATATTTATCTGCAGCAATTCTCTTTAGAGAAGAAAGTATGTAGTTTAAGCATGGGATGGCCATGGCTCAATAAAGGCATAATAAGCAATCTTTTTAAATGTGGCATTACACAGCTAACAGTCTTCGAAACAAGTTACAAAACCCATCCACTTAGAAAAACTACAGGAAAACAGATTTATAAGTTTACTAAATTTGAATTGAAGATCAACTAACCTAACAGATTTCTACGTAAAAATTCATCACATTTGCAATCAAATTGTTGTTGGCTCGATAATTGACTCCAGTGTATCAAACATATAATTTGAATCAGAACATAATGACACACAAATATAGCCAGCTCAATCATTTGGATATTCTTTCTTTAATTTCCAAGTTTATCTTCATCTATGTCCTTCAAAGATAAGGTGATATGACACATTTTCATAAACAACATTAAAGCTGTTTATCAGTCCAGTTTCATCTGTTTTCAAATTAATTCAATAATTAATTGTGCAAATAACAGAGTTGAGGAAGAGTAAGCAGCTTCAAGAAACATAATATTCAATCCTAACAATACACATTTCCCCAATTGAAATTATTAAAAACACTGAAATTCATAGACAGTACATATATCAAAATCTCTAAAAATTTAAATACATGAAAATTAAAAAGAAAAAGAAGAAAAAATCATGCAATCAAAATAGTCAACTAAAAAACTTCCAATGAATCAGATGTCCATCAATATAACTTCTTATTCATATTCAGCTCAATATTAACAATGTTGAACAAAATTCTTTAGACTTTATCTAGCTTGAGCTCAGCTGAGTTTGACTCAATGATAAATGAGCCGAATCAAACTAAACCAAAGCCCAAGCATAATTAGCTCAGTAACAACCTTGGCCATTAGATCACCACTTCAAACATAAAAAATCATTGCAAGATAACTCAGCAATTAAGAAAAAAATATATTTTAAAATGAATAAATGTAAATTAAACAAAATTTCGTTAGTCTTGATGTTCATAACTTGACAAAAACCATTAATGTCAATTTGAATCAAACAGCTTCCTCTGCAGAACAACTTATTTGGAGGAAATAAATTACTATAAGCAACAATCGAACGTAGTATTTGGGATGGGGAATCTTGAAAACCGATAACGGCCTTCCCCAGAAAAAAATAGAAAATGAAAAAGAGTAGAAAATACTAAGATGGAAATAATAACGCCAGACCTCATCAAAGACTGTCAGATTCTTCCTATAAATGATCTCAGCGAAACACTAGAAGGTGCTGTAAGAAACATAAGATACCTACTATCTGCATGGGAATATAATTTAGACCTTTTCATCAAGCTGTCCAGATTCTGCCAACAAACCATCCTTCTGAGATTTACCACTTGGCATGGAATAACTACGCCGTTCTTTACCCCCTGGCTTGGATGATGCATTCCCATACCAAATCATTCCTGCAACGGCTAATATCATGCCAAGAACTACATGCAGATTGAGACCTTCTCTTCCGAATAAGAAGAATCCCAAAACCAACACAAGGATGGTCTTCATATGACCTAGAACTTGGAAGGAAACCGCTGTGAATCGACCGATGCAAATGAATTGACTTAGATTGGTACCAATGGCGATGATGCACGACAAAATGATAAAGAACTGCAGTAAAATCAGGAAGACTTTTCAATACTGGTGGAAGAAGTAACATATGAATTCCAGCTAATGATTTATTTTAGGTCTTACCACTGCAATTATATTGTAGTCGAAAGTATCCACCCTTTGCCCGGTCAACCAATAATCCACAAAAGGACCAAGAAGCAACAGAGACGCTGCTTGCACGGGAGCAGTATGGCCCAGGAGGTTGAATGATCCAAGTGAGTACTTCCGTTGAAGAAAATGTACATACTACAGAAACAAAGACAACAAATCATAAATGGTCTCTCTTTAAAGGAATGGTGCCTAAGTAGCACTTTATGTTTAATTTAATAAAGTCAAGGCTTGTAGAAATATATTAAATTATTCAGGAAACAGAAGAACAAACAGCCCTTATAAGCAAAATTAGCAAGTTTAATCTCAACCAGTCAATCATCATATGCTTCGGTAGTTCAAATGACTTGATGGATCATACAAGATCATACAATAATTCATGTAAATATCCCTGAAGTCATTGGTGACGGGATAGCCCCTCTAGTAGAACACAGAACTCTGTTTGATTAACACATTAAGAAAGTAAAACATTAACCTCAGCATGCATTACAAGTCAAGCAGAGAAATGGTCAAATACATTTTAAGTGCTTCTGCAAACTCTGAAAACAATCAATGGACGTGAGACGACAGACCAAGTCAAATGGACTGTATTTTATTTGGCCACCCTTTATAGTGGAACTGAAAACATCCACCCCATCCACAAAGCAGCCAAAACAAACATAGAAAGCAAAGAAACCTTACTTTTTCTCGAAATATATGAAAAACTCACCTTGAGATTATTGGCTTTATTACTTTTAACCATGAGAATAAGTAGTAGAGCTTTGAGCAAAAGCATAAAATGGGCATTTTTTGAAAAGAATCATAATATCCTTCAGTTATCATACAATGCAAGGTCTCACTCACCTAGCACAGAAAATGTTAAGTATAAATAACTTACGTATTGTTGTAAAGCAGTGCTCCAAACTGCTATAGTGGCAGCTATAAGGCCTCTGGCATTAACACTCACGTCAGTGATGGTACAGACTGCAACACCAATAAGAACTACCAATATGCTAAGTTTTGTGTCTCTGGAGTAACGAACTTTATCAAAAAGAACTTCTAGAAAACATGATACAGGGATCATACATAGCTTTGCAATCTGAAAGTGAAAAATAGTCAGTGAGAGTCGATGATTTCTAACAAATTACAACGCAGAAAAAAAAATTCAGAACTAATCATCGGCCAACCTGATAAAATCCCACAGAATTCCACATTAGACTAACATTCATTCCAACAATTGACAGGTTTGCAAAGACAACAAATTTTATTAGATCAGGCACCGGCAAGTGGGATGGCTGAACATATCCCAGACACCTGAGCACAACAGTCATGATTGTTGTAGCAGTAAAATGTAGACCGGTTAATGTTGTCGCTGCAATGCATCATCGAAATACATTATTAAAGATTTGGCAATGATAAGTACTTTTTATAATTGAAGACCATTATAAAAGATCAGGTAACACTATACCTTCAAAAAGAATCAAGGAATATCTATCAATTTTTATAAGCAGAAACAAGCCAAGAATTATGGGTTTAAATGAAAAGACTTTCAGGATGCTTCAATAGGTCAATGTTCAAAGAAAACCATGCCATCATCTAAACAAGGAACAGTGAGTTATTGAAAGGAAGGAAATGAGGTAAAGATGGACGGGGGCAGTTGAGAGGTTGCAATCTGGTAAAACATAAAATTGGCATTACAGAGTAACTAAAGAACTAAGCAAACAAAGAATATAGGTATCCATGCATACATATCATTAAAGGTTATATGATGCTGAAGAATTTATCATATAAAGAACAAAGACGATGATCAGTTTTAGATTTTGTTTGGGACGGCTTTCTTACTGCTTTGTAAGACTTCTTTTTAGTACAAAAATCTCTTGAAAGCAAGAAAATAGAAGTGGTTTAAAGCTGTCCCAAACGAAGCCTTAATCTATATTAAAATCAGAAGAAAATACCAGTCATCAAATTCAAATCAAGTTGAAAATGTTAGAGATGCATTAGACTTCACAAAAGAAAACTTAAGAAGGCTTTCTTAGGATTGAGTTCACAACTTATAGACTTTGCTTATATATATATATATATATATATATATATATATATATATATTATATATTGTTAATATGAAAGCCAATAAAATATTTTTGACAATTCACATCCTTGATACGAAGTAACCACAAAGGCCACTACATGCCTTGCATGCTTTGACTTTTCAGGGGTATACCACCTAACAAAGGATCCTTGACATCAATAAGGGCCTACCTGCATAATATAAAAACTAAATTTTGTGAATCCTTCCTGAAATTCAAACAATGTATAACCCACCTCGAAATTATATTGTTCCTAGAGGACAATCCAGCAAGATTAAAAGAGTTCAGAAGCATCTTAAAATATTTATCTTGTGGACACAAAGGAACTACGAATAATTGCCTAAAGAGGATTCCTTCAGTCAGTATGTGGAAGACTTTCACAATTATGCATAGACATTAGAAAGTACAGGCACATCAATACTTTGAGTTTGTTCCACAACAAAACTAACACAGATCATGTCATGGCAGGGAATATCCAAATGACATGAAAAGATAAATGAAAAGTTTGAAATATAACGTATCTATAGCCTTTAAAAGGTGAACAGGAAATAACTGCAGCCTATCAATGCACCTAACAAACATGAAAAAAGGGAGCTAGTAGGAATTAAGAGAGATCGTTGACAAATTCAGAAGTTATTCTCACGTAGAAAAATAAAAAGACAACGGAAGACAATGGAAAAGATCAATATACGGAAGACAATGGAAAAGATCAATAGATGAGATAACAGTAGTCAATAGCCACTGCAGCGGAAATGCATTTTCAAAATCACATATTTCACAACATAAATTTGTTAAATGAAGTTTTGAGAGGCAAAATTAACCTACCAAAACCATATCCATGAGTAGCCATCAAGGCTTTATTAACCATGATGATCCCAACTGAGGTTACAACGTTGAACATCCACGAGGCAACATCTAATGCTGCCTTTCTGTCAGCTTTGCTTGCCGGTGCCATTTCTTCAAATTAAACTCCTTTAGTTTACAGTTATTGCAGAAGTCCTCAGGATACAAATTCCATAACAGCTCCTATACTACAAACCATAATCTTAAAGGTTAGTCATTTCATGGAATTGGAAATGCACATGGGAAACTTAGTACAACAGTGAATTACTGACGAAATGAATAATAATTTTCAGGCACGGCCATCAAGATGCATTTACTGTACAAGCACGGAAAGTCACTCAGCATTTAAAACTAGAACCATACAACAGGAAAGTAGCTAGAAAATTATAAACTCCTATATTTCAACGATATACTCCTCATTTAGGATGTTATGCTTTCATAATTGTACCATTTGCCCATCTTAGAAAGTCTTCAAAGTCATTGATTTGAGCAATTTTTTCCTTCTACCACACCCTGCGAGTTCAGATTGTCAAAACTAGACTTGAAAAAAAAAAAACAAGATTTTTGTGGCGTGTTTATAATATCTAGTACAAACTATCCGGTGCAACATGTCTCATATGCTTTCCTTCTGAACTTTCATTTTCAACATTTACATGTTAAAACAACTTGAACTTTACATGTGTAATTTGAAATGAAATTACAGAACATAAAAATCATGAGTGCAAATTCTTGCAAACTCTTTGTTTTACTTGTTTCATCAAAAATCTGCTCCTGCAATATTTTTATTGATTTCTTTATTTATGTTTTTGCATCACATACATACTTATGCAAAACAAATCATGTTATATGATACGCAAGGCATTAGTAACATGTTTCAAAGGGATGCTCACAGAATCAGGTTTCATCCTTCTATCGAATCCTGAAATACTTTCCTCCATAATTGAGAATTGTGACAAAAGATCACCCTAAACAATACAATCCCTTTCGCCTCCAGCCCACTCTCCAAACCTAGAATCTTACTCTACTCATCTCAATATTTATGAAAAGAAGCTAAATCATACATAGATGTAGGATTATATTTTCCAATTGTCCAATATAACACTTTTGCCTCCTAGAATCCCATCAAGAGCATAGGAGAATCCAAAGGCGCGAGGAAGGTAGATTAAAACTAAGAAGGTAACACAAACAACTACGAAACGATCGAACTCACCAGATCTATACTGGGAGCAAAAATAACTTCTTGATGACAGGGTCCTCCGCCGAGAGGGCATCCGAGCCGCCGTTTTGAGACCAGAGAAGGGAAGGAGGAGGAAAAGACAGAGTTTGGATCTGGATCTCTCCACGGCTCTTAAAAAATGAATCCCAACGAGATCAGATTGGCGACGGTGGATTCCCGCTCGACGGCGATCGATCTTTTCATCTATTAAAGAAAAAACCCTCGCGCTTTGTGCTCGCCCAGTTCCGAGCCAAGGAGAGCGACAGGTAGGGAAAACAGATTATAAAAAAAAGTAACAAATTTTTTTTCATTTTAAATTTATTTGATTATATATATAGAAAAAAGTTAAGAAAATATATGTAAATATTAGCTTATTTTCTGCTTGTTAAGAAAATATGAGAATCACTTAAATAATTAAATATTAATTGATAATATTTAATTAATTAGGTATTTCAAACCTATTTATCATTATTTAATATTAATTAAATTTAAATTACCCTAATTATTCTAAATATTTACTATTATCTAAGTACTTAGTTAATTAATTTATTATTCTAGACATAATTATAACAATGAAATCTAAACAACTTATTGATTAGAATAATAAAAAAAAACTTATTGATCAGAAATGTTAAATTTCTTTCTCTAGACTGAACTCTTGGGTGTTTTATGCCTTATCCAAAATAAGCACGAATTGTTGGGAAATTTTTATATATGGGTACATATACTTTTAGATATAAATAAAGTTTTATACATTAGAAGCTATCTAATATTGAGCCAAATAAAATTTATGATCTATTTAAGAATTAAATTATTATTTGGCTTATGTGGCATCTCATTTAAATTTGTATGGAATTAATTATTTGTGTAGAGGCCAAGTATTTATTTTTATTTTAATGATGGGCTGAAATAAAAATAAATACACTTAAGTAAAAAGGGTCATGGTCTCCAGTTTAAGCGGTGATGTTCTCATTTTCCTCGTTTCCCATCTTGAATGAAAAGAATGGGTCTCTTGCTCTCTTGGAGAACGTCGCTTCAAACGTGGAAGATCGAAGACCTCGATTCGACAATTCAAATGGATTCATGTAAGCTTTTGACAATCCATTTCTCTATGTTTCGACATGTCTTTTGGAGACGATGAAATTATTTTTCTGTCTCCTTTAAATCATAACAAGTGGTATCAGAGCCTAGTTTTCATGTTGAATCAACGAGAAATAATTTTCTCTAAGTACATTTTTTGATTTGTTTGAGTTTTTTCGATCAAAAAAAATATTCGTTTGATAATGATTTTTCATTTGGAAAAATTCTGATTTCTTGATGAAAAATATTTGCAAGCAATTTTTCAAAATCTATTTTGCTTTGTCTTGAAAAATTAAGAGATGACAATTAAATTGTGAAGTTCAATATTATCGTAATAGTACTGATTCTTCACTACTTTTGTCATCAATTGAGTTCATCATTTTCATGGATTTAGTTTTTTTTTTCGTATGAGAATACGAAAAGTTGCCATTGTTGATGAATTTGTAATATAAAGAATAGTTATTTTGCTATTATTTTTTTTATTTGTCAGTTACATATAAGAATTAAATATATTTATATTTTTTTAATGACATGAAGAGTCATGTATTTATAATGTTATTAAATTAATTAATGATTTATAACTCTTGAATTAAATATATTTATATTTTTAATGACTTGAAGAGTCATGTATTTATAATGTCATTAAATTAATTAATGACTTATAACTCTTGAATTAAATATATTGATATTCTTAATGATATTAAGAGTCATATATTTATAATATCATTAAATTAATTAATGACTTATAACTCTTAAATTAAATATATTTATATTTTTAATGACATGAGTAGTCTTCTATTTATAACGTCATTAAATTAATTAGTGACTTATAAATAAATCAATTATTTATTGATAAAATATATTTATCAATTAAATATTTCTTATTTAAAATAATTATTCATTATTTTAAAATTAAATTAAATTGAAATAATATTTCACCAAAGTGATCTCTATTAGATTAATTTATTTAATTTAAACTTAATTGAATAATACTAAAAATTTATTTTTAATCTATACGAAAAATAATCGGCCCAAAGGAAGATTATTTTTTGGCCGGACTTTAAAGATGTAGTAATAAATATGTGATAATTTTTTAAATTATTCATGCATATAATAAGTCGGTCCAAAGAAAGGCTTATTATTGGCAGAATTTATTATCAATATTTATTAATTATAATTTTAAGAGTACCGTTTACAAATTATAATTTCTGTCCAAAGACTAAATTATGATGTTGTGTTAGGTATCTTATAAAGGGCCCACCTTATATTGTTACTAATTATGAGTTAATTTTTTATTCTTTTTTAATTTAATATTTCTTTATTATCTATCAATTCAAATAACATTTCAGTACTTAATGGCTCTAATTTTAAGAAATAGAAAGAGTACATTACTATTATTCTTGGGTGTATGGATCTAGACTATGCGATTCAGACTGAACGCCCTCCTGCCCTTACTGCGAAAAACACTATTAAACAAAGGGAAAATTTTTAAAAGTGGGAGCGTTCAAATCGCATGAGTCTTATGATCATGAAGCATTCTATTCTAGATACCATAATGGGTGCAATGCCTGAGGAGAAAAATGCAAAGAAGTTCCTAAGCCAAATAGCACACAGTTTTATAGGTTCTAAAAAGATCGAAACAAGTACTATTCTTAATAAACTTGTTTCGATACGGTATAAAGGCAAAGGGAACATAAGGAAGTATATTATGTAAATATCTAATCTTGTTACAAGACTAAGAGCATTAAAGTTAGAATTGTCTGATGACATTCTTGTGCGTGTAGTCTTGATCTCTCTTCCTGCACAGTTCAGTCTTTTTAAGATAAGTTATAATACTCAAAATAAAAAAATGGACTCTTAATGAGCTCATTGCTTAGTGTGTGCAAGAGGAAGAAAGATTAAAATAAGAAAAGATAGAAAGTGCTCACTTAGCTTCTTTTTCTCATAATTTTACTATCAAAAGGAAAAAAGAATTATAAAGCTAAAGGAGCGACAGATAAAGGGACTTCACAACCTAAAGTACAACAGAAGCAAGATCTGATTACTACTTGTTTCTTCTGTAAGAAAACTGATCATGTGAAAAAGGATTGTCCAAAATATGCTAAATGGCTCATTAAAAAGAAAAAAACAAATGAATATTAAGAAATTATGTGCTAAAAGGAGTTTAAATGTCTTGGAATTAATACATACTAATTTTTGTAGCTCATTCTCTACAGCTTCTTAAAATGGTCAACAGTATTTTATTACTTTCATAGATGATTATTCTTGTTATGGGTACTTATACTTAATTCATGAAAAATTAGAATCTCTGGATGTATTTAAGATCTTCAAAGCTGAAGTTGAAAATCAACTTAGTAAGAAGATTAAAGCTATCAAATCTGACTGTGGTGGTAAATATTATAGTAGATATGATGGATTAGGTGAACAACATCCAGGCCCTTTTACAAGATATTTAGCAGAATGTGGCATCGTTCCTCAATACACTATACTAAACTCCAAGTCAAAATGGTGTAGCTAAGAGACGAAATAAAACTTTAAAGGATATGGTTAGAAGTATGATTAGTCATTCTTCTTTAACATAATCACTTTGGGAAGAAGCCTTAAAGACTGCAGTTTATATTCTTAATAGAGTTCTAAGCAAAGCAGTAGCTAAATCCCCATATGAGTTGTGGACTGGAAAGAAGCTTAGTATTAGGCATTTTTATGTCTAGGAACGTCCAGCTGAGGCTAGGTCATATAAGCCTAATGAAAGAAAATTAGACTAAAAAATTGTTAGCTGTTATTTTGTTGGATACTCTGAAAGGTCAAGAGGCTTTAAATTTTATAATTCCTCAAATAATTTTTTTTTGAGACGGGCAATGCTAAATTTATTGAGGATGTTGAATATAGTGGGAGTGATAAACTCAAATATTTTGATTTTGAAGAGGACTATATTACTATTCCTAATATTACAATTAAAAATGATCAAGTAATTATGCCTGATATTATTCAGATTGTAAATCCAGATAATTAAAATAATCTTGAATTACTTCATAAATGACAACAACCTCAAATTGAAATGCCATTAAGGAGATCCATAAGGGAAAGGAGAACAACAATTTCAGATAATTATATTGTATATCTCTAAGAGCATGAGTTTGATATAGGATTGGAAGATGACCCAATCTCATTTAGTTAGGTCAAACAATGTTTTAATTCCCAAAATTGGATAAAAGCCATGGAAGATGAGATGAAATCAATGAAAGACAATGATGTTTGAGATCTTTTTGACTTGCCTGAAGTAATAAAACCTATTGGTTGTAAATGGATTTTTAAAACCAAAAGGGATGCAAAAGGCAATATTGAAAGATATAAGACACGTCTAGTTGCCAAAGATTTCACTCAAAAGGAAGGTATTGATTATAAAGAGACTTTCTCTCTAATTTCTTCGAAAGACTCTTTTAGAATCATTATGGCACTTGTAGCTCATTATGACTTGGAGCTACATCAGATGGATGTAAAGAATGCATTCCTTAATGGAGACATTGAGGAAACTATATATATGATGCAACCAAAAAAATTTTAATCTTCTGATTCAAAACATCTGGTGTGCAAATTAAAGAAATCCATCTATGATTTAAAGCAAGCTTCCCGTTAATGGTATAAGAAATTTGATTAAGTGATTTCTTCATTTGGTTTTAAAGAAAATACTGTTGATCAAGTTATTTATCATAAGGTCAGTAGGAGTAAGTTTATTCTCCTGGTGTTATATGTCGATGATATTCTGCTAGCAAGTAGTGATATAGGCTTATTGCATGAGACTAAGAGATTTCTTTCAAATAAATTTAAAATGAAAGATCTTGGAAATTCATCTTTTGTTTTGGGTATACAAATTCATCGGGATCGCTCCCGTGGTATACTTGGGTTATCACAAACAGCCTATATTGATAAAGTACTTAGCAGATTTGGCATGAAAGATTATGCACCAGGAGATACACCCATTACAAAGAGGGATAAATTTAGTATGCTTCAATGCCCAAGAAATGAAGTTGAAAAGCAAGAGATTGATAAAATCCCTTCTGCATCGGTAGTAGGGAGTCTTATGTATGCTCAAGTTTGTACGCGTTTGGATACTGCGTACATTGTTGGAATGCATGGTAGATATTTAAGTAACCCTGTGGGTCTCCGAAAGGACTCTGCTTGTGGGGAACAGAATACAAAGGGTACGACCGCACTATCCCGTAGGACAAAACGATCGTAGGCCTTTACACTCTACCCAAGCAGGCCAATGGAAGAGCAGATGGAGTCATACATACGATTACCCATAGAGGATAGCGGCTTTTGCCTATACGCCTCGATGGATAATAATATATATGACCCATAATATCACGAGATTTCCCCCATTCGATACATCAGCTCGAATAGGGTTTATTTGATGTGGGGATCAGTCTCCCACGGGCGCAAGCCCCCGTGGTTAATTACATCTTAGACCTTGGCCTAAGAAAACTCTCGATTAAGGATAATGTATTATTCTCTTCTTAATTTGGTGCACCGAGAAAGTTCCTAAGTTCTATTCCAAGAGGATAAACTCTTCTCTTTACCCTTAATGATGATTAGAATTTTCAGATGAGTAAAGATATGATTAAAGTTTTGAGTTTAGAAGATCAAAAATCAGATTACTATCCTAAGAGAAGCGACAGACTCAGAATTCATCAAAGATGAAAAGAAACACATTGAGGGGTGTACAATCTGGGCTTATGCTTGCCTGGAGTGAGCTGCCAGCTAACATCCTAAACACAATCAATCGCCCTACATGTATGTAAGATAATGAGGCTCTATCCTAAGGAATCAAGAATTTTTAGTTCAAAGATTTAAATCAGGGACTCCATAATATGCAACAGAATATACCTAACGCTGTGTATGATGCATGAGACAGATGCATAAATAAAAGTATTCTAAAGACTACTAAAAGATAATGTGATATTTTTATTTGAAAAAAATGCTAATGCAATGCATGTATGTATGCGGAGTGCACCGTGGAGTAAAGTGTATAAAACAATAAATGCATGACATTCAGAGTACAGGAAATAGATAAATAAACACACCAAGGATACCCTCCAGGCAAGGTATCCTCATCACATCACAATAGAAAATCATCCTAACGGTGCCCACTTCGTGTGGGAAAATAACGATGCCCATGGCACAAACAGGTGGCCTACACTACAGGCATAAATGACCCTAATGGTCTCTAAGGCTCACAGAAGGTGGGGGTATCATACCCAAAACCGAGAGAAAATGGAACATCCTAGCAGTGCCCACTTCGTGTGGGAAAACAACGATGCATATAGCACAAATAGGTGGGCCTACACTACAGGCCTAAGGTGACCAGAAGGGTCTCTAGGGCTCACAGAAGGAGGGCAAGCTTTGGCCTATAGGGCCAAAGCTTCGTTAGTGCACTATCCTATGGCCAACTACCTAAACATGCTAGAATATATATTAAACTAAAAGCTGATAACAAGATGTGTATGGGGTGTAGCAGTTTCGGTATGTAATTAGAAATTTCCTTTACAAGTTGCAGAGATTATACCTGACCGTGGCGCAGCCACTTAAAAATTCCAAGCAAGCGAGCTATCCACTGATTATCAACCCTGCAAGATTGTGGCGCAGCCACTTAAGAGCTTTAAGCGAGCGAATTATTTATTGATTCTTGATCACGCATAACCCGATGTACCTCGCAAAACAAGATAGAAGAAAAATGCACAAGTGAGCGTAGATGCCATTCAGAAAATAAATGCAGGTAAATAAAAATGTGACTAACAACAGATTTAATATTCATATTTGTAAAACATACACATGTTATTGCTAAAATATAAAATAATGCAGGGGTTTTCTAACTTAGCAGGAGTAATTGACATCAAATAATAAAATAAAATATCGGCCTAACTTAGGACTAGAAGTCGTGTCCCAACAAACGGGCCTAGGTGTGTGTAACAGGCTGTGTGGTTTTGGGTATGTCCTATGTAGGATGATTTAACTAAAGTTACTTATGTTTTAACTTGTTAAAGGTTAAGGGAAAATTTTAGTTTAAGTATAAGTATTAATATTTTAGGATTAATTTTAAAGGTTTTATTTTAGTGTTTGATTGATTACTGCCTTTGTTGCTCACCGAGGTCGTGAGGTTTATTTCACCCTCCTTGGGGCTAACTTAATAGCCTCGTAGGCCTGGATTACCCAGTAGTAATCAATTTTGTTGAGTTATTTAGTTTGTTATAAATTAAAAGAAAGGTAGATTAAGCAATCTATTATTGGTTAAGAGAGATTTTGTTGATCGATTATTAATGAATTAAGGCACAACAAACCTAGGAAAATATGTCACTAATATTTATGTTTTGAAGTCTCTATCCTATAAGGAGCATGCACCCTAAGTCTATGTTATCTAAGACTCGATTCTTAATTTTTGTCCTTAGGTGTCACTAGTGTTATAGGGGACAAAAAGAAGTTCTTTTCTAACCCTTTGGACATTCGTACATATATCAATAAATTTAAGAATCTCTGAATAAAATAAGATAATAAATAAAATAATAGTAGAGAGAAGAGAAGTAAAGAAAAAGGCGATGAAATGTCAAAAGGGATGAATGAAAATCAAGAATAATAAAAGGAATGTATGCATTTTATTATTGGGCATACCTCTTTGAAGTCAAGTATGCCTCTAAAACGACCCTCACCCCTATTCGATATAATACGAATAGAGAAGAAGGTGTTTTGGCGCCCTTTGCTATTCCCACGTTCCAAAAATAAGCACTCAAACGACTCAATGACTCAAACTATATCCTATACGAAACCTAAAGTGGCGAAGGGGAAAACAAGCTCCCAAAACTAAAACATAAACAAGCAACTTTTATTTCACATTCAACCCAAGCTCAACTTTAGAAATAAATACTAACAAGAGAGGGGCAATTCATATATTAAATATCACTTCATTCTAAAAAGAAAAGATATTAAAGAGCTCTTAGAAATACCACTTTATCCCCAAAAAGGACTTAAAGAGTCTCCAACACAAAACCATGCATAGAATAATGTCAATCACAAAGTAACAATTGTAAAACTTCATAAACAAAGTGGCCCAAAATCTCTTCATAAGAAATCCATAAAAAGTCTTTTCTGACACAAAATAATTGAGTGCTTTTATTTTGGTGTGGGGTAAATTCATGAAAATCTTCTAACAAGAAGATTTCATGAGGCTCCCTAACACAATTGCCAACACTACCTCTTTCATAAAATCCAAGCAAGTAGAGAAGAAATAAAATTCAAGAAAGCATGACAGGACCTTGAAATCCAACAATGCCTTATAGCTAAATATGCCCCCAATAACATATATAATATCATTTGATTCTATGCAAAACTTCACAATTAAAGCACATGCAAACCCCCCAAACACTCATATGTTTCTCCAAACAACTCATGGAACTTTCAACATAAGATAAACAACTTTGCATTTTGAACCATATATTCTCCGAATTGAAACAGGAAGCACTCATGAGAGCTTTTCAAACAAATTGCTAACATGAACTTTATACAAAATTTAAACAAGTGCAAAAAGAAAACAAGATTCAAAGAAGCGTGAAGGCACTTCAAAATCCACCAACACTAACAAGAGGTATTTCAAGCAACCATACTTCACTCATATAAAGAGGGATTTCAACGATCTTCTTTCCAAAATGAACATACAATGTGAGGTAATGCAAGATATTCTTCCCAGGATTCATGATCACCAAATGACCAAAGAAATATAGAGACAGACTTTTGGAGTTCACAAATGGAGTTTTAAATGAATACCAAATCTTCCTTCATATTTCCGGCAAAGTTATTTTAATGAAACTACACATGTATGAAGACGGAAGCCAAAGTTATATTTCTCCAAATCAAGCAACGAGCAACTATTCTTTTTTTTTTATACAAAGAGAAAATTTAGAACATTCTTCTTTCTAATACCAACACACAATATAAGATAACCCAAAGTTATTGCCTCTAAGATCCGTGATCATCAAATAACAAAAGGAATAAATAAAAGGGCTGTTCTTGAAAGAAACTAGAGCCATCTCCCTATTCTCCACATGCCCATCAAATGAAATGTCACATATTTGAAGAAAGATATCACACTTTTCATTCCAAACCTCAAATTCATCTAACAAAAGTCTGAAACTTCACATTCCACCAAAGAGATAAAAACCACAAGAGAGGAGACTCAATGCCAATCAAATCTCCCGTAAAGGAATCAAGAAGCCTTCACCTGAACTTAAAACAGGCTTCTATGCCAAACATATAATATTACAAGTCGCTCATCACAATAACTAATGAGATATAGGAGAGGTGGCGTTAGAAAGTCATAAGTGAAGTTTTGAACTCAAGTTAATACGCTATCAGCTCTCCACCAAATCGCCAAGGTGGACTCCAACTCAATATAAGAATGAAAAAAGGAACAATTCTTTGTGGCAAGCAGCATGTCAACAAATCTACTTAACATTAGAGCCCAACAATCCTACTAAGATGTAATTACTAAAAGAGAGTTTGATGCCAATTCATTCTCCAAAGTTCAAGAAAACTCTCCAACTAACATAAAGCAATATTATATTTGGGCATATGCAGAATTCGTATTTAAAGAACATAAACGCTCTCCAACACTTCTCTAAATATGCTTCATGAAAAATATTACAAATGCTTACAAGTAAGAAAATATATGATTGCTCCCCAATGTAATCCGTCGATCATTTCATGTAATATATGAATAATACAATTGAAACTAATAATATAAATACATGCATCCTCTCAAGGCATAACTTCTTCAATACAACATGAATGTAAAGAAACATCAAACTTATCATAATCAAACATGCCACAAAGAAAATCTTTTCTCATTGTTCACCCTACTTGCACACTAATACTTGCTCAACTTTTATTTCTCAACACATTAATTCTCGTATGAAGTCTCAACATGAACAAAAACAATCACAAATCTCTTGCTTACTTCCACTCAATGCTCATATTGAACACCTTCAACATGAGAGCGGACTAACATAACCTCATTCTTTCCAACAACTCATATGCTTTTAACACAATCATCCAAAAGACTTTTATCAAGTACATAGAAATGAACTCAGAACATGAAATGTACGCATAAATATACTCAAGCAAACTATTTTCTAGTTTTGAATGCAATTTAAACATGTATATAATCTTTCCAACGAAACTCATGAGACCCCCTTTGATTAGAATCTACATTATTTCCTCACAAATATTATCACAGACATCTTGAGTGCATCCTTTTTTTTTTTTAAATAAAGAAAATCATAACCCTTTCATGATCTTTCACAAATTACACATAGGATGTTGCATGACATGACATGAATCCCAAGCAAGTTTGATGCGTTAAAAAAAATAATTTAAAGGTTTCTTTTGCATAAATCATGACAAAACATCAAGGTCTATGTATAAACCTTAAATAGGAACTAGAACACTAAACATCAAGATTTCTGCTCTTAAAACCATATCATTTAGAAAGCCAAATCATTCACAAATATCTCCTTTTTAGCATGCAAAACTCCATCATCATCTCATGATCAAATCCAATAAAGACTTTTAACACAGTATTAGCAAATGTGCTAGCCACATTCATCCTCAAATGATCAACTAACAAATGGACTTGTCCCTTTCAGTTGAGGGAAGGAAGAAGGATATGAAGAAGGTAAAGAGAAGGAAAGGGAAATAAGAAAAAAAAAGAGTAAGAAGAAGAAGAAGAAGAAGAAATCACCTATAGAGAGGAAGAAGGAAGCCAGCGTCGAGTTCAGCTAGGGCAGGGGTCCGTCAGTGTCGGATTCGGTCCAGGCATGCGAAGTCGAGCGCGGGAGAGGGAGGCGAATTCCGCCTGCTGTCGCGAACAGGGGAGAGGAATCGAGGGGGGGTTCCGCCTCCTGGTTCGGTCCAAACAGAGGAGAGACGGAGAGAGGAGGGGGTCATCGGGACAGGGTGATCCCGTTCGGGTCGGCTACGCGAGAGAGAGAGAGAGAGAGAGAGAGAGAGAGAGAGAGAGAGAGAGAGAGAGAGAGAGAGAGAGAGAGAGAGAGAGGAGGAGACCTGGGAGGGAGATCGCGAGAGGAAGACGCTCCCCCCAGAGAAGGCCGAATGGGCTTCGTATATCCCAAACTGGAGAGGTATACCCTGGGGAGAGTTGCCAGCCTGGGAGATCACCCCCCTGCTGCCTTCTCGATCCCCACTCTAAACATCGAAAAGAGCTTTGCCGCGCTCGGGCCTCACGAAAAGAAGCCTGCATCCATCCTGAAATGGGGTAGCTCATGCGACTGCAGATCCTGGCAACGGCAGATCTCATACTCCCAATGAAATCGGCACCGTTAAAAAAATATTTCTTGATTTAGAAATTAGATTCAAATTATTAAGAAAGTCAAATGGATTTAATTAGAATTGAGCCAAATTAATTTGGGCTGGATCAGGTCAAATTCTAGTCTGAATCCAACTCAATTTGAGCCAAATTGGGCTAGATCAATTTAGTTTGGGCAAAATTAAACCTAAATCATGGTTAATTTAGATCAAATTGGGTTTGACGAGGCCGAGGTGAATTAATCAAGACTAGTTGAATTTTGTCGAGTCTAATTCAACTCAATTCGAGTTGACTCGAGCTTAGGTTAGACTCGATGATGTCCAACTAAGTCACTCAAAGACCCTCGAGGGCAAATCAAGATAAAAAAAAAATGAGGTCAACAAACCCATGAATGGATCATTGGAAAATAGTGAAACGGGTTATGAGGTATCTAAAAAGAACAAGAGATTTCATGCTCACATATCAGATATCTGATCATTTAGAGATCATTGGGTATTCCGACTCTGATTTTACTGATTTCCTCGATAGTAGGAAATCTACTTCAGGCTATATTTTTATGTTAGCTGGAGGAGCTATTTTTTAGAAAAGTGTTAATCAATCACTTATAGCTTCTTCAACTATGGAAGTAGAATTTATAGCTTATTATGAGGCTTCAAATCAAGGAATATGGTTGCAAAATTTTATCACATGGCTATATATTATTGATAGCATTGAACATTAAAAATATATTGTGATAATAAAGCAGCTGAGTTATATTCCAAGAACAACAAGAGCTCGTCAAAATCAAAATATATTGACATTAAGTTTCTTGTTGTGAAAGAAAAGGTTCAGAGTTCTCAAATTTCCATTGAACATATTAGTACAAATTTTATGATTGTAGACCCACTTACAAAAGAATTACCACCTAAAGTATTTCATGAGCATGTGGCTCGTATGAGTGTAATCTATTTTGATGATATACTAGCTTAGTGGAAGTTTGTTTGTACTGTTTAATTATTATGAACTTATTTTTTGATCAGACTAAAGTATTGTTGTTTTAGTGATTAAAAACTCTAAAATAAAGATATTTAATTTCAGTTGCAGTTTAGCATAAAGTATTGAATTTTGGTTATAACTCTTTTGAGTTATAATATTGAACCAGTTGAAAATAGTCATGATTTGAGATTACATTACATGAAATTTTCATGTTACACATCCATACTTGATCTATGTCGTTAATTATATTAATATAGTGACTATTGATGGATCTTGTTACGAAAAATTGTAATAAAGATCGCTTTGATTCTATATTGATATGATTGATGGATCAGATTGTCTAGAGATGTTATTTCATAAATATAGCAAATATTGAGCTCTTACGGTTATTTTATAATGTATAATTATATGTATATATATGTGGTCCAAATGGGAGATTGTTGGAAAATTTCTATATATGGGCACATATACTTTTACATATAAATAAAATTTTATACATTAGAAGCTATCTAATATTGAGCCAAATAAAATTTGTGATCTATTTAAGAATTAAATTATTATTTGGCTTATGTGGCATCTCATTTAAATTTGTATGGAATTAATTATTTGTGTAGAGGCCAAATATTTATTTTTATTTTAATGATGAGCTTAAATAAAAATAAATACACTTGAAGTATAAAAGGGTCATGGTCCCCAGTTTAAACGGTGATATTCTCATTTTTCTCATTTCCCATCTTGAGTGAAAAGAAGGGGTCTCTTGCTCTCTTGGAGAACGCCGCTTCAAACGTGGAATATCGAAGACCTCAATTCGACAATTCAAATGGATTCAGGTACGCTTTTGACAACCCTTTTCTCTATGATTCGACATGTCTTTTGGAGACGATGAAATTATTTTTTTGTCTCATTTAAATCCTAACATGAATGTCACCAAATTGTGTGTTCATTTTTGATATTTTACGAAATCAAATAGGAATAATTTCTGAATATAAAAATCAGCTCAAGTAAGGTTAAAGCTGAGTCTTCCGTAAAAAATTTCTAGCTTTCCTACTATGTTTGCAATTATTCCATTATGAGCTACCATGCTTAAACACTAGTAATATTTTAATGATTTAGCTAAAATATTATTATTAATTATGTTAATTAATCTCCAATCAATTGGTCTAATTAATCAAAACTACCATTTGAGCTTGCTTCCAAATAACACCCGAAAATATTTAGGGTTGGAGGTGTAATGAGTCGAGACAGGCTCGAGTCATCTTTGGCTTGACCTTGAATTGGATTAGCTAAATGAGTTCAAGCTCGAGCTCGAGCTTTATTCCATGAGTTAGAACCGCCTCATGAGTCGACTCATTTGTTATGACAAAGAGAAAAATGATTATGATTTAAACAAATGTTATATTAAAATGAAAAAAAAGAGAAATTAGGAGAACAATAATAAAAAATCACTTAATAGTAAAAAGTTAGATATAATTTCAAAATATCTTTAACAACTTCATACTTAAAATATGAATGATAATATTTTTACGTGCATTTTATATTAATATTTTTCAGACAAGCCCGTTCACGAGGTAATGTGTTGAGTTAAGCTTGCTCAAGCTTAACTCATTAGTTTATCGAGCTCAACTCATGAGCCATTTATCGAGTCAAGCCTGAGCTGATATATTAGTTGACTTGACTCACTTACACCCCTGTCTATGATCACAATTTTAGTAAATAACTAATTCTGATTTTAAAAAAACTATGAAATAAAAATACTATTAACAAATATATTTTATTTACATAAAATATTTTCTAAAGTAAAAAATAGAAAAAATCCAAACTTGCCTTATTTTCTCCCCGTGACCCACAAAAACAACCCGATTCGTTGGCACATTTGTCTCGGTGAGGCTTGGAAAAAATTTCGAATTAAATACAGCTCAAGAAAATTTATTAAATTCCGTTAATTGTAATTAAAGCTTATAGCATAAATATTATTTTATTTTAAAATTTAATATTGATTTGATATTTTAGCTCAGAATATTTTTATGAGCTACATCGGGATCACCGCCGCTTGAAAGGCGCCGGCGCGGTGTCCGGTGGGGATACCTCCAAAATTTGTCCGGATTGGGCTAGGCACGTATCGTCGCTCAAGTGTTTGACAAAATGCGTGAAAGGGAATTTGTGTGGTTGGATTCTTTTTTACTTTATCGCCATGTGTGCTTATTTACGTGGGTTGATGTTCTTGTTTTGGATGTTAAGTGGAAGTGTATGCCTACATGCTTTTCAATTTATCAGAAAAAAAATAAATGAAAGTCCTTCAATTAAAAATATATATGTTTTAAGTGCCTGTGAAAGGTATTGTATTTGAAAATTAACTGTTATTATTTTTTCAGATATTAGAATATTTCAAAATTATTTAAAAATATAATTATATTTAAAATTAGAAATTATTTTGAAATTGATTGTAATTCAACAAATCAAATCTCTAAATAATCCACATCATTAATATATATGTATATAGCAATTGTTATGATGGCTCTTAAATTTAAAAAAAAAATTATAAAATCATGTTTAATATAATTTTTTTATTATTTTTAATAATTATTTATATTAGAGAAGTATTATCTTTCTAAATTAAAAATTATTTTTTTTGTTCTCTCTACATGAAGCTTTTCATTTAATCACTAATGATATAAAAGGTGAAAGCAATTGGGCTTCTTCCATGTGAGTTATTCTTATTTTAAATGTATTTGCACATATAAATCAAGAGCCTGCCAATTGGCAGTAAGATTTTCCCACCTTTCTCCTTTTGTCCAACATCTAAATGCAGCATTAATTTGTGCTTTTAATCTTAGCATTTCATGTTTAGAACAATTAAAATATTATCTCATTACACCTTCTAAACCTATCATTTTGCTTATTTCACCCCTAAATTTTGTTCATTAAAATAAAAAAATGTCATCTTTTAGGTTTGGTTTGGAACCCTTTTTTATTATTTTTTAAAACAGTTTTTTAATATAAAAATTTCTAGCCTAAAAAATTTTTATATAAAAAAATTATCCCAAACGAAGCCTTAAGATTCGTTTGAGATAGCTTTCTTATTGTTTTTTAAAGTAGTATTGTAGCACGAAAATTTCTTGAACTAAAAATTTTGATACTAAAAAGCTACTTTAAAAAATAGTAAGAAAGTTCTCCCAAGCGAAGCCTTAGTCTTTTTCTTTCAAATGGGAAATAAAATCGGACGAAAATGAAATAAATATTAAAATAATAATTGAGGGAAGATATGGTATTTTCTCTAATTTAAAATTTTGGACGATCGTTTATCTTTTTTTCCTTTTGAACTTCTTTGATATATTAATCTAACAGAAACTTTGAATATTGAAGATTTATAGATCTTACCTATGTCGGCACCTCTCACTACGTTTTGAAGGCGTTGAAGGAGAGGAAGTCAAATGAGGAGAAATGGCGTGATAGGTTTTTTGCTTAAAATTAGTAGGCGAGCGTTTGTCTTTTTTGGTAAAGAGGGCCGGGCATATAAGTTACAACAACAATAACACCAAGCCTTTGTCCCAATACGTGGGGTCGGCTACATGAATCCTTTTTTTCCATTGTGTCATATTAAAAGTCAAATTCTCGTTTAAATCTAATAAAAAAAGATCATTTCTAATATTTTCTAACCAAGTCTTTTTAGGTCTACCTCTATCTTTCTAAACATAGGTTAAATCTAATACCTCTACTTTCCTAACCGGACCATCAAAAGACTGCCGTTTTATGTGACCAAACTATCTAAGGTGACTCTCTCTAATCTTATCTTCCACTGGAGCTACTCCAACCTTTTCACGTATATGCTCATTTTGTATCCTATCTCTAAGAGTAAAGCCCCTCATCCACCTGAGCATCCTCATCTCTGCAACACTTAACTTAGTATTATGCTTTTAAAAATTTTCATATTTTTAGGAAATTGCTAATGATAAGCAAATAAAAATTTTCATAATTTTAGGAAATTGTTAACGATAAGCAAATAAAAATTTTCATAATTTTAGGAAATTGTTAATGATAAGCAAATAAAAATTTTCATATTTTTTTATTAGGATTGGATAGGAAATTGTTAATGAAAAATTTTTATTTATTCAGATTTTTTAGATAAACCTAATTATGTACCGTACCAAAAAACTGTGGAGAGGAATCCCTAATTAAAAAAATTGTGAGTTCCTCATCATCTCCTATTTATAGGATTTTTTGGGGCAACATGAAAGACTGCACAAGAAAAAGTAAAAAAGTATAATGTCGCACAGAATATCCTTACAATACTATACACAACCTAAACATGTGTCGCCTCCTAATTGGTTGAAGGAGGGCGAAGTTGAAAGGCTTCAGTGAGTTGCTTCTAGACTTGTCCATTAGTGCCAATTGGACAAGGGCGAGTGTGCTTGGGCATTGGGCAAGCATTAATGTGAGATGGAACCAATGGTTGGCGAGTTGGTTGACGTGGTTAGAGACTTGTATTGAAGCTCTGAGATCACGTGAGAAGAGAGGTGAGTGAGATGTTGTCAAAGGAAGGGAATGCTCTATCTCGAATGGTCATGGCGAGTCGAATTGAGGGCCACATGAATAGGTGCCTTTATGTAGTTGAGTGTGTTGAAAATGGTTGCATTGGGAGAGAGCGAATGATTGAAATGTGCTCCAGGCACGTGGCAAATGCCAAGCTACCAACTCTTGAGAGGAATCCCCAATTTGCTTAGTGCAATGCAAGCTCTTAGGAAGGCCCAGGCGAGTACCTAATGTTTGTCTCTTTGGGAGAGTTCTCCCGGGAGTTATAGATGACTTCCCTAAGTGGGCTCCCTTGGAGGACAAGTTCCTTTATTATGACTAGCTAGCTACCTGCAAAAATACCTATAAAAACATATGGCAGTATACAACCAACAATAAAGCCATCATTGCTAGTAAGGCTGACATTTTTTATGATCAACAATCCCAAAACCTACCATTGCCACTGAAGTAAACTCCCATCACCGACACCAATGAGGTTGATGCGTTAGTCAATACCAACACTGATGCTCACTATCATCACTAAGGATGATATATACCATTGTTAGGTTGATAAAAACCATCCCCACCAAGGATGATGTTTGCTATTATCAATAACCTAAACATCTATCATCACTAATAAGGTCTATAATCACCATCACATTAATGCTAAAGCCTATCAAAAACATTAACATCATTGACCATCATCACTAATGATGCATGTTAATACTCATAATAACAAGGAATGTAATGTTAGACAAGTACACTTGCTCGATAAGCTTGCATTTGACACACATCTATGTGTTTAATTAAAAACTAAAAAAAAGAGACATATGTTCGAGACACATCTCCTAAATAACATAGTTTAACTTTAAAAATATATTATATAAAAGACTAAAGTTAAGCCATTATAAATATTTATTTTTTATTCTTTAAAAAATAAAAAAAAATTCTCAACTTGAAGCTAACAATCTATAATGTTATGTGAATATTTCTTCTTCAATTAAATATAAGATATTTAATACTTTTAAACATACTTCTAAGTTTTATTTGCAATTAAAATAAATAAATTTATTATTATATAATTTCATTGATATATATATATATATATATATATATATCGTAATTTAAAGTTATAATATTATCATGTGGAGTCTAATGCATGTTTGTGTATTATATGTTTAATAATAGGTGTACCATGAGTCCATGTTGTATCATGCCCATATTAGTGAATCATAGATCATTACCAAAAAAGTTTATACTTATTTTCATTGCCGATTACATAACCTCTTTCATTATTAATAAACTTGAAACTCACCTTCGCCAAAAAGTTGACGCCTACCATTAACATCAATATCAATGCCTATCATCGCTACCAACTCTAATGCATGTAGTCATCAATAACCCTAATGCCCATCATCAACGACAAGATTGATGTTTGTCGTTAACATCAATAGTTATGCCCTGCTATCACTACCAAGATTGGCATGTCATCATTGACAACCTCGATGTCTAACATTGCCAATAATATATACTCAAATAAAGATGAAAAACATCTTCAAAACCAGGATATATACCCACTTTTACAGTGGTCAATCTCCTTTATAATAGGAACAATCAAGCAGATCACTAATCTTCTTCGTGGCAATCACTTAAGGCTCGTCTTACTTTTACTATAAAATCCATCTTCCAAAATTCATGTCTGCTAAATTATATTGTCAACTATAGGGAAATGCATCATTTGTAATGTCTTGCTCACACTTCTTGAGTCATTTCGATTAATCTTGTGATTTTCCCTTTCGCGAAAATTTTATTTAAAAATTCTCATGTCTCTTACGTGCTACTCTTATATTGTATATACATGTATATGAATCTAATGTTAAGAAGATAAACTCTACTAGCTCAAATATTCCAACACGCAACGATTTTTTTGAGCACAACTCGATTTTAACGCCCATAAACTATTATTTGGTTTAGCATAATTAAGAAAAAAATTTTAAAGGGGTGATTTCATGCTTACTTTTGTTACAATGAAAAAATTAAATCCATCTTATTCAAGATTTTAAACTCATCAGTCATCATAATGTTGAAAGGTTGATGCGAATCCAACCTGAGTAAATATTCCCTGACGCTATTTTGCATTTTAAAGCCATAATAAAAGTTTAAATTCTCCCTTATTATGGACTAAGGTTCCATTTGTGATAGCTTTCTTACTGCTTTTTAAAGCAGCTTTTCAGTATAAAAAAATTTTGAATCAGAAAATTTTTATATTAAAAAATTGCTTTAAAAAATAATAAGAAAGCTATCTAAACAAAGGCTAAAATTTAAAAAAAAAAAACAAAACTAAAAATAGTTGAATTTTTAAGAGCTTGTGCTTGGTGTCAATTGTCAAACTCCAACAAATAAAACATAATTCTGGTTGTATTTTTTATGATTATTTGTCTATGTGCATTGACTTGATTCTTTCTACCTGTTGAAATTTATGACCACATAAGTCGGATGAATTCATAGTTATATATTTCGGTCTTCCAAAAGTAATTTGGAACTCTCAAATGTATTAGATCTGGAGTTTGAATTTTAACCAAATAAAATTGACAATTCTTGATAAATCTCAATAAAATCATAGCATTTGATACTTGATAGTAGGGTTCTTAAACTGCTGCTATAAAATGCATATAGTAGCAATTTAAACCGCCGAAATTCTAAATAAATTTTAATATTTTATGGCGGTTAAAATTGCAGCAAAATTTTTTTATTTGTTCTCTCTATAGATTTACTCGAGCCATATGCAATTTCGAGTACTTGATCGACCTCCATCGAGCGTACGCCACTGCAATACTGACCATGACCTTGCTGAAGCTAGTTTTTTTGGGAACGTTTAAATGAATCGAATGCGGATCGCTTGGAAAAATTTATTCTTCTTCGACCAGGGAGCCATTGGCTCGATCCACCACAAGGTTTTTTTTTACCATTATATATTTTTTAGCGACATTTAGATAAATTAAGGCAAATACACACACATCACATATACAAGACTCGAATTCATGACCTCTTGGTTGGTAGCTAAAACTTCCGATCAATAGACCATGAGTTGCGTACCTGCATATTCACTGATTTGACATAAAATTTTTTCTATAGCAATCACCTGATCATATGAGCCGTGCGCATTGCAAAATAACTCTTCAAAAGGAATATTTGCTTTCTGGTTGTATAGGATATTTTATTTATTATTGTTATTTGATTTATATATAAATTTCAAAAAATAAATGAAAATATTCTAATTGGTCACCTAATTAGATCTGACTGGTACAATTAACAAAATGCCTTCGTCAATGGAATCAATGGCTTTAGAGAGAGACCTTCGTTTTGAAAAAAATGTGCTTCTTATTTGATCCATATTTTTCATTTTATTCTTCAGAAATGGCACTCTTAAGACATGTAATATAAGAGTAAGATGCCCAAAACATTTAGGTTTTACATTAAACTATAATGTATCCAAGAAATGAGAGGTCAACAATATCTCATTAGGGATGATTAGGGTGATAAAAATAAATGGGATTTAAGAAGGGTAATTTGGCTTTATATAAGTCATAATAATTATGATTGGTCAAATATTTTTATAATTTTATTATTAGGAGAAATATATCTGAAAATTTATTTCAGATCAAATTACTAAAGTTGATATTCAGCAGCTCATACATGAAATCGTAGAAGCAATGTCTCCCCGTAAGCTTATATTTTTTATAATTTTGAGCCTACTTATAATTGAGTAGCGATTTTTCTAGAAATTAAATTAATTGAAACTTGAGTTTGAGTTACATTGAGTTCATTTAAAACCCTAATGTTAAGTTAGGTGGTGAACTAACAAATTCATTCGGGAAAAGGAGATGTTATGTGAAAGAGATTTGGTCATTACAATAAAGAAATAATATATTATCATTCATAAGAAAGTACTATGACACAAATAATTTTTTTCATAGACTTATCGTGTTTTGTTTGGAATAGCTTTTTTGTTGCTTTTTAAAGTAGCTTTTTAGTAAAAAAAATTAAACTGAAAATTTTTGTACTAGAAAGTTATTTTAGAAAGCAGTAAAAAGCTATTCAAAACGAAGTATAAAATCTCATAATATGAGAGAATCATCAAGTTTTATACCTTACAATACTATCACAACATAACTTAATCAACTCAACATTTACACATGATGGAGTACACATTTTATAAGCTCTCCATTTTAGTTATATGAATAAAGTTAAATAACATAAATGGTGGGAGAAGAAGAAGCCAACCATATGTCCTTATTTTTTATTTGAAAGACTAAATTTAGCACCACCACCATACTAAGAGGTAGCTAATAATAATCCCTAAAATGAATTCTTATTGGTTAGAACTCAATTTGATTGCAATCTTTCATTATCTCCATCCTTTTTTAAAAGATGTTGCCACAAAATCAGTAGGGGAAGGGAGGGGAAGCCAAATTATGTATAAGTTATTGCTTTCAAAATTTGGTCAAGTATAGATGGAAAGGGAGTGGCTCCATATTAATGCCTTCATGATGCTTGAAATCTTTCTTAATTAATCCACACTTGATGAAATGTAAAAATTAAGGGAATGTCTTTGGGTCAACTTAGGTCGAGATGAAGTCAAATGGGTTAAAGTGTCCTTTCCAAACTCATTGGGTCAACCAATATCAATTGGATTTAATAGAGGTTAATCAAGGTTGGGTCGGGGCTAATAAAGGGAGTCTTAGTATAAGTCAAAGGTTATCATGTCAAATGAGATAATTTAGATTGAGCCACCAGAGTCCTTAAAATCTACGGATTTAGGCTAGAGTTAACCAATAGTCAATCAAAATACACCAATAGCATGCTAAAGCTCAAATATCAAATAAATAAGAGTCAACGGTTAAGATTAGCCAACCAAAGTCTAAGTTAGGTTAGTGTAAGGCTTAGGTAGGCTATGGGACATAAGTTAAGGCTATTGTATGTATAAACTTAGGCTTCAATTGTGATGGCTTTCTTACTACTTTTTAAAGCAGCTTTTTAGTACAAAAAATAAATACTTTAATACTTATTATAAAAAAATTTCATATTAAACATTCTAATTACAATAAATAATTTTGAGTTGTTACTATACCTTTTCATAAGTTTTTTTTATGCATTGAAGATATAAAAAAAATGATCATCATCTTTTGAGGATTTTTAATATATTGAATTGAATTAGATCATTATCAAAATCTCCAAAAAGATGAGCACAAATCTAAAAGTTAATTATTTGAGATCTTAGAAATCATAGAATGAAAATTCATAAATTTATCTTTTGCTTACAATAATTAAAACCTTTTTAGATAATTTAAAATACAATAAAAGTATTAAATATTACAATATTAAATAAAATATAATAATTATAAATATCTAAAATTCTGCATTAAAAATAATATTTAAATTCGACAAATTCGAAAAAAATCATTTTTAATTTTTTTTCCTTTTTTTAAAAGCAGATTTTTTAGTTTTTAGGATTTAGTCCGTTGTTTAGCATATTGCATTCGCAACTGTTCGCTTGGTTGTTGCCAAACGATACTGAGCGTGGTTACGAAACAAGGAGACCACCTTCCCTATTTCACCCATCCATTCCTTTTTTTTTTCTTTCTCTTTTCATTCATTCCTCAGATATCTCATTGTTATCTGTTAGTCTGTCTTTAATTCACGCACCATGTTGGCTTTGAACAAACTTGTTCTGCATCTTCCTTCCTCTTCATTCTTTTGCTCGCCCTTGGTTTCTTCCCATTTGCATTCTGAAAGAGCTGGGAAGAGATGAAAGCCTCTACTTTGCGTAAGGAGGTCGTTTTTGCTAAATGTGCGATTTTGAAGATGACATTTGATTCCGTGGGTTTATGGTATAAATTGCCTACAAAATCTTTCTTTTTTCTGTATGTCTTCTGTGCTATGGGATTACGTATGACAAAGTTGAAGCTTTCTTAGCGAGGTCTGATAGTTTTGATGCTTTAGGGTTTGAATTTCTTTCCTTGTTACAGTTTTTTGATTAATCCTTTTCGTTTTTAAGGAATAAAAAAAAGAGTTTATCTTGGTTTATTTGGCCTTTTTTTGCTTATTCATCCTTTAGAGTTCAATGGAATGCTTACTGTGTGCTCTTTATTTATTTTTTGAAGTCTTTGCCATTAAAACATAGTTCTCAGTTGCTATTTTTTAAATATAATTGAGTTTTTCTTGGAAGGATTTCTTCGTGTGGCCAGTGGGTTATGCTGCACGCCAACTTCTTGATAAAAACAACAAAAGATGCCCTTTCCTTGATACTATTTATTACTTCCTGGCTCATATCTATGGTGCTGGTGGCTCCATATAAACATTAGAGAAGGTTTGCCAATATTGGAATCGTAACAGAAGTGGAATTTGGGGTTTAATTACCTAAGTTTTCTGATTCAATATGCCAATTCTTCAAAGGGATCCATATTTGATCTCAGTATCTCTTTGATATTATTTGAAGTTACATTACTTTTTGTTTGAATTCTTTTCGATTTTATAAATTCTTACTGCATCTGCAGTTTTTTAAAGCCAAGGAGCCTGTAGTAAGTCTTTCTTTGATTCATGTTTTTTTCCTTCTCTCATCATATTTTGAGTCACAGCTCATTCTGAAACACAGGTAAGTAAATAGGAAAAAAAATCCCAAGGAAAATGTTAATATGCTGTCTCATTTACAATTGTTAATATCCAACAACCTATTTACTAGTATCATCCTATAATGAATACATGTTTTCCATATTCATTAAAATGTTCTCCAATAAATGTTGTACTTATACTTTGATGCAATGGAGTATCCTATAGATACGGCATTTAATGGATGAAGCTAATGATAAGGATGATGATGCTAGATTCAGCATTTTTTAATCTTTCCTGTGGTTAATGTGTTTCACATTGTCAATCCTTTTCTATTCTCTATTGTTTCTAGTAACCTGGTTTCAATTGCCTGAGCTGGTATTGTTATAGCTGGCATCTGCATTTTCTTAATTCCACTGAAAATAATTAAAGTCTGTTCTGGAATGGCAGATATTAGTTGATTAGAAGATGAGTGCACAAAAAGTGAAGCGTCAAGTAGGTAAATACGAGCTCGGCCAAACAATTGGCATAGGAACGTTTGCAAAAGTGAGGCTTGCAAGGAACCTGGGCACGGGAGAACATGTTGCAATAAAGATACTTTTAAAGGAGAAGGTTCTAAAGCATAAATTGCCTGAGCAGGTCTTTTCTAGACCTTTGAACATTTTTAAGAGCACAGTTTTGCTCTATGGTTTCAATACCTGAGTTTGTTTTTTTGCCTCTTTTGTATTATTTTGTTCCTGTTTAGAAGGCCTGATTCGTTGGACTACAAAGTTTTAGTTGATTATTCCTTTAGCTGGATGGTTACTAGGCTAACTTATGTTTACTTTATGTTTGATATATTTTTATTTCCATATTTTAGGAAATTTGCTTAGTCAGTTCAGTCAAATACTTGAAAGATGAATGTTTGCACTTTTCAGACTTGTATTTATAATGATTTTTTTTTTAAAGATAGAAATCTATCTAATATTCTAATTATGTGAGCACAATAGCAATTACAAATATTAGATCTTGGTTGTGTTAGCGCACCTCTCCACGTCAGCATTCCGTTACTGTACTTTCTTGTTTTGGTTTCTTGTACAGTTCGCCTATATATCCTTCTCCGCTGTAATGGATTGGCATAATGAAATAGTATCTTCTCTTCTCTTGCATTTGTTTCTTCTCCCTGGTAAGGTCGCTGTTATGGTATCAGAGATTTTTCGCCTAACGGCTTCACCTGATCCCTATGGCCGAACAAGATTCTGCAGCTTCTCGATGCACGGCGTCGACCATCTCTGATTCTCTCACCGAATTCATCATCCCCACCCCGCTCAAATTTCTCATTTCCAATATCAAGAATCTCGTCCCAACCCAGCTCACCTCTGAGAACTATGCAATTTGGCGGCTCCAACTTCATGAACACTTCGCTGCAAATGGATTTAGCGGACACCTCACCGGCGACACGTCTTGCCCACTGGAATCTTCAGCAACCGAACATCACCTTTGGAAACTCATTGACTGCAATCTTGTTTCAGCTCTTCTTTCTACTCTGTCGCCTTCGATTCTACCGTACGTTCTCACTCTCACCACTGCTCAAGATGTTTGGTCCACACTCGAACGTCGCCTTCAACCCACCAACCGATCTCGCGTCATCCAACTCAAGAACGAACTTCGTCAAATCCAGATGAAAGATCGTACAATGCAACAATATCTTGATCAAATCAAGATACTCGTCGACAACATTGCCGCCGCCGGCTCAACAGTCGACACTGAAGACATTGTTCTTTATATACTCAATGGACTTCCCACAATATTCTACAATCCCTTCAAGACCGCCATAAGAACAACTCTTCATCCTATCAGTCTTGATGTTCTTTACTCACTACTCTGCAGTGAAGAAATTAATCTTCATCACGAACACACCAAAGAATCTCACCAATCGGATGCTGCTGCTTTTCTCTCCAACCGCACCTCCAACTCTAGCGACAGATTCAACAGGAATCGTGGGCGAGGTGCGAATCCCAGATCCCAATCCTCTGCAGCTTCCCTAATAGCCGCAAGAACCTCGAACAACAGACCCAGCTGTCAAATATGTGGTAAGACGGGGCACTCGGCATTGAACTGCTGGCACCGCTGCAATCTGAATTATGCCCCACCCATGAATCCTCGGGCTCTCACGGTCCAGCAACAACACTCGTCCACCACTGACTGGATTTTGGACTCCGGTGCATCGTCTCACCTCACCGCAGACGCCTCCAACCTTCAACAGACCACCCCTTACAACGGTCTTGACTCGGTATCCATCGCCAATGGCAGTACGCTCCCAATTCACAATTCGGGACATGGCATTCTTCCTTTACCCGACTCTCTCCGTAAGCTCTACCTACGTAACATTATTCACGTCCCCTCTCTATCCCATAATCTTCTCTCCATTTCAAAACTGACATCTGACAATAATGTTTCAGTTTATTTTACCCCTAATGGTTTTGTTATAAAGGGTCTCCAAGCCAATCAACTGCTTCTTCAAGGTCCCAAACGCTATGGGCTGTATCACATCCAAACTCCTTCCAGCCATAAGCACTCTGCTCTAAAGGGGTCAAGATTGACAAAATCCCTGTGGCACGCTAGGCTCGGTCACCCTCATTCCCGCAATCCGCAAACTCACGTCAAATTCATTCCAGATCTCCTGAAATGTTCCTCATCTCCTGATGCTTATGTGTCCTGTAATGTCTCAAAAAGTCACAAATTACCCTTCCCCATTTTCTACTTGTAATAAACCCTTTCAAATCGTCCACTCGGACGTATGGGGTCCGGCACCCCAATCCTCAATGAATGGATTCAACTATTACGTGATCTTTATAGATGAATATTCTCATTTTTCTTGGTTGTATTTACTGCAATCCAAAAGCGAAACTCTGGTTAAATTCCAACAGTTTTACAATCTCATTAAAAATAAATTTAACATCAGCATCCAGACATTTCGGTTCGACGGCGGCGGCGAGTTCACAAGCACGGCCTTTCGCAATTACCTCAGTCAAAATGGTATAACTCACCAAATCAATTGTCCTCACACACCCGAGCAAAACGGGACAGCTGAACGCAAGCATCGACATCTTCTCGATCTCACTCGCACTCTTCTCCACGCTGCTCACCTACCATCATCCTTCTGGGCTGAAGCCGTATCCACAACAAACTATCTTATAAATCGTCTGCCATCCTCGGCTATCCGCAATCAAACCCCGTACTTCCAATTACACGGCCATCCCGCTTCCTACATACACCTCCATACATTCGGATGTCTATGTTTTCCTTAGATCAAACCTTATGCCCCGACCAAACTATCACCTTGCTCACAAGTATGCGTCTTCATTGGCTACTCATCTCAGCACAAAGGTTATCGTTGTCTCAACATCCAAACCAATCGCATCTATATTTCTCGTCATGTTGTATTCTACGAACACCAATTTCCTTACGAAGCCAATTCCACTCATCAGTCCTCTCCCCCGCATACCCTTCCATCCTCTCCTCTCTTCTTCTGGTTCCCGCATCCACAATAACCCCCACCGTCTCATCTCACACACTCAAGCCTATTAGCATCCATCACAATTCTCATTCCTCCTCTCTTCACTCAGCTGACCCTACTCCCGATTATCCTACTACTTCCCAGGCCCCTCAACCAAGCCAAAGACACCCAATGCAAACTAGATCACGCTCGGGCATCTCAAAGCCAAAACAGATATTTGACTTACTGGCTGTCCCGAACGGTGCTCCCACCCCCACTTCCTATGCTCAAGCGTCAAAGTCGGAACATTGGCGTGCCGCCATGTCCTCTGAATATCTCGCATTACAGAAACAAGGAACCTGGTCCTTAGTGCCACCTCCCGCGGGAAAACCTATACTAGGCTGCAAGTGGACCTTCAAGTCGAAGCTCCAACCTAACGGGCAACTAGCCAGATACAAGGCTAACGGGCAACTAGCCAGATACAAGGCCCGTCTCGTAGCTCAAGGCTGCTCCCAGGAGTTTGGAGTTAACTACACTGAAACCTTCAGCCCGGTCGCCAAAATGGTCACCATTCGCATTCTTCTCACTGTTGCTCTAAATCAAAATTGGCCCGTCACTCAGCTTGACGTATCTAATGCTTTCCTCCACGGCTAGCTGCCCGATGAGTTCTACATGACTCAACCACCCGGCTTCAAGGACTCTCAACACCCACATCACGTCTGCAAATTGCACAAATCCATATACCGCTTAAAACAGTCTCCTCGGCAATGGTTCCACAAATTCACTACGTTTCTACAAACTCTTGGGTTTACTTTCAGCAAAGCCGACCCCTCTCTTCTTTTGTTTAATCAAAACGACATTCAGTTATTTGTTCTCATCTACGTTGACGACATACTCATCACCGGCAACAACCCCACCAAAATTCAATCCACATTGCAACAGCTACACTCTCAATTCAGTCTAAAATAGCTCGGCGACGTCTCTCTCTTCCTCGGCATCCAGGTGATCAAAACAACAATTGGCTACTTCTTATCTCAAAAACACTATGCTAGTGAGCTCCTTCTTCATGCAGGTTTCTCTGGATGCAAACCTTCTCTGACTCCTGTGGGCATCAACACAAACCGTCACCAAGATGATCTTCCCTACTCCGATCCCACCCTCTTCCGCAAGCTAGCTGGATCGCTACAGTACCTCTCTATCACGTGACCAGATATCGCGTTTGCAACCAACTCCGTCTGTCAGCACATGCATCATCCACGAAACTTTGATTTTCAAGCTCTCAAACGTTTGCTTTGGTACATCAAAGGCACCCTCGATTTCGGCCTACCACTCACAACAGGCGAGCTTCAACTCCGCGGCTACACTGACGCCGACTGTGCTGCTGACTCAACCGATCGAAAATCCATATCCGGCTTCTGTACCTTCCTTGGTCCAAACCTCATCTCCTGGTCTGTCAAGAAACAGGCAACCGTCACCAAATCTTCCACCGAGGCAGAATATAGATCCCTCTCCTTCGCCACTTCTGAAATTCTCTGGCTCCGACGCCTCGTGGCAGAATTCCGCATACCACTGACGACTCCCACAACAATCTTTTGCTACAACACGTCTGCCATCGCTCTCGCCAATAATCCAGTTTTTCACGCTCGCACCAAACACGTAGAGATCGATTATCACTTCATTAGTAGCCATATCAAACAAGGAGCAATCTCCATCGCTCACATCACCTCTCTTGATCAGCTCGCCGACATTCTGACCAAGTCTCTCCCTACAAATCGGTTCAGCAATCTAAGATCCAATTTGACCATTCATTCCCAGAATGATCAATTTGAAGGGGGCTGTTAGCGCACCACTCCACGTCAGCATTCCGTTACTGTACTTTCTTGTTTTGGTTTCTTGTACAGTTCACCTATATATACTTCTTTGCTGTAATAGATTGGCATAATGAAATAGTATCTTCTCTTCTCTTGCGTTTGTTTCTTCTCCCTGGCAAGGTCGCTGTTAGGTTGGACCTAGAGAAATTCGTTATAGTTGCGTCCATTGAGATTGATGCGTGAGACCTTTAGGTTAGAAACCAGGGAGTACACTCTTTGAGCCAAGACATTTTGTTGTATTGACAGTGATGTGGTATAATTGATGAATATATTTATAGGGTTTTGATCCTAAAGCATCTTAACAAATAGAATCACTTCTTTAGAAATGTTTATGCAAACTATAATTTATTATATTTGTTCATATTACAACCTTCTATTAACTTTGTTTTGTTTCTTCCTTTCAATTTCAACTATAATTTTAGTGTTATTTTATTCTATCCATTTCCTTCTCTGACATGAAAGGTGGAACTTTGCCCATTTTCTGTACTCATTATTGTTGTGTCTTGGAATATTTGCGGTAGTAGAGAGTGATATAGTTTAGCATCTTAACTTTGTACAAAGATCCAACACACAAACATATAAGAGAGTATGGTTATAGCGTTTATAAAAGACACCATAATTATTACGTGGAAACCCCTGAAAATGAGAAAAACCACGGGGCCTAGCCCAGTTTGAATGAATCCACTAGTGTTTGTAATTGATTACAAATGAGGCCCTTCCTTAGGAGGAAGACCTTGGCTTGATGTAGCAAATATACATCATGTATAGTGATTTATATGGTGGGAGTTGAAAGAATTAGTGTTGATATGCTCGTTTGGGCGACAGGACCATAGTCGGCGAGTGATGTAGGTCGGAAGGACCGTAGTTGGATGACGGTGGTCGGAAGGACTGTAGTCGGGCGATGGAGGTCAAAAAGACCGTAGTCAGGCGACAGTGGTCGGAAGGACCGTAGTTGACGGGCGACAGTAGTTGGAAGAACCGTAGTTGGGAACGGTGGTCAGAATGATTGTAGTCGGCGGGCGATGGTGGTCGAAAAGATCGTAGTTGACGGGCGAAGGAGGTCAGAAGGACTGTAGTTGATGAGGGTTGTTGGAAGGACCGTAGTCTGTGGGCGACTGAGGTCAGGAGGACCGTAGTCGGTAGGAGATGGAGGTCAGAAGGACCGTAATTTATGATGGTGGTTGGAAGGATTGTAGTCGGCCAGTGACGGTGGTCGGAAGGATCATAGTCGGCTGGCAACGGTGGTCGGAAGGACCGTAGTTGGCTGGCGACGAAGGTCGGGAGGACCGTAGTTGTGCAATGGTGGTCAGAAGGACCGTAGTCAGCTGGCGACAGAGTTCAAAAGGATCGTAGTCAGCGGGCGATGGAGGTCAGAAGGACTGTAGTTGGCAGGCGACGGAGGTTGGGAGAACTGTAGTTGGCGATGGCGGTCAGAAGGACCGTAGTCGGGTGGCGACGGAGGTCGGGAAGACCGTAGTTGGGCGACGATGGTTGGAAGGATTGTAGTAGGCGGGCAACGGTGGTTAGAAAGATCGTAGTTGGCGGGAGACAAAGGTCAGAAGGACCTCAGTCGGCAGGCGACCGTTGTCGGAAGACTGTAGTCGGTAGGCGACAGAGTTTGGGAGGACCGTAGTTGGTGATGGCGGTCAAAAGGGATGTAGTTGGGGGGAGACGGAGGTCAGGAGGATCGTAGTTGAGCGACGGTGGTCAGAAGGGCCGTAGTCGGCGGGAGACGAAAGTCAGAAGGACCGTAGTCGGCGGGCAACGGAGGTCAAAAGGACTGTAGTTGGTGGGCGACGGAGGTCAGGAGGACTATAGTTAAAGTCTAGCTGTGATCTGGAGGAACTCCGGCGGTGGTCGACGAATAGGCAGAAGTCTGGCGGTGGTCGATGAACAGGCAGAAGTCCGGCTGTGATTAGCGGTAAGTCAGCTCCCAAATTCTTCCATTCTCTTCCTTCTTCTTCTTTCTTCATCCCCCCCTCCTGTGAATAATGGGGGCATATTTATAGTTTTTTGAGAGTGTGATGACTTGTAAATATGAGAAGGATCAAGGTTAAGATGAGAGTGGTTTGAATGGATGGCCGATATTGATCCCTTTGATCGTGGGCCGTTTATTGGGCATTTGAATGCCTTAATGATATCAGAATTTGGTGATCTTGGGCTCGTTGGATTCGTCTCGTTGAGCTGCTCGATTCGACCATAAGCACGTCACGTTTAGAATTCATTTGATAATCCAAATTATGCTTTGAACCTTCCAAATATGCTTTGGACCCTTGATTTGGGTTCATTTGGGCTCGGATTGGACTGGTTTTGGTGTCGTTGGGTTTGTCTTTTCGAGACGTTCAGTTTGATTATAAGCTTGCTGAAATCGGAGTTCGGATGATCTTGAATTTAATTTTTAAAACTTCCATCTCTCATTTTTGCTTCAAGATTCGTGCATGATCAAGATAAATTTCTGATGATATATTAATTATGAAATATCTTGCATAATTTTAGGAAGGCTGTTTGATCGAATTTTATTTAGTATGAATAATGTTTTGTAAAGCTTAATTTTGAAAATTTTCTATCCCATTCTGAACTTCCCTAATTAATGTATGTTATGGAGTTATGCTTTCTTAGAACAATGTTTAGCTAATCTCTGATATCTAATCAGGCCTATGTAACATTACTCGTCCTGGCAGATTATGCGGGAAATTGCCACCATGAAGTTAATAAAGCATCCAAATGTTATCCGACTGCAAGAGGTAGTTTTTGAGCCTTTGATTTGGTTATCATTGTTTTCATTTTGCTATTACTAAAAGGTCCTTCGTGCTCTCAGTAAACGAAGATTTAATGATGCAATATCAACTGTGTTAGTGTTGCCTTAAAACTACTAATGATTGGCCACTATATTTTTGCATCTACATCTCCATTATACACTTTAGATCTGGAATTCCACTATTAATCAGCTTAGCCATATTCTACCTGGGTTTGTGTGTAATATTTTTATGTCCCACTTATCATTGTGTTTTAATAAATTTTGGATATTGAGATAGTATTGTATGGCTGCTTCATAAGTTAGCATGTTTAAGTTCTACTAAATGTGCTTGCTTACTTTGTAGACCTTTACATATGTTCTCCATAGCGCAATACCAATTGCTGTACACTGCGGTGTTGGCGTAATTTGCAATTTTCTTATCAAATTTAATTTCCCTTGTTTCTTCTGTTTGTTACTAGCTATTCTAACAGGAAAAGATGCTAGAAATTTGATTCCAGCTAATATTCAAATCATACTTACTATTGAGTTTGAACTACGGTGGACGGTTTATATTTATTGAATTCAAATTTGTTTATAGGCGATATCTTGACCTTACTATCAAAATTGGTTAAGGTGACGGATAGAGAAAGAGAGAGATGTGGCAACCTATGATGCATCGATACTTCTTCTCAAAGAGATATGCAGTGTCCGACACATATCATACACGAAACACATTTGACACATCTCCGACACGTGCAGGACATGTCGAGGATATGCCCAATTAAAAAAATATTAAAAATAAACTAAACACCCTTGTCCGACACACGTGTCTTAAATATGATATGAACTTTTTAATATAATTTTTTTTGTATTTCAAATTTTTATTTGTTAAAAAAATAAAAACTAAATTTTTTATTTCCTGTTCACAGCCCCAGATCAATACCTCATATTCAATACCTCAATCCCCGAACATTCTTATTTTCATTTCTCTCTAGCGGGTTACGACTAGGGTTTTATAACAACGCACGATGTTATCTCAATATAGACATCCGACATCATCACAACATCAATTTTTTAAAATCATCTCAACATCAAAGTTTGGCGATGTCTTGACATTGATGCTAGACGCTAGCAATTTGTACACTCACAATCACACCCTCACGCTATCTCGACATCTCATCTTTGTCTAAAGTCATCTCAACATCAAAGATTGATGCCGTTTCAACATCAAGGGTCGACATTGTCTCAACATTGATGTCCGATGCCTATTGACAACATTGATGTCCGACTCTCAACAATATTTTTGACTCCCCTCTAGATGCCTGACACGGCATTTAAGACCGACTCTCCACATCCTAATATTAATCATTTAAGGCATAGATCCTAGTTAAATGATATAATATTCTACTTATTAAATTTCTATAGACTATTTTTTAAGATATAAATATTTTTTGAGAAAAAGGATTCATGTAGCCGACCCCACGTAGTGGGATAAAGGATCGATGTTGATGTTGTTGTCATGTCCAATCCTTGTTTGTGTCCTATATTTTTAATAATTGACGTGTCTCATATCTATGTTGTCATGTCCGTGCTTGTGCATCATAGGTGGCAACTAAGAAGAAATTTATCTATGCTCAATATCATTAACTGTAGTGGTCAGATGTTTCAAAAATACCTCCAACCCTTTATTTGTAGGATTGTAAATGCTACAGGAGATGCTATACCTAAAAAAAGTAATATAATGTTTAATTATTACAAACACAGAATAATTTGAATGAATACACATGTCCTACCATATTTGACTTGGCTCGGGTCCTGGCAAGTCAAATAGTTGTTACAGTTAGGTTTGCGTTGTTGAGCGTCTCCTACTGATGGGGTGAGTTCTCTTCTAGTGGAGGCATGCTCCTCTAAGATGATGGTCTTGAACATGTGAGTTCTTTTGGGAAAATCGCCTTGGTTCAAGGTTTGTTAGGCGAGTCCCTTCACTAGGGAAAGTGCATGCCCTTGTTGAATTTTGCTAAGGCGGGTTTCCCTCCAAGTATGAGTCTAAGAACCCCCTTATAGATGATGCATAACTAATAATTTGAATATCATAAAATAATAGCAATGAGTTTGCAAGAAATAAACTCAATAGGTAAAACAAACTGATTAATGCATAAAGATAAGGCATGTGGCATTAATATGAGTAATAAAAGAGGCAGAAGTAAAAAATGGGTATTATATTATAATAATTACAGACAATGTATTAAAGATAATAGTTCAACTATATGAGTTATTTAATAGTGCTTATTATATAGTAGTATTCATAAATAATTATTTATGCAAACCAATGATCATTGTGTTTAAATACGAAAACATCAACTTATAACCATGTTGTACTTATACATCCATCATTGACTCATTAGTCCTTTATCATTTTCTTTTTTCTATCAATATATATTCATAGTTGATCTTACTAGGACACTTAATAGCTAAAAAAAGATAGGTGCCAATCCCAAGGAAATCGAATAATTCTCTATGGACCCGTTAGTCCGACTAGCTAACATCAAAATAATTTTACCAATATATAATTTTCACGCATACAAGCATACATTCTATGAATTTGAAATTACAATAAGTTCTTAATAAAGATTATAATATGATCAAACTTGGTTATATGCGTAATTCATGATTTATATAGGCAATGTTTATTCCTCAATAATCAAATCAATAAACATAACATCCTAGGAATTTGTACAATATGATAAAACTAACTGTCGCATCATATCAATATGATCACATAAAATAATATTCCACATTGTATTATTAATAATTAAATCATACAAAAAAGTAGTAAGGAATATACTCCTAATTAGGAAGAGTAGTTTCATCTCTTACTCATAAAGTCTCACCTATCTAATGAAGACCATTGACAAACCAACATATTGATCATAGCAGTGATCTTTACTGCTCCAACGCATGATGCTTCATAAACCTTAGATTTAAAAAGATAGAAATTAATCATACATTCAATATGTTTCATATCAAAACGTTATTGCCAAAAGCAACAAATTAAATATATTTCTATAATTAATGAGTCTGTGTTTTAGTAACTTATGTTTGAAAACTACACCGAGTAGTCATGTGTGAATGTTATCATCTATTAATCATTTTATTGACCTTAATCTTGGGAAAAAAAATCTGGGATAATGAGTCAATCCATCTAATCAATATGCTCATTACATTGCTAATTATGATTTAGAGTTATTATATTGTCTGAGCAAATGATTAGCCAAAATTCTCAAAATAAAAGAAAAAGAAAAAAGAAGATTAGCCAAAAGATTAGTAACATATATCGAATTACTTGGTCACCCTTTGATAACCATGAAAACAAACCTTGGATTAAGGTTTGTTTCTTCAATATAAATTTGCAAATATTAAGGCTTCATAATTTTAAATTAGGAAAACTAGCGTTTTTTCTCAATTTACTCATCTTAAAAAGGAAATTTCATATATAATCTATATTTATTTTTTGTCTGTAACAGAATTCTTGTCTACAACCTCCTTCTCAATTTATTCTTTCTCCACAGCAGAACCTTGAGTTTTGGGAACTAATGAAAAAAAATGAGGAATCACGTTATGAAATTACTAAAAATAGCACATTTGAATTGATGTTGTTCCATCTATGAGCCCCTTTTTATTTTTAATTTCTTCTAATGTGCTTCTCAATGTCAGGTAATGGGTAGCAAATCAAAGATCTTTATCGTTCTTGAATATGCTACTGGTGGAGAGCTGTTTAATAATATTGTAAGTTGCAAACATGAAGTTTTCTGTTGCTTTCCTTATAGCTTTTGTGCGTTGTGTGTGTGTGTGTGTGTTTTTTCTGGGGGGGGGGGGGGGGGGTTTATGAATTTGAACTAGCAACTTCGGTGCAAGAAATTATTTCACATTATAACGGCACTTTTCCCCCAACTGCATCCTCTATGCACGAAGTAGCATGATTTCTTGTAGCTTATTAATAAATTTGTTGCAAATTACCATTATTGAATATTTTCCTTCAACATTTATGAGCATTAAACCAGCGTCTTCTGGAATTCAAGTTTTAATTACCATACTTCTGTTAGGTGTCTGTTATGTTTTAATATGTCAGCTTCAGTTATCATTCTCCATTCTTTCTAGTCTAATTAAATTATTCTGATTATAATTTATATACATGAACTTTGAAGGTTAATCATGGAAGAATGGGAGAAGTTGAAGCAAGGAGATATTTTCATCAATTGATTTATGCTATTGATTTTTGCCACAGCAGGGGTGTCTACCACAGGGACTTAAAAGTTAACTAACTGGTGCATGCGTGATATTTATCACTTCTAATACGTTCTTTTTCCAACTTCCCAATAAATCCAAATTTTCTTTCCTATTGACCTTTTGCAGCTGGAAAATCTGTTAGTTGATGCATCTGGCAACCTTAAAGTTTCTGACTTTGGTTTTAGCGCTCTTCATCAACAAGTTAGGGTAATTATTATACTAGGAAGCAGCATATATCCACCTTATGTTGATAGTGTTTTGTAGGGCTAACAAAAAATCAATTCTTAGGAAGATGGCTTGCTTCACACTACGTGCGGAACTCCAAATTATGTACCTCCTGAGGTAAGTATAGTTTTATAATCATTTATGTTTTAAATGTTGAATATTTTTCATACAGCTATATAGTTGACATGTTTAAACCCCCTAACTATCTTTTTATTTCTTTTAAAAAAAAAAAAACTATCTTTTTATTAAGGTTCTTAAAGATAGAGGCTATGATGGAGCTCCTGCTGATCTGTGGTCATGTGGGGTTATCCTGTTTGCATTACTTGCGGGATACTTACCTTTTGATGATCATAACAGCATAAATTTGTACAAGAAGGTATAAAAGGAAAGCTTTTGGAAGCCTGATTGCCTTCATTTTCGTGCCTTTTCTAACAGATTCTCGATGTTCATGCAGATAGCAACTGCTAACTACACATTCCCTTCTTGGTTTTCTTTTGGCATCAAGAGATTGTTGACAAGAATTCTTGATCCTAATCCAGTAACGGTTAGTATTTTATTTACTGTGACATATAATTGTGCTTCTTAAGTCAACTTCTTATGAAGTGCATGCTGAGCTAATCCTTATGTGATGGTTGTTGTGAAAAGTTCACGTCTTAGCGGCAATAAATCACGAATGGAATAATATAGGCTGCAAGAAAGACATCAGAAAAATGACATAGTAGAATGTACAAGTCCAGAGATGAATATAGAGTTGCAATATCTGTCACTCAAATAGAACCCCACTCCAATTAATCTTTCTAGTACATATCTATCTATCTCTCTCCTCTCTTTCCTCTCTTCAATCCCACTCAACTATCCAGCTAAGTCAACGCAATAACGAAAACCTAACAAGATACAAAAGTACATAGCAACATATAAAATATTCTATTTTCTTATGTTACTCAAATGTATAATGCCCATATCTTTTTGCTTTAGTCATGTATGTTTTTACTAGACATTTGCAAGAGGATATAACTTGGTTTATGCTTTTTGCTGATAATATTCTTCTTGTTGATAAGCTTAGAGAGGGTGTCAATGAAAAAATTGAATTATGGAGGTCAACCTTAGAAACTAAAACCAAATATATGGAGTGTAATTTTAGTAGTAATAGATCTAGTGCTAGGATTGTGACATTGGGTGATTAAGTCATTAAAAAGAGTGTATGTTTTAGATATCTCAGGTCTATTGTTCAAAGCAACGGTGAAATAAATGGGGATATTATTAGTAGAATTCAAGTTGGATGGGTGAAGTGGAGGAATGCATCGAACTTGTTGTGCGATAGAAAAAGTACCCCTCAAACTTAAGAGAGAATTTTATAAGATGGTCGTGAGACCTGCAATGCGTTATGGTGCAAAATATTAGCCATTAAATGAGAAGCATAAAATTAAGTGAAGTGTTTTAGAGATAAGGATGCTTAAGTGGATGAGTGGCTTTGCACTTAGAGACAATGTGAAAGGAGTATATACGTGAAAATATTGAAGTAGCTCTAGTTGAAGATGAGATTAGAGAGAGTTGCTTTAGATGGTTTAGTAACATAAAATGTTGGCCTTCCAATGACCCTTTTAGGAGAGTAGATGTATTAGATCTGACCTATGTTTAGAAAGGTAAATGTAGATCTAAAAAGACTTAGTTAGGAAGTATTAAAAATGATATTTTTTATTAGATTTAAATGAGAATTTGACTCTTAATAGGATACAATAGAGAAAAAAAGATTCATGTAGCCGACCCCACATAGTGGAATAAAGGCTTTTTTGTTGTTGTTGTACTCAAATGTCCGCTAACTACAACGCTCCTTCAAGTCCAAGTGTTTTACTTTGATATCTGATATTGTATCTTTGGCCGACTGCCCTGTTGTGGATTCTGATAACCTCTGCAAGGCCTTGCCATAAGCCAACTCACCATGATTAGTCTTCAAACTTTGTTGAATCTCTCAACTTTTTGATCACGATCACCTGGAAGACTACTCAACTCCGATGATGAACTCGCCACAAATAAAACAATCTCTAGTAGTGGCCCAGTGCCAGTCCCCTGATCTTGTCCAAGTTATCCTGCCGTTGGCTCTTAAGAAATCTCCATTTCCAGGCACCTCATTGGCCACCGCCAATTACTGCTCCCTTCAGACTCCACTTGAGCTACTTTCCCCCTCATTGACACCAGGGGTAGCTGAACACCTCTTTGTAGTAGCTTCTCCTGATTTCCTGCACTAAGACTTCTCTTGCTCTCTCAGTTTCCGCTTTCTGTCTAAGTGATGCAAAGCTAGAAGGATTCCATCTCCTTAAATAGAATAAAAGGTGGTGGTGGAGTGCATGAATTAGGAAACAAGTACATTATGAAGCTAATAACTGCAAAGAGAAAGTATATTTAGGGATTAAAACTCAAATTTTAGAAGGCCTGAATTTGATGAAATAAATCTCCACATATCAACTTAACAATTTCTACCATTTATTATGATGATTTATGATATTATGTTTAATCATACAATAGAAACTTTCTAATAATTGTTGTATTGATAGAAACACAAAACAAAGTTCTCCAACTACTTAAAAATGCAGGCTGTGTAGTTATAAATTCGTCACCTTCAGCACTACCTCACTATATTGACTTTGCTTTCTGTGGATGATGACAGAGGATAACTATCTCTGAAATATTGGAGGATGAATGGTTTAAAAAAGGCGACAAACCCCCTGTTTTTGATGGAACGTATGAAACAAGTTTGGATGATGTTCATGCTGCTTTCAAGGTCTCGCAAGTGAGTCAAAGAATAGCTTCTAGTGGAGATCTCTCTAAATTTTCAGAGATTATTTTGTATTTAGCTTCTCGTGTTTAATTTGTATTTAGTATCTCTCCCGTTATATTGGGCTTCTTTTGTTTTATTGTATCACCCATGAACGTCTGATATATTCAAGAATTTGCCAGGATCACCAAATGACGGGGAGGGAAGAACAACCAGCAGCACTGAATGCATTTGAGCTTATAGGCTTGTCAAGGGGTTTAAATCTTGGTAGCTTGTTCAATATAGAACAGGTACATTGATTCTCTTGAAATCATAACTCAAGAGTATGTTTATCATTGCGAATGGGATTCAGTTTTTTATGTGTTCGTTCAGTTATCTATATATAGATAGATAGTAGGAAGGGTGGGCTGAAGATTTTTTTTTTTTTTGAGCTGAAGATAGTAAGAAGGGTGGGAGGGAGAGGAAGAGAGAGGGAGTATCAAATGCACTATTAGTTGTGAGATTTTATCTATTAGGAACCATTTTTTCATTCATAAATCTCATTCCAAAACACAATATTATTATCGTGTTTAGTTTTCTTGTAGATGTATTATTTTGACCGTGCTGTTTTCGATCTCTTTGTTACATCACAGGAATTCAAGAGAGAAACTAGGTTTACATCAACATGTTCTGCCAATGAAATCATCAGAAAGATTGAAGAAGCTACAAAGCCTCTTGGATATGACATTCACAAGAAGAACTACAAGGTGACCTCCTAACTTACAATTAGCTTAAAGCATGCCTGTTAAAATTTGATTAAGAATTGTTTGAAAATTATATCTGTTGTCTTTTTCATATGCTAAGTTTGGTTTAGAAGATCTATGCGAAGTTCATTTGCCAACTATTTCTATGCCTGTCAATGTACATACCTGATAATAAACAAACAAAGCATTATGACCTCTGAACTATATTTGATGATTTTGGTGCTTTTCTAGATGATGCTTCGAAATATAAAAGCAGGCAGGAAGGGAAATCTTAATGTTTCTGCGGAGGTTGTACAAAAACTCAGTTCTTTAGTTTCATGGGGATTTACAATTTTGCTGACATGGTTTCTAAATGTTCAGGTATTTCAAGTGGCCCCCTCGTTGCATATGGTTGAGGTACGGAAGGCTAAAGGGGATACGCTAGAATTCCATCAGGTATTTTGACTTACCTGTTCAGCAGTTATTCATTTGCATGACTTCCCCTAGTAGGCTTGTAATATTAGTACTGTTAAAAGCGAGAAGGTGTCTTTTGCTAAAGGCATTAGGCAATGAGGCAAGCATCTTTTCATAATTGAAGAGATGGTTGTTAATACCTCAAGCATGGAAGATGAGGTAGTTTTTGCTAATAACAATTTGATATAGGCGATGGGAAGTATAATAGGGGTTGGAAAATCAAGGATTCATTCTAGAAAATAAACATATTAAATGTAGAAACAAGAGCTTCATGCTCTAGCATAGTAAATCTTGGGGATGTTAAGAATAGGTCAAGAGAAGGAGAGCTACAAGTTAGTGAGGGAGAAGAGAGCATGAACAGCACTTACATTGTCATTCATCTATGGTTTTTTGGGTATTTTGCTAACATAATCATTTTAATAAGGTTTTGGAACATGAAATGCGACAAAATTTAAAAACTATTATTTTTTACAATATAGCTTAATATGAGAGTATGAATAATGCTTCTCAAAACTGTTACTTTTACTTGAAATGTGCTTATTAAATGAATAGTTATTTTTTTAGTGCCTCAATTTGCACTAGTGAGCGCCTAAATTGACTTCTAGCACGTTGCGTGTTGAGTGGTCATATTGTATTCAGGGTGCTTAGTGCCTTAGATGATGGTGATGGTAATATACATAATAAGCTATTTTAGACTTGTATTTTCTCGTAGTATGATGATTTGTTTTTTTTTTAAATGTAAATAAATTATTAGAAAAAACGTGCTCTTGGGACTAATGATGTTCATGAGAATGAGAAAAATAATAAACTTGCAAAGAGAAAATAAAAAAATAAGACAAGAGTGTAGGCAGTTTGATGAGATCTTCCTTTGTCCATGATCTCAATGTGATAAAATCCACTAGTCTAGAGACAAATATATGATTCAATTATTGCTTAGTCAAATCCTTTTTTTATCTTACCAGCATTTTTTTCAACTCTTATTCTCTCTCTGAACTTGGGCATTGATTCTTCCACTGGCTATGTTTACTACGAGAAAAGTTTGTTTCCTCCTATGGCAGATAATCTTACCAGTGTGAGCTTGTGTCCATCACCAATTTCCTCTATGTAGGCCTCTAGCTTCCAACTATCATCTCTAACCCTTTAATGTTCATTAATGACCACCCAATAGAGAAATCTCTCTGACACCGACCAAGACAAGAAATAACCTCAGATCACTCCACTGGCCACTTCCTTGACCTCAGCCTTTACATTTAGTTTAAAGAAGGAGAAGAATGAGGGATGCCCCTCAAAATATTGCAATAATCTCTTCATATAATGCTTAGAAATAATAGATAATAATTTTAAAGAGACTAGGTAGATGATGTTAGGTGATAAGTAATTTATTTATAGAAGTCATGTAGAGTTTTTAAAGAAATGCATGAAAAAACATGTAATCAGTTTTTAACTTAACAATCAAACTCATGAGAAAATAAGGCATGAAGGGCTATAAGCATGTACGTTTTCCAATTTACATGCATTTTTATGTGTTGATTAGTGCTTTTACAAAGAATTTGGGCTCTTTGATTTTGATTTTGCTGGATGGAGAAAAAGTACTTCAATGGTAGGTACCTCTTTGTTTTGTTACACAGTCCAATTTGAAACAAATACGATCAAATAAAGCTTAAAACCTTAACCAGGAGGCTGAACCCTTTTAGTATCATTTTCAATATGGTGGAGATATTATCTGTCAGAAATCTAAGCTCAATAAAATTTAGGCTAGTGATAGATTGGAATCTGCAAACAGTATTGTCAGTATGGCATCATTTATAAGGCTTAAAATGTGATTTCTTTTCTGAACTCCAAACTTCAACCCACAGAAATAACATAATGATTGAGTTAATTGTTTTTTCTCTGACTGCTGCAGTTCTATAAAACGCTCTCAACATCCCTCAAGGATGTAATTTGGTTATCTGAATAGGATTTACCAGCCCAATCTCCCAAATTATAAGATCAGAAAGCATTCTGCTCCCGTTCAGAAAACTCTCCTTATACTATCTTTTATTTTATTTTATTTTTTGGGGGGAGGTCAAGCTGTTTTACAATGGTCACTCAATCTTGCCTGGCAGTAAGGTTTGCATCTATTGTTTTAGATGACCTTAAATCCCTGTTGAGTGATTGAACAAGTATATAAGATTATTCCTGTTCTTCCAATTCTTCTGTTTAATGGAAGTATTTCAGTTCACATTGTTTTGAACAACAGCAAAGGAAGCATAGAGGAAATAAATATTGAACAGCCATGTAATTTTATCCAGATAATATAAGCAATGAAAGAGATATAAATTATCATGAAATTCCTTCTGCTATTGTATCTTATCTGACGACATAAGCAGAAAAATGATGATGCTTGTGACTGGGAAATTTCAAACCTGTCATGTGATGCAAACGTCCATACTTATCATATGGGTACTTGTTGGAAATTTTGTTTGTAAGATTGACATTGGAAAACTACGTGATATGCCATTGAAAAGTCCTTCATTGTTTCCCTTATCCGTTTGTCTTTCTTCTGGTTAAAAGAATTGAACAATTTGATGTCTTTGTTTGACTTGATTTGGCTATTATCTACAAGAAATATGTGAACTGATGCTTTTTAAAACTAAGAAGTCTTGTATTTGAGTTGTTTTTTTATGAGCTGGAGATGAGCTGAATGCAAATAACAAATCAATTTGATGACTTTTAAGTTCTTTGACAATTCTTCGCTTGCTGGATTCAATTTTATGAAGAAAATTTGTAATTTTCACATCATAGAATATAACCCACATGTTTTGTATATGTATTGGTAGATTTTAATGCTAAAATAATGGATATTATTGGATTTAAAATTATCTGTAGATGATATTTGACCCTACTAGCAAGTAAACTCAAAAGTAGAAATTTTTAGAGCTGGGGTGAGTATGGAGAGAAACAGGAAGATTTATAAAGTTTAGAAAGAATGCTATGAAAATTTCTCCACTAGCTCGATAGAGCTTCAAAATAGTAAAATAAGATTCAAAAGATATCATTTCATCCTTTATTCATAGGAATCTGAGGGTTATAGAAAAGACTAAATAAAAATGATAAAGAGTACAATAATAAATGAGGCCAAGTAGGGACTGCTCATGACATGTGTTGCCATTTGATGGATGTTTGACGTCATTCTTCTCATTTGCCTAGCTTTCGGTCTCAGGGCGAGTTTCACTTTCTAGTGTTTGTGAGTGAATTGATGAAGGTGAGTCCTCAGAATGGATCAAGTTGTATGAGTTTATGATGACGAGTCCTTTAGTTGCATTAGCAACCTGTTGGGTGCGGTTCTCTAGACATTTCAGTGCGAAGGATGAGTCTACCTGAGCTATGGTGCTAGTGAACTCAAGGTTGGCTGAGTATTAGTAAGCTAGTTTTTGTCTTCTTAAGGGTGAATCTTCTTTGTGCTTGGATCGATGAATACCATTAGCGACTTGCTGACTGGAGTGATGGCAAATTGCTCTAGGAGGGTAACTCCTATTTAGGAGACGAATTCACAATGCTTGAAGGGTTCTGTATGAATTCTAGAATTTCCCTGGGTTTTATCTTCTCCAATTGTTTTGTCGAGTTGAGTCAAGTCCTTTTGTTGTCACATACATCTGCTTGAGGGTGACCATTCTTGGTGGAGTCTTTGCTACTACAGTTTGTTATATCTGAGCTCTTCTACTGGGACTCGTTAAGCACCTATGGGACTTGAGAAGACATTAGAGTATGCAATGATAATGGGTTAATTTTAATATAAACCAATATATAAACTCAATCATTTCATCATTTAAAGATAATTTCAAAAATTTAAATAAACATCAAATGAAATTGAGAGAATAAATATAATAAATAAGATCTTCTTCTATTATGACTAAATGCTCCTATGCTGATGGCCTTGAATATATATATATATATATATATATATATATATATATATATATATATATATATATATATATATATATATTAGCCATTTAGGTCAATTAAAAGAAATTTACATACACATTTCATACGCAAGATTTAAATTCAAAACCTCTTAATTAATAGCTAAAGCTCTCAACCAACAGATCAAAGAAAGCTGCGTGATGGCATTGAATTAGTGATACCTTTTTTGTTGAAGGAAGATATCCTTCTTGCAAGCATCTGAAAGGACTAATTCCTTTGTTCTCTCATCTGATAGTCCCTCTTCTCCTTTCAATTTATGTTTTCTTTACTTACTTATGAGTATGGTATATCCAAATCTTATTGCTTGGACTCTATTTATATCAATAATAATGAATATTTTTTTTATGACAAATGATTTACTATAAGATCTCACAGTATATATTATAACAAAAATCTGATAATTGCACTTAGAAAGGCAATTTCTAGGCAAAAAAATATAGAGAATTCCAACATGTTGGAGAAGATGATGAATTTTAAAGTGACAATTTGTTCAACCGATATTTATATTAGGGGTGTAAATGAGTCGGAGTCGAGCTCGAGTCACCCCTGATTTGAGCTTGAATTTTATTAATTAATCGAGTTCGAGCTTGAGCTTGAGATTTACTCTACGAGTTCGAGCTGGCTCTCATTTATTATGAAAGAGAGAAAATTATTATGATTTAAGCAATGATTATAATAAAATAGTAAAAAGAATGAGAAATTATAAGAACAATAATAAAGAATTACTTAATATAAGAATTTGAGATATAATTTTTAAATATTTTTAACAACTTATATTTAAAATCTTGAATTATAATATATTTTAAGTATATTTTATATTGATATTTTTTAAACAAGCCGGCTCAGGAGCTTATGAGTGGAGCTTATATTGATATTTTTTTTTTTTAAAATTGTGCTAGAAAATTGTTTTGCCATAGAAAATAATAAGAAAATTATCCCAAATAAGATCTTAAACACAGGCGTGGGTAATTTTATGGACTTTTTGAAATTTTAAAGAGAAGCTCCTCAAGTAGTCGGTGTGACTCTGTTCTTTTTGAGTTAGATGAGCTTAAATGGACACCATGTGTATTTTCATTTATGACATAAAAACATATAATGAATAAGTTAAATATTCAATTGAATTTTATCTTCTTTTTATTTTGTATAGATGTTTTCTGTTTCAAATATATATTTTATAATAAAATTTATTATGTTTTGCAGCCAGTACTCCTTCGCATTTATGTATTAAGTAAATGCCAAAAATCATTTGTTCAAATTAGGGGGTGTAGCTCATATGGTAGAGCGCTCGCTTCGCATGCGAGAGGCACGGGGTTCGATTCCCCGCACCTCCATTAAATTTTTACAGCTGTGATGGGATTTATAATTTTTAATGACAATTATCTATTAAATAAACAAGGGTTTTCAAAAATTTCAAGACTCATTTTTTTTAGTTAAATATTAACTTAAACAAAATCCCATCTAAACCAAAATTTTTCAAATGTCTTTGTTAGGACATTCAGGTCAATAAGGTAAACTCACACACATCACTTATATAAAATTAAAATCCCAAATCTCTTAATTAATAGCCAAAGCTTCCAACCAACATATCAAATTGGGTCGCATAACACCTAATTCCTTATGGATAAATGCCGCATCTTAAATGTTCATATTTTCCCTTTTTTCAAGGGAAAAATAGTTAAGCTTAAAGGTCACATATATGTTAAAGGGTTTTAAAATTTATGCCTTATTTATCAAGATAACCTTAAAACTTGATGGTACATTTGAAGAATTTATATATTTGGAGTTTAAAGATTAAAAAGGATATACATTAAAGATATTTATGAGTAGAAAAAGGTAACAAAATAAGAAGAATAATAAATAAAAGATACTTGAGCAATTTATGTTATTCTATACATTCATTGTATTATAATTAGAAAATTGTGTTATGGTTAGAGATAAATATTTATTAGGTGAGAAGAAAGAGTGCAATAATGAATCTTTGAAAGAGCTTAAAAAAAATATATCAATATTTAATGCATCTATATTTAAAGATTAATGTCCTTTGTCCTTTCCCTATGAGAGGTCTAATGATGCATTAATTGTTATAGAGTATATAACTTCAACATGCATCTATACTTAACTAATAATATCATTTCCTTATGAGCGGCCTAATAATAGGTTAGAGAGGATAAAATGTCAAGATTTTCATCCTTGAATGTGGTGAGCTAATTTATGCAATATAATATATGTGGTTCATTTTCATTGTATAACATTCTTCTTTAATTAAGACATTTGTAATACTTTTATGTATTAGATGTTATTAAAAGTTAGTGTTTATAATTATCTTGAGAGGATTTTCGAGTGATTTTTGTAAATAAGATTTTACATAATTTTTTTGGGAGAATTTGTTCAAAAAGTTGAAACATGAGTGGATATTGATAGCTATAATTTTATCTTATTTTGAAACTTTATAAATTAAATAGAGTTATAAAATGTGATCCTTATTTGTCCTTATTAATTTTTAAAGTTCTTTTATATTTTTTGCCTCTACTAGTGAATCTTCTATAAAATGACATCCTTAATGTCTTCTCCTTTTCATATATTTAATAAGATAGATTATAGGAAGCCATGGCTAGAAGAGATTGAAGGTGCTCATAAAACTATATAGTTCATTGCCAATTCTACTTCAATGATTATCATTGCTAATGTCCAATAAAAAAGACTAAGAGATGGTTGTACTTATGCTTGTACCTTTAGAAGCGAAAAGTTTTGATGGATTAGAAGGAATATTTTGAAATTCATGTTCTAATTTCTAAAAGAGTAAAAAAATTTAAGCCTTCTAATATCCATTATGAAGAGTATCTATTTAGGAGATTATTTTATGAAGATCCTTTCACTTTTTAACCTAAACTATTTATCAAAGAGAGTGCTGATATAGATGTAGATGTGAAGATAATGGCTATGAAGTCTACCCTATCCATATTTTACCACTTTGATGAGGATTCAGAGGATGAATATAAATTCTTTTGAAAAATATGCATGTATTTTCTTGCTTTGATTTATCTATTTATTATTGATATATAATAAGTCACGCCAACCTAACGTAATCAAACCTTATATTGGACCATCAAAGCCATGTGTTTGATATATTTTGTATATCTAATGATGACATGTGGCAAGTCATTAATTAGGTCAAATAATGTTTAGGATATATTGTGCAACTTGAGCCTAATACATTTTATCTAGTCTAAAATTATTGTGTTACTCAAAGTGGAGCCATCATAGATTCATAATAGCCATGTTTCAATCATATGAACCAATCACATGCTAATATGCGACATTCCATTAATTAGGTCTACCTAGGGGGCTCCAACCATTTGGAAACTTCTAGTGAGACTACTTTGCAGCATCTTAAGTCTCTATATCACCCAGACTTAAGAGTAATTAGGTTCCACCTATTTTATATGGACAATGTGTTATTCACTAATGAGATGACATTTGAAATCTTTAATCAATTATATATATTATATTAATGTCTTCAACAACAATTTATAAATTAAAGTTACATACTAGGCAATTTTTATTCTTTTAATGGAATGAGAAAATCATAGAAAATATTTAAAACTTACAAAAATTAAAAAAAAAAGTTTTGATTTATAGATTGAAAATAATGCCAGTAGAGCTAGGATATATACAAAATTATTTTTAACATATATTTCATGAATTTATAATGAATAAAAATTCCTACAAAATAGATTAATTAGAGAAGTTATAGAAAATTTAAAAAATTATTTAAAATTATTATTTAATCCCATAAATCCATTAAAATGTACTTGGCCTCTAATGAGACTTTTTTAGCTTGAATTTGTGCTTCGAGAAGAAACACACATATCCAATTTCTTCTTTAAAAAACATGCCATGGTAGGGAATCACTCTAGAATTTGTTTAAGAAATATATAAGTATAATGATAATTTTTTGTGTTTATAAATATTTAAATTTTGACATTCATGTAAGTGCGCTGATATTCATATTGATGCACTGCGAAATATGTTAATGTGTCCTTAGCTTCCCAATGAGCCAAAATCAATACGAAAGCATCTATAGAGTTCCAAGTGGGTTAAATAATTATAATGCCCCATAGAGTAACAAATTAACCAAATATATCTTTAAGGACCAAATATGTCCTTTAAGTCAAGATTCTTAAATTAACAATTTAATAAGAACTCAATAAGATAGTACTCTATCAATACAATAAAATGAATGACCAAACAAAATATGAGAATACCCTCAATAAAGGCGATACTCAGCGGTAGAGTATCACCTCGACGTGGTGGCACAAAAGAATAGAAAACAAGCAATATAAATATAATAAAGAGGGGAAATGGGGGTTTGACCTACAAAGAGGCAGAAGTAGTAGCATCCAAATCAACTGAACCGGGGCAATAACAATACCTTTGTTTGGGATTGTACTATAGCAAGCTATCCTTTCATTCTGTACTTACTTACTTTTCTTTTATTACAAAATAGTATTCTCACCCTACTCCTTGTCGTAGAAGATTGCTAAGATTTTGTGATCCACTTTCTTTTTATTTCCGGGCGAGCTCCGCGTAATGCCAACTCAACTTATCAAGAAAATTTGAATTTTATCCTGATGACTCGTGGATGTTCTAAGGGTATCAATTAAGTATTATTGTATACTCGCATGTGTCTTCACGGATATTTAATAGGTAGCTAGTGGGTCATGACAATGGAACTCACCCTCAAGGGAGGCCTACAATAGAACTCACCTAACGATTTGAGTGATGTTGCTCCCCTGGAACTCGTAGGAGAGTTCACCCACTATGATGAACAAGAACTACTTGCTTGGGCCCACTAAGAAGCTTGCCCAGTAAGGTGTTTGCCCTTTCATGGGACAAATCGAAGATTCCTCATCCAACTAGTAACTTGGCACTCGCTGCGTACCTTGACTACCATCTTAGCCACTCACTCTCTCCAAACTGATCATTCTCACGAAGACTCACATAACTCATCCATAGGAAAACACATATATATTACAGGCTCCTCAACTCATCTTGCTTTGACCATTCAACTCAATGCCTCTCCCTTCTCGTGACAAAATCTCACTCAACACTCTCTTCTTAGACATCAACAAGCTTACTGGTCGCATATCCCCTCATCTCAACACTCGCCCACAAACTTGCCCCAGCCTACTAGGCACTACCAAACTCACTCAGAGACCACTTGAAGGAGCTCTTTCGACCTTGCTCTCTTTCAGCCAACAGAGGATGGCACATATCTGGGGTTATCTATGCATCATTATACTAATATTCTGTTAGCATTGTACTTTTTCTCTTTTATGTAGCCTTTTATATATCACTTAGAATACTATAAATAAGTGATATTAAGGAGCAATTTGGGGCGTTTGACTAATTCTAGTGGATTTCATGCTAGTTTAAGGCTCATAGTTTTCTTGAGCTTTCAGTAGATTCTCTCTTTCTCTCTACTCTATTCCCTACTTTTCATTCTCACACAGGTTCCAGCTCACTAGCTCACCAGATATGCTTATTGGTAAAGTTGGGTGTCACCCATAAATATAATTGGATCCAACAATTATCTCAAAGTAAATGTTATAACTCTCTCAAATAAATGAATTATATTAAAATTTATGATACACCAATGTATCATAAGAAAATAGATGCATCACATCAAAATATGTGCTTGTATGCCAGCGCAACACAATGAATAGAGATTCTCAACCTAGGGGATGGCTACAAAAAAAAAAAACCATCTCTTAAGCCATATTGACTTAATGCTATCATATAAATGACATAAAATAAAAATAAAATGTCTTAGGGTAACCCTTTGTTGGGGTAAATTGATATTTTCTTATATAACTAAATTTGTCATGTTATGCATCTAAGCTATTGCCTCCCCTATTCAATTTCTTTGAACTATGATTGATCATGCTCCATGCATTGAGCCATTCAATCTGCCTACTATGGTTGTACCTTTGTCAATAAAATAAACCTATAATTTTATCATCAAAAGCCACACCCTCTATATTCTTATTATCCTGAGTCTTTTGAGGATACTCTTGGGTCATAAAACCCATGATTATTAATAATACACTCAATCATCATTAGTTTGGTTAGTCGAACCCTTTTTAAGACATAATTGACTCACTAACTTGGGTTAAATAACCATTACTTCCTCCTTGACCAATATTCATAGTCAAAACACACTACTCTTGACTCAATGTTTTTCTTTTTTAGTCAAGGTTATGATAGTTAATGCTCCCTAACTCTTTTGATTGGGGATTGCATGGTACTATCATGGCTGATGGAATTATGAAAACTTGAGAGAGTTTATGTCCATCCCTATAATTATTTCGCCCACATAGTGATGTAGCAAGCAAAGAAAATATTTGCCATTATCTACACATTCAAAAAAAATGTTGAAGCCTAGCAAACACCTTTAAGCAAAAGTACTCTCTCTCGAGTGAAAGAAATATGATTATCCTTAATAGATTATACATATAAAATATATCTACAAACTCCAACTTATAAGAAAATCTTGAGTTACACACACTTGATAATTATCCTGGGAGGAGTCAGCCCATAAATAATTGTAAGTAATTATAATACTCATGTAAACAATATCACCTAGCTTTTGACTGATCCGTATTAAACAATTTTCCTCAAGGTCAATTGTTCAAGCCAACCATTGTAATCCTTGGTGTAGATTTCACTAAAGGCCCATTTTGTTGGATCCAAATTTATTCACGAATGACGACACATGACTCTACTAATATGTTGTTGTCGGATTGAAGCTGGAAAATAGGATGAGCAGCTGAGGTTAGTGAGTATGGAAAGTTTGTGGAAAGCTATATGATCTTAGAGAATAACCAATAGCATCAAAATATCATAAAAAAGAACTAAAATATGCCTCTTCATTCTTTATTTATAAGGTTAAGAGAGCTACCAGAAAGGCTATACATAAAAAAAATATATTAAAAACAATATATGATATGATTGTTATAAACAGATATTGACATGTGAACTAGCTGGATGATATACACATGAATCTCTATTTCTAATGTGGCCCCCTCCTCTCAGACAAGTGCCTTCGACGAACCTTTGAGAGCAAGTGACTTGAACGAGTCATCAGGATCTAGGTTGCAGGGTGAGTTTGTACACGCAACTTTGTAGGAGCAAGAAGTGAGTTCTGAAGAACGAGCGCTAAGACCTTAGGAGTGAAGGGTGAGTCCCATGAATAGTGGCAACTGTAATCCATGGATGAGTTTAATTAGCAAAGTAGTAGTTAGATGCTTCAAAGGTGTGCTCTTCATGTGTCTTGATCGGGAATGTTTATGTTAAGAAAACAACCTTAATCACAAATAGTTGCTGCTAATGGGTGGGTTTGGTTGAGGCAAGTGACCCTCATGGCATGGATAGATTTGGGCTACTCGTTTAGAGGAGTTTGCCAAGAAGGCTGCATTCATGATTTGTTCTCTCATGATGAGTCTGCATGATGTGATCTCTGGGAGGAAGAGTGGTTGTTTGACGACGAGTTGGTATCAACTACTGCTCTGCGGGGTCACCTCCCTTTAGGCGAATGCCACTTCATTCATGTGACTCTCCTAATCAATTTCATTGATCAGAACTTATTAGGTACCTACGAGTTGCCTCCATAGGCATGTGTGAGTATACAAATTTGATTTTTATATTTAAAAAATAATAAATATATTATATTATATTATACTATTTTATTTAGGCGTAATTAAAAATTCTATTAAAAATCACATGACTTCTAAATTTTATTATACTTTTAATTAAAATAAAAATGAAATAGTTTACCTAGGTAATTGTTCATCAGCCTAGTAGAAAAAATTTGTTGGGTGATTATAAATAAGCACCCATTTTATTAAGTCCTCCATTTTTTTTTTCTCAAATTCCCATATCAAACACAGTCTGAACTCTGAACGTATTGGTGCATTAACACATACAGATTATGCTATATGATTATTTATTTTTATTAAAGATGACTTGAATTCTAATTTTATGGTATATGGTTAATATTAATTTAAAGTAAAATATTTGCCTCAAATGCTCTTTTGGTTGATTGCAAATAAAAAAAAAATATTTATAAGAGAATAATTTCATTTTCACTCATATTTTCAGTGAAAGTAAAATCATTATATTTAAATAGTTTTTATGAGAATTTGTTGAGCTTAATATGAATATTAATTTACAAATAAACCCATCAAAGTGACGAATCCAACAACTTTCATTCATTGAAATGCATTCTTTAACTTTAACTAACCAATTAAAATTTAGTCTGGGATGGCTTTCTCACTGCTTCCTAAAGCAGCTTTTTAATATAAAATTTTTAAATTTTGTACTAAAAAGCTGCTTTAAGAAGCAATAAGAAAGCCGTCCCAAACAAAGCCTAAATCAGGTATAACTTGGTATTTTGTGTTTCTTTTGGATTAAAATAAATTTAAGAAATTTGAAACTAAAAAAATTCACAAATAATCAAAAATTTTTGCTTAGAAGTTTAGATCTAAAATGAAGCATGAGGTGAAGTGATCACGATGAATTTGAAAATTATATCGAGGAATAATAATAAATGATTTGTAAATATATATATAACAAGAACAAAATTAATAGAGTAAAATTCTCAAAAAAAAATCTAAATAAAAAATAAGGTAGAAGAAAACATATTTACCGAGGTATATATATACAAAGAGGGGCATCAAATCTCCAAAATATGCAAAATCGAGAGAAAATAAGGAATAGTTGCCATCTTTGAAAATTTTTTCAAGTCTTCGGCATGTTACCGAAGAAGTTTTATTCAGTCGTAATAAGAAAATTTTCAATTATTGTTTTAAAAATCCGCCGAAAATAAATAGTGTTATTTCGAGGCCTTGAGTAGGAGCACAGCTAGATTAGTATTATTGTTGTTGCTTCCTAAAATATTCGCGGCGATAGAGAAATATAAAGTTTAACGTCTTAGTTTTGTATGAAGATCCAACACACAATCAGATAAAAGAGAGGGTGTAGCGCTCATAAGAGACACCAGAGTTTTTACGTGGAAACCCCTAAAAATGGGGAAAAATCACGGGGCCTGGCTCTTTGAATAAATTCAATAGTGTTTGCAGTGAATTACAAATGAGGCTCTTCCTTAAGGGAAGGTCTTGGTTTGATGTAGCAATTATACATCATATAGAGTACATTACATGGTGGGAGTAGGAAGAATCAGTATTGACATATTCATTTAGTCAACAGGATCATAGTAAGCGGGAAACTGAGGTAAGAAAGACTGAAGGCGAGTGACAGTGGTTGAAAGGATCGTAGTCGGTGGGTGGCGAAGGTCGGAAAGATCATTGTCTGACGATGGAGGTTAGAAGGACCGTAGTCTGGCAACGGAGGTCGAAAGAGCCGTAGTCGTCGGACGATAGTGGTCAGAAAGACCGTTGTCTGGTGACGGAGGTCGGAAGGACCGTAATCTGGCGACGGATGTTAGAAGGACCATAGTCAGCGGGTGGCAATTGTCAGAAAGACCGTTGTCTGGCAAAGGAGGTCGAAAGAACTGTAGTATGGTGATGGAGGTCAGAAAGACCGTAATCGGCGGGCAACAAATATTAGAAGGATTGTTGTCTGGCGACGGAGGTCAGAAGGACTGTAGTCGGCCGACGATAGTGATCAGAAAGACCGTCGTCTGGTGACGGAGCTCGGAAAGACCATAATCTGGCTACAGATGTTGGAAGGACCGTATTCGGCCTGTGATAGTGGTCAGAAAGACGGTTGTCTGGTGACGAAGATCGGAAGAACCATAATCTGACGAAGGAGGTCGGAAGGACCGTAATCGGCAGGCGATAGTGGTCAGAAAGACCGTTGTCTAGTGATGGAGGTTAGAAGGATCATAATCTGGCGATGGAGGTTGGAAGGACCGTAGTGGGTGGGCGATAGTGGTCAGGAAGACCGTTGTCTGGTAACGAAGGTCAGAAGGATGGTAGTCGGCGGGCGACAGAGGTTAGAAAGATAGTTATCTGACAACGGAGGTTAGAATGACCGTAGTCAACGGGCGACAGTGGTTAGGAAGATTGTTATCGAGCGACGGAGGTTGAAAGGACAGTAGTTGGCTGGGCGAAAGTCTGGTGAAAGTCTGGCAACAATCGGTGGTCGGGCAAAAGTCCAGCGTCAGTTGGTGGTCGGGTGTAAGTCCGGCGTCAGTCGATGGCCGGACAGAAGTTCGATGTTAATGGGTGGCTGGGTGAAAGTCCGACGTCAATCGGTGGCTGAGAGGATGTCCGGCGTTAATCGGTGGCCAAGCAGAAGCCCGACGATAGGCCTGCAAAGGTCGGTGGTCCGACGGTGGTCGAAGAGGAGCCTAGTGGCAAGAGAACTCTGGTTTCTCTTTCTTCCTTCTCTTCCTTGCTTCCTCCTCTAGTCTCCCCTGCTTTCTCCTTACTCCTCCCTCCTTTGCTTGAGTCCCCTTTCATGAGGAATGATGGGTCTATTTATAATTTTCTGAGAGTGGCATGACCACTAAATAGGAGGGAGATCAACAGTATGTTGGGAGTGTTTTAAATGGACGGCTAATATCGACTCCTTTTATTTTGGACTTTTTATTGAGTATTTGAGTGCCTTAGTGATGTTAGAATACAACGATCTTGGACTTGTTAGATTCTTTTCTTCAAGCCGCTCGATTTGACTATAAGCATGTCACGTTTGGAAGCCATTTGATCATCTAATTTATGATTTGAAACTTCCAAATGCACTTTGGGTCTTCAATTTGGACCCATTTGGGCTCGGATTGGGTCATATTTGGTGTCGTTGGGTTCATCTTTTCGAGACGTTCAGTTGGACCATAAGTTTAATGAAATCGGAGTTCATATGGTCCCAAATTTAATTTTGAAAGTTTCTAACTTGATTTTGCCTTGAGATTCATGCCCGATCATGATAATTTTTTGATGATATATCAATTGTATATCTATACTTAAATCTATTTCATAAAGAGAGGCTAACATATTAAAAAAAATTGAGCTATGAATAAAACATAGGCTTAGGGTTCGTTTGAGATGGCTGTAGTTTTTTATAAAGTGATTGCAAAACTACTATAAAGAAAGTAAATTTTTAAAACTTGTTGTAGGAAACATCTTCATAAGCACAAAATTTTTTTGAAAGCAATAAAAAATTAGTTGCAAATAGAAATTATAATTGCAGTCTTAAAAATAAAGTAATAAGAATGTTGTCCCAAACGAAGCATTGGGTTTGATTTGGAACAACTTTTTTGCTGTTTTTTAAGTATCTTTTTAGTACCAAATTTTTTGTTCAAAAATATTTTATATAAAAAATTGTTTTAAAAAGCAGTCCCAAAACAAACCTTTAGTTTGGGACAATTTTCTTAATACTTCTAACGGTAGTTTCTAGCACAAATTTTTTTGAAGTAACAAAAAAAAAGTTATTAAAAGCTGTCCCATTTGCTTTGTTTGGAAGGCTTTCTTACTGCTTCTTAAAGCAGTATTTTAGCACAAAAATTTAAATTTTTGTAATAAAAAATTGCTTTAAGAAATAATAAAAAAATTATCCCAAACGAAACAAAAATCATAGTCTAGCATTACTCCAATGAACCAACGGGATTGAAATATTTTTTTCAGGCCACACTTCTAAGAATAAAAGTAATGACCCTCCATTTTATTTTGGTTTTTATAATGAAAGGTTGGCATACAGCATAAGAACAGCTGTCATGCATCCTCAATATTGAAGATCCTTTCCTTATAATGCAGGCTGTTGACTACTTAACATAAATTTCAAAATTTATTGATATTTTAAAAGTTCTATGAAGGAAACAAAAGTCTTCATAGTATATAATAAATTAAAAACTTCATTGATATTTTAATATTTATTTTTTTAATAGAAAAAAAAAGTCTACCAGCTTCACTTTGATCCTATAATCCCCTTAGTCATCGTTGCTAAAAGTAATTTGTATCCACAATTTTGATTATGATACTAATAGTGCTGAATTGTTGGTCTTAGTCAACCAAGCAGCATTTAGTATAAAATATAAATATTTTATTTTCCTTCTAAGAAGTGTTCAAAATAGGAGAGATTATTACGGACACAGAATTATCTGATTTGTCTCCGTGAATAGTAAAATTGCAAAGGCGAATAGTAAACCGGACGATTCTCTGTGTCCAGTCTCCGTACATAATAATTTTTCTCAAAACAGAGCCTAATTCAAAAAAAAAGGTTGTTTTTCTAACACAAGTTATATATTAAATTTTTATATGTAAATAAAAATTTGGTATAAAATAGTATTTTATATTTACACTTCTGATATTTTGTAAGCATGCAAAACATTTTTCTTAAAAATACTTTATTCAAGTCATTGAATGAGAATAGTTACTCCGTACAATTAAATACTACTACAATAACCATCCATTTTCTAGGGTTTGTAGTTGTAGCATTCTGATTGGAAATAAAATTAATAAACCTAATGAGTTGGTTTTGAATGCTCACCCTACTAACAAAAAAAAATATCAACTAATAATCGCAAATCTAACCACACAATTAGGGTTATAAACGAGTCAACCCGAGCTAGAGTCATCCTTAGCTTGAGATTGAGCTTAATTAATTAATCATGTTAATTCAACTCAAGCTCAAGCTACATTTTAGAAGTTCGGGTTGACTCACAAGCCAACTGGTTTATAACGAATGATAGAAAATGATTATGATTCAAGCAATTATTTTACTTATATTATAAAAAGAACGAGAAATTAAAAGATAAATTATAATGAACCACTTCATATAAAAAAACGAGATATAATTTTTAAATGACTTCAATAGCTTCACACTTAAACTCGTGAATTCTAATGTATTTTAAGTATATTTTATATTATTATTATCTTTAAACTAGCCGTCTTGAGAGCTAACGAGCTGAGTTGAGGCTAGTTCAAATTTGACTCGTTAGCTCAACTTAGCTCACAAGTCACCCTGATTCACTTACACTCCTATAAATAACATTAAAAAAAATCACATTGTGGTAACTTTCATTATTCCTAGTATATCGATTTTACATAAACTGATTCCAGTTCTGGGAGATTTCCTTTTGAGACCTTGGCTCACTCAAATTCTGCATTTCTTGGGTGATAGGAGCTACCTGATCAAAAATAAAAAAGAATTACTTCTTCTTACTGCTTGTTGTGCCACTTATTATCTTTGTAGGGAAAGAAATGAAAGAAGATTTAACTTTAAATTTAGAAGTGCTTCCACTCTTTGCTCTATTATAAAATTTGCGATTGAGGCTAAGGTCTCAACCTGGAAGCACTCTGAAAACCTGCGAATCCCTTAGCCTCTTAATGCTGTTTCGAATTTTCTGTTCCTGTTTGGGGGTTATCTTTTTGCCGCTTGTCTGGTTGTTTGGCTATGGTATTGCTGTATGGAGGTTTTTGGTTAGCTGCTGTCATGGTGTTTCTTGCTATTATGCCTTGTTTGGGTTGAATTGCTGCTCTAGATGGATTCTCTGAGTTGGTTTCTACTGGCTCTCTTTGCTGGCTAGAACTCTTTCTAGGATCTCATTGATGGTCTCATTTTTTAGTTCCCTGGATGGCTGTCTTTTAGCATCCTTGGACTGATTCTTTTGGAGGATTTTCGTGGAAGGTCGATGATGTAGCTGCTAATCATCTCCTTGGAGGGCCTTTTGGGCAACCAGGAGATAACTATTCGGTGTTGCTGGTTAAGCTGTTGGTTCGTGTGATTAGCAGTCTGAGCCTAATTTTGGTGTTCCTTCGCATCTCTTTTTGGATGGCTGCTCCTTTTTTGGTCGCTTTCCCTTTGTATTTCTTTGTCACTAAGGGGGGTATAAGTTTTTGATTATTCCTCCTCTTTTTGTTTGAGGTTTAACCTTTTTATTATATCTGATTTGTAATCTTTTTTACATAGTAATATATGGGCTTTTTGCCCTCATTTTCCCAAAAAAAAAAAAAAAAGGTAAAAATCTGGTTAAATAATGATGTTGGCATGTCACAAGTTGTCATATTAATTGGCTAATTAATGGCTTCAACGTCGACTTGTTTCAGATTTGAAATAATTGCACTGTGGGACACGGAAATTTGGTGATGAAAGGAGCTCCACGACTCTCCCTTATTAAAATATGCTAATCATATCAGCTTTGATTTAATCGTACGCAAATCTTTGCAAATCACAAATACTTTTTATCAGCATTGAAAATGAAATTGAGCTTTCCTTTCTATATTAAAAAAATAAGACAAAGTTGGGCATCTCCATCAAAGATTTATTGCAGTTATAGCACATTATTTGAACCAATGGATACTAACAACTGCCATTTAAATCAATTGAATGTAGTGCTGATATTAAAATTTTAGAGTGGAGTCATATATTCTTAAGGAAAAAGTCTTTGTATTTGTTGCGTCATGGAATGTTTGCAACGGTAAAGAGATATAAAATTTAACTTCTTAGCTTTATACAAAAATTCAGCAAGATTTTTATGTGAAAAACCCTAAAAAGGAAAAAAATCACAGGGGACTGACCCAGTTGAAATGATTCCACTTGTGTTTGTAGTCAAATACAAGTGGTGCCCTTCCTCGAGGGAAAGGCCTTGGCGTATTATATCATATAGAGCACATTGCATAGTTAGGGTTAGAAGAATCCAATGATAAGGGAGCCATTCGTAAGAGAAAGGTGGCCTGTTCATTTGGTTGGTAGGACGACGGAGGTCAGAGGGATCGTAGTCAGCATTTTATGGAGGTCGAAGGGACCGTAGTTGGTGTGCCATGGAGGTCGGACAGACCATGGCTAGAGGTCGATGATGGTCTAAGGGACCGTAGTCGGCAGTCGACGGTGGTTGAAAGGACCGTAGTCCACATGATTCCCCTAATTATAGAGCGCTTTTCAACTGTTTAAGAGCCTTAACAATGTTGGAATTCAGCGATCTTGGGGTCGTTGGATTTGTCTCGCCTAGTCGCTCGATTTGACTATAAGCATGTCATATTTGGATATCATTTTATCATCCAAGTAATGCATTAAACCTTCCAAATATGCTTCAGACTTATGATTTGGACCCATTTGAGTTCGGATTGGACCGATTTTGGTGTCGTTGATTTTGTCTCTTCGAGACATTCAATTTGACAATAAGTTTGTTGAAATTGGAGTTCAGATGGTCCCGAATTTGATTTTAGAAGTTTCCAACTTGAATATGCCTCAAGATTCGTGCACGATCAAGATGATTTTTGGTGATGTATCAGCATTTTATCTTATTTTTTTTTCAAATTCACTTATACTTAATTATTTTGGTCTTATAAAAGTTGGTTGATATAAGATTATTTATAAGCTTGGTTTTCTTTTAATAGTCCAATAAATTAATTTAATTATTCTCGATGCATAATATAATCTTGTTTAATGTTTAGTGTTATAAATATAATCGAAAATTTTGATTGGTTGGTGCAGCTTTATCATAGTGATTGTTAAGTATCACATAATATAACATAAAATTAATATGTTAGGAGACTCTTTTATGAATATTAAACATAACATATTCATAAAGCCTAAATACTTAAGTTCATAAAATCTAAATAAAAATAAGAAAATTAAAGGCTAGAAAAACTTATAACCAAGAAGAAAAATTACCTTTGAAGTGTAGATAAGATAAAATAAGAAGAAAAGTCACCACAGTGAAGTTGGAAGCTCACTGAGGAAGAAAAAATCATTTATTTGTACAAAAATGAGTGAAATTGTGAAGGAAAATTTTACATGAATAAAAATATAAATTGAAAGAGTAAGGATTTACCATGGGACTTAAGAGGTTGTCAACGATATCAAAAGGCGATTAGTGCACAATTTTGAAATAGAAAGAAAAATGAGAGAAAGATGTTCAGTTTGAGAATCTAATCAGGAAAGTGATGGATTTTAATCATATTTATTCATCGGTAATAAATAAAATTTCAATGAATTTTTCTTTAGAAATTAATAATTATTGATAATTTCATATTTTTCAATAGTGTGATAATCATACTTTAAATAGAATTTTACTATATTGTATTTTTATCTTAAAAAGGATTGTATTGTATTTCTCTTTGACACACTTCATTCCTAAGTGTGGGCCACCCCAAAGCTACTACTCAAGATCCTCTCTTGTGGTCCAATAGAGGGTTCAACATTGATCTCTTTTTGTGAATTTGAAAGCTGTTAGGTAGCTTGTTGAGCATCATGATCAAAGTCGGTAGCTATCCATGTGCTGAATATCAAATAATTCAATTATAGGTTTCGTTTGGTATTGCTTTCTTACTGTTTCTTAAAGCTGATTTTTATTACAAAAATTAATTTTATAATAGAAAGCTGCTTTAAGAAACAGTAAGAAAGCCGTCACAGATGAAGACATAGTGAGCAGAATAGCCATCACAGGGAGATCTGAGTAACATTGTAGTGACAATTTCTATAAAGGCTAAAATCACATAAAAAATTATCAAGTAGTTAAGAGTATTTTTTCTATATTTCTATATTCTAAAATTTTACTATTTTGATCTTCATATGAAATATATATTATCTTTGTTTATTTGATAATGGATATAATTAAAATCCTTGGATAACCAAAATTTGACCAAATAAGTGCTAACAATGTGCCCAATGATCGGACCTATCTAACTTGGGCTAATCCTTTGATAAATGGAGGCTACTAATAATAATATATTGAATCTTAAATTTTGGCATACTGAATCATAGTCATGATTTCATAAGTGCTTGTCGTGATACATCAAACTTAAGAAAATTTAAAAAAAAATTTATTATATCAAGGCTTGTTATCTCTTGAATTATAGGAGTATTTAAAGATGAATGTTTTATTAAAGGGTTGACTATAGGAGGTGCAATAGTGCAAGAAAATTTAACTAGAGTTAGTAATTTTATTTGAAGTATGCTTGAACATAATTAACTCAAATTAATTATTCACAAGTATATATATATATATATATATATATATATATATATATATATATATATATATATATATATATATATATATATATATATATATATATATATTACATAAATGTATTAGTTTTTTAAAGTTTTATTATATAATATAAAACATATTTCTTTTTCATACGTGCATGCATACTTGCATTACAAAATAAATGATATAATAATGAGAGCATAGCAATGTGAACTTAAGCTATTGGATTACTCCTAATGGTTGAAAAAATTTTGGGAGGTTAGTTGGGCATCCCATCAACAACTAGCAAAGGGTGGGCCACTTCCTAGTCGCTTCATGAGCACATCATATGTATTTGGCTAGTTCAATTTGGAACGGGCTTAATATTTTCTCTAAGGCTTTGTTTTGGACTGCTTTTTATTGCTTAATAAAGTAAATTTTAGTATAAATTTTTTTTAAACTAGAAATTTTTGTTCTAGAAAATTATTATTTAAAGCATTTAAAAAGCTATCCCAAACAAAGCCTAAATTTTAACTCCACAATATATATATATATATAGAGAGAGAGAGAGAGAGAGAGAGAGAGAGAGAGAGAGAGAGAGAGAGAGAGAGAGAGTTTTATTGAAACAAAATAAGAGTTTAAAATAACTTTAGTGTTGTTTCCCTATAGAAATGAAAGAGAATAAAACCATTTACTTTGCCCACTTAGGGTTTTTATAGGTGCACAAATGAACTTTAGTACTTTCATGAAGCATTTAAGAAATGGATGAGTCATATAAAATCTAAGATCCATGCTAGATCGAAATATATATTGATTAAGAGCATTTTTGCTGTATAATCGTTCAAAGGGCCGAAAACCAAGCAACATTGCATTTAAGATCTATTGTATGATAGAAGTCAAGTTAGCAAAGAGAAATATTGATCATCTTACAATTAAAAGATATCTCACAAATAATTAGATGAGGTAAATTGAGAGAACAAATGTCACATCTTCATGTAGTCAGAAAACTTGAAAAGCAAAAAAGAAAGGATCTAGCCTATATAAAATAACTTCCATAAATAGTATCATCAATAAAAGGCAAATAAAATTAGGTTATTATTAGTATTATCAATGTTGTTCATGTGATTAATATAGAAATATTTAGATTAAGTAATAATAATGAGATGCGGTTCATCCTAATTAATCATAATTAGGTCAACATGATCCTATAAGTGTTCAAGGGATGTGGGATCTAAATTGGACATGTTAAACATCATTGAATGAACTTCATTTGAAAGTGAATCATGATTCACTTTCAAAATGATATTTATTTTGAAAATATGATAATTCTGCATGCAGCGATAGAACTCGGTGTTTGTGTGCGCAGTGGTGCTGAGAGTGTTGCGGCACCAGGAACCATCATTGTGGCATAGAAGCCTATGTTCTACAATAACTCTAGGATCAACATGCAGGGTAGTGGTACTGGGGCTTGGGCCCCATGATGATAGGTACTAAATTGAGTTTTTAATATATTTAAATAGAAATATTTTGATATATATGATTTATAGTTGTTTTCATTGGATTATTGATATAGATGAATTATTAGAGGCTTTAATCAATTAATTAAAAGTGATAAAAATAGGCAATTCTTTCTATTTAGAATTTGGGGTGTGACAAAGTAGTATCAGAGCAATGATTGTTGAAAGAATTGAATTGTAACTAGAGCTTATCAGTGAAACATAAATGGGGTAGTGTATAAAAGCATTGAGTTGCATACATGAATATATATGACATAAATAACTGAATATGCATTTCATACATATTTTGTTAAAAATATGTTTAACTTATGAGGCACAAGAAGATGAATAAAAAAGGAAACAAACTTTCAACCGAACAAGATACACGAGTAGCTCCAATGACACCTAAGGGTGTATTGAAGTTTGTTGATATGATTGCATAGATGATCAATGAGAGATTAATAAGTAAGTAGTGAGAACAAAAACCTCCACCATTCAAAAAATTGGGTGAAGGTAGTAAGAAAATGACTGGTAAAATAATAAAAGCACCAGCTCGAATCTCCCTATAATGTGTTTGGAGTGGAAGAAAGCATGCATGACAGTGTTATAGAATTATAGGACAATGCTTCAAGTGTGGTAGCTATGGGCATAAGATGAAAAGTTGTCCACAACCTGGATATGGACAAGGGTTTGTTCAGACTAGTGAAGGAACTGCGAGGGTATCTGATCAACCTCAATAGGAGATTTTAGAAGTGCCTAATTATTCTACTGGTATAATTCTTTACTTTGAATATTATTATATAATTTACTATTTTAATTGAAATGCATTGCATCACATGATACATGATTTGATTTATTATGATTGATATAACTAGTGACCAGCTCTATTATGAAATATCAATGATAATATTTTTCAAGATGGGTAGTTATAGTAACCCTAAATTTCATAAACTAATATTTATTTTTAAAAATATAAAAATTCAGCATGCAATGATGTGGCCCCAGGAATCGCTGCCACAATATTGAAGCCTATATTCTACAGTAACTCTGGAATTGGCATATAGCTTAGCGGCACTAGGGCTTGGGTGTCGTAGCTCTGAGCACTGAAATAAGTTTTTAATATATTTAAACATAAATAGTTTTGATGTATACGATTTATAGTTGTTTTGGATGGATTATTGATATAGATGAATTATTAGAAGCTTTGGTCATTTATTTAAAAGTGATAAAAATATATAACTCCTCCAATTTAGATTTTGGGATGATACATACTCTCAGGCACCTCTCATTTCCACCATGAAAGTCTTCTTTCACAATTCATGTTTACTACATTCTATCAATGCCTTATCTAATTACTCTGAAGTGCATTCCTTCTAACCTATAATATAATATTACAATCATTTCAATTAAGCTAGGTTACATGGTATGTCTCTTTTATAGATTTTTTAACATAAAAAATTTCATGTTTCTTGTTGTGATTGGTCCAATATTTACTATATTGTACTTTCTTTTAATTAGCTTTCTTTGTAGCTTTTTATGATACATTTGTTGGTTTCTTGTGTAGCATTTGTTCTTACCATTTGTGTCTATATATTGGCACCAATAGTTTGTAATAAGATAACATATTAAGACATTAAAAGATATAGAATTCTAATTCTGATTTCAGTTATCTCTCCCATTCCCTATCTTTCTCCTCCTCCTCTCTCAAGAAGCTCAAAAGAAGGAGCTCCTTCATCTCAAAGAAGATTCTACAAGTGATATCAGAGCAAGATAGAGGTGGAGGAGGTTTTCTTATTCAAAGAAAATGACTCAGGAAGAAATAAGGAACTGGTGTTGCTAGAAGAGCATCAATGGACGAGTAGAGCACGTGGAGATGGGGTGGCATGCAGGCCAAAGGCGGAGAGCAGATGTGCATTAGGGCGTGCAGTAGGGCCACGTGAGGCGCAGGCGTGGGCACGGGCAGAGGTTCTTGTTAGCAGTGGCGTGCTTATGGTGCATGAGAGCGCGTGGAAGAGCGGGGCGTGCGAAAAAGAGCAAAGCATGCGTAGGAGGGACGTGCGCAGGAAGAGATACGCGCGGTGGAGGAGTGCTCGGGCAGATCATTGATTGCGTTCAAGGTCAAAACTCGCAGAGCAGAGCAGATGGGCGGAGCACGAAGCAGGGCGCTTGTGTTTGTGCTTACACTAGTTGAGATCGTAGAGCATGTGAATAGGGTGCACGAGGTGCTTGGTGTTTACTGTGTGGAACACAGTGCGACATTGTTAAATCTGTCGCAAGGTGAAGCTGTGTGCGCGTAAACAAGAACGTGTAGGACGAATCGTGGAAGTGTAAGTAAGTGCAAGGCTGCAGTTTGCATCTCGGGTGCAATTCTTACAATCAGATTTGAATGGTGAACAGAGTTCTTGACCATGTCAATGCAAAAGTTCAAAATCAACAAATTCACCGGTGAAAACGACTTTGGATTATGGAGAATCAAAATGAAGGCCCTCCTTGTTCATTAAGAAACTTCCGAGGTAATTTTCAAGGAAGATCTTGCTGCCATAACTGATAGGGCAAGGGCAAGGGAAACCCAGTTAAAGGCTTATTGTGCAATCTTGTTATCGCTCAGTGATGAAGTATTTAGAGAAGTAGCTAGAGAAGGTTTTGACATAGAAGTTTGGGAGAAACTAGAGTCTCTGTACCTGAAAATATTTTTGGTCATCTCACTACAGGAAAACAATGAAATACCAACGGAATTTTTGGCGGATGTAGTTATGCCAGAATCAACGACAGCATTACCGGTGGATTATTCCGCTAGTAACCTTACGGCGGACTTTCCGGCGGAAGTAGCGTCGGTAACTTTCCGGAGGCTGAACCGCCGGAATTGTGCCGGTGTTTTCAATATACCGATGCATATTTCGCTGGTAATATCCGGCAGATATTCTGACGGATTTATCGCCGGGTTAATTAAAATCCGACGAAGTATTACCGGCGGATAAGCCGACGGTAATTGGGCTGGTGGATTTTCTGTCAGAAAATACGCCAGTAATTTCAATACATCAGCCCTTGCCCTCGACTTCAGGATATTCTGCTTCCTCTTAGGTTCACTGCTTCGATGACGTCCCTGCTCAGTCGACGACGCGCCTGCCCTCAAGCTCGATCGATGATGTCCCTGCCCTCGCTTGATCGAGCTCCTTCGACGACGTCCCTGCCCTCGCCCCTGCCGGTCGCTATGTGTAGGTAATTTTCTCCCTTTCGCATTCTTTGCTCCGATCAGTTCGCCCTCATTTTACAAACTTCTCTCCTTCGACACAGTTCGACTTCTCTCCTTGACGCACGCTGGTCGACTTCGCTCCGTTGATGCCAAACGGCCTGGATCTCGCTTGCTGTTTAGGTAACTTTCTCCCTTTCACATACTTGATTTTTTTGCTTTAGTAATGGATGTTCTCACTAGACATTTGCAAGAGGATGTACATTGGTGTATGCTTTTTGCTCATGATATTATTCTTGTTAATAGGACTATAGAGGGAGTTGAAGGTAAACTAGAATTGTGGGGGTCAACCTTAGAGTCTAAAGGTTTTCACTTGAGTAAATCTAAAATGGAATATATGGAGTGTAATATTAGTAATGATAGACCTAGTGAGGGGATTGTGACTTTGGGCGATCAAGTCATTAATAAGAGTACACGTTTTAGATATCCAAGTAGGATGGTTGAAGTAGAGGAATGCATCGGGCTTATTGTGTGATAGAAAAGTACCCCTCAAACTTGAAAAATTATTCTGTCCGGACAGCGGTACCGATCGGTACCGAGCGGTACTGCTGTCGGTACTAAGTAGTACCGCGCTCGGTACCGAGCTCAGTATTGCATGTCTAATGATGTGGCACTTTTTTATTGGTCTCTGGACATGTTCGGTGTCCGGACATAATAATCTCTCCTCAAACTTAAGGGAAAATTTTATTAGATGGTGGTGAGACCTACAATGCTTTAGGGTGCCGAATGTTGGCCAATAAAAGAGTAGCATAATTCTAAGTTAAGTGTTGCAGAAATGAGGATGCTCAGGTGGATGAGTGGTTGTACCCTTAGAGATAGGATACGAAATGATTCCAATAACTCATGCATACATATTTTGGTCAAACCCTTGAGCTCGCTTGCTATTCTTGGAACTTTATCATATGCTTTCTCTAATCAATAAATATCAAATGTAGATCATCCTTATTCTCTCTATATTTCTCCATCAAACCTAGATAGGATTATCTTGCTAGTGCACGGGGGGACATGTCAGAGCTATATGTTTGCATCTAACAGTGTCTGACACAAGTCATTTGGAAGTATTTGTCCTTCATATCTTTTTATCAATGATAGTATGTAACTATTTTGGCAAGTAATCGTAACTTATATCCTTATTGTCAATATTATATGTATGCTATATATTATGGATATCAAAACTAAAAGAAGTTGGATGTATAATCGATTGGCGCAATGACAAAAGACATTAACTGATAGTTCATTAGAGGGGTGAATATTTTTATTCAGACAGCTTCTCAACTATTAAGCTTTATCTCAGATGGAAAGTTTCGTTGCCCATGTTCTAAACATAAAAATCAGGTGCACTTTAACCCAGATGACGTAACTGTTGATCTATATCATCGAGGTTTCATGCCAAAATATTGGTATTGGACTTCTCATGGTGAGTATGAACCACATTTTGATTCTCGATGTTGCCCATCGACAAGTGCTACTAAAGATGAGGAAGAGCATATCATACCTAATCTTGAGGACTTAATTCATGATGCAAGTGGAGCACAATTTGAACAATATACAGAAGAGTCACCTAATAAAGAAGCACAAAATTTTTATAATTTATTATATGCTTCCCAATAACTAATATGAAAAGGTAACACCACTCACTCAGAGTTATTCGTTGCTCTTAAGATGTTAAGTATCAAGGCAGAATATAATATCCCCCGTGATTGTTTTAATCAATTTATTAGACTGCTCAAAGAAACCAATCCAGCAGATAATATAATTCCCACAGATTTATATCGGACTAAGAAGTTGGTTTCCAAGCTTAGTTTGACATACAAAAGGATAGATTGTTGTGTCAATGGATGCATATTATTCTACAAAAATTTTCAATCAGATATTGCATGCCATCATTGCAACGCACCGAGATTTAAACCAAAATCTATCATGAAAAGAAAGCTGAAGGAAGTAGTAACCAGCAGGTTATTTTACTTACCCATAATTTTTAGACTGTAATGATTATATGCATCAATGAGATATGCTGAACATATGAGATAGCATAAAGAACATATCTCACAGAAAGGGTTTATTACACATCCATCAGAAGCAGATGCCTGGAAATATTTTGATCGTGTATATCCCATATTCACCTCAGAATTAAGAAATATAAGATTAGGTTTATGTGCAGATGGTTTCACTCCATTTAGTCAGTCTGCTTCACCTTACTTATGTTAGCCCGTCATACTCAAACCTTACAATCTTCCACCAGAGTTGTGCATGACTACTCCTTATATGTTTCTGATGCTTATCATTTCATGGCCACATAATCCAAAAGCAAAGATCGATGTATTCTTACAACCGTTAATTGATGATTTAAATCTATTATGGGAAGAGGGAATAAATACATATGACATCTCCACCAAATAGAATTTCATTATGAGGGCAACATTACTTTGGACAATTGGTAATTTTCCCACGTATGGTATGCTCTCAGGTTGGAACACTTCTAGAAAATTATCTTCTCCACTTTGCATGGAACATATAAAGTCATTCACTTTAAAGCACGGAGGGAAGAACACTTGGTTCGACTGTCATCGTATGTTCTTACCTACAGATCATCCTTTCAGGCGAAATAAGGATAGTTTTGTCAAGAATAAAATGGTTATGTCGCTGCCTCCTCCTAGATTAACTAGTGAAGAAATATTTGAAAGAGTCAGATCCAGCCCCACAATAGTGGAATCTCCAACATTAGCTGATTACAAATTACCAAGATATGGTGTCAACCACAATTGGACTAAGAAAAGTATTTTTTGGTCATTATCATATTAGAGGATAAACTTGATTAGACATAACTTAGATGTGATGCATATAGAGAAAAATGTCTTTGATAATATATTCAATACAGTTATAGATATCAAAGATAAATCCAAATACAACATAAAAGTAAGGATGGACTTAAAGGATATTTATATGAGAAAAGCATTAGAATTAAGGGATGGTGGAGGTGGAAAATATTTCAAATCAAAAGCTCCATTCACTTTGACTTTAGAGTAGAGGCGTGCTGTTTGTGAATGGGTGAAGAGTTTACGGGTACCTGATAGATATTCTTCAAATCTAAGCAGATGTGTTGACATTAGAACTAAGATATTATTTGGTATGAAGAGTCATGACTGTCATATCTTCATGCAATGTCTGTTGCCAACTGCCTTTAGTTATCTACCGGATCAAATTTTGAAGCCCTTGATCGAGCTTAGTATCTTATTCAAAAATTTATGCTCTTTAAAATTAAATACAGAGCACCTATATGGAGCAGCATATCCCTTTTATTCTGTGTAAACTTGAGAATATATTTCCTCTAACTTTCTTTGACTCTATGGAGCATCTGCCCGTACATTTGCCATATGAAGCTAGAGTCGGTGGACCAGTTCAGTATCGATGGATGTGTCCTTTTGAGAGATACTTAAATAAACTTAAGAAGACTGCTGAGAATAAAGTGCATCCTGAAGGCTCAATATGTGAAGCATATTTAATGTACGAGACAATCCAGTTCTGTTCGTATTACTTTGAAACAACGTCACAATCAAGTCAGAGCACTGCACCTGAAAAAGTGGGTCAATCCTCAAATTTATCTATATTCAACGGTAGTGGTGAACCCTTAGGCGCTAGTACCATGCGCTATTTGACTGATAAAGAGATGCGAGTTGCCACTTTATATGTCTTGCTTAACTTTGATGAAGTTGAGTCATATCTCGAGTAAGTATGAATAAGCTTACTCATAAATTTGTTACTCATACTTTCATTCAATCTAAACCTTAATATTTACAGGAGTTTCATTGATGGATTAAATGCAACAGAACAAGTAGAAGTCCAAAAGATAGTGGAAACAAATTTTCTTATTTGGTTTAAAAATACGGTACATATTTTAACTATTCATTTTAATTAATATATCTTTATTTAGTTATTAAGCATACTAATGACATACTTTATCTATTAACTAGGTCTAAGCTGAAGGTAGTAATTTGCAATATCATGGACTACTTGATCTAGCTTGGGGACTAAATAGAGTGGTAAAGTATTATCAAAATTTTTTAGTTAATGGTTATAAATTCCAAACCAAATATTGGTGTGAAGATAGAAAAATAGATAATTCTGGTGTATGTGTTAGAGGGAATACCCATACAGGTGATGAGTCTGAGTATTACGGGGTATTAGAAGAAATATTACAGTTGGAATATCCTTGTGTTGGGAATAATGTGTATCTATTCAATTGTGAGTGGTTTGATCCAGTAAAGAATAGAGGTACAAGAATACATCCATTGTACGGTATAACAGAAGTTAAACGGGGTAGAAAATATTCAAAGTTTGACCCATTCGTCATTGCTAGTCAGGCGCACCAAGTCTATTTTGCTAACTACCCGAGTAGAGTATGAGGCAAATAAGATTGGCTCGTAGTTATGAAGACCAAACCTAGGGGAGTTATTAAAAAGACTACTTCAATACCACCAGCACATCAATAAGAGTTTATGTCAAACATACAAGATATTGCTAACGATGTGGACGATCAAATTATAACTACTCAGAGTGAGTTGCAATTAGAGGAACTGGATTTAAACATAGAGCACATTCATGACGAGTCTGACAGTGGTACAGAAATTTCATCATATGAAAGTGAATTAACATAAGGTAAATAAATTTTGACTAAAAATAAAATTTTTGTACTTATATTTAGTTATTTATTGCATTATTTTATATTTAAAAGTTTTTTGTACTTACATTTATTTAATTCCTGCTATATTTTATATTCATTTTTTGTCATAATTTTTGTTACTAATATTTTTTAAATATTTATGCATATGGCTTCAGGTGATGACCGTTAGGGAGGATTGATAAAGAATATATTTGGTAGGCGCAGCAAGAAGGTTGCTGTTAGCAGGCCTGCACGTACTGAGGGAACCTCTTCATCTCAGCCTGCTACTCATAGTCAGCCTAGCCCGCCTATACCTACTCCTGCAGCCAGTAGCCCACAGTTCTACTCACCAGACCCACACTTACCTTCACCGGACCTTACACAGACTACTCCTTTCTACCCCTATTACCCACTCCCACCTTATCATGGTGCCCATCCTCCATATCCATATCCGTCATATGTCCCACCACCACCTCAGCCCGCTACAGCACCACCTCAACCCACAACAGGCGGACCTTCCTACCCAGCTGCAACAGAGCAGACGACAGAGGGTCACATATTGATTGAACATAACGGTGACATGTAATTACTAATTTTATTTTAGTCATGTAAATAGAATTGAATTAGTTTTTTTGACAACTAACATATTACTTTCAGGTTTCATCCGTCAAAAGAGCCTACGCATAAAATACATGACATAATATGGAGCAGATACGATGCTCCTTATATTTCTTGGAAGAAAGTCCCGAAAGAAGTACGGGACATGTGGTTTACAGAGTTTGAGGTATGTTATTATATAAATTTTTTTTTATTATATCTAATATATATAAGCTAAAAAAATTATTTATTCTTTATTGTATGTGTTTAAATGTAGAAAGATTTTTGTTGGCTTCCATAACATAATGATAAAATCAAAAAGAACTTTGAGAAGCGTGGCTCGACTCGTATGTGAGACATGTTTACTGACATTAGAAAGTCATGCCAGCGACTACTCTGGATTGGTGAGGGTGTATGGGCAGAGTTGAGCAGTGCTTGAGGTAACCCAGATTATACCAGAATGAGAGATCAAAATAAACAGAACAGAGCTTCTGATGTTAGGGGCTTGGATAGTTCCCTTCATATAGAAGGTTTTGTTCCTCATACTGAGCACAGAAGATGTTTGGTAAGAAATTTTAAAATCTTTTAATAATTTATTTTAATTAGAATACTAATATATGTCTATTACAAAAATAGGTGCTATGTAGAGAACGGCCTCCTGTTGAATTGCATAGTCATACCAACAAACAGTAGGAGGACCAGCAATGGGTTGACGAGCGTGCTAGGAGAGCCTATGTAAGTATATAAGTTTAATTTTGGTGATATTATGTATAAATTGCATAACTTTTTATTAACTTTCATAGGAGGAGTATACACGGCTTCGAGAGAGTCAGGCTGCAGCAAGTGAAGGTTCTTCTGCGGGATCAACAGACTATTCTGACTACCGCACTTGGTCGCAAGCAGTAGGAGGAATGCAGCATGGCAGAGTATACGGGTTAGGCTCGCAGGCCTATACATATGAAGGGCAGCATCTAGTGGCAGCAATTTTTCATCTAGTACCCAGGAGTCTTTATATACCCAACAGATAGCTGCCCTTACAGCTGAGCTAAAACAGGTATGGAAAGCCCAAGCTGATTGGCAGATGCAAATACAACAGCAGCAGATGTAGATACAACAGCATCAAGCTCAAAGTTAGAAGAAATGAAAAAGATGAGGGAGCAGATGAGTAGTGGTAGGAGTACAGCATCACTTGAGGATGAAACTGAATCAGAGTAGACATTATTTATCTATTTTACTGATGTGGACATCTATTTTTATGTATTTTTTGGACATATTTATCTATTTGCTATTTGAACATGTTTAGATATTTGTTGATGACACTCTTCTTATATATGTTTAATTATTCCTTATCTGGATGATGCTCTTCTTGTTTATGTAACTGTTGATATTATAGAATATATATTGTGTTGTAATTTTTTGTATGTAGGTATAAATGTGGAAATCACTTTTCAAAGTGAGGAAGATTTTTTTCTGCTACAGTTTTCCAGCGGATTATCCGTCGGTACATGTGTCAGAAATACGATATGATGAAATTTCTGGCGGAATATGCGACAGAACTTTCGACAGATAGTTCGACGGTGATATCCGACGGTAAAAATCGACATCGATTTTTGTTGCGGCGGAATATCCGCCGGTAATTCCGGCGGTTTATTCGCCGAACACGGCGACAGAAAAGGCATCGGGTTGTCAAATATATCCGCCGGAACATCCGTCGGAAATACTTCCAGTGAAAAAAAATGCGACGGAAATATTTTTCCAATGCTCGTTTTACCATCTGAGAGTTTTCTGTCGAAAATCCGCCGGAAACCTATTATTTTCGACGCATTTTTCACTTTACCGGCAAATTTTGTCCGCCGATAATGGTTGTTTTTCCTGTAGTGTCTGGCTATACCTAAGAAAGCTCTATACACGTTGCATATGGAAGAAGATAACTATTTGAAAAAATAAATTAATGAATTAAAATACGAACTCATTCTTGATCTTAGGAATGTAGATGTAATGATTAAGGAAGAAGATCAAGATATTATCCTCCTAAGTTTTTTGCTAAAGTCATACGAAAATATAGTTGACACATTATTATATGGAAATCAAATGTTGATCATGATCGAGGTGAATTCAGTCTTGGTATCCAAACAATTGCAGCGTAGAAATGAGGACAAAGATGAAAGCGTTGACAACATTCTGATAGCAAGGGGAAGATGCAAGTCTAGCAAGAGATGCTTCCATTGTCATAAAGAAGGGCCCTTCAAAAGAAATTGCTCGGATTTGCTAAAACAAAAGAAAGTTAGGCCCAAGGATGACGCCAACATAGTTAAGGCAGCATATGAAGACATAGATGTTTTGTAAATGTAGGACCAATGTGGAGTTTGTTGTGATTGGTCCAAGATTTACTACATTGTACTCTCTTTTAGTTAATTTTCTTTGTAGCCTTATATGATACATTGGTTAATTTATTGTGTAGCCTTTATTGTTACCATTTGTGTCTATATATAAACACCAATAGCTTGTAATAAGGTAATATATTAAGCCGTCAAAAGATATAAAGTTATAATTCTGATTTCAACTATCTCTCCCATTTCCTTTCTCTCTCTCTCCTCCTCCTCCTCTCTCAAGAAGCTCAAGAGGATGAGTCCCTTCCTCTCAAAATAGATCCTTCATTTTTTATAATGTACTCTTAATTTATCTTCATACAACATTAACATAATAAAGCCTCATTATAATCACAAATATTCAAGCATGAAGCAATATAAGTTATGATTCCACTAAAAAAAATTAAGACTTCTTGGCGTGATATAGATTAACCAAAATTCATATAAATTTTATGACATTTTGAGTTTGATTATATAAAGCTTTTTTGGGCATTCAATTTTAATAATTTTAAAATTAATATTATACTGTACAAAACTTTTAATCTATTTTTACAATGTAATATTAAGTTTTAATATTATTTAGCATAATTATCTTATATTTAAAAAGTATTCGTACTAAAATTATAAATTATAATTACAGTTTTCTCCCATATTCAAACAGTCTTAATAAGACAAAAAATAATAATTACTTTATTTCTAAGGCCAGAGACAGCCCGCCCAATAATTTTCTTTTTGGAAATCCCGCCCAATTATTAGATCAGGCCCCCATTAGCGTCGAGCCGTCGACAAATCAGAGCACGGGACTCACGTGAAGTTCCTCGACTTTTATTGAGCGAGACAAAAGCGGGCCCACCTTGCACACCACAGTCTATCGTCATTGTGAGTCATATAGTGACGTCAACATGTCCTCATCCCACTGGACCATCGCCATCCAAATTGGCCCTTCGTAGGAGAGAAGAAACACTCGTTTACTCCAAGAATAGCCTATTAGGCAGTGGTTGATGGGCAACAAAGCTTGGGGCTGTTTGATTGCAAGTAAAATTATAAGAAAATTAAGAATTTTATTTTTTTTATATTTAATTTGAAGTAAATCTAATATAAAACATTAATATAAAAGATGTAAACATATTATACTTACAAACTATATCATTTCATAAGAATTTTAGATGCAGGAAAATTCTTAGGGCACGATCTTATCTTTTTTGAATATTGTCTGTCTACTAGAGCCGCTCACCTGTAATAAATTGCTTGCTTCTCATAGCTTGGCACTTATCTATATCACATGTCATCCCTATCGACCATTCTAACTATCCGTTACTGATAATTAATCCAATTAAAAAAATTCCTCCCAACTCGCTTACGTTGGAATCCCATAATATACCCCCCCTCATTATTCGCTCAATATTTTTAAAAAAGGCATAGTTGATTTATGATTTATCTTTCTGATTGAATTGAAACTTGAATGCATGAATACTTATCAACTAGTAGAACTAAACTCTGTTTGTTTAACACTTAAGACAAAAAAAATCCTTCACTCCAAGAATTTTTTTGTTAAAAACAAAAAATTGTAAGAGAATTTTTGTACCAAAAAGTGGTCTTAATATGTTTAAAGCCTTTGAATATGACTTAAGATTAGTATAATATTAATTATTTATATATTATATTTATCTTAATATATCCTATGAAAATCATTTGTATTAGCATGAATCTTGATGAAATATTTACATTAATTTTTTTAAATTAAATTCAAAATTATGTGAAGTCTGATTTCAACAAATTTATAGTTAAAATTAAACGTCTTAGCAGGACAAGCCTAATGATACCAAAAGTAACTGATTCAAGTCTAAATGAGCACAAATCAAGTACTTGCACTATTAGAAGAAAGGGCTACTGCAGCATAAAATTTGACCTTTCCTGGTGGTTTTAACCGCCACTAATTTACTTGCAGCGGTTACGAAACCGCTGCACAAACGATGTAGTTGCAATGTGCTGCAAAGATATTCTACGGCGGTTCTTTGACCGTCGGGGTAGACATGCTGTTCTAGCAGCGGTTTAAACGGCTACAAAGTTACAGAAGCGCAGCGGGTATAATCGCAGCTATAGGTTCACAAAATAAAAAATTTTCAGAATTGTGGCGGATTAAACCGCTAGAAATCTGGACACTTGTGGGGGTTAAAACCGCCACAAGGTTCTAGATTTAAAAAAAAAAAAAACAAGCTGTAGAGGGACTCTGAATGCAGCAAAACGAAGAAACTCCAGCATAGCTCAATAGTGGCACAAAATAGCAAAACGAAGGAAGCTGACAGAGCAGACCCAATGCTCCAAAAAGCCCAAATAGACAAAAAATCAAAACAAAACATGTATAACCTCCTGCAAACACTTCCAAGATTGAATCTTAAGCAAAATAACATTTCTGATGTTTCAAAACCACAGTAGAATTGCACAATATATGCAATGCGAAAATTCAATCTTATATTATAAAGTTAAATTTAACTTTTATAATTAGTGCCATGAATTATGTGCAATTAGCAATTAAATGAAGTGATTGAATATTAATTAGTCATGAGTTCTAAGTTATCACAAGCGTATCTTTTTTTCTTTTAAAAACGTTACACATTAATTTTATTTACCATAATCTTATCGTTTTAATAAATACCACAAATCTCTCATATAATCAATTTTCAATATATAGATTCTAATATTGCCAGAGGCATCTACTTTTAACATTTTTAGTTTTATCAAACTCAAATTATCAATAATTATGACCATAAAAAGCATCTTTAAGTGACTCGCCTGCTTATGAACAAGACAATCAAATATTCTCTTCCATAAAAAGCAACTCTAAGTGACTCGCCTGCTTATACTCATGAAAGATCTCCTCCGGATTTTTATCTTGCAAAGTAGCTGGACATGACCAAAGAAATCGACAACATCAGTGCAAGGTTTTACCTAACCCAATTGTTGGACAAAGAAGAAGATAGCTTGCAACCTCCATGGCCCAAAATGCTCGCTGGAAGATCCCGTTCTACTATTCTTGAACGATGAAGACTTTCTCGTTGCAAACTTGAAAAGGAATGGTAGCTGTATGGAGGAAAAAAATAACCAATGAGAGGAAAGGGTATCAATACTTCACCGAAGATTATCCAGCAACCGTCTAGGAGATCGATTGTCTACCTCGTCGCGCTCTGCTTCCTCTCTCTCTCTTCCTCACGCCGTTCCTGGCAGCTATGCGTCTTCGCGTGAGGAGAATAGCGTGCTCCTCTCCGACAGGATGCTCTGGTTTCGCTCCGCTTGGCTCGCACGAAGGAAAGAACAGCGAAGACACCCGATAGCGCGCGAACAAAATTGGGAATTAAGGCTTTGGCGTGGGGCTTATTCACGGTTAAGAAAAAAAAGGATGTAATTGCACCGATTTAAATCGGTGTTGAAAGATGGTTTTGGTAGCGTTTATAAAACCGCTTCTAACATCTGCTGCGAAAAATTCAATTTTTTAGTAGTGTTGAAAGATAGTAAAAAACTTTAGAACATTAATTGGAGGGCCAAATGATCTCCAAAATTGGAATGCTTATAATCCAAATGAGTGACTCGATGATAGTAATCCAACAAATTCAAGATCACTCAATTCTGAGGTTATTAAAGTATTATAATGCTAAATAACTAGTTTATGATCAAAAGATTTGATATAAGTCGTCTAATGGAGTGATTTAAAATTTTGGTTATGCTTGCTAAAATGCTTGTTCTAAAAATGCTATAAACAAACCCCTAATTTCCATATAAAAATGACTTATATTTGAGTTTGGATAGAGGTTAAAGATCTGAAGAACTTTATAACTTTACTTAATGTTCAATGTCGACGAACATTGCGACCATCATCGCCAAATTGCCATTTTTTGGTCGCCCTCACTCAATTGCCATCATCTAACAGTCGTTTTTCAACTTTTGTCTTCTGACCACCATCACCTGTATAATCCATTCAACATCATTTAATCACCATCATCTAGCTGACAGTCGTCATCACACCATTATCGCCTAACACACACCATCCAACTGCTGCATCTCCAACATTCTCCCATATGTTTACAATGATATAAACTTGTATTACATATTTTGTAATAAAGGCTTCTCCAATTGAGAGGAAGAACTTACTATCGCAACATCTTTGCACATTGGATCATTTCAATATTTGGGTCATGCCATGTACCACCTAAGAATTAAATTTAAAAGAATTATCTATTTATTATTTTAAAAATATATCAAAGCTTTTATAAATCATAAATAAAAATAATAACCAACCAAAGCAACTAAAATCATACACATCAAGATATTTTATTATTCATTCACCAAAATATCATTTACACTAGCCAGAAGATCACTCTACATAAGAATTAAAAGAATACAAAACTAAAATTTAAAGAAAATCTGAGGTTCTCTAACAATCTCACTCCAACTGGTCTTTACCTCTTCCCTGATCTGAAATTATTAAAAATTCACATAATAAACTCAAAAGTCCAGTAGTAATCCAAAACTCACTAAAGCTTTTAATGCAAGGACTAAAGAATCAATATGATATGCTCAATATAATATAATCACTTAAAGTCAATTTAGTTAAGGATTAAATATTATTAATAAAATTCAAAATGATCAATAACAAAAGTAGAAGATCACTACAATAAATCTAAAAATTATTAATTGGTATAAAATTTAATAAATTAGTAAAACAAGGCGGGTTAACCGCTTAAAATTTTGATGGTTATTTGACCGTCGAAAAAAACTGTCAGAATGTTCTATTTACGATGCAATTACCAACAGCCATATCGCCGATTTTAAGTGACTTATTTTCGGTGGCTAAAACTGCCGGAAATGCCGCTGGTATTTTCCCTAAAACCCAACCTGTCCTCTCCTTCTTCCTCATTTCAACGCCTCTGCCTCATTTTGTTCTGTCCAGAGAGTGCCCACTACCGCTCCAGTCGGCCTTCCTCCCTAGCCTAGCTAATGTCGGCCTTCTTCTGCTTCTCTTCAGCCGAAGGTGATCTCCTCTCCTTCCATCTCCTTACCACTCTTATGTTAAATTAGCTAAGCCCTAAGTTACTTTTCTTTGGCTTAAACATTAACACATACATTAAATTTGTGCCTTGGTAATTACTGGCGGCTGTTCGGCGGTCTGGCCACTGAAAAAAGTGGCGGTTTAACTGCAAGTAATATCGTCGGTAAGTACCGGTGGTTTTCCTATGGCCTTTACGCCGGTAAGTTCCACAGTTCCCTGCGGTCTTGGCATCTGAAATTTCAGGTCGTTGCTGCCTGTAAACCGCCGAAAAAAAATTATCTATTTCAATTTCCTAAGCTATTTTTTTCGGCGGGGTTTTAATCCAGGGAAAACCATCAAAAATTGGCCAGTTCGGCTGGAAATTTTTGTCAGTATTGGACAATCTTCTTGTAGTGTTCATTCATCAAAATATAATTTATACTAGCCAAAAGATCACTCTAAAGAAGAATAAAAGAAAATACATAACCAAATTTTAAAGAAAACCTAAGGATCTTTAATATTCTCAATCCAACTGGTCCTGACCTCTTTTCTAACTTAAAATCATTAAAAATCTACATAAAGAGCTCAAAAGCCCAACAGTAATCCAAAGCACACAAAGCTTTCAATGCAAGAACTAAAGAATTAATATAATATACTCAATATAATATAATTAATAATAATTAATTTAATTAATGACCAAACATTATCAATAAACTCAAAATAATCAATAATAAAAGTAAAAATTATTATAATGAATTAAAAAATTAATAATCAGTATAAAATTCAATAAATCAGTAAAATAATGGAGCAAAAATTATTCATAAATCACTAAAAAAATTTCATCTTATCTATTCATATGCATAATATATTTATGTATTATCAATACATTCAATACTGTCAATAATATTAATGTATCTGTCAATGTCATCAGTGCTATCAATATATGCATATCAATATATGATTTAGTAAGGCATGACATCTAGCTTTAATGTGGTGTTTTCAATATCTTTTATCCAAATTGATTTCTAGTTAGTCATCAGTCATATCAATTATTACTTATCCAATTAATCAATTATCATATTCAATTAATTAATTATCATTGCAGGTGATTTCATTAAATCAATACAGAGTCATCATCCTCTGTCTGTCGACGTAATGGTCATTTATTATAGGCTACAATTAGGATAACATCACAAACCATCTTTAAAGAAAAGTCCGTCAGCCCACCCTCTTGCGCAGGGTGTTATATTTTAACAGTCAATCCATTTTATACTGTTAACAATCTGCCTTTATTGCTTATGCAAATGCCACAATCAAAATGCAGTAGGAAATAATCAATTCTAATCATTACAAGAAAATTTATATAATAATCAAAATCATTGAAAACTAAAGTTACTTACAGCAAATAGAAGAAATTTTTGAACAAAATTGACGGATGAAAAAGCCCCGAACAATCTTCCCTCTCTCCTCTACGGCAATACACGACGTTAAAATTCAAAATTTTCATTTAAAAAAAATCATTTCAAAAAAATAACTTCGGATTATTACATGCCACATGATTTTTTTTTCTTTCTGAATTTTTCTGTAACAATTTTGGCATATCCTACTTTCATTTTCTCCTGTGTACATATATCAGATCTTCTTAAAAGCTAAGATGTAAAAATTCTATATCTACTATCATAAATTTTCTAGCAATCTAACTATCTCAAAAACAGATCTAAAAATTTTTAAGATCATCTTGATCAAAATTATAATTAGATTGGCCGCACTGCATGATGCTGCAAACTCGGATTAGCTCAGTTACCAGTTGATGTCGTCCTCTCACTATATATATATATATATAGAGTGAGTGCATAAAGTATTTGAGAACAATATATACACTTAAATATACGAGAAAATGACACTAAAAAGTAAGAATATTTGAATTCCTCAATTTTATTCTGAAAAAGGTTAAGTTTTTAGGTTGCCATATATGTACGGTACTTCACCAGAGAAAGTATGATAGCTACACAATATGAATCCCTTTTTTCATCTTCTTCTCTCGTCCACAAACCTCCTTTCCAATCGTTAGCTTTTTACCAAATCAAAAAGAAAGAAAAAACAAAGTCCACACCACATCTCATATAGTCATATATATAACAGTACCATCTCACCGCCCCCTTTTTATCTCCTCCTCTACTTCTCCTCAAGTAATTGGCCTCAGCTCTCCCCATCCAAATGGATCAGAAGCCAAGCGCTCACCACAACAGGTTCCCAAAGAAATCAAACACCAAACCCAGCAAGAAGCAGAAGCCACTGAAAGTGGTTTACATCTCCAACCCCATTAGAGTCACCACCAGCGCCGACGGTTTCCGCGGCGTCGTCCAGGAGCTCACCGGCCGAGACTCGGATATCGCCGACATCCTTGCCCGTCAGCCTCTCATCAACCATCCGGTGGAGCCCTGCGATGCTTTGATACGGCCCACACGCCAGCTGCCTCCGGAGCTCAGCGAGGGGGATAACTCCTTCAAGCTGATGTCTGAGAGATCAATTGGAGGAACGGAGGAATACTTCGCTGGCCTTCTCCCACTGTCTTTGCTCTTTGACATGGAGTGAGACGGGTTGTTTGGTGGTATGAGCTCAATAATTTCTGCTTGCTGTATTCTAATTGAGAGAATTTACATGTATATCATTAAATTCCTATGAACACATAAATTTTTATATTTGTGTATGTTACTCTATAGTCTCTAAATGATGAAAAATATATTTGCTTATATATTTTTTGATGTCTTTTAACCATTAGGGTATAATGATTTGTATATATGTAGATTTCATGCATGGGAGTAGTTATATTTTCAATAATATATAGTATGAGTATTGATAATCAGTATGTTGTATTTAAGTTGTTCAGTGTTTGGAAGGGAAAATATATGAAATGAAATGAGCTTTTACTTGAAAATTTGTTGAGTAATATTACACTGTTCAAAATACATCTTATAAATCTTCAGATCCTGGCATAGAGGATGGATGCCTCTGAAAACTTCTTAATTTAGAGCTATGAACTTTTTTTTTTATATATGATGCATGTGTAGTTGTTAATCAGTTTGATTTTATGGTGATTGAAGAGAAATAAATTAGAAGCTAGCCAGATCTGGCGTTATGTGAATGTTTTCTCTTTGTGATACTATTTCTGATTAATTAATTTCTTCTACAGTTGATCTTAGTTGATTTTTATCTTGCGCATTAAATAATTAAGTTGCCAAACTTACCTTTATTAAGTGATTATAAATAATCGCTGGAGTTGGGAAAGAGGATGAGTTCATGAAGCAGCAACTGTAGTACTTTTTCTTGGAAGGAGAACTGTAGTACTTTGCAACAGGTCATGAGAAGAATAGTTCTTATGCACAATTAAAGCCTTCTGGTGGTGATAAGATGATGGGTACGGCTTTGTCTCTTCCAGACTATTACTGAAAAATATGAAAAATTCAGTTCTAAATGTTCAGAATGGTCTCAAATTTTCAGAATCTGAATGAAAAACTTCTTTAATTTTATTCATTAAATTAACACATCATTCTTTGTTTCTCACTTTTTCTACTAAATACATAAGCAATAGTAAGCATTAATTAAGAGTGTCTTTTCTGCTGCTATTATGGAAAACAATAAATTTTGAATCTGAATAACCAATTTCAAATTAGGCCTTCTATACGCGAGTTCATAATCCTTGGTTTCTTACAAGCTGCCTCTCAACACTTTCTGTAGCTTTTCATTGTTCTATTCCAGAATTACTTTGAAACCTACCTAATCTCCTGAGTCCTGACCAAGACACTAATGTCTGATTAGGTATAAGGTCTCAATGTATCTAAGGTTATCAACAATAGAAGAATATAGAGTTATCTCCATTGCTTTCCTTTCAAATCTTTTTTATTTTATTTTATTTGGGCATTACACAATATCAAATTTATGACATTTTTTAATCAAAATAATTCCAACTGAATAGCTTCCCATTTTAAATATTTTGAAATTTTTATTAGCATAAGCCGTCTATGATCAACTTAATATCCCTATTGATCTATTATGAAATATTTCTATTTCTACGATATAGGATATGCTACTCATATTTTTCAGTTCAAAGTTGTCCGATAAGAAATTTATTATTTCACATAATATATCTAAATCATTTGTAGATGGTAATATGTCATTAACACATACACATAAACATATCTATGTGCATGTACATGCATGCATGCTTCCATTGATTCTAATATGTAAATTCATTAATAATGTTTTGTTTCAGGAATTTTAACTCATCTTTTATGACATCAATCCATTTAATTGTGGATTAGTTTCATTATGAGGTGTTTCTTCATTCAATTGTTGTTGGTATTGTAACTTCTATCAATAATTGAAATAGTAATCTATTTTCTATAGAAGGTATAAGGAGAATTTATGGTTGTATTCATCCTTAATTCTTTTCTATTCATCACATGTTTTCCAAAACACCCCCACTAATCACACAATTCTCTAAAAAATTGGCATTACCAGTTTCTCTTTTGCTTGGACTATGATTTGGACAATAAAACACAAGCCTTTTTCACTTATTTGGATAAGCAATACAGCAACCTGTAATTGCCCTAGGATCAATTTCTTTGCATATAAATTGAATTTTGTTGCTTCCATTAAAGATCCTTGAATATGGGAAGATGTCTTCAATTAGATTTTCTTCATGTTCATAGTTCAAAACGAGTCTTTTGAGACGTCTTATTAATTAGGAACATTATTTAAAAAGTACATAGGTATTTTAATATGCCTCCACAAAAATTTAAGAACATTTACTCATTATCATTTATCTTATCATATCCATTATATTCTATGTTATATTTCTACAATATCATTTTGTTGGAGTGCTCCAGACATAATACAATTTAAGCTAATGGATTAACTTTTATGGAGTTGAGTAAACGGCGTTAATATTATCCAAACTCATTGTATTTATCATAATACTCACTTCCCCTTATATGATCTAATTATTTTAGCTTTCTTTAATAGCATTTACAGCTTGAAATTATTCATGCCATAAATAAATAGTCATAACATGAAAATTCATCAATAAAGATGATAAAATATTTTTCATCATTAAACGTAAGGGTGTCAAATGGCCCACAAATATCAATGTGTATGATCTCTAAGAGTTGGAATTTCGTGTGACTATTGTTTTATTAGCTTGTTTGTTTTGCTTACCCTTAATACAATAAACACGCCTGGCAATGTCTACAAAGTCTTAGTTTGATAAAATTTCAATTTATCTAAGCCATCAATAAAAATATTTGTTGAGAAATTCTTGGGAGGTAGAAGAGTTCTTCTTGGATGAGAGAGAGGGAGGGAAGGGAGAGAGTGTGTGAGAACAGATTTTAGGAGAAAATTGAACTAAAGCTTTATTTAATTTCCCCACCCTTTACAAAAAATTCAACTTCTACTTATAATAAGGATAAAACGAAGGAAAAAAAATAGCAGAAATTGGACCAAATCCTAACCATCTCCGCCTTGATCCAATTTTACTATGAATAACAAAGAAAAGCCTCCATGTCAAACATCTAAACAGATTTTTAACAAAAAAATGAAACCCTTGCTCTGCATTGCCTCTGCTGTAGCAGCACACAATCATTCGAGGATCAAGATTCGACGCCATAGATCATCCCAGTCAACACATAGCCCATCCATGACCTAGCCTCCCCAGCTTGCACATGACTCGGCCTTCGTTGCATCCTCCATCCTTCACGCAATCGAACATCTACCTATTGTCGTACAATTCTTGGCTCCAACCGACGCTTGCTGGACCATACCCGATTTTCCCGAGCAACTCGGTTGCACGCGCATCACCAACACATCCGCATAGTCCTTGTGCGGGTCTTCCCCGCGCCTGTGCTCACAAGATTCACAACCCACAACGTGCTCTACTGTGATTGCTTAACCCAAGCCCACACGACCAGTGTGATTGTGCCACGGTGCTTTCTTTCCCATAGCTCGACCTGCCCGCATGAACGTTAGCTCGTGCACGCGATCCGCTTGCTAGCTCGGCATTCAAGCATCTAGTCGTCCACGCCACGCTCATCACCAACTTCCTTCGGCCCTATCCAAACCCGCACAGCCTCTGACCTTCCGATCAGCCCTTTGGCCTCCCGTGCACTCCCTTTCCTGGGCATGCCCAACAGGCCTGCAGTTCCAACCTGAGGCCACCGTCTACCGTGGCTTCAAACAAAGAACTGAGACCGTCAATCCTCCCATATTACAAGAACCTTCCTTCCTCGAGATCATCTCCACCAAGCTCTGATACCAATTGTTGAGAAATTCTTGGGAGGAAGAAGAGTTCTTCTTGCATGAGAGATAGAGAGGGAAGGGAGAGAGAGTGTGAGAACAGATTTTAGGAGAAAACAGAACTAAAGTTTTATTCAATTTTTTCACCCTTTACATAAAGCACAACCTCTACTTATAACATCGAGAAATATGTAGGATAAAATGAATGAACAAAATAGCTAAAATTAGACCAAATGCTAACAATATCAAATCCTATAATTATAATACTCTTACCAAGCTGACTCATCTAGATCCAAAAGAAAACATTAAACCGCTTATGTCTAATTTTGAAATATAAATTAATTAAGTTCTTAGATAATGATGGCACATAGAGTCTGCAGTATCTATTATTTTTATGTTCTTTTTGTCTGCATTGATATGCCTCTTCAGTTTCCTGAACTCAGCTTTTCCTTTGAGTTGTATTGAGCTCCAGCCGTTTAACCTGCGAGCGAGCACAAGGTTTATATAGTGGCTACTCTATTTTTTTAAATTTTCCTCCTTATGTTCAGATCTTTTATGAGGGATATTTAGGTCAATTAAGGCAAACTTACATACATCACATATGCAAGACTCAAACCCAAAACCTCCTGGCTGATAGCTAAAGCTCCCAACCAATAGACTAAGGTGAGCTTACTGGCCATTTCATTTACATTTCTATATATTATCATTCGTGGTATTATAATTTATTTGAAAAGATTCATATTCAAAATGAAGTGAGTTTAAAATAAACCGTGCAATGAAATAGTACTCATCTACCATCATTCTCAAGGTCTCAGGTATAGTTGCAATATTAGTCATATTAAAAACCTTCTCTTCCAGACTCCTCTACCCATTAAACTTCATGGCTGTGAGTTCAACCAGAAGAGTAGCAGCAGGCGCCAAGAGGCTCATCAGCATATCTAATCCCAAATCCCTTCTTCCACAAGCTGCATATATGAAATCTTTAGTACTTTATATCTAAGGAAAAATATAAGTGCTAATCTATTACTGTGTTCCCAAGCTTTAAGATGTAGATTCTCTTCATAAATGCTGGAATTGGTAATTGCAGCAAACTTATCTTCCAATAGAACTAAATCAAGACCCATAAAACCCAAGTGGAAATTAACTTACTCACACGACTCAATAAAACTAAACCCATTGAACAAAGTAACAAAAACATCATAGGAATTGCTGCAAAATAACAAAGGATTATAAATAAAAAAATCATTTTTTAAATTCAAATTATAAAGTACATTATAATCTACCTTTGGGCGAAGATTATTTTATACTATCAGAATTAAATACCCAATTAACTTTATAAGGTTTGACAAAGCTTGGTGGGAGCTGTCTCAACTCAGAAATGGATGAATTCGACTGAGGATAGTTTGAACGAAGATCAATTAATTTGAACATACGATTTTAAACGGTAATATAATTCTTGCTGTTTTATAATACTTTTTTTTTCTAAGATTATAGTCAAAATATTAGTAATAATTACGTTTTATATGATAAATAATTAAACATTTACAAAATAACAAAATCCCACCCCCAATGTGAATCTTTCACACAGTAGTTTAGTTATCTCAGTCCATGAGGAGGCTTCAAATAGGTTTACACTTCTTTTGGAATAGCATTCTTACTTTTTCTTAAAATAAATTTTTAGTACAAAAATTTTAATTTTTGTACTAAAATGTTGCGTTAAGAAGCAGTAAGAAGCCATCCCAAGCGAAGCCTTAGACTTCTTTTGAAATAGCTTTCTTATAGATTTCTAAAATAACTTTTTCCTACAAAATTTTTTAATATAAAATGGTAATATAATTCTTGCTTTGCTTTTCAAACTGTAATCACAATTTTAATTGACCATTTTTTTTTTTGCTTCTAAAAAAATCTTATAAAAAGCTCGATTTTCTACAATAATTAAAAAAATATTTTATCAATAATAATTATTGCGTCCTAGAATATTCACGGTGGAAGAGAGATATAAAGTTTAACGTCTAAGCTTTATACGAAAATCCAGCAGACAAACAGGTAGAAGAGATATATGTGCATATATAATAAGAGACATCAGAATTTTAATGTGAAAAATCCTGAAAAGGAAAAAAATCGATGGGCCTAGCCCAATTGAAATGAGTCCACTAGAAATGGTGGTTGATTACAAATGATGCCAATTCTCAAAAGAGGGCGCTGGCTCAATATAACACAGTACATAGTCGGAGAATGGCATAACAGCAATTCTTAGGAGAATGTTGATATGTTCATTTGATTAGCAGGATCATAGTCGGCGGACGACGGTGTCAGAGAGACAATGGTTGACGAGTGATGGTGGTCGGAAGGACCGTAGTCGGCGAGCAACCAAGGTCAAAAGGACCGTAGTCGTCGGGCAACAATGGTCGGAAAGACAGTAATCGGTGAGAGATTGAGTTCAAAAGGATTTTAGCCGGTGGGTGACGGAGGTCGAAAGGATCGTAGTCTGGCATTGATGGTTGGAGAGATTATAAACGACAAACGAATGAGGTTGGAAGAACTTTAGTTGGGCGATGATGGTTGTAGAGACCGTAGTCTGGCATTGATGGTCAAAGAGGCTGTAAATGGTGGGCAATGGAGATTGAAAGAATCATAATCGGACGATGGTGGTCGTAGAGATCGTAATCTGGCATTGATGGTCGGAGAGACTGTAAACGGAGGGTGATGGAGATCGAAAGAATCATAGTCGGGCGACAGTAGTTGTAGAAATCATAGTATGGCATTGTTGTTCGGAGGGACCGTAAACAGCGGGTGATGGAGATCAAAAGAACCATAGTCGGGCAACAGTGGTCATAAAAGCCATAATCTGGCATTGTTGGTTAGAGAGATCGTAAATGGTGGGTGATGGAGATCGAAAGAATTGTAGTCGGGCAACGGTGGTTGTAGAGGTCGTAGTCTGGCAGTAATGGTCGGAGAGACCGTAAACGGAGGGTGATGGAGGTCGGAAAGATCGTAATCGGCTCATGACGGTGGTTGAAAGGACCATAGTCGATGAGCGACGGAGGTTAGGAAGAAGTCTTGTGTAGAACGGCAACTGGGTAAAAGTATGGTAGTAGTCGATGAACAGGTTGAAGTCCGGCTGTGATCGGGAAGAACTTCGGCTGTAATTGACGAACGAGCGGAAGTCTGGCTGTGGTCGACGAACAGGCAGCAGTTCGGTAGTAGTCAACGAACATGCAGAAGTCCGGTAGTGGTCGAGAAGAACTTTGGCGGTGATCGACGAACGAGCGAAAGTTTAGCGGTGGTCGACGAGCAGGCAGAATTTTGGCGGTGATCGACGAACAGGCGGAAGTCTGGAGGTGGTAGGGAAGAATTTTGGCAGTGGTCGACGAACTGGCAGAAGTCTAACGGTGGTCGGGAAGAATTTCGGCGATGGTCGGCTGCAAGCAAGCTCTCAAATCTTTCCTTCTCCTCACTTCTTTATAGCCCAGCCCCCCAAGGTCAATCTTATATTTACATTGAGATTCGTGCCTAATCAAAATACTTTTTTGATGACATATTCATAACTTTATAAAATAATTAAAAAAATCATCCCACAAGAAAATCTTAGTTAAAATTTCTGACTTTGAAAGGTTAGAAGAACGCAATGGATAAAGATTAAGAAACTTAATTATTAAAAAAAGGGTACTATCACTGAAAAAAATAACCAGCCCAAAAGGCTTTACTGCTTTAGTCAACCACATTAATGGCAGATAATGGCAGTGAATACGACAATTTAAAAAATCACCTTTACTTTTTACATAATTGCCTTTTTGTACTATCGTTTAAACTTTGCAGTTTATCTTTGTTCATTATTAATCCTACATCCACTCCTACGTCTTAACACATAACGGATAAAAGCTTATACAATATGGTAGTGCCGACCTTCTCTTTTACCCTTTGCAATTATCCTCCTATTGTTTGTTGTCCTGAATAACAAATTGATCACAAGAGAATGTTACAATAATATTTGATACGTCATCAAAAAATTATCTTGATCGGGCACGAATCTCGAGACAAAATCAAGTTAAAAGCTTTCGAAATTAAAATTGGGACCATTCAAACTCCGATTTCGGCAAACTTATAGTCGAACTGAACGTCTCGGAAATACGAACCCAACGACACCAAATTCAACCCAATCCGAGCCCAAATGGGTCCAAATCAAGGGTCTGAAGCGTTGTTGCAAGGTTTAAACCATAATTTGGATTACCAAACGGTCTCTAAATGTGATATGCTTATAGTCGAATCAAGCGTCTCAACGAGACGAATCCAACGAGCCCACGATAACAAAATTCTAACATAACTAAGACCTTCAAATGATCAGCAAACGATCCACGATCAAGGGATTCAACATCGACCGTCCATTCAAACCACTCCCTAATTACCCTTGATTGTTCTCCTATTTACGGGCCATGCCACTCCCAAAAATCTATAAATAGAGCCCCCTAATCCTAAGGAAAAAAGAGAGAGAGAGATCGGAGATCGCTCTTGCCTCCTTGCTCCTCCTCAACCACCACCGGAGTTCCGTCGGACCACCGCCTGACGCCCTGAGCTCTGTCGGACCACCACCTGACGTCCTCAACTTCGTCGGACCACCACTTGATGCCTTGAGCTCCGCCATACCACCACCTGACGTCCTCAACTCCGCCAGACCACCACCTAACGTCCTCAACTCCGCTGGACAACCACTTGACGCCATGAGCTCCACCGGACAACCACTTGATGTCCTCAACTCCGCCGGACCACCACTTGACATCCTCAACTTCGTCGGACCACCGCCTGACACCCTGAGCTTAGTCAGACCACCACCTGAAGTCCTCAGCTCCGCCAAACCACCACCCGAGGTCCGGACTTCCGCTGGACCACCACCTGAGACCCGGACTTTCGTCGGACCACCACCTGACGTCCTCAGCTCTACCGGACAACCACCTACGGTCTGAGGTTCTACCAAACCACCACCTAGGGCCCAGAATTCTGCTAGATCACCGGGTGACCCCGAAGTTTCGCAGTGTGACATCAGACTTTCACATACCCCTGACTTGAACCCTACAGTTGATACTTGTAATCTGATCACCTTTGGAGGCAAGTCAGCCCATTGTAACCTACTCAAGTTCTAGTGGAATCATTTCAACTAGGCCAGACCCTGTGGTTTTTCCCTTTTCCAAGATTTTCTACATAAAAATCTTGTGTTCTCTATGTGTGAGCTGGATATTCATACAATGCTATGACGTAAAATTCTAACTCTATCGCCACGTATATTCTAGCCCATAACAGTTTGGCGTCGTCTATGGGAAAGCCAGTCCCACTATCCCGAAACACCACTGCAATGGCCAACAGGCACAACAATCACATCTTGGGAGCCTCCCGCTCTAATTCACATTAATCCTGGAATCAACCTATAAATCTAGGACGCCAAGTATCCACCTCTTTTTATCCTGGGGGGGGGGCAAAATGCTGCTAGAAAAGGGACATCAGGACCATCCCTAGAAGATCGTATTCAAAGAATGGAGAAATCTCAGAATCAGATCCTTCAACTCCTGCGAGAGACCCGACAGCCGGCACTAACTCCACAGGAAGAAATCCTTCTTCCTCGAAATCCACCCTAGGTCGAAGAGGTTCCACCATAACATCTTTATTTCAAGATTCCTTTCCCTCCGCCAAGGATGCATCCTCCAACGCATCAAGATAATGAACTTGCTGACACAGCAAGCTCTATCCATCGTTCACGTGAAGGTCAACAACCTCGCATTCCTCCGATGTCCCCGAGGACTTAGACCCACCACACATTGTTGGACTCCCTCGCAACGTCCTACAAAATAAACTATGAAGATTGGTTCAAGAAGAGTTCCCCGCGGGAGCTGCAAGACAATCTCTTCGTCACCGGGACTTCCAGGAGCCTTCACCCCTGGCTAAAGCCATCCTTCAACACCCCAGTACGACAAGGTTCAAAGTATTGAATATCGATCCCTACGATGGGACATCTGACCCGTACAAACATATCGATCACTATAGGACCATCATGCATATACAACGAGCCTCAGATGCGCTCATATGCCAAGCTTTTCCTGCTATGCTCAAAGGATAAGCTCGAACATAGTTCTACTCCCTTCCAGTTGGAATAATTCCTACATTCGTTAGATTGGCCAAGATGTTTGTCAAATAATTCGTCGCCAATCGAAGAATTGCTAAGGATTCTTCTCACCTCTTTGGGATCTACCAAAATGAAGGAGAATCACTGAAGGAGTATTTCTAATGATTTTTCTCTAAGGCTCGATAAATTCCTGGAGTTGATCCCAAGTTACTTAGAGGAGTTTTTCTCATAGGGCTTCGTCCTAGCCCCTTCTACTAAGTACTTATGCGAGATATGGTTCCCTCATATACTGACTTGATCCATCGTGTGGAGGCACAAATATCAGCTGATGAAGCTATTAATGCCCATAGGAAGCAATTTGAGCAAGCTCCTGGAAATCGTAAAAACACCTTTAAAATAGAGGACTCATTCTTACAATGAAAGAAAAACTTCTCTCCTAGATTGACAGTACCACGACGTGAGTTTCGGCAAGAGGAATATACACCACTCAATGCCCCTCGAGCAAATGTGTTGATGGCCATCCGAGATCAAGAAAATATTAAGTAGCCTAATCCTTTGAAACCGAATATCATTTCCACCGTAATTGTGGAGACACTACTGAAACTTACAAATAACTCAAGGATGAGATTAAGAGGTTGATCTGACAAGGATATCTCCGATAATTCATCCAAAGGCCACCTACTTGAGATGATGATGGGGGGCAAAATCAACAACAACCAAGATAACCATTGAATAATATTCAAATGGTTGGTGAGATCAAATGATCACACAGTGTATGCATTTATGTTAGTAATAGTAGTCGTCTTGTTTCTTTGTGTCTCTTTTATAAGTAGGGTGTCACTATGATATCCCTAGTTTTTTTTCTTTCAAGTCAAATATTATGTTGTCCCCGTACGTATATCTTATGTGTTTAGCATGATGTAACACTTATACCCCTAGGTTGTACTAGGAAGTTGTTATATTATCCTACATAATATAGTGATATGTTGTGCGCTCTATTTTGATATTTTCTACTTTTTAAAAAAGAATAAAAAATGATGTCAATGAAAACTACTGACAAATATACTCTCTTTATCCGTGATTTGAGAAATACATAATTTTATTGTGTCTCAATCACTGGATGGTAAATACCAGGGAGATTCAATCCGACCTCTTCCATATAGGTTAACGTCATCGAGCAGGACTCTGACATACAACCTCGGATAGGTCAAACATCATAGGAGGATGCCAATCAAATCTTAATCCTTGATTCGAGAAATATGCAATCTTTATTATGTCTCAATCATTGGACAATCAATCCTAGGGGATTTGATCTTGACATCTTCCACACAGATTAACATCATTGAGCAGGACTCTGACATACAACCTCGAATAGGTTATACATCCTTGGTGGATTTTCTCGACCTCATCCACATAAGTTAATGTCATCGAGCAGGGCTTTAACATACAATCTCGGATAGGTCATATATCCTTGGTGGATTCTCTTGACCTCTTCCATACAAATTAACATCATCAAGCAGGGCTCTGACATACAACCTCGGATAGGTCATACATCATTGGTGGATTCTCTCAACCTCTTCCATACAAGTTAACGTCATCGAGCAGGGCTCCTACATACAACCTCGAATAGGTCATACATCCTTGATGGATTCTCTCAACCTCTTCCACACAGGTTAACATCATCGAGCAGTGCTCTGACACAAAACCTCAGATAGGTTATACATCCTTTGTGCATTCTCTCGACCTCTTCCATATAGATTAACATCATCGAGCAGCGCTCGGACACCCAACCTCAGATAGGTTATACATCCTTGATGGATTCTCTCGACCTCTTCCACACAGGTTAACGTCATCGAGCAATGCTTTAACATATAATCTCGGATAGGTCATACATCATTGGTGGTTTCTCTTAACCTCTTTCATACAGGCTCACGCCATTAAGAAGCCCCCGATGATAAACTTCCTACCGTCACTGGACTTCTGTCCATTACGGGACTTTTATCAAAATTCTACCCAATGCTAAACTTTTTCCCATTGACAGACTTCTGCCCGTCGCCGGACATTTATCGGAGTTCTACCCGATGCTGAACTTCTGCTCGTTGCTGAACCTTAGTCAAAGTTCTATCCGACGTTGAACTTCTACCCATACCTGGACCTTCGTCGGAGTTCTACCCGATGTTGAATTTCTACCCATCATCGGACTTCTGCCCATCAACATACTTTTGTCAGATTTTTACCCGACGTTAAACTTCTACCCGACGTCAGACTTCTACCCATCATCGAACCTTCATCGCAGTTCTACCCGATGCCAAACTTCCTCCCATTGCTGGACTTCTGCCCATCGCGGGACTTTCATCAGAATTCTACCTGACACTGAACTTTCTCCTGTCGTTGGACTTTTGCCCGTCGCGGAACTTTCGCAAGACTTCTACCCGTTATCCAACTTCTTCGCAATGTCGGACTTCCGTCCGTTGCTAGACTTCCACCGACTAACTTCGAACCTCTACAAGATCTCTAGAAGAAGAAGAAGAAGACTTGTACTCAGTGAGGGGCCCTAGACCTGAACAGGACTAGGGGAATGCCTCAGTATGTGGGAAAGAAGAAAAATGGGGAGGAACCTCCTTCTTGTAGTGAGGGGCCCTGGCCTGGATAGGGGATACCGTCTGTGTAGGGCCATGGGAAGTCCTCAAATGAAAGAAGAGAAGACAAAAGGGGAGAAGGGCGGAAGGGGGGAACCTCCTTCTTGTAGAGCGGGGCCCTGGGGCTGAACAAGGGATGCCACCTGTATAAAGTCAAGGGAAGGCCTCAAATGAAAGAAGAGAGGGAGAGGAGAAGAGATGTGCAAGTTTTGAAGGCCCAGGGGGGGCCTATTTATAGCTGGGGGAAGGCCATTTTGATCTTTTTCAATATATATATATATATAAATTGGGTGCTGGCGGTTGGCTAAAACTACCAGTCGGGGGTTGACTAAACCGGCGGCCCAGTCAGCCACGACCAGCCCAAGCCAGTCAACAGGGGGCGAAGCCGCGCAGGAAGCTCATGCTGGGCGGGCAGCGGCGCGAATCAGAATGTGGGTGAGCAGGCCGCTGCGCGGGGCGGAGCGCGTGCAGGGGGGCCTAGTGGGCCGCAGCGCGCGGGCGCGGGCGGCGAGCGGCCGGCAGTGGCTTGTTCACTCTGACCCATTTTCAGGCCTAATTTTGGGCCCGAAAAAGTCAAATCGGACATTTTTTGGATCCCCAAGACCGTTTTTCAACGTTCCGGACTCAATTTTGACACTTTTAGAGCCTTTCGGAGCCTCTACACCCAAATTTGAATTATTTCAAGTTTCCAAGTCACGCAAAAAATTGTCCGAAGATTGTGACACTTATTTTGTACTTTTGGAGCTTCGATGTCCGAAAATATGGGGTAACTGATCGGGCATGAATCTCGAGGCAAAATCAAGTTAGGAACTTTTGAAATTAAAATTGGGATCATCCAAACTCTGATTTCAGTAAACTTATAATCAAACTGAACATCTCAAAAATACAAACCCAATGACACCAAATTCAACCCAATCCGAGCCCAAATGGGTCCAAATCAAGGTCTGAAGCATTATTGGAAGGTTTAAACCATAATTTGGATTACCAAACAGTCTCCAAATGTAACATGCTTATAGTCGAATCGAGCATCTTGACGAGACAAAGCCAATGAGCCTAGGATCAAAAAATTCTGACATCACTAAGACCTTTAAATGACCAACAAATGGTCCATGATTAACGGATTCAACATCGGCCATCCATTCAAACCACTCCATAATTACCCTTGATCTTCCTCTTATTTATGGGACATACCACTCCCAAAACTCTGTAAATAGAGGCCCCTCTCCTCTTAAAAAAGGGGCACCTAATCCTAAGGAGAAAAGAGAGAGATCGGAGATCGCTCTTGCCTCCTTGTTCCTCCTCGACCACCGTCGAAGTTCCACCGGACCACCGCCTGACACCCTGAGCTCCGCCAGACCACCACATGACGTCCTCAACTTCGCTGGACCACCGCTTGATGCCTTGAGCTCTGCCGAACCACCACCTGACTTCCTTAACTCTGCCAGACCACCACCTGATCTCCTCAACTCCGTCGGACCACTGCTTGACGCTCTGAGCTCAATCAGACCACCACCTGACGTCCTCAACTCCGCCGGACCACCGCTTGATGCCCTGAGCTTCGCCAGACCACCACCTGACATCCTCAACTCCGCCATACCACCACGTGACATCCTCAACTCTGGCAGACCACCGCCTGACACCCTGAGCTTTACCGTACCACCACCTCAAGTCCTCAGCTCCGCCAGACCACCACCTAAGGCCCGACCTTTCGTCGGACCACCACCTGAGGCCTGGACTTTCGCCAGACCACCACTTGACATTCTCAGCTCTACCGGACAACCCCCTAAGGTCCAAGGTTCTACCAGACCACCACGTAGGTCCCAGAATTCTGCAAGATCATCGGGTGACCCTGAAGTTTCGTCAGTGTGACATCGGACTTTCACATACCCCTGACTTCAACCCTACGGTTGATACTTGTAATCTGGTCGCCCTAGGAGGTGAGCCAGCTCACAATAACCTACTCAAGTTCTAGTGGAATCATTTCAACTGGGCCAGGCCATGTGGTTTTTCCCTTTTCCAGGGTTTTCCACATAAAATCTTGTGTTCTCTATATGTGAGCTGGATATTCATGCAACGTTAAGATATAAAATTTTAACTCTATTGCCGCGTATATTCTAGCCCACAACAATATCTATCATTAGTGCGACTAATAAAAACTTAAATTTAAAATATGGGATGAATAAAACATTATGGAGAGTTAGCTTAGAATATAGTTTGATATCTCCACAAAAATTAACATGAATTTATATAAAATTGGCAAGGTCATTATAGAATTGTTTATTCATTTTTTGGTCACAAAATATATTTGTATACGAGCAAATATGTCTCGAAGATTCATAGTCTATAACCTAATATTTATTGGATAAAGTTTTTGAAACGTATCAGATCGATAAGCACTTACCAGGAAATTGTGATATAGGTGAGGATTCAATACATGTTGTTATGGAGCTAATGTGGTTATACACGTTGTAATTAATTATTAGTGTTAGTTCTCATCAAGAGTTTGAAATAAATATTTATTTCTTGGTGTCATGATACCCTTGTTAGCTGAAACTTGATTGACTTCTCATAGTGAGATCTTTAGCTATTGAATCTAATCATTTTTTTGAATCTTGTTAAAATTCCATGTAATTTGCAATATTTTTTTATAGTATGACCTAGCATATTGCAATCAATGCATAGATGACTATCTTTTTGTGTCCCTTTGTTATTCTTAGATCTATTGATTTGCATAGTATGACTCTTGATGGTGGTGGATTCTAATTTGATTCTTGACACTGAAGGTAAATTTATTTACTATTTCATTTCTTAGATTTAGTTGTGCCACATCCCACTACTATTCTGCTTGAAGAATTAATGTGAACACTTATTTGATTGAGGGCATCTAATCCAATAAGAGGAGGTGGCCACATGCTCTTGGGTGAAAGGCTCATTGAGTCTCATAAGAAAAGCCATAGCATATTCCATCTAATAATGGCTTTCTATCTATTTGACTCCGCAGCAAATAGATTTGCTACAACTACATGTGGATCATAAATTGCGGAGTTACTCCCATATGATTTTTAATGTGGTGAAATGTATGCCAGCAAAACTCTAATCTTGCATATGATTGATAAGTTTTTTTTTAATTAAAAAATTTTAGGTCTATTATTATTTGCAATCAATCTTTAAGATATATCTTAATGCCAAGTACTGTTATCCCAGAATACATTATATTGGTTGTAACTTCTTTGGAAATTGAGTTTAAGTTCCAAGATATTACAACAAGATTATTTCTTACCCAAGCACCATCAAGGTTTGAGTTGGCATCTTTATGTTTAAGTACAAAATCATCAATAAACACAAGTTTATCTTCACATAAAGAGATTGTATTATGGTTGTCAAAGTTGTGAAGGTAATAATGGCTTACTAGGTCTTCTTCCATTATTCTTGAGCTCGTCTCTTCACTGTTTGTTATGAAATTCTTGAGGAGAAAGAACCCTTCTTGATCTTTCATAGATGAGAGAGAGGGAGAGGGAAGAGAGAGAGAGAGAGAGAGAGAGAGAGAGAGAGGCAGGTGAGGAAGAGAGCTTTACAGGAATTACTTTATTCCTTTATTCATGGTTTATCTTTTACATCATTCTATATATCTTATTTATAAGAATTAGACATTGGTGTGGTGTATTATAGAACCACTTAACCTAAAATTGAACAAATCCTAACAATTTTCACCATGGTCCAGATTTTACAATCAAAGATCAAAGAACCACATGTTCACAAGAACTCACACTTGTTGTAATCCGACCGGCTCCCTGCACTAACTCCATATGCAAATTCACCAAGCCGAGCCCAATCCCGCTCGCGCTCAACCCCCATTATGCATTCATATCCATGGCTTCATCTAATAATCTCGCACACTCTAACTCACATGCCCTTCACTGTTCCTCCTGTGATCTACACCCTTGTGCCTTGCGCATCACCTGTTCCCGTGCGGCACACCTGGGCACCAGCAGCGAGCACCCTTCATCTCGCATGTCTTCCCCAAGTACTTATGCAAGATCTAGCCTAAAACTTCGTATAATCCACCCATCTAATCCTAAGTCTTGTGCCCTCTTCCTGCACACTCCTACGTGTGGTTGTCCCTGTCTTCTACACCACACCAACTCCTGATCCAAAACTGTACCTGCACAGCCCTACCGCATTTCTGCTCTATTTGCGACACCCGTGACCCATTTGCCTGTATAAAACTATGGCTTGTGACCAGCCTGTTTCTCTGAGATTCTTGATCCTGCCATCCCGAGGTTCTTGATCCATTGCTTTTGCCTCAGCTCAATTCTTTCTCCTGTAAATGAATTGCAGCACCAATTGTCTGGCTCACATGCAAATAAGCCCCACTGGAACCTCTCGCCTTCACCCCTTCGCACTTCATTCAGGCTACCTGCACGCACGTAAAGCCCATTAGGCCCTCAGTTCTGGACCCCCTTGCAACTGCGCGGCTTGCTATGCATACGATTTGTCAGCCTGTATGCATCCACGTCCGTCAGCCCGCTCTGCTCCGAACCCATTCACCGCTTCATGCCCAGCCAGCCTAAGAGCTCGCGTGTCAATCCTGCACAGATTGCTCCCGCTTTCTCGCCTTGCGACTAGCACGCAACCTAGCTAGTTGCCCGTGCTACAGCTCGTAATCACAAGCCCTCATCTCTGTCTGCTTTCATGCAAAAGCTACCGTCCACCTCCCACATGCTGATAATCCCGCACGCAAACCAAAAACCAACATGCTCGAGGCCGAGACTTGCGAAGCATAGACCGGCTCTGATTGGTCTCCACCTGAGATCTCTCGACCACCTCCTTTCTTTTTATGAACTACAAGAACCTTCCTCCTTCCTCGAGATCTCCTCCACCGGGCTTTAATACCACTTGTTATGATATTCTTGAGGAAGAACCCTTCTTGATATTTCTTGGATGAGAGAGAGAGAGAGAGAGAGAGAGAGAGAGAGGCAAAGAAGGAATAGAGCTTTACAGGAATTACTTTATTCCTTTATTCATGGGCTATCTTTTGCATCATCCTATACATCCTATTTAGAAGAATTGGACACTAATGTGGTGTCTTGCGGAACCACTTAACTTAAAACTAGACCAATCCTAACAGTGTTCTATCTTGAAGCATTCATGGAGGGCAATGGAGCAAGGGATGGATTCAAAAGACGAGAGTGGAAAATGAGAAAAAAATATTTCTCTGATACCATGTTGGCATGAGAGAGATGAACCAGGAAAGTGAAGAAAATACTTTTTTGTTATTCAAAATTTTCCTAATTTACAATAGAGAAAGTCTACTATATATAATACATTAAAAAATATGAAAGGTTATATGAATTCTAGATCCTACTCTATATACATGATGTTTGCATGAAAAGAAAAAAAATCAGGAAAAAAAGTTGTAGTCGTCACCGATGTACTGAATCCCTAGTTTAATTATAGCTTGTAATGGCTAATGCTAAATAATATAAACCAATAGCAAACTAATATTTTCCTCTTCCAATTTCTTCACTTCTATGCTTTCTTCCTTATGTCTATAGAACCATTCCAATTGTGGTTAATGCCCCAACTCTTTTTGTTGTTGTTCCAAACCTTCAATTTATGAGCATCTCATACGGTCATCTTATTCTACTCCAACATCTTATCCAACTCTTCTCCTTCTCTCCACTTTTGTTGCTATATCAAGAAACAAAACCCATGATATAAAAAAAGATTTTGAAATAAAGAAATAAGATTCACAAAATTTAAGTCGATAAAAGAATAAGGCTTTATTTGGGACGGCTTTTTTATTGCTTCTTAAAACAGTTTTTTAATATAAAAATTAAATTTTTTGTATTAAAAAGCAACTTTAAGAAGCAGTAAGAAAATCGTCCCAAACGAAGCCTGAGATTCATTTCACCTAGTAGTGGTGCATGCTTGCCTGTAGAGGCTAAGGCTTGGTTGAGTTTCAAAATGAGGAGGGGACCTTGAACACTGAAACGAATGAAATGTTTATAGCAGTAATTTTAACCGCTGCAGATTTAAATCATTAATTATAAGTTAACAACGATTAAACCACTACGAATTAATAGTGATTCTTAAATCAATATTAACAAATTGTGCCTTGAATTCATGATTTTTAATGGTAATGATATAATTAAAAGATATTGTATTGTAATTAACATGTTAAAAATGATCTTATGAAGCCTTTAGCATAAATGAACATAAAAATAATCGTAAGAAAATTTTTATTAGGGAATGATGAACCAAACACAAAGAGAAATAATAAATCATGATTTGCTTTATTGAGTAATACTCTAATAAATAAATAAATAAATAAAATCAGTATCTGTAAAATACAAACGAACATAAGAGATTTACATCGAAAATCTAAATATGAAAAAAATTATGGGAGAGAAGGAAGAACAATTCACTATAAAGAAGAGGAGGAATACAAACGGCTTATCAACCCTAAGTCCTTTGCAACATATTTATAGAAAAAAAATAGGTCGCCAAAATAACAAGCAAAATTTCAAAAATACCCTTACAGCCAAAAATTGTTCTAGGGGGGCACCCTGCCAAGGGGTGCTGCCCCCTTAGACTCCCGATATATTTGTGAAGCGTACGATAGTCAAGAATATGAACAAACAAGGATTGAGCCAAATCCGAGGCAACTCCATCAATTTTTTTGATAAAAATCTTTAAAGTATAATCATAGATATATTTGAATACAGTAATATCGCATAGATACGAAGGAAATGCATCTCCTCCTTATCATTTTTTTTTTTGTTTTGTTTTATTTTTTTTAATTCCTCTCCTTAATTACCTTACACTTTTAAAATTAGAAGAATTAAATTATATTTAGCTACGAAATATGAGAAATCATTGAAGGTAGCAGTTCGATCATAATTTCTCTCTCCTTATTTTCAATCCATCTCTCTTTTGTTGCAAGATAATAATAAATTTATGTAATGACCATTGAAATTTTTTTTTTTAAAACTTTGAACAAATGTGATAATAAATTTGTATAAATTTTTGTATTATACCTCAAATGTATGACTTTATTATTGAAATCAAAGCTCCCAATCAGTAAGGCTTTGTTTGGAATATATTTTCGGCTACTTTCATGATAAGAAAAAATAATTAATAAAAAATAATAATCATTTGAAAGATTTTTTTTTCAACAATATTTTAATTTTTTAAAAAATTACTCTTTAGATTATGACTGAAAAAGAAAAACTTTAAAAAATAAAAAACAAAAATGCTTAGGCTTCCACCAAACAAAAACTTCAAGTGTTTGTTTAGGTCAGCTGCAACTTTTTGCAAAATTAGCTGTGAAGTTGTTGCGAAAAAAATAAGTTGACTACTTTAATTGTAAAAATAGTTTTTCATCATAAGAATTTAAAAAAATAATAATAAATAAAAATAATAAAAAATCAAATAAAGTTATAATAAATATATGAAAATTAAAATAACTAAAAAGTTATTCTGAACGGATCCTATCAAATTGATCTACATTCTATTGAATATTTTCTCTAAAATAGCTCACCTTAGTATGTTAGTTGGAAGGTTTCGCTACCAATTAAGAGGTCTTGAGTTTGAATTTTAGTTAAGTGATGTGTGTGTGAATTTGATTTAGGTTTTGCCTGGTGTAGCTTTCTTACTGCTTCTTAGCAAGCGCGGAACTGTGTAGTGTTGGGGGGGCTAGCTAGGGGTGCAAATGAGTCGAGTCAAGCTCGAGTCAGGGTGTGTTCGAGCCGAGCTCGAGCTCGAACTCAAGTCGAGCTTGACCCGACAAGAGAAAAGAAGCTCATTGAGCCACACTTTGAGCCTGTTAACGAGCCACGTGGCAGCTCCTGCATCATCCGCATCTTCTCGCCTGTTATGCATTGTCCGCAAGCGAGACTGTTTCAGGAGAGGAGAGAAGCGAATGCTCTGCGATATTCAAAAGAGAAAGATTGGCTCACCTGTGGCGTTGGCAGTGGTGGCTTCGACGTCGGCATCGGTGATGCCAGTGAGCCGAGCGGGATCGCCAATGAACTCACTGGAGGAGCAAGGGGAGAAGGTGCTTTCATCGAACTCGTCACCACCGCCTCCAGGGAGTACGATGGAGTTGGTGGAGGAGAACGAGAGCTTGTTCCGGTGGAGGAGCAAGAAGAGCTATCCAAGATGAAGGCTGAGGAAGCGAACCGGAAGCTCGCTAACAACATCTTCCTCTTGGCCCGAAGTCCGAACGAGCCACGGCTTTCATTTTCTCGTGATTTCATTTTCCTCACGTCCGCGTCTTCCCGCTTGCATCGTTTCCATTTTCCCACCGCTGTTACGCAAGCTGCTCGACGAGCTCGTGAGTCGAGTAGCAAGGTTTTTGAACTCGGGCTTGTTAAGCCGTCGAGCTCGAAATTGTGTTTGAGCTCGACTCGCGAGCTCAATAAGCTCGATTGTCGAGCCCGAGCCAGCTCGCGAGCCGGCTTGACTCAGTTGCACCCCTACGAGGGGCAATTGCCCTATCTAAAAAAATTAAACCTCTTAGTATAGTAAGGATTATTTGCAAGATAATAATAAATTTATGTAATGACTATTGATTTTTTTTTCTTGAAAATTTGAACAAATTTGATAATAAATTTTTATAAATTTGTGTATTATTCCTCAAATTTATGACTTTATAATTGAAATCAAAGCTCCCAATCATTAAGGCTTTGTTTGGAATATATTTTGGGCTACTTTCATGATAAGAAAAAATAATTAATAAAAAATAATAATCATTTAAAAGATTTTTTTTCATCAATATTTTGTTTTTAAAAAATTATTTTTTAAATTATGACTGAAAAAAAAACTATAAAAAATAAAAAATCAAGAAACATAAATGAACAATAATAATGTATATTAATACTTCTTAATAAATTAAAAGAAGTGGAATCATCTTGACTTAAAGACTGAAACGTTAATAGAAATATTAATATATAATATTAATAATGTTTAACATTAATTGATATTAAATAATAATAATATAATGTGAGGCATCATTACAGTCGCCTCAATCAAGAGACACAAGGGCATTCCAAACGTCTTAAATAAATAAATAATAGGGAAGTAGCGGCATAACAGCCGCCTCAATTAAAGAGGAGTGCAGGGCAATATTTCTAACCTCTGGCATATAATTATGAATAATATACAACAGCTCAAGCTCTTTGATTTATCTTACTCATAGTTATTGAATATTGGAAGTTGAAAGAATCATTCACGATCCTAGTAGTAATAACTTTGATAGGCCATCCAATTGCTAGATAATAAAAAATTATCTAATACAAACAATGAGTCTAAAGCAATACTAATTGGATTCAATTAATGCATGCAAGCAAAATCATTCTAAATTCTCTTGCTCAAAATTATAGTCAAGCATGAATTTATAATATTTTGATACTTTTTGAGTTAATATTCGGAACTTCTACACCTTATTCAAGATTTTCAAGTGGCGTCAAAAATTTTCTAAAAGTTGTGATGTGTATTTTCGGACTTATGGAGCTTCGACGTTCGAAAATAGGGGGACAACTGATACATCATCAAAAAATTATCTTGATATAGCACGAATCTCAAGGCAAAATCAAGTTGGAAGCTTCCAAAATTAATATTGAGATCATCCGGACTCCGATTTTAGCAAGCTTATAGTTGATTTGATCGTCTTGGAATTACGAACCCAACGACATAAACATCGACTCAATCCGAGCCCAGATGGGTCAAAATCAAAGACCCGAAGCAGTTTTGGAAGGTTTAAACCACACTTTGGATTACCAAACGGTCTCCAAATGTGACATGCTTATAGTCGAATCGAGCGCCTCGATTCGACGAATCCAACGAGCCTAAGATCTGAAAGTTCGATAGGGATGTTAAGCCCTAGTGAACTAGTCCCGAGGCTAACCAAGAGGGGGGGTGAATTGGTTATTTAAAAATTTCACGATAACTATGAAAATCTTTTTATAACGTGCAGCGGAAATGAATTAAAACAACGATAAAAAGATAAACCAAAGATATTCACCCAAGCAGTTAATATCAGGAAAAATTAAAGTGCAGAATTGAATCAGAAAAGCAAACCAGACTTTATAGTGGTTCGGTCAACTTGACCTACGTCCACTCCCCGGAGCCTCCCCTCCGGGTATTGCACTAAACAGAAGTGTCTCTCCTTTTGCTCCCACAGCAAGGCGGAGAAGCCTGTACAAAAATCTCCTTTTCACCACACGGTGAGGCAGAGAACCCGACCTCCTTTCGCTTCCTCCTGAAGCAGGCAGAGAACCTTCGAACTCCTTTCGCTTCCTCCTGAAGCAGGCAGAGAACCTACGAACTCCTTTTGCTTCCACCTGAAGCGGGCAGAGAACCCCGGATCTTCTTGCGAACGATCCTCCCACGACGAACACCGGCTAGACGAAAGACGACGAGCGGAGAAGACGACTCTGATCCGTGCTCGGAGCAACCTTAGTGAATCCCTCACTAACTCCCTCTCACAAGATCTTCTCTCTCTCTCCCAACTCTCTCTCTCTCTAGGGTTTCTTAGGGAAGGAAGGCAGCAAAAGATTTTTCCAAAAATTGGAAAAAATTCTTTTAAAGGAGGGCTTAAAATTTGCCCTAAATCTCAACTGGTCGGCCAAGATTGTCCAGGACGATCGGTAGATCGTCCTGTACGATCAGTTCAAATTCAGCTGTTTCAGCCTGGACGATTAGGCTCTTCTGGACGATCAGTAGAAAAAGTTGTTCATATCGTCCCGTACGATCCTGCGATCGTCCGGGACGATTAGTGCAAATTGAGGGAAATCGTCCAGAAGACAGTTCGGGTCGTCCAGAGAAATCTGTGCTGGACGACCAAAAATGACTTGATCGTCTAGGACGATGGGGTCATCGTCCTGTACGATTAGTTCAAAAAGGCCCCAAATCGTCCTGTACATAGTTCTGGACGTACAGCTTAAATGCACTAGACGATCAAGATCGTCCGGGACGATCCTGCGATCGTCCAGGACGATATGATCGTATCAACCAAAAATAAATTGCTTTCCTTAATTACCAGATTAAATTAGGCATGATTGTACTGGATCGTCCGGGATGATACACGTATCGTCCGGAACGATCAGACCAAGTATCTAAAAATAAGAACTTGCCTAGCTTGATCTGGCGGCTGAGAATTTCTGATTTGGGCATATCGTCCCGTACGATCCGGAGATCGTCCAGGACGATCTGCTTAATCTGACCCTCTTAACTCAGTCGCCCTAATTAGGGTTTCTGTTTTAACTGGATCGTCCAGGACGATGTGGAGATCGTCCAGGACGATGTGGAGATCGTCCAGGACGATCTGAACAAATTTTTAACAGAAACTCTAATTCACTCAATCTCTCTCCCTGAGTGTGTGTGTGCAAGGTTACTTAGCTAGGGAATCAGTTACATTACAATTGACTCAATAAAAAGAAAAATCATACATTTGACACACTTGGACCCGATCTTGAGTTGGCTTGAGTGGCTCGCAGTCTTTTGTGCCTGAAACAGATTAGCCAAGCAAAACACACTGGAAATATGTTTGTCATCATCAAAACCAGATTTGCAATAATCTCCCCCTTTTTGATGATGGCAAACATTTGTAAAGTAGTCTGAAAATAAAAGTAAACTAGGAGATCCAACAAACAAACATTTTTTAAATTTTCATTTAACAGCTAAAACAATACAGGAAACATGACTCAGAAAATAGAAACAGACACGACTACAACTGACTCCCCCTTTTGACATCACAAAAAGGAGGAGCGAAAAATATAACACGGAAATAAAACATAAAATAAAACATACATAGAACAACAACACGACAGAAAACTAAAATTGAGGCGGATCCTGATCGGAAGAAGGAGGTGGCGGTGGAGGGTAGAAGTAATGGTGAATGGCCTGAAAGTGAGCTCCAAACCAGGCCATGTCCTGGTCGTGCTGCTGCTGCTGCTGCGCAGCATAGTCCGCGAAGCGTTGGAGGTCCTCGTTGTGCTGCTGCTCCTGGGCAACCACGTAGGAGTCAAAACGGGCCTCCCACTGGTCGAAGCGCTGCACCAGGTGGTCAAGGGGAGAGGCAATACGAAGGGGTGCAGGTGCCTCTGGTGCAGCAGGAACTGGAGCAGCCTCTTCCTCTTCTTCCTCAACATCCGGGGCAGGCTCTGGATGTAGGCGGGTGCTGTGTAGGACGTGGAATGAGTTGTTTGTGAAGAAGGAAGGAGGGACATCAGGAGGGACAGGATACTGCAGGTCATATTTTGTCTCTAAGGCATAGTGAATAAGATGACCTAAAGCTAGATTTGGGCGACGCCTGTGGCCCGGATCTCTAATGGTGGTGAGATGTTCTATGTATCGGATGATCAGATCAGAGGCATTAAATTCTCGACGGGCCATGATGTAGTAGGTGGTCAAGGACAGGAGCGGGGTAATGTGAATCCGATCCCCCGCCTTTGGAATGACGGAGGAACGAAGGACGTGCTGAATGGTCCGGGCGTCCTTGAGAAGGGAAGTGCAAGCATTGTCGTGATAGGGTGCGTTGGTATTGCGAAGGAAGTGATTGGCGACACTCCAATCATAGTCAGGATCGGTGATGATCGTGTGAATTTTGTCGCCAGTGACAGACAAGTTAAGGATATTGTGAAAATCGTGGGTCGTGAGTTCCACGGGGCGTTGATTTATGTAGGAGCGAAGAGTGGAATAGTCCGCAGAAATGCGCAAGTTGGCAAAGAAGATTCGAAGGAGTTCCAGATTGAAGGGAAAGGCTAAGGTCAGAATGAAGGTGAGGGAGGTGTGTGCGAACAAATCTAAGATGAGATACGTGAGAGTGCGGGGATTGACAATCTTGGAGTGCGTGATACCCACATTACGATAGCATTCGAAAGCCGCCTGATCGGCGGCATTCGGGAAGCGAGGATCGACATGTCCCCGGGACGACCTGGCCCCCTTTTGACGAGATCTTTTGCCACCAGCCATTAGGAACCCAAAGAGGAGGAAAGGAGAAGGAAAGTGGAGGAAAAATGATGTGAAAAACATGAAGAAAACTGCTATTTAAATAGAAAATGGACTGATCGTCCCGTACGATCGCGGGATCGTCCGGGACGATGTGGTCATTTATGATGTTCTGGACGATTGGTCAAAAAGGCGGTCCGATCGTCCAGGATGATTAGACACAGGCGATCGTCCCGAGGAGTCAGGCTGGACGACCGTTGACGAAAAGTATCGTCCAGGACGATTAGGTGGATCGTCCAGGATGATATGCAATAAATATGTCGGACAGGCCGAATTCCAATCGTCCAGCGGCTGACATGTGGATCGTCCAGGACGATGAGGTGGATCGTCCAGGACGATGGGCAATAATTGGTGCAATGTCAGCCGTTTGATCAGATCAGGAAGATATGGATCATATCGTCCATGACGATGTAAGGATCGTCCAGGACGATCACCAATAATTGGGATAGTTTCAGCAGCAGGAGCAGTGGGTATGATTTTGAATGAATCGTCCAGGCGATTTTTGGATCATCCAGGACGAAGAGGATCGTCTAGGACGATCGGTGTATCGTCCAGGACGATGTGAAGAAAAGCAGAAAAGAATGGAGGATGAAGATGATCGATCAGGATCCAAAAAACACAACCATGAAATCAAAATAACAAAAAGACGAATAAAACTGACCGCAAAAACACATAGAAGCTTTTTTTTTTTATTAAGCTGCTCTTAGAAAATCAGAATTTTTCCTTAACTTTAGATTCGAAAACTAAGGACAGGACGATTGACAGCGCTGAAATCCAGAAAAGGTTGGAAATAATCAACGTTCGTAGCTCCGACCCCGGGCACCTTATCGATGCAAACCTCTTTCAAAATAAAAATTCGATTCAGAATAAAAGACATTAGATTTGAAAAGAAATCCTTTCAAGCCTCGTTCCAGAAAAATATCTGATATAATAGTGTTACAAAGTAAAAAATCAGAAATTAGGATTTTCAAGACTCAAGCTTTTGAAAATATTAAGTGGCGCACAGATTTTTCTAAGACATTTAATAATCTGAAAGGGAAGAAAGCTTATTTTGGGCTCATTTTGTGCCTTCAAATTGGTTGGCGTTTTGCGCATCTTTTGATTTTTTTTTATACACTTTGTGTATTCAATTTGGTAATTTCGCATCTTTTCAGTTTTGGGCTCATTTTATGCCTCTTTTTCAAATTATCTGGCGCACTGCGCATCTTTTATAAGCTTTCTCCTTTTCATAATCATTAAAGAGTCTCAGCTGTGAGATTATCTTCCAGACATAGGAGATGACTCTCCGCAGTAAGGAAGAACGATTCACAAAACAAAAGCCATACAATATATGATAAATGCAATCACTTGGTTTAGAAAATCAAACTAATGACTCAAGACTTTGAAAAATACTATTGATATGAGGCAGATTACTGTAGGAAGATAAAATAATCTCTATTTCAAAAACTAACATTTTAATTTTGAAAAGGATTTTTATTCAAAAGAAACTACACACCAGTAAAGGAGTTAGAAGAAGAGAAACAATTATCAATGTTTCTTCCCTTTAACAGATTCATCGAAGTCAATCACTGCTTATCAGCTTCCAAACCAAAATAAGATAAAAACTCCCAGTCAAAAATTCAGATCACCAGAAGTAGTGAGCGGTGATCAGATCTTGAAAAGCATAAAACAGTAAGTGCAAGATATGAACCAGTAAATAAATAAAAACAGGTAGAAAATCATAGCAAAGTAAATACTCAAATCAAACTAACAATAAGGGTAACACAGAAATCAGCAGAAGAAATAAAATCAACTGAAAGCAAATAATCAAACCAAAACTAACTAACAGAAATCAGAAATCAGAATACCAAAACTAACTAACAGAAATCAGAATACAAAAACTAACTAACAGAAATCAGAATACCAATCATAACAATCATAAATCAGCAGTCATCAGAATCAAGCATTTATATCAATCACTCCTAATCTGGTTCTCAAAATGCTGAATGAGTCAAAGGCTAGTGGTTTAGTGAATATGTCAGCCAGCTGATTTTCAGTTGCTACGTGGTGTAGCTCAATGTCCCCTTTTATAACATGGTCCCTAATGAAGTGATGCCTAATGTCAATGTGTTTGGTCCTAGAATGTTGGATTGGATTCTTAGAGATACAGATGGCACTAGTATTATCACACAGAACAGAAATTGTGCCAACATGTACTCCTAAATCCAAGACTTGCTGCTTCAACCAAAGAACTTGGGCCACACAACTCCCTAAGGCAATGTACTCAGCTTCAGCAGTGGAAAGTGCAACTGAGTTCTATTTTCTACTGGATCAGGAGACTAACGACTGTCCTATGAACTGACAAGTCCCAGAAGTACTCTTCCTATCCACCCTACACCCCGTAAAATCAGAATCAGAATAGCCAATGATCTCAAAAGAGGTGCTGTGCCTAGGGTACCAAATTCCTAGGTTTGTGATTCCTAAAAGATATCTAAGAATTCTCTTAACAGCAATCAGGTGGGACTCTTTAGGATCAGCCTGAAACCTAACACAAAGACAGACACTAAACATGATATCAGGTCGGCTAGCAGTCAAGTAAAGCAGTGAACCTATTATCCCTCTATACTTCTTCTGATCAACAGATTTTTCATTTGAATCCTTATCTAACTGAACTGAGGAGGGCATGGGAGTATTGATTGGCTTGGCTTTGTCCATTTCATATTTCTTCAAAATATCCTTAGTGTATTTTGATTGATTGAGAAAGGTTCCATCATCCGTTTGCCTTATGCTAAACCCCAAAAAGTAGGACAATTCTCCCATCATACTCATCTCAAACTCCTTACTCATCGTTTTAGAAAACTCTTCATATAAATATTTATCAGAAGATCCAAAAATTATATCATCAACATAGATCTGGACAATGAGTAAGTCATCCCCTAATCTCCTCAAAAAAAGGGTGGTGTCTACGCTCCCCTTAACAAACTCTCTTTCTAACAGGAATGTGCTAAGCCTCTCATACCAAGCTCTGGGTGCCTGTTTCAATCCATATAAGGCCTTTTTTAATTTATAGACATGACTTGGATATTGGGAACTCTCAAAACCTGGGGGTTGTTCTACAAAAATATCTTCTTTAATTACCCCATTTAAAAAGGCACTCTTAACATCCATTTGAAATAGCTTAAATCCCTTATAACAGGCAAAGGCTAGTAGCACTCTAATGGCTTCCAATCTAGCTACAGGGGCAAAAGTCTCCTCAAAATTAATCCCTTCTATCTGATTATACCCCTTAGCCACCAATCTTGCCTTATTTCTCACCACCACACCAGAATCATTCATCTTATTCTTAAAGACCCACTTGGTTCCCATAATACTTTGATTTTTAGGTCTTTCTACTAACTCCCAAACATCATTCCTCACAAATTGATTCAATTCTTCCTGTATAGCTAAAATCCAAAATTCATCCGACAGGGCTTGATTGATGTTGGTGGGTTCAGTCATTGAGATAAAGGCAGAATGGTTTACTTCCTTCCTAAGTCCATGCCTAGTCCTAACACCTTCAGAAGGGTCTCCTAAGATCAGTTCTTTAGGATGACTCAAAGAATATCTCCAATCTCTAGGCAAATCTGTTTGAGGTTCTACCCTTTCCTCCAAATTTGTATTTCCAACTCCTTGGGTAACCTCAATAATCTCTTCATCTTCTACTTCAGATCTAGACTCCTTAGGTTCAGATTCATCAAACACTACATGGGTTGTTTCTTCCACCACCAAAGTCCTCCTATTGAACACCCTAAAGGATTTCCCCACACTTGAATATCCTAAGAACACTCCTTCATCAGATTTGGGGTCAAATTTTCCTAAGGGTGACTTCCCGTTGTTCAGAATGAAAACCTTACAGCCAAAGACATGGAGGTGGGACAGATTTGGAGTTCTACCCTTAATGATCTCATAAGGTGTCTTGCTCAGTTTGACTCTCACATTCACCCTATTCAGCACATAACAGGCAGTGTTCACCGCTTCAGCCCAAAAATATTTTGGAAGTGAATACTCGGCAAGCATGGCTCTAGCGGCTTCCACTAAGGTCATGTTCTTCTTTTCAGCTACCCCGTTCTGCTGAGGGGTCCTAGGATCTAAAAAATTGTGACTAATCCCATGATCCTCACAAAAACTTCCAAATCTTTCATTTTTAAACTCCCCTCCGTGATCACTATGGATGGTAATAATCTCACATCCTAACTTCTTCTGAATCCAAGTAGAGAAGGATCTAAACTCATCAAATGACTCAGATTTATGTGACAAAAACTTAACCCAAGTGAACCTCGAATAATCATCTACAATCACAAAACCATAGACTCTCCCCCCTAAGCTGGCAGTGCTAATGGGTCCAAAGAGGTCCATGTGAAGAACTTCTAAAGGTCTAGAGGTGCTAATGTCCTTAACAGAGTAAAAAGAGGACTGGACTTGCTTCCCCAACTGACAGACATCACACAGGTGATCCTTAGTGAACTTAAGCTTGGGCACACCTCTAACTAAATCCTTTTGGATGACTCTCCTAAGGGTTTTCATACTGGCATGACACAATCTCCTATGCCATAACCAAGACTCATCAGCAGCAATTTTTAAGCAAATTGAATTATCAGATTTAATGCTACTTACATCCAGCTTGTAGACGTTGTTGATCATTTGCCCCTGCAAAACAACTTCATCATTTAAGCTTAAAATGCAGCCAGTGGGCAGAAATTTGATGTTGTATCCCTTGTCACAGAGTTGACTGATGCTCAGCAGGTTGTGTTTCAGTCCATCTACAAGCAAAATATTATCAATCATAAAGTTCTTTGAATCACCAATTATACATGTGCCTACCACCTTCCTGGTGGTGTTATCTCCAAGTGTAACCTTGCCTCCAGCTCTGGCCTCCAGCGAAATAAACTGATTTGCATCTCCAGTCATATGTCTAGAACATCCGCTGTCCAGATACCACATGCTCTCACGAGATCTTGTGTGAGAGCACTCCTACAAAGGTATCAAACGTCAGTCTTAGGAACCCAAACAGGTTTAGGTTCCTTCTTATGAAAAGAAGAATGCAATGCATGCGTGTTGTGCTGTGAAACAGGTAGTTTGGGTTTCCACACCCAATGTGTACTATGGTGAACAGTGCAGGTGTGAGAAATATGTCCTAACATGTCACATGAAAAATATCTAACACCAGGAAAAGGGTTAACTAATCTACGTGGATGATAATGCCTCTTCCTAGATGTATATGAAACATGCTTTAAAGAACTTGCAACAGATTTTTCAAAAGGTGGCGGTGCATAAAACTGTTCAAAAGTAGGCGGTGTTTTGTTCTTTTCAAAAGCACTGATCTTTACTTTCAAAAACTCATTTTCTTTCTTTAAACTTGCAATTTCAAATTTCAAGGTTCCCTTGTTACTTTCTACTTCACATGCCATTGTATCTAATTCTTTAAAAGCTCTTTCTAAGTCCACATGCATAGTTTTCAATGAATCATGCTCAGAAACTAAATCAGAATATTTTTTATTCAACTCATCGAATTCATCAAACAAAGACATGTGATTTGAATCAAGTGTGGAATGATCTTTAACTACAGAATCATGCTCTTTTTGCAAAGTTAAGTAATCTAATTTCAAACTAGCATGAGTTTTCTTAAGCTTCCTATACGATGTATGAATTCTTTCAGAAACTTCAAATAATTGATCGTAGGTAAGCTCACATACCTCGTCCTGATCCAACTGACCAGGGTGATCATCAGCCATAAGACATAAGTTTGTTTCCTCCTCTTCAGCTTCAGTCTCAGAAGAGTCGGATGCAGAGTCTGCCCAGAACGCCTTCTGAATCCGCTTCTTGTCCTTTCTGAACTTTGGTTTCTCCTCACCCTTCTCCTTGCTTGGGTGAGCTTCAAGTGTTGGACAATCAGCCTTTATGTGTCCAGGCTTTCTGCATTCAAAACAAACAGATTCAGATGAACTCTTAAAATTTTTATTGGACTTACTCTTGTTCCACTTCTGATAGTTCTTATGTTTCTTCCTTAGAAAGCTTTTGAATTGCCTTGTGATTAAGGCAACATCATCGCTATCAGACCCGGAAGTGCTAGCATCTGAATCCTTGGCCTTTAGTGCCACTGTCTTCTCTTTCTTGCGTTCACCTGCATCAAGTTGCCTTTGGTTCACCCCTTGCTCGTAAGCAATGAGTGATCCAAGTAAGCTGTCAATAGAGTAAGTATTTAAATCTTTAGATTCAGTAATAACAGTAATCTTGGCATCATAAGAGGTAGGCAAACATCTTAGAATTTTGTTCACTCTTTCGTAGTTAGTAAGTTCTCTACCTAGAACATGCAAAGAGGTAACAATCTGAGTGAATCTTGTGTACATTTCTGAAATAGTCTCACTAGGTTTCATGCGAAAAAGTTCATAATCATGTAACAAGATGTTTAACCTAGACTGTTTGACTTCAGTTGTACGTTCGTATGTTATGCATAATCTATCCCAAATTTCCTTTCCCGTTGTACAAGTAGAAACACGCATATAGTCTTCGAATTTTAAAGCACAAAAGAAACAGTTCAAGCATTTTGCATTTAACTGTGCTAAATCACGATCATCAAACGTCCAATCAGTAAAAGGCAGTTCAGTTTTCACATTGTTAATCAGTCTAAAAGGTGGTTCGTATCCGTCCTTAACTAACATCCACATGCGATAATCAATAGACTGTAGAAAAGTAGACATGCGTGTTTTCCAAAAATCAAAAGGAATATTATCAAATAACGGTGGTCTTGTAATAGAATATCCTTCAGCAGTATTACGATTATTACAGTTAGCCATGGATCAAATTCAAAAATTTTTAAACCTAAATTTTGAATCCCTCTCTGATACCACTTGAAAGTTCGATAGGGATGTTAAGCCCTAGTGAACTAGTCCTGAGGCTAACCAAGAGGGGGGGTGAATTGGTTATTTAAAAATTTCACGATAACTATGAAAATCTTTTTATAACGTGCAGCGGAAACGAATTAAAACAACGATAAAAAGATCAACCAAAGATATTCACCCAAGCAGTTAATATCAGGAAAAATTAAAGTACAGAATTGAATTAGAAAAGCAAACCAGATTTTATAATGGTTCGGTCAACTTGACCTACGTCCACTCCCCGGAGCCTCCCCTCCGGGTATTGCACTAAACAGAAGTGTCTCTCCTTTTGCTCCCACAGCAAGGCGGAGAAGCCTGTACAAAAATCTCCTTTTCACCACACGGTGAGGCAGAGAACCCGACCTCCTTTCGCTTCCTCCTGAAGCAGGCAGAGAACCTTCGAACTCCTTTCGCTTCCTCCTGAAGCAGGCAGAGAACCTACGAACTCCTTTTGCTTCCACCTGAAGCGGGCAGAGAACCCCGGATCTTCTTGTGAACGATCCTCCCACGACGAACACCGGCTAGACGAAAGACGACGAGCGGAGAAGATGACTCTGATCCGTGCTCGGAGCAACCTTAGTGAATCCCTCACTAACTCCCCCTCACAAGATCTTCTCTCTCTCTCCCAACTCTCTCTCTCTCTAGGGTTTCTCAGGGAAGGAAGGCAGCAAAAGATTTTTCCAAAAATTAGAAAAAGTTCTTTTAAAGGAGGGCTTAAAATTTGCCCTAAATCTCAACTGGTCGGCCAAGATCGTTCAGGACGATCGGTAGATCGTCCTGTACGATCAGTTCAAATTCAGCTGTTTCAGCCTGGACGATTAGGCTCTTCCGGACGATCAATAGAAAAAGTTGTTCATATCGTCCCGTACGATCCTGCGATCGTCCGGGATGATTAGTGCAAATTGAGGGAAATCGTCCAGAAGACAGTTCGGGTCGTCCAGAAAAATCTGTGCTGGACGACCAAAAAATGACTTGATCGTCCAGGACGATGGGGTCATCGTCCTGTACGATTAGTTCAAAAAGGCCCCAAATTGTCCTGTACATAGTTCTGGACGTACAGCTTAAATGCACTAGACGATCAAGATCGTCCGGGACGATCCTGCGATCGTCCAGGACGATATGATCGTATCAATCAAAAATAAATTGCTTTCCTTAATTACCAGATTAAATTAGGCATGATTGTACTGGATCGTCCGGGATGATACACGTATCGTCCGGGACGATCAGACCAAGTATCTAAAAATAAGAACTTGCCTAACTTGATCTGGCGGCTGAGAATTTCTGATTTGGGCATATCGTCCCGTACGATCCGGAGATCGTCCAGGACGATCTGCTTAATCTGACCCTCTTAACTCAGTCGCCCTAATTAGGGTTTCTGTTTTAACTGGATCGTCCAGGACGATCTGAACAAATTTTTAACAGAAACTCTAATTCACTCAATCTCTCTCCCTGAGTTTGTGTGTGCAAGGTTACTTAGCTAGGGAATCAGTTACATTACAATTGACTCAAAAAAAAGAAAAATCATACATTTGACACACTTGGACCTGATCTTGAGTTGGCTTGAGTGGCTCGCAGTCTTTTGTGCCTGAAACAGATTAGCCAAGCAAAACACACTGGAAACATGTTTGTCATCATCAAAACCAGATTTGCAACAAGATCGTCAAATTATGATATCATTAAGACAACCAAGTGTCCATCGAACCGTGTATGATTGCAGGAATCAATATCGGCCGTCCATCTGAACCACTCCCAAAATGCCCCTGAACTTCCACCTATTTACAAGACATGTCACTCCAGAAAATCTATAAATAGAACCCATTTCTCTTGGAAAGAGAGGGAAGCCATGAAAGGAGAAGGAAGAGAGCTCCGGCCGCCAGTCTCCTCGACCACCGCCCGGAGTTCCGCCAGACCACCACCTGAGGCCCGGACCTCTGCCGGAGTTCTTCTGGATCACCACTTGACACCCAGAGTTTTACCGGAGTATTGCCATACTACAACGGTCTTTCTGACACCGTTCTCCTGTCAACTACGGTCATTCCGACCTTCATCGCTAGGCAACGATCTTTCTGACCTCGGTCTCCCACCAACTAAGGTCCTCCCAACCTTTTTCATCAGATTACAGTCCTTTCGACCTCCATCACCAGACAACGGTCTTTCTGACCCCTGTCTCCTGCCAACTACGGTCCTTCCGATCTCCGTCGCCTACTAACTATGGTCAGCCGACCCAACAAACATGTCTATATTGATTCCCACTATATAATGCACTATATAAGATGTATATTAGCTATATCAAGCCAAGTCCTTCCCCCAAAAGGAGGGCCTCATTTGTAATCAACTGCAGATACTAGTGGATTCATTCAAACTGGGTCAGGCCCCGTGATTTTTCCCCCTTTCAGGGGTTTTCACGTAAAAACTCTAATGTCTCTTATGAGTATTACACACTCTCTCTTCTATCTGATTGTGTGTTGGATCTTCGTACAATGCTAAGACGTTAAGCTTTATATTTCTCTACCGCCGCGAATACTCCAGGACCAACCAAGTTGACTACTTTAATTGTAAAAATAATTTTTCATCATAAGAATTTTAAAAATAATAATAAATAAAAATAATAAAAAATCAAATAAAGTTATAATAATTATATGAAAATTAAAATAGCTAAAAAGTTATTCAAAATAGATCCTATCAAATTGATCTACATTCTATTGAATATTTTCTCTAAAATAACTCACCTTAGCATGTTGGTTGGAAGGTTTCACTACCAATTAAGAGGTCTTGAGTTCTAATCTTACTTAAGTGATGTGTGTGTGAATTTGATTTAGATTTTGTTTGGTGCAGCTTTCTTACTACTTCTTAGTTAGGGCAGAACTGTGTAGTACTGGGGGGGGGGGGGGGGGGTGTAGGGGTGCAAACGAGTCAAGTTGAGCTCGAGTCAGGGTGTGTTCGAGCTGAGCTCGACTGTCAAATACCGAGCTTGATTCGGCAAGGGAAAAGGAGCTCGTCGAGCCGCACTTCGAGCTTGTTAATGAGCCCCACGTCAACGCTTGCATCGTCCGCAACTTCCCGCCAATTATGCGTCGTCCGCTAGCTCGTTTGTTTCAGGAGGGGAGAGAAGTGAATGCTCTACGATATTCAAAAGATAAAGATTGGCTCACCTATGTCGTTGGCTGTGGTGGCTTCGACGTCGGCGCCGGCGATGCCAGTGAACTGAGCAAGATCGCCAACAAACTCGCTAGAGGAGCAAGGGGAGAAGGTGCTTTCATCGAAATCGTCGCCACCGCCTCCCGAGAGTACGACGGAGTTGGTGGAGTTGAACTAGAACTGGTGCTGGCGGAGGAGCAAGAAGATGTATCCAAGATGAAGGCTGAGGAAGCGAACCAGAAGCTCGCTAACAACATCTTCCTCTTGGTCCGAAGTCCGAACGAGCCGTGGCTTTCATTTTCCCGCGATTTCATTTTCCCCCGTGTCTGCGTCTTCCCGTCTCCATCGTTTCCATTTTCCTGCCGATGTTATGCGAGTTGCTCAACAAGCCGGCTTGACTCGGTTGCACCCCTAGGAGGGGCAATTGCCCTATCTAAAAAAATTAAACCTCTTAGTATATTAAGGGCTACTTGTAATCCCCCCCTCCCCCCCACGTCAGCGCTTGCATCGTCCGCAACTTCCCGCCAATTATGCGTCGTCCGCTAGCTCGTTTGTTTCAGGAGGGGAGAGAAGTGAATGCTCTACGATATTCAAAAGATAAACATGGGCTCACCTATGTCGTTGGCTGTGGTGGCTTCGACGTCGGCGCCGGCGATGCTAGTGAACTGAGCAAGATCGCCAACAAACTCGCTAGAGGAGCAAGGGGAAAAGGTGCTTTCATCGAAATCGTCGCCACCGCCTCCCGAGAGTACGACGGAGTTGGTGGAGTTGAACTAGAACTGGTGCTGGCGGAGGAGCAAGAAGATGTATCCAAGATGAAGGCTGAGGAAGCGAACCAGAAGCTCGCTAACAACATCTTCCTCTTGGTCCGAAGTCCGAACGAGCCGTGGCTTTCATTTTCCCGCGATTTCATTTTTCCCCGCTTTTGCGTCTTCCCGTCTGCATCGTTTCCATTTTCCTGCCGATGTTATGCGAGTTGCTCAACAAGCCGGCTTGACTCGGTTGCACCCCTAGGAGGGGCAATTGCCCTATCTAAAAAAATTAAACCTCTTAGTATATTAAGGGCTACTTGTAATCCCCCCCCCCCCCCCCACCCTTTCAAATTTTATTTTTTTGCCTCCAGCCGACCCTTTTCACGCAATTGGCCCCTCAAAAAATTGGAATAGCCTCTTGGCCTTCCGCTATTTTCATCTGATTATGTTGAGCTTTTCTAACACTTACAAATAAGTCTGTGAAAAATGATTATGTGCAAAATAAATTATTTTTTCACCCTTATATATATTTTTATTTTTTTATGAGTTTGTCACTTGCCCTTTTGAAAACTAAGGCTGATTCTGCCCCTACTTCTTAGAGTAACTTTCTAATAAAAAATTTTAATTTTTATATAAAAAACTATTCTAAGACATAATAAAAAAAATTATCCGAAATAAAACTTTAATTTTTCTAAGTGTCCCCAAAAAAAATATTTTCTCTAGCAATACGAAACAAATTATTAGGCCACCATCTTTGCCGCTAGCAAGATCACGTGAGTCACGTGATAAATTTTCTACGTTTTTTTTTTTTTGGTTGCAAGACCCGAACCTCGGGACCAGCTCGTCCAGGTCGGCCTGTCGTCATAGTGGGTTCCAAGGATGACGTTATTTTTCTAGATCCCCAATCCGTTGGGACCACTACAACTAACTCACTTTTTTTTTTAATTTAATGATAGCTAATAAGTTGTACGCAAAATCTTAATAATATATTTTTAGCAATTTTAAATATAAAATACTTTTTGGGACAAATTAAGGGTCAGGCCCATGCATTCCACTATAAAAAAGCTAGTTATAAGTTAGAAAATAAAAAACTGGCAGGAAGGAGAAGACAAACAATAAGTGAGTAGAGCCTCTAAAAAGAAAGAATGTATAAATCAATACACATCAAAAATACATGAGCAACAAAAAACTGCACTACACATAATTATCAGAAATAAAAAAAAGCTATAAAAAGTTGTGGTTGGGGAGGCGGGCTCAGTAAATGAATTGCCAAATGAAGCCATGCCTTGATTGTAAAAGATAATATATAGCGAAATGAAGGCCTTGATAGCAAGCGAATAGGGACTATCCAGTGCCATCCAAGGAGGAACATGAAGCAATTCGGTCAAGCTTGCCCAGAAAAATTGCCAACCATCAAATCAGAAAAACCCAAAGCCAAAACCATCCAAGGAGATGCCACGTTAGAGAAGATCCAGCAAATCACTTCCATTTTTTCATTTCATGACTTTGGTGACAATTGCACTTTTAATTTTATAACAGATAGTAGATGCAGAAGCATTTGAATTCCCAAATTTCCTATCATTTCTTTCTCTCCAAAGATAGTAAACCGAACAACATATAATAAGGTTATAGAATTGCATGACATTTTTAATAGTTGCATGAAGCTCAATAATGCTATCAAAAGCTTGAAAGATGTTTGGCCTAAGGAGCTGCTATCTCATGCTCGGTAATAAGTTAACAATAACAGAGAAAGAGTAATTGCATTCAAAGAAGAGATGATTGGTAGACTCATTGCAATTATGGCATAAAACACATTTGGATCAATAGAAATCCCACGCATAAGAAGAGCATCAGCTGTCTTAAGGCCACCCAATATCGCCATCCAGCAAAAAGAGGAAAAACGTAAGGCAGAATATTTATGCCAAACAAAGTGATACCAAGATATATTAATAAGATGCTTGTAGTAAAAATCTTGATACTTACTTAAACTTCTACCAGATGCATTACCCCAGATCAAGCAAGCCGAGCAAGTGACATTGAATGAGATCCCATTTAGAAACTGAAGAAGTGCACTTGGAAGACCAATAGGTAACTCCCAACCATGATTTTTAAGAATAACAGACATCCTAGCATTGGAGGGTAGAGATTGAGAATAGGTAACCATTCACTTTCAATGTATTCTTGCTAATCCAGTGATCCCAATAAAGTGAAATAGGTGAGTTATGTGAGATTTTAAAATGAAAATTGTTTTTAGGCATGTAGGCATCCTTACAAAGATTTTTCCAAAAAGCGGTGGCATAAGTGGGTGGAGGCCTCCACAGGGAGGTATATTTGTATAAAAATCACTTACCAAGTGGCGAACCACTATTATAAATCCTATCTACTAAAGAATAATTATAGCAGAACTAGATTGAGTGAATAAAGGGAAGTCCGAGCCCACCAAAAGCCTTGGGTTTGCAAGTATTCTTCCATGAGATAAGATGCAATTTTCTCACATTAGTCTCACAAAAATAAAGAAATTTTGCACAACTTTTATCTATTTGCTTGATAATGATTTTAGGCATAATGGATCCACATATCTAATATGTAATAGTATTCCAAAATAATAAAGCGAAGGAAATGATATCTTCCAGCAAACGAAAGTGCTCTAGCTTTCTAACCAGAGAGTTTGTGTGTAATGCTCTCCAATAGCTTAGAAAAATTAGCTAGCTTAGGGTTATAAGGGGAAATGGGAATACCCAGATAAGTGATGCATTGAGAAGAGTTAATGATACTTAGAGTAGAGTAAATATTATTAGCATTTTGGAAGTTATGGGGGAGAATGATAGAGCTCTTATCAAAATTAATTTGGAGACCTGAAGCAGCCGAATAATGATATAAGAGCTGACATAGTTTCACGCAATTATGCTCTTAAGCTTTACCAAAAATAAGGAGGTCATCCGCATACATTAAGTGGCAGATCTGAATCCCATCCACTTAAGGGGCTTCAAAACTTTGAGCATCAGGTGAGCAATCCAATAAGCATGAGAAGGCATCCATAACGATGGTAAACAGATAAGGGGTAAGCGGACTGAAAGTTCGAAAGGGATGTTAAGCCCTAGTGAACTAGTCCCGAGGCTAACCAAGAGGGGGGGTGAATTGGATATTTAAAACAAAACAAAAATCTTTTTATAATTTGCAGCGGAAATGAATTAAAACAACAATAAAAAGATCAATCACAGATTTCACCCAAGCAGATAATCGCAATAAAATAAAGTGCAGAAAATAATAAGAAAGAACACACCAGATTTATAGTGGTTCGGTCCAACTTGACCTACGTCCACTCCTCGGAGGCACCCTCCAAGTATTGCACTATACCACAAGTGTCTCTCCTTTAGCCCCCACAGCTAGGCGGAGAAGCCCTTACAAAATCGCTTCCACCTTCCCCGGTGCGGCGGAGTAGCCGGGTCCTTTGACACCAAAGAGCACTTCTTCTTCCCAAAACTTCCTTCGAGACGAGCCTTGAATCCGACGGTACTTAGGTGCAAGCCTGCCGGAGCAACCGTGTGAACCCCCTCACACTCCCTCGAGAAACCCCCTTCCCAGGCTCTTCTCCCTCTCAAACTCCACCCTTTCCTCTCTCCCTTTCAAGCTCTCTCTTCAAGTTTTCTCCAAAAGAACGAAGCCTCAATGGCTGCCAAAGACACATATCAAGTGCCTTGAGAAAGCTTAAATAAAGAGCTCCAAAAACCCTTCCAAATTAGTTCTGGCGGCAAAGATCGTCCAGGACGATCGCCGGATAGTCCAGGACGATGTGCTCCAAAAGACGGCTTCAGAAAACCCTAAAAACTCAATTCTGTCGCCAAAGATCGTCCAGGACGATCGCAGGATCGTCCAGGACGATGTGCTCCAAAAGGTGGCTTCAGAAAACCCTAAAAACTCAATTCTGCCGCCAAAAGTCGTCCAGGACGATCGCAGGATCGTCCAGGACGATGTGCAGAATTTGACCTGATAGTCCCGTACGATCCTGGGATAGTCCAGGACGATCAGAACAAATTTTGCACAAATCGTCCAGTACGATATATAGATCGTCCAGGACGATTAGAACAAATTTTTACTCTTAAATCCTTGCCTAAATTATCATGGCGGCTAGGGTTTTGAGATCATATTGGATCGTCCAGGACGATTAGTTCAATGAACAGATCGTCCTGGACGATCCGAAATCGTCCAGTACGATTTGTTCAAAAGTTGAACTTCTGGTTTTGACAGGATCTCACTCCCCCTAAGTATGTGTACACATGGTCATAAATAAGCATATACTATTACAGGACTTGACTCAAGGAATCAAAAAGTACATTAATGAGAAATACAATAAAGCCTTTTCTACTCATTCTTGAGTCTTGAATCTTTCTTGTATTGATGCATGCTGTTCCTGAAATGTTAGTGCACACACAAATAAATATACATTCCAAATATTAGAAGATGTCAGCCATAATGTTTGTTATCATCAAAACAGGAACTCTTGAGCCCGAGTCGTAACAATCTCCCCCTTTTTGATGATGGCAAACATTACTGGTTGAATTTACAAAAAGATATTTTCTCCTGATCTCCCCCTCACTAAGAAAAAGTCTTTTAAAAATAGGGAGGAATACTTTCTTCTTCTTTTTTTTTTTAATTTTTGAAATAACTACAACAACAATATGATATAAAACAAACAACATAAAAATAAATATCACAAATACGTAAAAAACATCACAAATACAACAGTATGTTCTCCCCCTTTGACATTATCAAAAAGAGGAGGAGCAAAAATTTGGAAAGTCACCTCTTGAGGTTCTCCAAAAACTTAGTAAGACATGAATTGATCTCTTTGAACCCAGAAAGGTTAGAGAATCAGAAAATGCAAATCCAAACTCAGGTTTTAAAAAGGCGAAAAAACTTTTTAAGCCAATATCTAAATCAAGGAACAAATTAGATAAGGAAATAAAACTTCTTCAAAACTCCTTTCATAAAATACATCTAATAGAAGATTAATGCAAAGTAATGAATCAGAAAATCTTGATTTTCAAACTCAAGTAACGAATCTATCAAAAAGTCATAAGAGTTTTCAAAACTTTAGAGATTTACAAGAATGGAAGCAGCTTTTATGGGCTAATTTTGTGCCTCTTTTTCAATTTGTTTGGCGCATTGCGCATCTTTTGATTTTTGATACACTTTGTGTATTCAATTTGGCAATTTCGCATCTTTTCAATTTTGGGCTGATTTTGTGCCTCTTTTCAATTAGTTTGGCGCACTGCGCATCTTTTGATTGCCTCCTTTCTAAATCTTTAAAATCAGCAAACCTTATTCTTATGATAAAGACGAACAACCTGAATAATATAATCTTAAAGTTGGTTCAATAATTTGCAAAAGATTCCTACGAGATAGACAAAATGTTAGGAGATGAAAAAAGTTTTAATTTCAAAAATCAATTTATAATCTGAAACAGATTTTGACTCAAAAGCAAGATAGCCTTATTCAAAGAAATGAGATAGAGAGACAAAATCATGAGTTTTCTTCCTTTACTTGATTTTAGAAAAATCAATCACAACTAACATAGTATTTAGAAAATACAAGAGGTAAATTTTCCATTTTTAAAAAACAAGATCTTTAAAAAATAATTTTTAAAATAAGAGGTGTTATGTGTGTGCTTGATCAGAGAAACAATAAAAAGCAACATAAGGAATTTGAAAAGGAAAAACAAAAATAATAAAACACAGAAAACACAATGAATAAACAATAGTAATAGAAAAACAAAAACATAAACACACAAAAAGAACATTAATTTACATCAGCTTGCTCCTGATCAGATGATTCAGAAGCTAGATCTGCCCAGGATATTTTTCGTTTTGCATTGTCAGCCCTTATTAGAATTTGCTTAGCTTTACCCTTTTCCTTTTCAGGAAGGGTTCTTAAGTTCGGGCACTGATTTTTCATATGTCCAGGCTTCCTACATCCAAAACAAATAACATCAGAAGAAAACTTTACATTCTTACCATTTTTACCTTTGTTCCACTTTTGATGTTGATGTTTGTGCCTTAGCAGATTTTTCAATTTATTTGTTGCTGATGCTAACTCTTCACTTTCATCACTTTCAATGTCTTCAGTTTTCATCACTATCGTTTTATCTGCATCCAAAAGCTTTTGACCCAAACCTTGCTCGTAGGCAATGAGTGAGCCAATCAAATTATCAATAGAATATTCGTTCAAATTTTTTGATTCAGAAATTGCAATGACTTTGGCATCAAATTTTGCAAGTAGAGAACGTAGGATTTTATTAACTTTTTCAAAATTTGAAAGTTCTTTTCCTAAAGCATGTAATGATGTCACAATTTGAGAAAACCTAGTAAACATGTCCAAGATCGTTTCATAAGGTTTCATGCTAAAAAGTTCATAATCATGCATTAACATATTTAGCCTAGATTGCTTGATTTCATAAGTACCTTCATATCTAGTGCATAATTTATCCCAGATTTCTTTGCCAGAAGTGCATGCAGATATTAACATACAATCATCAGAATTCAAAGCACAGAAAAAACAATTTAAACATTTAGCATTTAATTGAGCATTGATCTGATCTGTTCTACTCCATTCAGAAAATGGAATATCAATTTTAATTTCATTTACAATACGCGACGGTGCAGAATAACCAATTTGAATCATATGCCACATACGATAATCAATAGATTTCAAGAAAGTAGACATACGAATTTTCCAAAAATCAAAAGTAATATTTTCAAATAAAGGTGGCCGGGTGATTGAATATCCTTCCGCAATACTACGATTACAAAAATTAGCCATGGATCGAATTCAAAAGTTTTTAAACTTAAATTTTGAATCCCGCTCTGATACCACTTGAAAGTTCGAAAGGGATGTTAAGCCCTAGTGAACTAGTCCCGAGGCTAACCAAGAGGGGGGGTGAATTGGATATTTAAAACAAAACAAAAATCTTTTTATAATTTGCAGCGGAAATGAATTAAAACAACAATAAAAAGATCAATCACAGATTTCACCCAAGCAGATAATCGCAATAAAATAAAGTGCAGAAAATAATAAGAAAGAACACACCAGATTTATAGTGGTTCGGTCCAACTTGACCTACGTCCACTCCTCGGAGGCACCCTCCAAGTATTGCACTATACCACAAGTGTCTCTCCTTTAGCCCCCACAGCTAGGCGGAGAAGCCCTTACAAAATCGCTTCCACCTTCCCCGGTGCGGCGGAGTAGCCGGGTCCTTTGACACCAAAGAGCACTTCTTCTTCCCAAAACTTCCTTCGAGACGAGCCTTGAATCCGACGGTACTTAGGTGCAAGCCTGCCGGAGCAACCGTGTGAACCCCCTCACACTCCCTCGAGAAACCCCCTTCCCAGGCTCTTCTCCCTCTCAAACTCCACCCTTTCCTCTCTCCCTTTCAAGCTCTCTCTTCAAGTTTTCTCCAAAAGAACGAAGCCTCAATGGCTGCCAAAGACACATATCAAGTGCCTTGAGAAAGCTTAAATAAAGAGCTCCAAAAACCCTTCCAAATTAGTTCTGGCGGCAAAGATCGTCCAGGACGATCGCCGGATAGTCCAGGACGATGTGCTCCAAAAGACGGCTTCAGAAAACCCTAAAAACTCAATTCTGTCGCCAAAGATCGTCCAGGACGATCGCAGGATCGTCCAGGACGATGTGCTCCAAAAGGTGGCTTCAGAAAACCCTAAAAACTCAATTCTGCCGCCAAAAGTCGTCCAGGACGATCGCAGGATCGTCCAGGACGATGTGCAGAATTTGACCTGATAGTCCCGTACGATCCTGGGATAGTCCAGGACGATCAGAACAAATTTTGCACAAATCGTCCAGTACGATATATAGATCGTCCAGGACGATTAGAACAAATTTTTACTCTTAAATCCTTGCCTAAATTATCATGGCGGCTAGGGTTTTGAGATCATATTGGATCGTCCAGGACGATTAGTTCAATGAACAGATCGTCCTGGACGATCCGAAATCGTCCAGTACGATTTGTTCAAAAGTTGAACTTCTGGTTTTGACAGGATCTCACTCCCCCTAAGTATGTGTACACATGGTCATAAATAAGCATATACTATTACAGGACTTGACTCAAGGAATCAAAAAGTACATTAATGAGAAATACAATAAAGCCTTTTCTACTCATTCTTGAGTCTTGAATCTTTCTTGTATTGATGCATGCTGTTCCTGAAATGTTAGTGCACACACAAATAAATATACATTCCAAATATTAGAAGATGTCAGCCATAATGTTTGTTATCATCAAAACAGGAACTCTTGAGCCCGAGTCGTAACACGGACAACCTTGCCTAAGGCCTACAATGGAGGGAAAAAACCTTCTAAGGAACCATCAATGTAGAGGGAGAATCAAACATTAGAGATACAAGCTTCAATCCACTTAATAAAAGTGTTAGGGAAACCTTTATGCACAAGTCTAGCAATCAAAAAATCCCTAGAGACACTATCAAAAGCCTTCTTAATATCCAGCTTAACACATATGAGCTTTTGCCTAGCAAAAGTTCTAGAGTGGTTTAATAGTTCCTTTGCCAGAGTCACATTATCTGTGGACATCCTTTGGTAAATGAAATTAGTTTGATTCCCTTTGATGATATGGGGCATAATAGGATTGAGGTGAGTCGCCAAAAGTATAGCAATAATTTTGTAAATGGTGTTACAAAGAGAAATAGGTCTAAAATCAGATAAATTGGCAGCATGGCTATTTTTTGGAATTAAGGTAAGAGCCATGGCCTTGGTAGTTTTGGGTATGTAGGAGTTATGATGAAAAGATTTTATAGCTTTACAAACCACCAGGCCAATAAGTAACCAGGTAGATTTTTAAAATTCAAAGTTAAACCATCAGGACCAGGCACCGATTGAGAAGATCCAGAGAATACAACCTTTTTGATTTCAAAATTAGAAAAATGGTCGGGTAGAATGGCATGTAAGTGAGTGGGAACAACATCCCCAGGAGGGAAAAGGCTAATGTCAAATGGCTAACAAGTGGGGGATTAAAGAGGCTATGGTAATGCTCAATAGTGGATTTCATAGTATCTGTATAAGAGGAAGAGGAGTTTGACATGGTATGCGAGATAGCTCTTTTCCTGTAATTCCATCTTATGTGAATTTTAGAGAAAAGAAACTTGAGGTCATCTTCACCTTGAGAAAGCCACTTGATTTTTGCTCTTTGAATTATCTAGAATGTCTAATAAGAGGAGGTCTTAGCAATCTAATGATTAATGTTTTTGAGAGCCAAGGAGTTTTGCTCATTAGAATTATCTATACTCAAACTGTTGAGAAGGTCTTCTTGCTTTTAATGAAGATACTCAAGGTGTTTAGCGATCAAATTAGAATCAGCCCAATCTTTACCTTTGGTGCCCAATTTAAGCATTTTAAGCTTGTGACAAAAGTCCATAAGAGGATATACAGTAGGTTTAGCAGAGAAAATTGTGATCAGAATTCTCCAGAATTGCTCAGATTTAGCCCAATATTTTGTATAGAGGAATCTATGGTGGGAGGTAATATCCTCGCCAAGCTTCAGCACAATAGGATTGTGATCAGAAGAAGATGGACTTTTTACCAAATAATGGGAGTTGGAGAAAGCAGCCATCCACTCATCATTAACCAACACTCGGTCTAACTTAATATGTATTGGGTTATCAGTTCTTTGATTGTACCAACTGAAGGGGAGCCCAAGAGAGGCCAAATCCTTAAGGTTAGCGTAAAAAATGAGAGAGTTAAAATCATGAAGTTGATTCTGATGTAAGGTATTTCCTCCAAGCTTTTCTGACGGGAATCGACAACAATTAAAATCTCCCATGATAATCCAAGGGAGATTCAAAGTAAGAGAAATTAATTTTAATTCATCCCAAAGCACCTTTATGTCTTCCTTGTTATTAGAGGCATAAACAAGGAGGAAATGTCTGCTAGAGCCAAAGGAAACAATGCCAACAATCATTTGGGAAGAAATAGAAGTATGGTTGAAAGTAAGTCTATTTGAAGACCATTTCAACCAAATTTTTCCTGAGGAGGAGCAATGGACGTTATTACAACTTTTTTCCATGTCAAAAACCAAGTTATGATTGCATAACCCAGTATCATTGAGGGAGGAAATATGTATTCTATTTTCAAGAATACAAATCATGTCTAGTCCAAGAGAACGGACTAATCGTTTACAACAAAAAACTTTTTTCAGCGGAGCAAAATCCCTTGATATTCTAGGCTGCAATAGTGGGATTGATCATTTGGATTTGGAGGAGGAGGGGTTAGGGGGCTTCCGAGAAGATTTGCCCTTGTTAGGTTTTGATTGGGATGTGGGGGAAGTTGTGGGTTCTTGGGGGATGGGATTGTCCGGATTTGTTGCTTGGTGAGATTCAGTAGTGGAGGGAGCTGTGGGATCTGGGGGGATTGGATTTTCATCATGATTATGCTAAAGGATAGCATATTTGTTAGATGAAAGAATACCAGAAGAGGGAAGCAAAAATTGAGGCTTTTCTGGCTGAAGAGGAGACTTTATTTAGTGAATCATAGGGTGAAGTGGAGGTGGGATTGATAGGGAGTTATGGAAGCAACAAGGAAAGAGGGGAAACGTTTGAGGGAATGAGTAGAGACTGTGGAATCGAGGGAGTGGAAGTAGAGGGATTAGGCAAGGGAGTAGTGATTTTACTTGTAGATGGGGGTCGAGATTGGTACTTGTTGCGGGGCTGGCGGGGTTGGCGGGATATGCTTCTGCCTCTAGTAGGTGGTTGGTTGTCCTGCTGGACCTAAGGATTGGACAGACATTAGGAGGATGCGCAGGCTAGTGATTTACAGGAGGAACAGGGATTGGGTCGCCATTCATTTTGAACTCACAACCTTATGACTTCATCTTCTATAAAATGGGGATGGACTCAGGGAAAGGAGATGTTACTGACACTTGAATGCATACTCGCACATGCATCAACCTAGTTTTCACTACAGTTAAAGCATCCATGACTAATGGGACTCCAATTTTTGATGCTATTTTAGATATGCCCTTTGAATTCCAGTAGACAAGAGGAAGATCGTGAATTTTGACCCAGATAAGTACGGAAGAAAAGTTTCTCTACTGGGTCGGAATTGCAGAGACCATTTTTGGAAGAGGAAGGGTTTCCCCATGAAGATCCATGCTCATTTGGACCAAACCATATCAAAATTCTCAAAGAGGAGAATATGAATAGGAAAAATCCATCACTTAATGCAAGAAGCTGGAAGGTACCTTTGAGTTTCCATACCTTATTAGCTGTAGCACGTAGAGCTTCATAATAAGGTCTCTTACCAATAGAGTATCTGATGAGACAGAGGTTCCATTCTATTGTCGAACTGGAGATGGCATCCTTGTAGAATGGAACAATTTCTTAAGAGGTATCAATGAGGGAAACAAGAAGGTTGGAGGCAAACAGTTCAAGCGAGGCTACAATGTTAGACCATAACCGTTCGGAAGTAGGGGAAGAAACGGGAGCTAAGAGGTTCGAAAGTGGCGGGAAGTTTTGGGAGAAGCATGCGGGGTCCATGTTGACCTCATTATTCGAGGTCAATTTCCCCAGAACTCATTTCTAGTCCCTAGGTCTTCGTAAGCTTAGTGTAGACGTCACCTTTAGGATTCCCCTTAAATGAATACCAGCTAACGTAGCACGGGCTCGACCTCCTAATTTGACCTAAATCAGTTAGCATAGACTCAATTGAAATCAAATAGTCATAAATATGATTAAGAAAAATTAAAATTAATAATTTATTTTTTTTTTAATTAAACACAAAATAATTATTTTAAAATATCAATTTTATTCCAAATTAATCTTTAAATAATTTTTAGACTTTTAAAATAAAACTTAACTCCTAAATCAATATTCAGATCAAGATGAATCTGAGTCGTCGATTCAAATTAAGATGAGAGAGAGAGTGAGAGAGAGAGAGAGAGAGAGTGAAATTAAACCAATTTGAACCCCAGCCCGTGGCACTCGCACGCGCCCTCTCTCCCTATTATTTTGCAAAACCAACTCCCCACTCTCTCCATCTTTGCAAAAAAATGAACTCCCAGCCTATCTCCTCCCCTATTTGTAAGAAACTGAAGCCCCCAAGGCCCCAACTACGCTCTCAATTCGTAAAACCCCCAGGTGCCCCGTCTCCTCCCCTGTTCACAAGAAGCCCAGGACCCATCATCCCTCTACATTTCACGAAATGCCCCATGCCCCGTCTCTTCTTGCTGGCGAAATCCCCCTCTGTCCAGGCCTTTTCTGGGAATCATCCCGCCTCCATCAACCTAAAGCCAATCTTCTCTCGTCCGATTGGTAAGGAATCTTTCCTATATTAAATAGATCATAAGTTTAATGAATGGCAAGATATAAAGTTTATTTCAAGTGGCAACTCATACAACCATCATGATTTAGTTTTGTCCTTTATGGTCTTGGGTGAGAGATCAAAGTGCAGAGAATCTTCTTTGAAGTTTTAGCAATCATGCTTGTTCCCAACTTTATCTATAATAAGTGTCTTGTAGTAATTATTCCTTCCTATATTATAAATTTCCTATCTTCATTTTGACAATTATATATTTTATATTTAATTGGCTTGTGCTGAGATGATAGTAAGGAAAACTTTTATATTTTTATTACGGATTTCAACAATCACCAAAGCTATAACCCTGTCATAATATGACATTTGAAAGATGAATTGCATGGGATCTGTATGAGCCTCTCTTTTGTTCCATGAAGTGATAATTGATAGTTGCAAGTTGAGAATAAAATGAAGAATATAATAAGGGTATGCGTATATAACTATTAGGTAGATAAAAGCTAATTTCCTACATTTGAGAGAAGTAAGTTATTAAATAGGAAATAAAGTGGTTTCATATTTTCTTTCTCTTAAGTTACTTTTAGCATTTGATCTCTCTTTGCTCTCCAAACCATTTTGGAAGTAGAATAGAAGTAGACTTTTGTACCTCTTGTTCTCCAATTTGTGTTGGAGGTGAACTAAGTGTAGTTTTTCTTTTTCCACTCTTTATACTCTCTAAACCACTTTGACAATGAAGTAAATATAAATTTGCATAACTTTTGTTCCCCAAACCTATTTTAGTAATGTTGGAGAGCATTCATAAGTATTCTTTCTCAATGGAAAGCATAGATTCAATGCAAATGTGTTTTGGCTATGTTGGAAAGTCTCTTGAACTGTTAGATGAGTATGAAGCTGCAAGAGTCTTTCTTTCTTTTATGAAAAATTCGTTTGACATAAGTTT